>CM063250.1:11110237-11833170 GCA_032158295.1 Pycnopodia helianthoides | reverse complement strand
GAAGCGTGGTTGTTGTTTGGCAGTCCCCCCAGTGGCAGTGCGCTGCAGCGTAGCCAGTCCTCCTTCCCTCCACCGGTTGTTTGGCGAGGTCTTGGTTAGTAAAAGTATCTCGGTAGATACAGGAATGCGGTAGTTCTTGTGGTGTTTCTTTGTGTGACTGTGTTGTTCAAGCTCTTTTTACCACTTGTTGACTATCCATGAAGTTCGTGTGTGGACGGACTGACACAGTGACAGTTGACTGTGACATGACAGAACATCCCCTTTTATCACTCTGTCATTAATAATGTCACGATCCCACGTACGTACCGGAGCGTACATTGCAGTTGTCTGCTGCTGCATGCAGACAACGAGTCCCGAATCTTATAGATTATTATTGGTCACTCCGATTGGTTGGTTGAGCAGTTCCTCACAAAAATAGTCCAATCAAAAAAGGTTTAATGAATTATACGTTGCGGCAGTGCAGTGTGGTATATGGTGGTGGTGTGCGTAAACTTTTGTAACAAAAACTTAGCAATGGCGGTTCTTTCAAACGCAAGTGTTTGTGTTTTTACACGTTTCGATTATTAATTACCACCATAGTTCATATTTATAGCAACTTGGTGAGTATAATTTCAGTAGATTTGTTAGTTGTGTTTAGCATTCCAAGCAAGGGAAACATCGATCAAAAGGCAGCGTCGAAAATGTCATGATCATGATGATGATTGATGATGGGTTAAATATAAATAATAAATAACGTTAGTCGTATTTTCCTTCCTCCATCGTCATACAGTATTTAGTACCAAACATTATCTACATGTATCGCTCCATCACTAGTTAGTAACAGTATTGGTCACTATCATTATCAATCATGAATCAGTATCTGTACTCAATATCATATGCAGAGATAGTGAATCTAATTTATTAACAATGTTTTGCTTTAAATAAAACTAATGCATCAAAACATTGCAATTATGTATTTTTTAGAGTGGTTTTTTATTTTAGAGTGGTTTTTTATTTTTGTCTAATTTTGACTAAACACTTATTTAAGCCAGCAAAATCTAAAAGTTGTAGCGCCCTGTTTGACACAAACATGTCGTACGTAGCCGACATTAGAAATAGAATACTATAGCACCCCACACTTATGTTCACAAACCACATGTAAGTATTTTACTATACTGCCCCTAGCTAGTGTTCCTAGTCCTTTGAACTATGACTATATAGATAGTTCCCAGTAGACGCCATCTTTACGGGCAAATTGCATTTTGGCTTGCAGGTGCGTCAAACGCTCAACTTATTAACGCAGCCGTGTTGTTCACTGACCAATCCTGCAATGAGTTTCGTGAAATGCGCGCGTGTTGCATGACGTTCTCACACGAAACGCACGACTGTTTGTTCTAAACTGCCCGTAAAGATGGCCGAATTACGTCATACTGCAACCTATCTATAGTGACTCATGAGATAGTTTTGTCTATTAGCAGAACGACCGTAGTTCTTCATGAGTAAATACAGCAATGTATGATATTGATTTCTATGTTCTGTTGTGGTTGCTTGTAATTGATAGTTCTGATATAGAGCAATACTAGTCACTACCCAGTGTAGTTAAGCTGTACAAGTTCGTTGTGAGTGAAGACAGTCAGTTGCGCTAAGATGACGGCACCATCCAATCTGTCCAATGTGATCACCCTGATTGAGGAGGGACAAGCGATCCAAGCCACGCAAGAGATGGCTCGCTGCCTGGAGGATCAGTCCACTGCCAAGAAGCTGTCCCAATATGGCGAGAAGATTACGGAGATCCAAAGGATAGAGACTGTGCAGAAAGAATCCTTACAGGAAATCATCCAAGGTAAAAGCCTCGGTCTCTCCCAACTGTTTGCTTCAGTTCTACCCATTTCCCGAAGGAACACCACATTAGGGCCCAACTTCATAGTGCTGCTTTGAGCAGAAATCATTGCTCAACAATTTTGGGCTCAGAAAAAAATGAGCAGGATGCCAGTCACAGATGGTACTTGTGATATGGTATTTTTGGCTAGTGACCTTAATCTGTTAAGCAAAATTGTTTTGTGGTTAGCTACTTGGTGTTTGTGCTCAAGTAGCTCTATGAAAGTGGGCCCAGACCCAACACTTCACTGCTGTAAGGGCAAGGCAATTTTTCCATACAAAAGGGCATTATATGAGGGAGGTAATTTCAATTTCCTACTAGAAAATTTCAAGAGGCACCAAGGCAGTAATGAAGCATTTACCTCCACTGCCTCTGCGAAGTATCAGGCCTGGAACAAGTGCATCATCAGTTTTTTGGAAGAGTACATTGATGATTGTTTTCCGCCATTGTTTTCACTCGCATTTGGTAAGCGGGTAACCGCTAAGGTCAAACTCTGCATACATACTTTGATGTAATGTAAAGCCTTCGATTGTAAATTTATTTTTGCCTCTAGAGTACAGTAAGTGAATTGTTAATCTTGTTGGTGAAGGGTTGGGATCAACGACATTACAACCTCTTTCCCACCGTAGCCAGCCTCTGTTTTTACTACAGATATTTTCATGGTAAATGTGCCACCAGTGTGTCCGACCTGGTTCCTTTCAGGATGTTTGAGCCTGAAACCAGGCTTTCTGCTTCTTCTCACGCATACACTCTTGCTTAGCTGAGATGTCGAACAGAGAGCCATTCTAACAGCCTTATTCCACGTACTGCATCTCTTTGGAACTCCATGCCTGGTGCATGTTTCCCCGTCATCATACAATCTAGACTGTTTTAAGAGGAGTATCAAATCCTACGTTTAGCTCCCCGGAGCTTTTTTCAACTTAAATATTTTCTTCTTGTAGCCTCTTACCAAGAGTGGCTTTCTGCCATGTTTGGGGTGAACTTGCATTAACAAAAATATTTTTAAAATCTTGCTGTTTGTTGATCGCAGGATACTTGGCGCTGAAAGATGAAAAGGGAGCGGGTGTGTTAAATGACCAAACCAGCGACGCCTACGCTAAAGAGCTGGCGGAGGCTCAGATTGCAAAGTCAAAATGTGATGAGAAATTGTCTTCGTTCCAGCAAGAAGTACAATATCCTTTTATGGTACAAATGGGTATTCAACCATAACTTCCTTCTTTGTCTCCTCTGTGTGGGGTTCTTGGCTAGTATAGTGACTAAGGTCACCTTTCTGAGAGTCCTTGGCTTCACAACCAGAATTAGTCAGTTAAATTAAAATAAAAGACTTGGCGTGTATAAATACCAGCGATGTCGGTCAGTGTGCTCATATGCACTCATTGATGTTGTATGTTTATCCTTAACTGTGGCCGTTTACAGCAGCCCAGAGGGAATTGGATCACCTGGCCGATTTAGTTAAATCTCTTGAGTGCCATCAAGCTTCGGTCAAGGAGCAGACTACAGAGGTCCTCCCTAAGACAAGGTCAGATTCCATCAACGTCTGCATCAAAGTCATCCAGTTCTAGCACGAATGTGGAGGGAGCCATTGTGGTCTCGACGTTTCAAACAGTGTACTCTGCTCGTCTTAAGGAGAAATTGCACTAAACGAAGTCAATACTGAGGACGAGCAGAGTGAACCGTTTAAAACGTCCAGACCACAACAGCTCTTTTCAGAATCAACACCTCTCCCAAAAAAGATTTGTATGTGGTTGTACCCGCAAGTTTACTTCCTAGCTCCCCAGATGTTCTTTACAGTTTTGGATGATTTGTGACGTCAAATTTAATTGCATTTATGACAAGTCCTGATACTGTTGGAGATTTAGAGCAAAATGGATAACACGACAGGCGGAGATTAAACCCCAAGAACAATTACTGCTTCATTTCATTTTAAAACACGTCTGACTGAACATTATTAATCAAATGACAATATCAAAGTACTATTTCTATAAGATTATTCCAAATCAATGTTTACGGCAAAACGTTTCCCAACAGAGGGCGCTAGTGCGGCTAGTTCAGGTGTGCGATGTGAACACAATGTTCTTAAACACAGCAGGTGTGTGTAATGCGCACTCAAATCGATCGATGCATCTTTAGGTGCAGTTTACTGATAGTAAATAAAGAAGAAACCTAAATTCATTCTCTGATAATCTATGTGTAAATTCACAACAATACAACATGTTTTTTTGGTTTTTTTGCACTCTTTCATTTTCTACACTTCAGTAAATTTACTGTATGATATAATTTTCCTGAGTTTTCCATAGAAATTTCATGAAACAGTTATAGACGGTTTAATTTTGTCGTCAAAATTTGAGTTAACTAATCGCCAGTACTGTATATAATCTGTGTTGAAGCAAATTTGTTTTCAAATGTGTACTTGCAAAAAATAGTAAGTGGCCCGACGTTTTGACCCTAGCAGAGGCCACTTACCATTTTTTTGCTTTTATACTGCAGGTCCTTTTGGTTGGTTAACAGTTTGCAACAGCTAATTCTATTTTCTCAAATGTACATATTTAATACTTTTATTCCTTTTGGTTTAGGTATATTGTGAGTCTGTATCGGTCTGCAACAAAGCTAACCTGGGACTACAACAGCCAGCCTGAAGACATCAAAGGATGTATCCTTTTAAACCAGGATGATCACAAGCCTCTTGTTTTATAGGCCTAGATACGTTAAGATTCCTCTTGCCTTTCACAATGCTCTAGTCTTTGGGTTGACCCTGGATAAATAATTTTAAATTGCACTCTCACGATCGTCAATCGATATGCAGGGTAGCTGTTGTTTACAGTCAAAAGGAAAACAACCTGTTTGCAATAATCAAGAAAATAAATTCCCCTTCATGAAGTTATTTTCTCTTCTGAGGGTCTACAGTATGTAGACACAGAGGGACTTGTCAATTAAGGTGTTGTGGTTAAGTATTCAAACAGCTGACTGAAGTTTCTCACTGAAGTTTCTCAGACGGATGAAATTTTTCCAATTTTCTTGCAGTCATATGAGGATGTACTATAACCCAAACAATTTTTTTGGAGGAAATAAAGAATTAGTTATTTACTTATTCGTGATACTTAAAGGTGTTGTACACTTTTGGTAACAGCTCAAAATCAATGTCCACATTTTGTGTGATTAAACATATGCATGAACAAACAAACCTGTGAAAGTTTGAGCTCAATTGGTCATCGAGGTCACGAGAAAATAGTGAAAAGAGATCTTATGTGTTTTCTGTTTTTTCAAATTATCGCGCGCGATAATTACTATTGTTTTACTCGTTTCTCAGAAACAATAGCATTTTAGGCAGAAATATTTTAAGGAACCCTTTCTACCATTACTTACTTTAAATCATGTAAGTTATGTGTGAATCTGTGAACATTGTGTTGTTCGATCTTACCAATAGTGTACAGGGCCTTTAAAGTCAGCTACAGTAGGGCTGATGTGGTGCAGGGTTTTAAACACTTATCTCATTTGCTTCTTTCCACCAAGGAGTTTAATCTCTTCCTGTGAAGGTTAGATATCAGATTTTGCTGATTTCTCTTATGCTTTTAATCTAATCTCACGTCCTGTTGGACATCAATGGCCTAAGGGTGATTTCCTTGAAGTGCCTAAGCCATTAAAAGATCAGCATCACTTTTTTTTTTTTTTTTTTTTTTTCTTATCGTCTTTTTGTTTCTTTAACTGCGCTTTTTCAGATATTTCAACATCAAAAGACGTCAAGCCATTCTCCCTGGATAGCCATCAGAATTCCAAGTTCTTCATCATCAACTACTTGTGGGATCTAATTGAGTCAGTCTCTAGATAGAAGCAGACCAAACAATTGAGCAGACTTTTGTAACGTTTAAAAACATTTTTTTTTACTGTAAATAGACGTGCATTTTGAACCCACACTCCAATGGATTCAACACTCACACCCTAATAACTCACCCATTAGAACTTGAGTTCGATGCTCTAGATCACATAGCCATGACACAATACTCTACCCCCCCCCCCCGCCCTTTTCAACTATATCAGCTAGTGAAGGCAATTGGTTTATTATATCACAAGAAGCTAGACGAGGTTTGTCAATAATATGCATTCTAATTACTTGATTTGTTTTTTTTATAACCCGATGTTAACTGCTTCAAACTTGTATAAAATGTAAATACACATTAATGAAATGTGCTTTGAATATACTGTAGAGGATTTCCCTGTAGATTACCAGTGAATTTGTATACAACAGCAGCAAAATAATTAAGGTACTTTTTTAGGGCACAAAGGGTGCACCAATTTGTCTGGGGAAATACTGCTAAACTTCAGTCTGCATTTGCATTTTTTTTAAATTCTTTTTACAAAATGCCTTTCCAGCACTCTTTTTATGCCAATTACTATGTTTTGGTAAGATAATCTGATGTGTAGTTTACGTTGTCTGGGTGGAAATAGAAACTTTTTTTTAAAGTAATCTACTTGGGCCATGTAATGTTAGACTTGTGGACAAGTCGTTAAATGATTGTCGCGGTGATAGTGTTCCGACTCTCTCGAATCTCGCAACACTGGCAATTTTCTCGCAAGACTGATGCCTCCACGAGACTGCTGCTCTAGCCACTTCGGTAGTTATGAGAGCAAGTAGCCCCGTGCAGAGCAGCAGTCTTGCAAGATAGTTGCGACAGAGCCGTTCGCTATCGCCGCGTCAGATACTTAACGACTTGTCCGCAAGTCTGAGCTTGACCTAGCTACTAAGATATGCGCACTATATACAAAGTATTATTATAAATAGTTTAGGGTAAGTTAAATGTTCTAGACGTTGGAAGGCACATTGTATGAGAAGACACAGATTTTCATTGTTTAAAAGTTTCATACACAAATGTCTGAAGTTTCATACACAAATGATCTTCAAAAAATAAATGTTTTAAACAATGTTTCTGTATCATTGGAAATTTTTGCTTTGTGTATAATTTATTTTAAAGCATCTTTCTTTTTACTTTTTGTCTTCCTTTTTTTTTTTTGCGGCCTGTGATACTTCAATTAACTACCTTTTTTCTTTTTGAGTGAATTGTTTTGTACTACAGTTTATTAGTTTTTATAATTTGAAATAATTGTAGGCTATAGTACATTGCAACAGTCATTTATATATCTTTGTTTTGTACTAAAATTTGTATGGGCTAATAAATTTGGCATTCAATTCAAGAAGAAATTTATTGTGTTATTCATTTAGTGTCCTCAAAGAAGTTAAAGGTCTTTTTTGGATCGATTGATGTCTGCAGAACATTTTTATCTTTGTAGAATTGGAAGGGACAAGATAAAATGAGAATGCAAAGTAAATTGAGTACGAGTAAAGCAGAGTCCAAAGCAATGAAGAAAGAAACAAATGACCAGTTTCCTTGTAACTAAAGGCAAGCATTACTAGGTTATATTCCCACCATGCAAAGAGCCAAAAATTAGGGGGCAGCCCCTGTGTATGACTTGCATTGCAGGTTAGGCTTGAAGTTGCTGGGTCGCAATTGTTGGTGAACTCTGTTAGGGGTAGGGAACACTATTTGTCAGTGGTGTTGTTATTGTTGTATGTTTCTGGTACAATGTAACCAATGATGCCTCATAAGTGAACTTAGTCACTGTAGCTTGCAAGCCTGAGGAAGCCTGTAAACAAGGATGCTTGCCATCTATGACAAACCAGAAACACTCTTCCAGGATGGTGTTGTGGTTTCTTTTTATGTGCAATACCAATCCGAGTACAAGGGACCTACAGCTGAATGTCCCATCCAAAGAACAAAGCTATTGTTGTTAAGTATCTTGCTCAGGGACACAAGTACCATGACCAGGACTGGAACCCTCACTCTGCTGATCAGAAACACCAGAGCTCAGGTCCCGATGCTCTCAACCGCTCGGCCTTGACATGCCAATGAATGGCTTGTGGATGACATTCCATATTGGGGGGATAAGCTTACTGTACTGGAGTGGTGCTGGTTGGGGCGTACTTGTCATGGGCGACTTTTTTTAGGGGAGAGATAACCAGCATTCATCTGTATGAGCCTTACACAACACCCGTTTCAATAAATGATGTATGTTTTCATGCTGAGCTTTACAAAGGGTGTTAGAAAGTGACCTGGGATAAAATAATTATAGTAAATTTAGATATTGGAAATAAGGGCTGTTGTTTAGTTGTTCAGTTTTAGGTGTAATAACTTAAATTCCCTTGAGTAGTTGCAGTTCAATTACTCAGTCTCGGGCATAATATAATGGCTGGCACTGATTGGTAAATTTAAATTTGAATGAATTGTTTCCTTATATAATCCCCCACTAATTTATCGGTTCGCAGAAATTGACAAAAAGTGTTCAACAATCGGCGGTTTTGAACTTTTGTCCAATGAGATGAAAATATTAAATTGTCTTATTCCACCGGAAGGGGGCGCTATACTTTAAAATAGCGGTGGCTGAAAGTTTCGCTGGTGCACCGCCAATAATCCGAAACTGCTGTTAAATTGCCTTTTGAAAAGAGCCGGAAGGGTACCAGTGCAATACATAGCAACAGGATCATCATGCTCAGATTGTAGGTTCGTCGTATGTTTATATTTGGGAAGTTGGAATTTGCTCTGTGTTTAAAATTCTGCCTTTCTATGGTGTTCAAAGCTGTGTAAGCCACATTTTGCTGTTAAAGGTAAGTAAAATGCTCAATAGAATAAAGTCATTATCATGCGTGTACATTCAAGTGTTAAAAATTCACGAAGAAAACAGTCTTTAGACCTCTGATATTTGGTTGTAATTGTAGGTTTTTGAGAAAAAACACGTCAAACTCGAAGTCGAACTTTGACATGTTTAAAGCAAAATATACCTTCTTGCTAGAATCTTGCTAGAAAACTTGGGCCGGTAGAAATTCAAAGGCTTTTTTGACCGTCATATCAAAGACTTAAATATATAGACACTAAAGATTGGTATTAACTGCAGACAATGTAATTTAAAGCGAGGCGCACTACTTATTCAACGAGATACAAATTTACAATGAAGGTTTTTCCCCAGATTTTTTTTTTAAAGCATGTTTGATGTTAAGTTAATTTTGAATTGGTTAATAATAAAAGAAGTAGCTGAGACAATTTCATTTGACAAGTTGTTCCGAATAACCAACAACTCGAGTCTCGATGTGAGATGCTATACTTCTTAACGAATAGAGTCTGCGATGCTGTTTGTAAAACTTTTTGCTGTGGCCCCTCGTAGAACTCTACTCACTGGGATGTCATTGTTATTGTTGTAACCCTGTTTACTTTCTGTCAAGTTTGATTTGAACATTTTGATTGAATAATGGAAAGAGTTGTTGGCAGTTTGTTTTTGTTTTGTCCGCTGTAGTTTGCAATGAGTAGGACCCTGTAAATCCAAGTTGTGGTCTTTTCCTTTCTCCAAGTCCAAGCTACACACATTTTGTTTGCACACAGCAGTTTGTGTCAACAATTTCAGTCGCCTACACTAATTAGTGATAGCCGTCATCTAACTAAGCCACATGGTCACATGTTTTTTTTTTCCCTATTGGTTTAAAGATTTGTAGAGAATCAAGCCCTTTATCTGTGAGTCCATCTATCAAAAGACAACCTTCAGTATGGGCCAAACTATTGCAAGAGCTGCCCAGTGGACATCAGTCAGCGAAGGAGGGGAAGGCAAACTAGAATTCAACCACGCCAACGAAGTCCTTCTCAACAGCTTCATCAAATTTGTGGAGGCTTTCCCTTCAAAGCACCCCCAGGAAGCTGCTATTGTCTTCAGGACCCCTCTCACGTGGAAGACATCACTTGATACGTCAGGGTTTAGTGGCGACTACGAACGCAGGTACTTTGTCTTGAATATTTATTTTCTCTCTTTTAAAGAGGTTTTTAAATATTCTTTGTGGAAGTCAACTCCATCTGAGTATTGAACTTTGCTCAGAGGTAAAACCAAAGTAACAAATACAGTGGGCACCAGTTGCAATAATGTGTATTTCTGGCATTTTGGTTGGTTCCCCGGTTCTGATAAGTAAGATTTGTCTGTGCTTAGCAGATTTTGTGCTTAATTTTAACAGCTTTATAAAAATGGGCCAAGGGGTCAAAGTGTCATTTCTTTACAGGTAAAGGTTTTGCATGTAAGCAATTTCGACCCATAACTTGACAGTTGACAGCAAAGTTAACAGCAATTTCTAAGCTCTGGCTAATACCTTGGCAGGGGTTACAGTAGCTAGCACTTTTTCCGTTTGCACGGAAAAAAGTGCAAACAAATACACAATGTGGATTTGATAATGGATTTTGTTTATTCTATTGTGTGTATTCCCTTTTCAGACATACTTATAAAACATGATGTGACTCTGACTTTTTCTATAAAATAAGCCAGAACTTACCCAATCAACAAAGTTTTGTGTAACTGGCCCATAAATTGAGTTGCTCTGGTAACAAAGTTTGAATTGTATTGTTGGTTACTTTACAATTGCCTTGCAATCCCAAGAATTTCAGTATTGTTCTGAGCTGATGTTTCGTTGAAAGTTCACCTCTGAAATTAAAATTAAATCTTGTCTTTAGTGATGACGGCTTGCGCTCCAAGGCGAAAGACAGCAATGACCAGCCTCTCCTCTTCATTGAGAAACTCGGAGAGTTAAACCAGAAGGTGCATGTGTATACCCTTGTGGAGCTCGGCAATGTACTGAAAGCATCTGGAGAAAAGAAGGTGCAGGAGGCTAGAGCTATCCTTGAAGGTAACTCACCCTAAGATTCAAACCAGCCACGGTAACCCATCAAGCAGTTACCGTGGCATGGGTGCCCCTCATTTCTGCTGTGGTTTGTCTTGCTAGACTTGACTCAAGTCTGACTTTTTTCATTTTGGTCTAAACCATTGAGACATTATTTATGCTATTTCATTTACTCAATGATTAATTACATACACATGGGGTGGGGGGGGGCCTTTCTGGCAGATTGAACAAGTCTGACTTTTAATGACAAAAGTCAAGGGGCACCAAAGCAATGGAGGCATTTGCCACCAGTGCCTTTGTGAAGTGTTAGGCCTGTGTAGGTTAATCCACTTAAATGTGTTTTTATTAGGTAAGGATTTACTCTTGTGGTGTGAACCTCATGCTGTAAAAGATTAGGAGCTCAAAGTATTATCGCCTAAGCTTGAATTTTGGATATGAATTCACTCATTCTTTTAAAAAAACAGACGAGTAATCGATGACTTAACTTCGGTGATTTTTTATTTTAACAGCGAACAGAGACCCGGTCGCTAAGATTCTTGGCGATGGCTATGCCACCGTTGAGGGGGAGGATAACTCCACGCTGCGTCTCCTTGAGCAGACCAGCAAGGATGCGGGAGACAGCACGGCAGAGGAGAGTCAGATCAAACTCCGCTTCCTGCTGCTCACCCAGCAGTTCGATATGGAACTCATGAGAAACAGCATCAAGGAGCTCTCACAGTAAGAACTCGTTCAAATAACTCACAACGTAAAGACTGGTACCTCCAATCAAAACTCATTCAAATCACTTGCAATTTAAAGACAAATGCAGTATTCCATTGCACTGTATTCTACTACTACAGGCTGGGTCGCCATTTTGTTGAAATTGCGAAAAGCATGCAAAGAATGTTCACATTGGAGTTGTCTTTCTGTGCCTGGCATGTTCCTTTCTTTTCGGTAAACGGCAGTTGATGCCTGTTGACTTGAGATGTTCCTATTTCTTTTGTTCAGTGTTGGTAGTTATGAATAAAAGCCTCCAGATAAAAAAAAACATGCATAACTTTAAAAAAAATTATTCCAATTATGCAAACACCTTTAAATGATTTCCTCCAAACAGAGAGATCCGATTGACCCCTCAGCTGGTGAATAATGAGATTCATCTGCTCCAGTCCTTTGCCGGCTCAGACAGCAGCTGCGCCCTAGAGAGCATCAAGCACGTCTCGGACTATGAGTTTGACAACGGATGCCGTGCCCCGCCGTGGCGGCAGGTCAATGGAGACATCTGCTACCTCATCATCAAGCCACTGGATGGAGACAAAATGTCTGTGACTGCTAACACCAGCGGCTGCTACTGCAATAAGGTGTGTTAGATGATCAGATTGGAGTTACAGTAATGCAGATATAGGTGATGGGATTTGTGCCCTTGATGATTTTTTTCTCTCGAAAAATGACCGATCCTGTACTATATGTCTTGTATTTGTCTTACCACCAAAGGGAGTAACAAGCAATGCAGATGAGTCCAATTATGATCGGGACGGCAACACATACAAGGATCTCGTCAGTCTGCTATCGGCGAAGAGCAAGAAATTCCAGGACATGATCAACAGCAAAGAGTTCGCTCTCCATGAGGAGAAGAAGACCGAGCAGCTCAACGCCTACGAAAGAACGGCGACGAAGACGAACCCGACCGACCGGCGGAGAGGGAGAAAGGGAAGGACGAGAAAGAGGAGAAGGCCTCCAAAGAAAAGGTCAGAGGTCATATACTCTGAATGTTTTGACAGTACAATTTTTTACACGGATAATTGTAATTACAATCACCAATGCATTTAAACACCACTGGTTTGGCAAAACGGAATGCCATAGATTTACGGCAAACCTGTATAAACACAGTGCTACCAGCATGATCTTAAGAGAAGGCGTGATGTTCGCTCGTTCGACCATCAGCAGTGTTGATGCCAAATGGAATGATGGCAGCTGTTAAACAGTAGAATCGTCTGATTGTTGAATTTAGTTATTGATTTGAGTGAACTTGTACCACTATATTACAGAGCAAGAAGATTAAGAAGAGAGCCAGCCCTGCCAAGAAGATGCAGCCGACACTGAACTGGAAGAATCAAGAAAACAAAGCAAAGGCAGAGAAAGCTGACAAACCAGAAAAGAAAGTGTCCAGACAGGCTAGGTGAGAGTACAGGAAATTTACAGAATATCTGCATGTTGCTTTTTTTCGCGGTAGCAAGTCCATCTTTATCTATAGTCAATCTGTGCATCAATCTGTGCATCCAAATGTGAAGCTATCTAGTTGGTCAGTATTATAATGACACTTAACCCTAAACCTGCACCTACAATTTTAACAATTACCAACATCTGCGCATGTTGAAATACTAACTTGATATACAATTGTTTGCAGTGACCGTAAGACCAAGACGCCAGCCCTGGAGGAGGAATACTCCGAGAGCTCATCGGAGAGTGAGGAAGAAGAAGAGTCCACAGATAGACGCCAGGAGCAGAACTCGGACCTGCCCTCCGAGTACTGGCAGATTCAGAAGCTTGTCAAGTACCTCAAGGTCAGTAGGAGTTCGTCATAGTACGGTTTACTTGCATTAGACGGTTCCCAGCGGCTATCATGTGGCAACCATTACCGGGACGGCACTATTCCATGCACGGCAACCAGCGCTCAATTTTGTTAAAAAACCTCACAGGCATCTCCGAGCAGGTTCTTTTAACCGAAAAAGGTATAACTGTCAAAAAGTGAACCCCTCTAACAGTTTTAACTATATTACTTTGAAGAACACAAAGTGCTTGCTTAATTTGTTTGTATTTTGGTTGATCCTGTACAGGGTGGGAATCAGACGGCTACAGTGATCGCCCTGTGTGCAATGAGAGATTTCAACCTAGCCCAGGAGACCTGTCAGCTAGCCATCAGAGATGTAGGTGGCTTAGAGGTCCTCATTAACTTGCTAGAGACTAAAGCTATCAAGTGCAAGGTAAGGACCGAGAAGAACTCTTGTGTTTCTTAAACCCTTTCCATCCATAGGTGACTTCAGTCAGCTGCACTCATACCCCCTCTTCCTTAGAATAGGCGACTTTAGGCAAATGCACTCATACCTCTTCTTCTTTAACATTGTCAATTTAGTCAACTGCACTCATACCCCCTCTTCCTTACCATAGGCAGTCGACGGCAATCCTACCCCCTCTTCCTTGCCATAGACAACTTTAGTGGACTGTACTCCAACACCCTCTTCCTTACCTGTGGCAACTTTAGTCAACTGCACTCATACCCCCCTCTTCCTTACCATAAGCATGTGGACATCATAAGGGCTCAAGTTTGTCATTAAAATCAATCTTTTTCCACCACACATAGCCAGTAACATTTCAGACAGCTCAAATGACGAGGAGGTGAAGTTTTGTTAAGTCAAATAATGTGAAGTTGTGAAAGCTGTTCTTGACATTTTTATTGGTGTAATAAATGGATTCCTCCTGATTAAATCTGAAATCCTTTACAGATCGGCTCATTGAAGATCCTGAAGGAGATTTCCCGCAACACACAGATCCGCCGTGCCATCGCTGATCTCGGTGGTCTGCAGACCATGGTGGACATTCTGCAGGCATCTGACAAGGATCTCAAGTGTCTGTCGGCTGAGACCATCGCCAATGTGGCCAAGTTCAGGAGGGCTCGCCGCACCGTCCGACAACACGGTGGAATCAGGAAACTTGTGAGTGATTCAGTCTTTTCAAAAACCAGCAGAGACTTTGCAAGTCTCTTGTGTATGTGAACGTTGGGCTGCTTTCACTCTAGCAAGTCATGTCGGCCCAGACTGTGTTATTAGCAGGGCGCCCTAATAATAACGCAATTGTATTTGTTACAACACACCATGACCTTTAAGAAAGTTCAAGTTGTGACCCCCCCCCCCAAAAAAAAAGGTATGGCAAGTCAGCTTTGAATTTGTGTCTGCCTTGACTGCAGTCATTGTTTCTGAATTTGTGTTTATAGTATCTAAAAGAATGTACTCTGTACAGCCTAAAATGCATGGCATTACATGTATTTGATAAAAGGCTCTGCTAGGGTTGAAGTGCATGATTTTGTCTCCTCAAGATTTTAAAGCATGGTCTTGGGGACCCAAGGTTCTGAGGGTTCCCATAAGTGTTTAAATATATGCGCGAGACTAGCACGATGTATTCTCATCTCTAGAAAGTGAAAACAACAAACTGGAGAATCAGAGGTGTTGCATTCCAAAAATATATATCAACGTTTTTTATGTGAAAGTCTATGCACAGAAAAGTGTGAAATTGCTCAAAAGTTGTTTGTGCAGTTTTGCAGTTTTTATGTCTTCCTTACAAAACAACATTTACCATAATGATGGAAATAGTGGAAATAGTCTGGTTATTTTTTACCTGTTACAACTCACAACACTGATGTCATACATGAGTTCAGGGAACTTGACAAGAGTGGACAAAGAGCTGTCAAATGAAAAGCTAAGATTAAAGACTGGCATTCAAGAACCAATATGGTGGCAATACAAAACGTTGATTACTTTCTGTTGTTGAAACACAGGTGGCACTGTTAGACTGCGCTCCCATCGGCTCCGTCCCAGTGACTCCCGACTCGGAGAAGGATGTGGAGGTTGCGCGCTGTGGCGCCCTCGCTCTGTGGAGTTGCAGTAAGAGCACAAAGAACAAGCAGGCAATACGCAAAGCTGGTGGGATCCCTCTACTGGCCAGGCTGCTGAAATCACCCAATGAGGACATGTTAATACCGGTTGTGGGTACTCTCCAGGAGTGTTCGTCAGAGGTGAGATAGATGTAGTTTTTCCCCGATATTTTGATATCAGACAAATGTATACTTGAACTGTTTGTTATTATGCAACTCTAGAGGTACCACCACAATCATGCGTACTAATTTTGTTTGTGTCCATGTTATCAACAGTTTGAAAACCAGTGATGTAACAGTTATTTAAATGTTGTTTGTAAGTTAATGAACCAGCGCTGTGTGAATGAAGAGTAGAAAGTACTTGAGTTTGTCGAATACAAGATCTGCAAAGAGTTACTCAATATTTATGTGTTGTTCATTTGGTGTCTTCGTAACACAAAGTGTACCCATGATTGTGGCTGTGCACAAATGTATTTTTAATTGCATCAGAATAAAAGATCAAAACCTCTTGAAGTTTCACCCTATTTTTGAGTGTACTAGTTTTTGCAAAAGCTGCTGAAATGTATCTGAGTTGGTTTGAATCTGTTTTAATGTGGTAAACCATCCATAATGCAACTTCACATATTTTGTGCGTCAATGCAAAAACATATCTTGAGTTTGCAAAAACGTTGTGCTACCATGTAGAATATACTGCACAACGGGTTGGGGGAGGGGGTATTCAAGAATGTTCTTAGTTAACATACGAAGGTGGCAGAGTGCAGATAAAGGCATTGTGATTTCATGACGTTAATTGAAACGGGCTTCACTGTTTTTCTTGTCCACACACAGCATAGCTACCGTCTAGCCATCCGGACCGAGGGCATGATCGAGGATCTGGTCAAGAATCTTCACAGCGAGAACCAGGAGCTGCAGATGCACTGCGCCAGCGCCATCTTCAAGTGTGCAGAGGAGAAAGAGACCAGGGACCTGGTGCGTCTTTACGGCGGCCTGGACCCCATGGTGGCGCTGCTGAATAACTCGGAGAATAAGGAGCTGCTGGCAGCTGCGACGGGCGCCATCTGGAAGTGTGCCATGAGCCCGGAGAATGTCTCTCGGTTCCAGGACCTGAAGGCTATAGAGCTCTTGGTGGCTTTGCTGAACGACCAGCCTGAGGAGGTGAGAGCATCAATTTGTTGAATTGGAAGTACTGTCCGTCATTGTGTTGCAGCCGTTGACCACTATGGTCTCTTAACACGTTGACTGCTGCCTACGAGTATATTCGTAGTAACGAGTCGGACGGATTCTGCCACTACGAGTATACTCGTAGAGAATGAAAGGGCTTTGTATTGTTATTTAAATACACTGGCATCACTGAGCACGCAACACAGTACGCTTCCTGGCAGTGGTAAGGACATCGACCTTAGAATATGCATGTTAAATTTTTGTGTGTGTATAGTACCTATTTGGTATGCACGCATGTGCACCGCACTTATGCGCAACACACTTGGCAAATGGGAACGCCCTACGAATATAATGACCGGCAGTCAACGTGTTAACCAACAAATGTTACAACTTTTCAGAGATGCACCCACAATAGTTCATGGCTTGGCCCAGGGTTTGGATTCTCTCGTGGTCCGTCTGGCCAGTGGAAAGATTTGATGATTTCTTCTTCAGTGTATAACTTTTTTTAGAGATGATGATGAAGCAAGACTGACAAGTTTAAGCCGCTCTTCATTTCAGGTGCTTGTGAATGTGGTTGGAGCGTTGGGTGAGTGTGCCGCGCAGGAGCCATCCAACCGTGCAGCTATCCGTAAAGCTGGAGGCATTCCAGCACTGGTTAACCTACTGACGGGTACCAACCAGGCTCTCCTAGTCAACGTCACCAAGTCCGTTGGAGCCTGTGCCACCGAAGCTGACAATATGGGGTGCGTTTTCTCAGAACCCAAACTTTATGTTCTTTATGAGATGTGGAAGAACTTTACATTTCTGGTCACTAAAAGAGTTTTCCATTTCAAATGGTATCCAGCACCCATGCATTGAAATGAAAGCTTGAAGAAATTCCTCATTTCAAATATTCGGTGAGGCTTTAATAAAAATAACATAAACAACAATAATAATATTAATATTAATAATAATAATGATAGTGTATATTTATCAAGTGCCAATGTCTGCCATAAATTACACTCGAAGTGGAAATCAAGTCCAGTGGGAAATTATACAAGATGAGCTGGCGCATATTGCTTCCTGTATCCCATTCTCTAAGGAATAAGTGTACTGGGTTATTTAATGGGACCTACGGCATTTACGTCCTATCCGAAGGATTAAGCCATAATGATTAAGGGTCTTGCTTGAGGGCACAAGAGCCAAGAACGGGACCCGAACCCCTACTTCAACAACAACAACAGTGCTTGAGTGTGGTGCACAGGACCGCTCGTTCATTGTACTCGCCTTTGACTTATAATGCCATATCGTGTCAGGGCAAACATGATCCTCTTTTACTTGGATATATTTAGATTGCAGACATGGTGAACTGCAGTTTGATATAATGGGATGTCGTTTCTTTTATAGAATCATTGACAGGCTGGATGGTGTCAGACTCCTCTGGTCTCTACTGAAGAACCAGAACCAGCGAGTCCAAGCCAGCGCTGCCTGGGCCATCTGTCCATGCATTGAAAATGCAAAGGTAATTAGATTGAGTTTCTTACACATTTTTTTTGAAGTGGCCACAAAGCACGCCAAAAATACTCACACAGAAAAGTGAAAACCTTGTTTAAACTACTTCAATACGATTCAATAAATCATCACTTCACTTTAAGACTGTCACATTAAACAAAGCCTGAGCAAGAATTACGTAAAGTAAACAGGCCTAACAAAAAACTCAGTTTAATTTTGTCTTTTGTTGTAGTTAAGGAGGAGGTATTTTGTTCACATTTATAAAGATTGACTTTTGGAACCATTTTTTCATTCAAAACATTGTGAACTTATTTTCCTTTGTGGTTATTTATTGTTTGTAGGATGCAGGTGAGATGGTGCGATCCTTCGTGGGCGGTCTTGAGCTGATTGTTAGCCTCCTCAAGTCGGACGATCGGGAGGTTCTCGCCAGCGTCTGTGCAGCCATCGCTAACATAGCCAAGGATGAGGAGAATCTTGCAGTCATTACTGACCATGGGGTGGTCCCCATGCTAGCCAAGCTAGCCACTACAGTGAGTCAGAAGAGATTTTTTAGCTCAAGTTTCATTCAAATCACCATACGAGGCAATTTACAGGCAACCAAATTATGGCAACTTTTTAACATTCACATTCCAAGTTTCACGTAAATTTATCGTGGAGTTAGTAAGACACTGTTTGTTGTGCTGCCAGTGCATTCATTTGCGTGCAGCTTTCGCCTCCAAGTTGTTTTTAAAAATTACCTCAAGTGACAAGGCACTAAGACCGGATGTCCATGATAGCGTGGTATATCACCAGCACTCTTGTTGCCCTCAAGCCTCATTGATGTCATGGTGCATATGCAGAAGGTGTCTCACTCGTCGTCCCTCCTGTACTCGACTTCCTTCACAGTACACACTTTGCTATATCTTCTCATTCCTTCGCTGTGTCTGTGCTCCAAAGGCCAGTTCTGTGAGATATTCTTCTAGCTTTTTTTTCCCCCCGCACTGCACTTTGGAACTTCCTACCTGTATCTTACTTTCCATCATCTCACAGTCTGTTCCAGTTGAAGAGAAATTCTAAGCAGATATCTTGTCTCTCTTCAAAGTGAATTTATTTTCCTTGTGTTGGGTGATTTTTTCATTTAAAAAACCCCAAATGTTAAACAGAAAAAAGTGATGACTAGTCCAATTGAGCAATGTCATGATGGTAAAAGTTAAAAAACCAGCAGGTGTCATTATCGATGGAGGATGTAACCTATGGATGCATGGTGGGCACCATTTACTGAATCATATCGTTGGCTCATTTCCTCTTCTGACAGACCGATGACAAGCTGAGGAGGCACCTTGCCGACGCCATCGCCCGCTGCTGCATGTGGGGTAACAATCGCGTGGCATTCGGTCAGAACGGCGCTGTAGCCCCACTGGTGAGGTATCTCAAGTCGCCTGACATCAACGTGCACCGTGCTACGGCGACGGCTTTGTTCCAGCTGTCCAGGGATCCTAATAATTGCATCACAATGCACGAGAGTGAGGTAGTCAAGGTAAGAAGCAAACAAAATAACTGGTAGCCCCCCCGCCGCCAAATTAAGGCTCATGGCTTCAGCAATGGCTACGGCTGGTAAACGCCTATTCTTAAATGTTGTCACTGCAGCCAACGGCTAGGCCATAGCCGAAGCCAAAGTCACTTGATTTAGATGAGGCCTTTACTCATGGTGTTCGCATGAATTGAAATCCACATCGGAACACTCGATAGAGTGCCTGAAGACGAGTGAATAGGCTTTCACGTCCGCCATTTTGTAGAGTCAAATCACACATTCATTAGGGGACTTCTGGATGCTTGGTGGCATACCGGAATGTAAAGCCGTAGGTCCCGTGTTCTAGGATTGGTAGTGCATGTAAAAGAACCCTGAACACTTATCATGGAAGAGTAGGGGGTTAACCCCGGTGTTTCTGGTTCACATAGCAAGCAATGCCTTTGTCTACAAGTTTCCTCAGGCTTTTGAGACACAGTAATTAAGTTTGCTTTTGAGGCATCCGTGGCTTTACTGCTAGAAATTAACAATAATAGTTTAACATGCCAATACCTATAAGATAGACTACAAACCAATGTAACAATATGGGAAGATCCGTGGCTTTACTTCTAGAAATTAACAATAATAGTTTAACATGCCAATACCTATAAGATAGACTACAAACCAATGTAACAATATGGGAAGATCCGTGGCTTTACTTCTAGAAATTAACAATAATAGTTTAACATGCCAATACCTATAAGATAGACTACAAACCAATGTAACAATATGGGAAGATCCGTGGCTTTACTGCTAGAAATTAACAATAATAGTTTAACATGCCAATACCTATAAGATAGACTACAAACCAATGTAACAATATGGGAAGATGTTAATTGCCAAGTAATGAGCATGGAAAATTAACATTTGAACTTTGTTTGTATTTTTTTTCTCTTTCCAATCCTAGCCGTTGATTGACATGGTCGGATCTGATGACCCCGCCCTTCAAGAGTCTGCTGCTGGCTGCATTGGTAACATCCGCAGACTCGCACTGGCCAATGAGAAGGCTCGTTATAAATAGACGACCAATCACTGTCAAAACACGGCAGTTATTCCAAGTTCAAATATAAAGTAAAAAATTCTACAGGCTGAGGCATTTACACAAAATACTGAGTGATTTTCTTCACAAATGTTGGTTTTCCACAAATACGTTATTGCAATAAGTTTCTCATGCATTAACTAATGAACATTAATTCCATGGTGTATGTGAAAATGTCTCACAATAACAGTTACTAGGTTCGACTCTAATATAACTACTATGAGGCTGTCACGTGTCACAGCATCACTTTATAGAATGCTCATGATACCGTTCTAAGGCCACTTTAAATCCACCTCGCTTATAATTGGATACTCTACAGTAAAGAACAACTTCAAGGTACATGTAGTTACATTTCCATGAACTGGACGGAATATCTTCAAGGTACATGTAGTTACGTTTCTATGAACTGGAAGGAATAACTTCAAGGTACATGTAGTTACGTTTCCATGAACTGGACGGAATAACTTCAAGGTACATGTAGTTACGTTTCCATGAACTTTAAGGAATAACTTCAAGGTACATGTAGTTACGTTTCTATGAACTGGAAGGAATAACTTCAAGGTACATGTAGTTACGTTTCCATGAACTGGACGGAATAACTTCAAGGTACATGTAGTTACGTTTCCATGAACTTTAAGGAATAACTTCAAGGTACATGTAGTTACGTTTCCATGAACTGGACGGAATAACTTCAAGGTACATGTAGTTACATTTCCATGAACTTTAAGGAATAACTTCAAGGTACATGTAGTTAGGTTTCCATGAATTGGACGGAATAACTTCAAGGCACCTGTAGTTACATTTCCATGAACTGTTACATTTTCATGAACTGTATTCATTGAAAACTGCATTAGACTCTATCGATTAATGTGTACAGTGCACTTATCTGAATTGCATTTTTTTTGCTTTCAGTTAACGTGTTCCAAGATGAATTTACTTTCCTGAGGTACTTACTAACTACCAATGATGTGAACTTTAAGAAACACTTCCTTATGTTTTCTATCTTCGGATTCCTATCATTCAGTTTTGTATTTTGTGTTAATATGTAGATATTTGCGTCCATTTAATACCTTATATAAATTGTAATGAGTTTGGAGCACCAAAGTAATGATTCTACTTCCTTTAGTCAAGAAAAATGATTAATATTTGTGTAATATATAACTTCTTGGGGTATTTGTATAAGAATGCAGTGTGTAAAATAATGAAAATGCCTTCATGTTTAAAAAAAAAATAATTTACAGAATGTTCTGTTTTTTTAATGTATTTTTTTGTAATTTAGTTTCAGTAAGTTTCAAATTGAAAAAGAAAAGTTTAGTAAACTTATTCCGTCCTAAATAAGCAGCGATTCCAACATCCACTGTATTTAATTCTCAAATAAATGATTTAATTATTGGTAATAACAGTGTCAGTGTTATTTATTTGTAGCTACGGGGAACAACTATCAGGGCTTACCCTTTGTAGTCATATAAATGCTAATTAAATTGTATGACGATGAACAATTCATTTGAATTGCCTCCCTTCAAAAATGCCCATGTACGATAATGAAGCAGGAAAACAAACACTTAACGATGTTTTTTAATCATAAGGCTAACCCCTTGTAGTTATAGAGTGAAGAACAGCAAGGCTTGCCCCTTGTAGTTAAATAGAGTGAAGAACATCAAGGCTTGCCCCTTGTAGTTAAATAGAGTGAAGAACAGCAAGGCTTGCCCCTTGTAGTTAAATAGAGTGAAGAACAGCAAGGCTTGCCCCTTGTAGTTAAATAGAGTGAAGAACAGCAAGGCTTGCCCCTTGTAGTCATAGAGTGAAGAACATCAAGGCTTGCCCCTTGTAGTTATAGAGTGAAGAACAGCAAGGCTAAACACTTGTGGGTATAGAGTGAAGCACAGTAAGGCTTGCCCCTTGTAGTTATAGAGTGAAGAACAGCAAGGCTTGCCCCTTGTAGTTAAATAGAGTGAAGAACAGCAAGGCTTGCCCCTTGTAGTCATAGAGTGAAGAACATCAAGGCTTGCCCCTTGTAGTTATAGAGTGAAGAACAGCAAGGCTAAACACTTGTGGGTATAGAGTGAAGCACAGTAAGGCTTGCCCCTTGTAGTTATAGAGTGAAGAACAGCAAGGCTTGCCCCTTGCAGTTAAAGAGTGAAGAACAGCAAGGCTTGCCCCTTGGAAGTTATAGAGTGAAGAACAGCAAGGCTTGCCCCTTGTAGTTATAGCGTGAAGAACAGCAAGGCTAACCCCCTTGCAGTTATAGAGTGAAGAACAGCAAGGCTTGCCCCTTGTAGTAATAGAGTGAAGAACAGCAATGCTAAACACTTGTGGGAATAGAGTGAAGCACAGTAAGGCTTGCCCCTTGTAGTTATAGGGTGAAGAACAGCAAGGCTTGCCCCTTGTAGTTATAGAGTGAAGAACAGCAAGGCTTGCCCCTTGTAGTCATAGAGTGAAGAACAGCAAGGCTTGCCCCTCGTTGTTATAGAGTGAAGAACAGCAAGGTTTGCCCCTTGTAGTCATAGAGTGAAGAACAGCAAGGCTTGCCCCTTGTAGTTATAGAGTGAAGAACAGCAAGGCTTGCCCCTTGTAGTCATAGAGTGAAGCACAGCAAGGCTTGCCCCTCGTTGTTATAGAGTGAAGAACAGCAAGGCTTGCCCCTTGTAGTCATAGAGTGAAGAACAGCAAGGCTTGCCCCTTGTAGTTATAGCGTGAAGAACAGCAAGGCTAACCCCCTTGCAGTTAAATAGAGTGAAGAACAGCAAGGCTTGCCCCTTGTAGTTATAGAGTGAAGAACAGCAAGGCTAGCCCCTTGTAGTTATAGAGTGAAGAACAGCAAGGCTAGCCCCTTGTAGTTATAGAGTGAAGAACAGCAAGGCTAGCCCCTTGCAGTTATAGAGTGAAGAACAGCAAGGCTAGCCCCTTGCAGTTATAGAGTGAAGAACAGCAATGCTTACCCCTTCTGATAGGGTTAAGAACCGCAAGGTTGACACCTTGTGAGAGATACACATGGTCTACAAACAAACCCTCTCACCAAAGAGGGAACAAAAAGGCTTACCCTTCGCTGCTCTAGAAAGAACAGCATGGCTTATTCGTCACACTTAATATTCATGATCTCTTCTTTAATCATAATTATAAGCGGAACCAATCCCTTGAAATAAAAGTAAAGACACAAAAAGATGTGGGATATGGAGAATGGAAGCATTGATGGGTAGAGTCATAAATGAAGTACAAACTTGGTCACTAATTTGATTGAAAGCCATGCAGGGGTTTTATTTCACGATAATCTTGAAAATACTGTCATCTGTTCTTTGAACAAAAATAATCTTGTTAGATACACAAATAAATAATTAAATTTATTAAGAAAAGGAATAAAAAGTAAGAAAGAATCGGGAGAAAAGGAACAAAAACAATGGAAGATACATGAAAACAAAATAGTTATTTGATCATCTTTGATTCATTGCCAAGAAGGGTTTCTCTTGGCAAACATGAAAATAAATATCACTCGCATGACAGTTTACACTACCGTTTATAAAAAGTGCGTCACGCTACCAACTTAGACTGGAACACGTTGTATTCAAAAGCTGTGCGCACGGAAAGAGCGGGGTGCGGTGAGGATATTTTTTTATTGTCACGTGTCCAAACCAATTTGGCCAGGATTGTAGATTACCAGTTTTGTTTGAGATTGAATGCATCATCGACACTTTTATCTCTACCTGCACAAGCGCCTATGGTGGGGGCTATCCCATCCAGGGGACGCCCTTTAGATTTTGAAATACGACGGGAAGAAGATAGTTGTCTGATAATTATGGTATCTAGCTTTGCCGTACAAGTGTTTAATGTAGGCTGTCATTTAATGGAGTCGGGTAAAAGTCAATCATTAACCACATGGTGTTATTTGGAAACCACATTTCAAACCCTAAATCTGAAACCTTTTGTGTTCAATTGTACCATGTAACAGCTTTACGCCGACAATATTGTTTTATATAAAACAGAATTATCAACACTCTACAACCCTCCCTTTTAAAACATAAAAATGGCTCATCGCTTGGGTCTTTAAAAAATGGCTGTTTGTTTGGGTTTGATGGGGAAACATCCACTACCATAGTTTTTCAAAATGCTTATTGAATTAGGAGATGATGAAGGATTCATTTGAATTTTCTCCCTTCAAGAATCTCCATGTATGATAACAAACAGTTTTCACTCCGAACACGGAGAGCAAGGAATAAATTATGCTTTTGAATCATAAACTAATGAACAAATAATCTAATAGTCGCATTGGATGTTTTTATCCTTTTAAGGCTAATGTTTGTAAAATATTTTCAATGGTATACATGTTTATTTTTTTAAATGTGAAATTGCCACATCAACCTGGTACTGACTTACAGCAGATTTGAACAAACCACATCACAGACATATAACTTTATCAGGGTTGATTTTAATGACACTGTATATTTGCATACCTGAAAAAAATGCCCTTTAAAAAAAACATTTACTAACTTGTAAATGCTGTACAGACATGCAACTACAGTTTGTGAAAAAGAAAGAAAGAATGTGACAGCCAGTGCCAGATTTTGTACTGTGTTTTTAAATTTCCAATAGCAAAGCTGAGCAACCAAAAACGAGGAAATCAGCTGATCAGCTGAAAAGTTGCATGCCTGTGAAAGATTATTTTTTGCTTTTTAAAATCTTTCAAAATATGCAAATTATTTGTTTAATTTGATTCACTTTTATCACACAGCACCAGAACGGTTTAAACACAAGTATCAAACTCGGCTTAAGTTCCCAGTAGATGGGTGCTTTTATATTCTTTGAGCTTCTGTTTGGAATAACTAACAAGGGAAGTCAGGGAACACTTCAATAGAGCCTTCTAAATGTCATCACATTTCTACAACAACGCAGGAGGGTCTGCCATGCTGGAGTACTATGCACATGCGGGATACATACGCGCAGTGTCATCAGGTATTGCATTACCAAGCACATGTTCACGCAGTTCTAGTAATGTGTGTACATGACATGCGTGACGTGCGTGTGTAATTACTCCAGCATGGCGAGGGATAAAATAGTGACGCCATCTGAGAAGGGTCTACACAAAACTGGTGTCAAGTGTGAATCACATTTTTAGTATTATTTAGTAGTATTTGGGGTCACCCTAACATTTTACTTTTACAGGGATAAAACAGCTTTCACACCAAGGTTTAAATAATAAAATATCTTATATACAATTATGACTTCAGAGAAATTTTGATAGCAATCTAAAAACATTATTTCGAATATACAACAGATTGGCAAATTATCAGCAAAACATACTCATGTCAATGTAAAAAAAAAAAAAATACCCCCCAAAAACTTACAAAAAAACCAACAACGCTATTCTATTCTCAAACATCCCCTCCCATAGACCCCTTGTACTGATGTCACATACGGCTAGTGTGCCCATGGGCTGCCAATTTTGAGAGTCAAACTGCATGTAGATATAATGGTGTTTGCATCTCACCCGGGATGTATCGTGGCTGAGCAGTTAAGAGCACCGGGCACAAGCTCTGGTGTTTCTGAGTGTGGGTTCGGGTCCCGGTCGAGGCACTTCTATCCTTGAGCAAGATACTTGACCATAATTGCTTTGTCCTTGAGATGGGACAAATTAAGCTATAGGTCCCCTGTAATCCAGAACTCGGAACACTTAACGTGAAAGAGTAGGGGTTAACCCCAGTTTTTCTGGTTCACATGGCAAACACCCTTGTTTACAGCTACAGTGATTAAGCTTACCTATGTGGCATCCTTGGTTCCATCACCAGAAATATATAAAAATAGTACACGTCACCTAAAATGCACACAGCGCAGTAACACACAGGAAACCCAACTCTCAAAATGGCTCAACCAAGATTTGAATAGGGGTGATGACGCCCGGTTAAATTTGGTCAAAATGTACTTGATTCATTACTGTTTTGAACTCCTGTTTTTATAAACAGATTAAAACTGTAAAATTTGGATTAAAATTAAATTGTTCAAAGTACATCTATCATTTCATAAACAAATACTGTAAATGGTTTTGTATTGGTGTTAGATGAGATTCAGGTTGAAAGACCTCAGACAAACAAATAACACTACAATGAAGCATTTAACAGGTAGATGAAGTCGCTAAATCACACTTGGCCCAATTTCATTAAGTATTGCACCCGCTAAGCAAAGATGAGCAGGGAACCAGTCACAAGTAGTGTAGATCAAACAGTATTTTGGCCGGTAACCAATTTCTGCTAAGCAAAAGACTTTTCTTTAAACTTGGCATATTTTTGGTGTGGTATAGAACTGCTTCATCAGAAATGGAACCTTTAGGAAAGAACAAGCAGGAACAGGTAACAATACACAGTGCTTTGACTGATTTTCGGGTGAGAAAAAATTGTGTTGTGCTTGTCTTAATTTGTCTGCCCAAGCTCCTCCATGAAATTTGAACCTGGGGCTTTCTCCAAACCTCGGCTCCCGCTTTGGGCTCCGTTTGATGTTGAAGCACTGTGCAAAATGCACACTGCTCCAAAGCTGATGATGGAGCCAGAGTCGGAGCCAGAGCCCAAGCCTAGGCAACTGGTCCTAATTACAACGAACTGGGCTTAGTTTCACAAAGCACTAAGATTCATCTTAAGATGAGTTGTCAGTACTACCATAGTCATTTGTATTGTGATATCACACTTTGCTTGGCAGCTAAGATTGATACACAGTCAAGATAAATCTTCAGCTCTTTGTGAAATGAGCCCTGTTCAAGTAGACAAAAATACGACCTTGGAAAATGTGATTATGCTGCTATGCAGAAAAAGCTGGTAACTGGCCCGACTACCATTGGATATTTGTGCTACTGGTTCCCTGGTGATTTGGGTTAACAAATCATTTTACAAAGCACTGTTCTCCTCAGAGGCTCAATGATATTGGGCCTAAATATTTCAACAATAGTGCTGCTTAAACTTAAAGCTAATTGAAGGACATTTTGTTTACCCGAATTTTCAGTAAAATTTACAACTTGACGTCATGAAAGCTCAAGAGTTTAGATCTGACGCAACACGTTGATTACAAAGAAATCATCCAATAATTCACGCAGTGATTACAAAGTAAATCGTCAAACTCAAAACGAACACTCGCGCAAAAAATTGTTTTCACAATTGAAAATAAACCGAAAAAGCTAAAACACAACTCAAAAGCGAAAAGCCAAAACAAAACGAAACACCTATATTGCACTTTAAGAAATGATCAATTCGAGCAGCCTGAGGTATCAAAATTAAAACAAAATTATAAAAATTACATTCTATATTCATCTATAGAACAATTGGTACCTGTGAGGCAAAATATTTTTACTCTTTTCATATTACATAAAAAGAGTATTTTCCTCTGTTAAAAATAAATAAATAAACTTGGTATTAAATAGTATCACCTTTGAATGACTCTGAATGATTTTTAATGCCATATCTTGCATGGCATGGCATTTGGATTATTCTTTTTTTTTTTAAGTCGGTGTAGTTGAAATTACAGCAGTGTGCCAAATTTCATGGCACTGTTCGTCTAAGAGAGGAGTCAGAGTTTACATTTGCACTTGTGTTTCTTTCATCATGTCAGTGCAAAAAACCGTTGTATGACAAAAACAAGCATTTTGGCCTCCACGTGTTTGAAACTTCATCAATCAGGGATGAGATTAGATGATTGTAAACATTCCTGAAAATGGCTTGGCTAGCCTGGGTTCTCCCTTCACTCTAGACCCGAAATTGCCCAGATGTTAACAATTCAGGAGGTTTACAGACTCTGTGCATCACCAGAAATACAAAACTACAGGTTTGGACTCAATGTGGTCTATTTCTTTCTCCCTTTGGTGACTGCTTGACTTCTTTCAAGAAAAACTTGAAGGCTCAAGGAGATTTTGAGAAAAAATCTGCAATCAGGAAAAATGCTGATAAATCACACTATCATATCCAGCTAAAACTATACATACAAACGTAACGGGGCGAGATACATAGTTTTAGCACAGAGCCTTGGCACATCATGAATTGTGTGCGATAAAGCCTCATTGCAACACCAAGATACGCTTTTTGCACCGACGCAACAATTTCACGAGTGAGCATGAACGAGTTTCTCCCCCGGTGGTTTGATTTGTTAGAAAATGAAAAATATGAAAAGTTTCCTCTTGGTGTGGAGATAAAGCACTCTGAATTTACGGGTTGATTTACATTTTAGAGACTTACAGACTCTCTACGACATTTCACATCAATATCTGAAGGTTTGGTCAAGACAAGGGGCGTCATTTTGGGGGGCAATTTTGCCTCTTGGCAACAAAATCTGAAGGCCCAGGGAGAGAGATCAAAGACAAATCCTGTTATCAGGACAAACCACAAGCCTGACACTTGGGCCAGGTCCAAATTAGCACCTGCGGCTGTGGCTTAATTGAATCATGAACGAGCCTTTGAGCACAGGATGCCCATAGCAACACCCTAAGCAACAACCGTAGCCGCAGTCGACAGTTCGGCCACGGCCTTAGTGTCGATACTCAGCACGAAGCCTACAATCACAAATTGCTGCCATGAGCAACGCCTTAAGACCAGGTCTTTGCTACCCCCCTTGACCTCCTCCAGACATTCTGATATTCAAACAGTAGACTCTGAGACAGTAGGCAGCAGCAGCCATGAGCATGCAGACATACCCAGTCAATAACCAGTGGTTTACGTAATTCAGTGCCTGTGCACACCGTCAAGACCACTGCATCCCAACCCAGTTAATTGTGCAACCACTCGGCATCTCAAGTCTCGTTTTCAAAGCGCCCTCTCTTTATTCCCCAAATGTGACCCTTGTCCCTATCGGGAGTCAATCCCAAACCTGTAGGCCTATTAGGATACCTTTTTGTCTATTTACATTTAAAAAAAAAAACACGAAAGCGTTAAAACCAGTAACGCTCACTGATATATCAGTTAAAAATGCTTTAACTTCAATCTGTCTTTGGGGCTGCTTTGCACCTTGCTAGGTGAACTTGTTAATCTTTTTTTTTTCAGTTTGACTGAACACTGCACGACATCAACAATTATTACCAGATATGAAATTATACATTCAGCATTATTATTAAAGCATTCAACTGTTTTTTTTTCTTCTTCATAATAATTTATTCCAATCCACTAATGCATAGCTTTATTGACTAAATCTACTTCATTGCTTTACGCATTACACTCTTTGTTATAGCATTGGGCCAGGTTTACGGAAACCTTTTAACGATGAGAGATTCCCAACAAACACTGACATGGGGCTAGTAGGTCCCAAAGTAGAACCCTGAGGCACCCCGGATCCCTCTTTGGGAGTTTCCTCCGCCCTCTTACTCTCTCCAAGGGGCAGCGCAGTGGGTCGGGACGTACCCAAGATAGACCCAAGCCCAACATCGGGAACATGGGGCTTAGGTGTTGCAGAGGATTTAAAGCTCGTGATGGGCATGACGGAGCTCCGAGGTCTTGCACTTGATGTTTGTGATGAAGAGGATAGTGATGCTAGACCCAGTTGGCCAGACGACATTGAAGAGCATGACATTGTGCTTTGACCCGACCGATGACTTCCTGGAGGGAGCTTGGGGATACTAGAAACTGTCTCTGAGCTGGCTAGTGCACCCAAGCCAACCCCATGGGAACCTTGTGGAGCATAATATGAAGTGCCGCCAGCCCCACCACTACCTTGGGAACCGTACAGTTTGGCAGAACTGTAGACATTTGTTGTGGAACTGAAGGAGCTCAAGCCAGGGTTGTAGCTCGGTACATTGTGGTTGTTACCGGAAACAGTGAATGGAGATTGTTTTTGGGAATTGGAAACAGTTTCTGTGGAGATGAGGGCACCTAAACCAACTCCAGTTGAACCCTGTGAGTTTTCATATTTTGAAGGGTATTGTGGTTTGGATGAACTACCAACAGAAGTGGAGCTTAAAGACCTTAAGCCTAAGCCAAGAACATCAGGTACGTTGCGGTTACTGGATACAGTCCCAGTGAAAGTAAAGAATGGAGCACTTGAAACAGTCGAAGGTGGTCCTGGTGTCACCCCGCCGAATCCAAGTTCAACTCCGGAATCATCAGAAACAAACAGCTTCCTGTGGGCCTTGGGTTCAGGATCGGTGATGGCGTTCGTTTTGTGGATTGTTCCTCCTTGCGAACCAAATGCGCCCGGTGGGCTGTACCCGCCAACTGCACCCTCTAAGCCCATGCAGGACGCCCCCGATTTGGGCGCCAACCCAATGGGCGCTGAAGCGGACGCTGGGACCTTGGGTGTTCTAACCGGGCTCATGACAACATCTCTTGTGCGTATACTGGGTATACTAGGTTGTCGTTGGAGTGCCCGTGCCCTTCGTTCGGAGGTCGCTTTCTCGGCACGGATCTTCTTAACCTTCTCCATTAGCCGGGTTTTGGTTTCGGGATCCAAGGCGTCCGTGATGTTCTTGGAGCGTACCGGCACGGCAAAACGGGAGAAGATGCGACTGGAGATTCGATGCATTCCCTTGGGTTCTACCTCCTCGGCCTTGACCTGTGCCTCCCGCTTTGCTTCCGATGCACTTTTCAGCGGTACGCTCGACGGCGCCCCGAACATGTTCAAGCCAGCGTTGACCCCGGCTGGGTTGATGGCAGCCGCTTCCACTTTGGTCAGCACCTTGGGTTCTGCACTGTCATCTACGTCTCGTTCTTTCAGCACTTGGGCCAGTCCCAGGCTTGTACTGAAGGTTTTAGCAGCAATGGGTTTGGTGGTAATGTGGTAGGTATCGGACATCTTGGGGCCTCTATTGCTGTATATATATATAAGTGTGGAGATTTGCAAAAAAGAAAATAGATACAATGTCAGAGTGGTGAATAATAATAATCCTTTCACATTAACTACCTAAAATCAAACAAACTACATGATATTAGTTTTCATTAGAAACCTATCAGCCAAAACTAAAGAAATAAACCAAAAGGGATACTACTTATGTTTCAGATGATTTTGTACAACTATGTGAAACTTAATTTCTTATTAAGGACTGGATGTTAAAAACATGTTTTTGAGGTCAGTGCCAAACAAAAAAAGCTGTAACATGTCTGTTTTTGTTAGGAAAATAGACAGTTCCTGATACCCGCCATATTTACAGGTAACTATGGTTTTGACTTTGCGTCAAGCATCCTCATTTTTCCACACAGCCAAGTGGTTCATCGACCAATCACCTGAGGAGTTTCATCAAGCTCCAGCATGCATAGCAACCGTAAAGATGGCCGACGTTACACTTTGTGACGTCAACTGGGAACTATCTATTAGCAGAGTAAGGGGTTTCAGTTAACATAAAAGAAGCAAGTTTGATACAGATTCGGCAAAAACTCTTACCTTGATGTGAGCAGTGTGTTATCCAGCAGACCGATGGTGCTTGTTGTGTAGGTGTAAGTGCTGCACGTATTCACAAAGCATTTGCTGGGGACGCACGTACGCTCTGTGAGCAAATCGGACAGTTGTTTTTCGTGAATATCTAGTTGTCTCATAAAAACCCAAAGACAAAAGTACTGGACAACAATTCCTTTGTCTCAATCTGAAAGCTCAAATTTCACACCAGTACTAATCCCCCAGAGAAATACAATGTACTTCCTTCTGACATAATAATAGGCATTTATTAGGCAATTTTAAACCTTGTATCAAAGCGCCTTACACTATTACTACCCCTGTTCATTGGGCCTTAAGCACTTGTGAAACGGTCTAAACTCCTTAGGAGTATGCAGTACCGGTTGCTGAATGATCGACTGGAAGTGATTCAAAAACAAAAAATTCCCCCAAAATATAAATCTTTTTTACACATTTAAAAGTGTGAGATTTCCTACCTGAGACCTGTCCGTCGTCTTCCACATCGTCCATGGAATACAGAGCAGGATCTCTCTCCAGCTCCCGGAAGCCTTTGACCATCACCCCCGGCCTGACATCAAGCATGCTTGCCATGTGTGGTGTCGCTAGCCGCTGCCAATGGTATAAGGTCAACGAACCTGGGATGAAGGAAAATACAGTATTTAACCCTCTCGACTCGATTCGTCTTCAAGATGGAATTATTTGACCACTCCAGAGTGAAGCACAATTTTCTACACAACACCCATTTTACAAACTCTGTTATTACACTGAAGATTCAAATTAGAGCCCAAATTAGAGCAGTCAAGCGCACTGGACCCGAGCTCTGGTGTTTCTGATCAGCAGAGTGTGGGTTTGAATCCCGGTCTTGACACTTGTGTCTTTAAGCAAGACACTTAACCATTATTGCCCCGTCCTTCGAATGGGACAGATAGCCGTAGGGCCTGTGTTTTGTGTAATGCACATAAAAGAATGCAGTTACACTTATCTCTAAGAGAAGGGGTTCCCCCAGTGTTTCTAGCAGTGGCTGCTGAATGCACTGCAACACCTTGTAATTCCTTATAAGGTGCTACATAAATGGGTATCATAATTTAAAAATAAAACAATAATAATTATAAGCCATTTTTGATGACCTTAGATAAAGCGCTGTATAATAACGAGTTATTATTTTATTATTATTATTGTTATTATACAAAAGTCAATGAGGTCAATCAATAAACAATAAGATCAGTGAATAAAATTTTAACTGAGCACATTGTCAAATCTTCGTTTACGTTTATGAATTACTCTTTTGCTTATAAACAATTAGCAATTTTTAAAAAATTAGATATCGCCTTACTCACAAGGCCGAACGGCCACTTCAAGGTGAGGGCTACACTAGAGTGGGTGTCATCCACTAGGAGCCTGGCTGGTAGAGCAGAATGCACTACCTTTCCAACTTTTCACGATGCAATTATGGTTAATAGCCTTGCTCAAGGGCACAAGTGTCATGAGCAGGATTCGAACCCACGCTCTGCTGCTGACAACATCAGAGCTTGGGCCTGGTGAACTAGACCGCTCAGCCATGATATGCCACACAGCTTTAGTAAATGTATTAGCTGCTATAGTAAACACACAAATGTTCTTACCAGTGAACAGCTTTGAGAAACTGGGGCCCTGGCCTCTTACCTTCCATTGGTTTGACAATCTGCAACTTCTCCGGCATGTAGGACCGGAAGGCATGCCCGCCCATCGAGGGCATCCCTGCGAAGCTCTCCGCTGACCAGATACTGCCCGGTGTGGGGCAGGTCGGAGTCTGGGAGCCTCCGGTGCCGACATCCCCGTCATGCATGTGTAGTTTCTCTTCCTCGGCGTACTTCTCCTCGGCATGTAGGTTCTGGCGGCGGAGGTTGAGACGACGGAGGGCCGTCTCGAGATCATTGGATCCAGGGATGCCAGCGCGACCCAGCAGATGGGTAGAGCTGTGTACGGCAAAAAACAACAAAACCAAACCTCAGTCATAGGCCTTGCAACCAGACCAGTGGCTGGACCCACTGATGCTTCTTCTTCTGAATGGCACCCCCGATCAAAGATATTGACAAAATAGGGTGACCGACAACATTGGGGCAAGATAGCTCAGTTGGTAGAGCGCCATTGCATTTATCCGCAGGTCGCAGGATCAAGTCCTGCTCTAGTCAATTTTTCTTTGATTCAAATATTTCAGTGACATTTCTACATTCAAGTAGATCCTGCATCCAAAATCATTTTTCAGGCAACTTCGCCGTCTTCGTACCGAAAATACGGCAAAGTTTCTCAGAAAACCATCAATAGAGAACTTCAATTTGCACACAATGGGCTGCATAGCTTTGCCCATATTACTCTGTTCAAGAACATCCAGGGGCAACCCTCCCCAGCCCCTTGAAATCAGGAAATATATTCCTGTAATATGACAGACCTTTCTTTCTATGTAAATTTATTTGTGCATTTTTTTTTATGTCTAGAGAAGAGCCCTTGAAATATTTACAATCTTTGTGATTCCTTTGTTAATACTCTACAGACCAGAGGGCCCAGGGTAATACTCTACAGACCAGAGGGCCGTGGGTAATTCTCTACAGACCAGAGGGCCCAGGGTAATACTCTACAGACCAGAGGGCTCAGGGTAATGCTCTTCTGACCAGAGGGCCAAGGGTAATACTCTACAGACTAGAGGGCCCAGGGTAATACTCTACAGACCAGAGAGCCCAGGGTAATACTCTACAGACCAGAGGGCCGTGGGTAATTCTCTACAGACCAGAGGGCCCAGGGTAATACTCTACAGACCAGAGGGCTCAGGGTAATGCTCTTCTGACCAGAGGGCCAAGGGTAATACTCTACAGACTAGAGGGCCCAGGGTAATACTCTACAGACCAGAGAGCCCAGGGTAATACTCTACAGACCAGAGGGCCCAGGGTAATACTCTACAGACCAGAGGGCCTTGGGTAATTCTCTACAGACCAGAAGGCCCAGGGTAATACTCTACAGACCAGAGGGCTGAGGGTAATTCTCTACAGACCAGAGGGCCCAGGGTAATACTCTACAGACCAGAGGGCCGTGGGTAATTCTCTACAGTCCAGAGGGCCCAGGGTAATGCTCTTCTGACCAGAGGGCCAAGGGTAATACTCTACAGACTAGAGGGCCCAGGGTAATACTCTACAGACCAGAGAGCCCAGGGTAATACTCTACAGACCAGAGGGCCGTGGGTAATTCTCTACAGACCAGAGGGCCCAGGGTAATACTCTACAGACCAGAGGGCTCAGGGTAATGCTCTTCTGACCAGAGGGCCAAGGGTAATACTCTACAGACTAGAGGGCCCAGGGTAATACTCTACAGACCAGAGAGCCCAGGGTAATACTCTACAGACCAGAGGGCCCAGGGTAATACTCTTCTGACCAGAGGGCCGTGGGTAATTCTCTACAGACCAGAGGGCCCAGGGTAATACTCTACAGACCAGAGGGCTTAGGGTAATGCTCTTCTGACCAGAGGGCCAAGGGTATTACTCTACAGACTAGAGGGCCCAGGGTAATACTCTACAGACCAGAGAGCCCAGGGTAATACTCTACAGACTAGAGGGCCAAGGGTAACACTCTACAGACCAGAGGGCACAGGGTAATGCTCTACAGACCAGAGGGCCCAGGGTAACACTCTACAGTCCAGAGGGCCCAGGGTAATACTCAACAGACTAGAGGGCAAAGTGTAATACTCTACAGACCAGAGGGCCCAGGGTAATACTCTACAGACCAGAGGGCCAAGGGTAATACTCTACAGACCAGAGGGCCCAGGGTAATACTCTACAGACCAGAGGGCCCAGGGTAATACTCTACAGACCAGAGGGCCCAGGGTAATACTCTACAGACCAGAGGGCCCAGGGTAATACTCTACAGACCAGTTGGCCCAGGGTAATACTCTACAGACCAGAGGGCCCAGGGTAGACCCCGTTTCCTTCTACTCACCCAGAGGGGCTGTTGTTGGACTCGTTGTCACCCTCATACTGTTCACTCATCGGTGTCCCGCTGCGATTGGAACCAGCCATGGACATGGTTGAGCTCCCCGGCGAGGTCCGGCGGCTGCTGTCATACATGTCGATACTGTACTCCGACGGGGCTTGACTGGTGGTGGCGCGATTGACATTCTTGACTGTCTTCATGATGTTCTTATTTTGTTCCCTGGTGGAGTCATTATGAATAATTTAGTCAGAGGGGATTCACCTTTGAAACAGGCTTTTTCTTATAACTCATTTTTAAGTTTGCTTGTTGAGTTAATTTAATTTATAATATTAACGCAGTCTTAAAGACCTTTAACCGGTTTGCTTTGGGCTTAAAAATCCTTTTCCTGTAACCTGAGAGGAGATTAGCCATTAATTATTTCTTCTGTCACTGGAACAGGACACCCATGTAAAGACGACTTCATTGACAATTGCAGATTTTTAAGGGCTTGGTTTTTTGTGTACGGTCAAGTTTCTGAAGCATAATCACACCATTAAAAACTGCGGATCATCGACCCATGCCCGGCCGAACAGACGGCATCCCAAACAGAGACAAAGGCCTCATGACAGTACAGTATAATCCATCTTTACAAAACCTTGGCCAGCCGAGAGTTAATCTGTTCATTGTTTTGCACTGCCTTTTGCCCGGGGCTCCCGAACCACGACCACAGGGACCCTGTGAAACAGTTGCCCGTGTACGCGCAATCCACCACAGTTCCTCATGACCACCGCCAAACACGCACTGAGACGCACAGAGACGCAAATAATACGCAGTTCTTATATAGCGCTTTATCGCACCCGATGGGCGTCTCAAAGCGCTCAGTATTTTTCCTGCAAGGGATAATGTGGAGCTACGTTTTGAAGTATGGGACCCTTTTTCCTTTACATAGCACCATGTAATGGTTTACAAGGTGCTGTGGCGCAATATGCAGCCAAAGAGACGCAAATGCCAGATTATAAGCCCACCGCTGTGTGTTGAGTAAGAGCTTTGCCGTTATTGTGATCCTCCAAAGCAAACTGGTTTTAAATTGCAAACAAACTAGCGACACTGCTCAACGCAAGAATAGCATACCTCTTATTTCCTCTCCTGTTTATGGTGGGGTCCCCTCCAACAAGTTCCTGTTCCACTGAGTTTACAAGTTCAGCTGCTAGAGAATCCTAGAAATACGGCAAAAATAATCATAAAGTTAATTGAGAGGTTAAGCAACTCGGTTTCTCTTAACTCGTACATGTTATGCCTACACTGTAATAATAATACAAATTAATTCATTTAAATTGCGCAAATTACATGAAAAAATATGTGTTCAGACTCGCATTACAGTGTTAAAAACAGATGTTGAACAATAATTCATAACAATAATTTAAATCAATTATTAAATCAGTACTCAGTAAGTACTTATAAACAGAGAAAAATTAAATACTTGAAAAATGTCCACAAAAATTAAACCAGCCAAAGGCTACACAAAACTAATAAGAAAGCCTTCTGAAATAAATGGGTTTCAAGCAAGTTTTTGAAGCTATCAGTATTGTTATATCATAAAAGCATATCGTCATTAAAGTGTGTGTTGGCTACACACACTTTACACCTAGCTATACATTTACAACACCAGAACAATACTGTAGATGTTGTTGGCTACACCCACTTTACACCTAGCTATACATTTACAACACCAGAACAACATTATAGATGTTGTTGGCTACACCCACTTTACACCTAGCTATACATTTACAACACCAGAACAACATTATAGATGTTGTTGGCTACACCCACTTTACACCTAGCTATACATTCAAAACATCAAAACAACATTATAGACGTTCTCTGAAACAGGAAAGAAAACACTGTTATAAAACTTCATTTACAAAGTATTTTTGAGGGAACGTTTTTACAAACTGTGTCTTCTTCGTCTGACCTGTCCTGACAAAGGCAATTGTTTGTTGATTTATTTATTTAACCTTGTTTATACACGGTAGCCAACTCAATCAAAAACATCTCAAATAACAAAAAGTACACAGAGTAAAATAACTCATTAAAAAGTCAAGACATGAAACAAATTGTACGGCAAACACAATCACTGACATATTGGAAAATAGAAATCAAACAAGAAGATATGTCAAGTTATATGCAAGTCATTACTGTGAAATGGAAACGATGTACCACAACACAGAGAACAAAAGTTAAAAGGCTAAATAAAATAGAGCAGTGAGAAAAATATCTACATCAATTAATTATTTAAAACACAGAACAAAATACCGCAATTAGTCAAATGAGATCAGGCTGAACATTCAAAGCAGAGCCAGTTAAGTACACAGATGAAAATAACATGGGAATAATATTGTATGGACACGTATTTTTCTTTTTGGAACATTTCACTACAGGGGCGTTTTGAATATTGGCGTCTATGTAGTTCCAAGTAGTTGCAACAATTTAAAAGATCCATGTAACAATTATAGGGGATAAAGGAAATTAAGAGCAGTATGCCTGCGGAAAAAAACCGAAAAACAATCATAGGCATATAACTCAAGTGAGAATCAAACCCTCAGCCCCCGTTAGAAGGCAGGGGGCCATCTTTTAAAAAACAATGCTCTTAAAACAAAGGACTTATTAAGGTTCAACTTACTGCAGGGAATACAGGCAGCGGATTAAGGATATTGTAACCGGGTACGTGGACGTTCCCCTGAGGCAAAGAACGGCGATGGATTTCCTTGGCTTCACCCCTGGCCTCCGCTAGCATGCTGAAGTACTCTTCCGACTTATCCTTGGACTCTTGTAACTGTTAGCAAAAGGGGGAATTAGAAGATTAGACTGAGGATTATCATTTAATCTTGTATTGATCCACTCAAGATTCCTCACCTTAATTCTGAGCTTTATAGGCTCGCCATATTAGAAACGCTGGATTTTATAACTTTATCCCAGTTACAAAGGTTTAAAGCTCACAGAGAATCTAAGCTTATACTAAGGATTATCTCTCTCAGATTATCATAAGCATTGGCTTATATGGGATTTCCCTTTTGCTTAATTACAGAGGTTTGAGAAATTTGATAAAAAGTGGAGGATGAGAAAATCATCTTGAGGGAGTCTGAAATGAGGCAATCTTATTGGACTGTGACAATCCAAGTTGATGGGGTTCACTATTGTGTGCATGGTCTTATGCTTCCAGAAGAATAACCCTTCCAGCTTTATGTTCCTTTTACCCCGTTTTTTTTCCATACTTGCCATTTGATCATTTTTATTCTCTACGTGTATCTGATTTTATCTGGTGAATTTTAAGGCTGACTGAACCTGAAATTCATATATCATCTCAGCCCTGCAGTCTCCACACTTAGGTACCTCATAGCTGGATAGAAACTTAGCCCTATATAGGACTCTTCCTCTGTGCTGTACACAGATACAGAGTCCTAAATATTAAGGCCCGTTTCTGGGGCGGAAAAATTTCAAAGCTTCATATCTCAAATCTTACCTGCAAGAAGCCACTTATTTCACCAGATTCACATTCCATGGCAGCTTACACTTTTCTGCGGTGGGTTTTGGTCGTCATATATTCCTCACAAATCCGTCATTTTCGTGAAATAATGCAGCTCCCAACGTAAAAAAATTCCCAAAACTTTAAACACAGTTTATTAAGAAAAGCCACGACGCGTGTGCTGTGTTCGCGTGTGCACCGTATCCTGAGTGCACAGCGTTAACATGCAAATGCAACGCAAGATATGCGCGTCATGCGTCATCTTGCATCATCTTGCGTCTTACACGCGAATGTACGCGTACGTGGACAACTGTGATCGTGAAAATACGATCACAACGGGAATTTCTTTACGTTGGGAGCTGCATTATTTCACGTAAATGACGGATTTGTGAGGAATATATGACGACCAAAACCCACCGCAGAAAAGTGTATGCTGCCATGGAGTGTGAATCTGGTGAAATTAGTGGCTTGTTGCAGGTAAGATCTGAGTTATGAAGCTTCGAAATTTTTCCGCCCCAGAAATGGTACCTGATATCCAGGACGTCACTGTAGTGTAATACGAAAGTGAAAGGACACCAGGGCTAGATAGAAACTGACCTCTTTGGTGAGGGAGAGTTGAGCGTCTCTTGCTGCCCGATGTTGATGCTGGAGTTCCTCATTCTCAATAGAAAGCTGTCAACAGAATTTAAAAAAAAATTCATCAAAAAACTTTCAAAGTATCATTCTTTACCAGAAATTCTTTATCATATATTTTCACTGACAGATGGTCACAGTGAATACCGCGCCCACTTTCATGGCACTGCTTACCAAAGATTCTGCGCTTACGGCGTCCTGTAAATCACGTAATTTCATGGTCCTTAACCCTCTTGCTGTCTGACCATTCAATACCAGTCACTGTGGTTTTGAATGATAGATAAACTATGCCCGCCTGCAATATGACACCATGAGGGATTGCATGTACACAGTACACAGTTAGTTCTGTGCACAGTTGTGCCACCGTACACAACCTTGGCAGTCGAATGGTTTCAAATGGTTGGTCAACTCACTGGAAAATGTTGCCGAGAGTCACTGACAGTAGGAGGGTTAAGCTTGGAATTCAATGAAAATCAGGCCCAGTACTCACCGTGACCATCTCTCTCAGTGAAATTACAACTTGGTTTTAAAATGCATTATGTGTGAGAGTCCACAGTCCCAGAACAGCAGAAGCTTTGCGAAGCAAGATACTGACCTTTTTGACTTTTTGCTGAAGTTCAACAACCTGAGCGAGCAGGTTCGTGATCTCTTCTTTCTGTTGGTAGGTCTCCTCCAACCTGCGGCTGAGTTCATCTGTCATGACGCCCTCACGCCCCTGAGCTTCTCCTGCAAATAAAAGATGAGACAACTCAACTTTCATCTCACTATTTTCCCTCTCATCTGACCTAATAATTTCAAATGAAGCTGCAAAACATTTTTAATGTGGTCTTAGAAAGTCTTCAGTTTCGTAACATGAGCAAAATAGAAGGTGTAACTTCCTAAAGCTCTTCCGACACACTGCCTTATATGTTAAACCAAACAAAAAACCAGTTCCTTTCACTTGTTTCGCATCATGTTAATTTGGGTTCACACACGCCCTCACGAGGTCTAAAGTACTGCGAATATGCACCAATACATGCAGGAGGGTTAAACCGTTGATTTGCTGTAACAATCCAAAGAAATCCTGGTGGACTCACCAAGCTGTTTGAATGCATCCTGGACCAGTTGGGCCTCCTGCTCTTCAATGCTGACCGTCTTCGTCTTCAACTCCGCCGTCTCCATCCGCAGCTGGAGGTTGTCCTCCTCCAGAATACGGACCTTCCTCTGAAGGGCTTCCACATTGATGAACTTGGACTGAATGGTATGGCTTCGGTCATAGCAAAAGAGTTGGGAAATGAGGGAAAGTCGGAGAACAAAACCTTAGACCTTTTATGAACCTTGATTGTTCATCGCAGCCAGGGCCTGATTTCATGAAGCTGTTGCAGATATTGTTGCTTGATAAATTCATTTGCTTGACAAAAGTGCAGGGAACCAGTCACGAACAGTATAGATTAAATGGTATTTTGGCTGGTAACCCATTTCTAGCAAAACAATAATTATCTGTGCGTAGCCTCTTTTCAGCTAACACCTTTATGAATCTGCCTCCAGAAGGCTATGTGGTTTGTATTGTGAGAGCCTGCTGAGCAGAGAACTTTTTTAAGCAACATTTTCGGCTTGTCAGCTTAGAAGGTTACAAACCCAGAACTAGACCAGCGAATTCTGTTTTGGGGTATTCTTTTCAAAATTTTGAATCTCCAAATCACACCTTAGGTGACTTTTTGAATTTTTGTGGTGTCCGTTTGAATACTGCCCTCAGTACAGCCAGAGATGCGGTTGGTACCCGCTGTCATCTCGCTAAATGTGGATGGATTCAATGTTCTTGTGAAAAATACCGTGACAGTTTTTGTTGTTTTCTCAACACTGTATTCACCTGAAACTTTTACAGGGACTTATACTTGTATCTTCTTGATAACTTTGCCCATGAATCAGCATTACGTTGACTACAACCAAACGATGACTCTACCTTTCAGTAGAGGTGTTGGTTCTAAAAAAGAGTTGGTTGGTTATTCTAAGCGCTTCTAACTATTGTGCTCCAGCTGTCGTCAGAAGTTTCTAGAAAATGTGAGTTTCTCATTGTTGCTTAGAATGCTTACCTGACCGAGGCCTCCTCATCCGAGTCGCTGTAGCTGACTTCATTGGTGTAGATCCGCAACAATTGCTCCTTGAGTTTCATATCATGCTTTAACTGTGTGTTCTGGAGAAGAAGAACAAATTGGGAGATGGCAGTTTAAGAAATGAGTCGGTGCTGAAGATTTGCTCTGACTTGGACTAGAACTCGACATAGACTTGACATATAGAGGAGTCGGACTCAGACCAAGACTTGACCTAATTGATTGGTGACTTGGACTTGACACTGAGGAGTCGGACTCGGACTAAGACTCGACCTGAGTGATTGGGGACTTGGCCTCGTCACTGAGGACTCGAACTCGAGGATTAATGACTCACATACAAAACTGTTAAAAAAACAACAGAGAAATACACTATAACTAACACTGGATATAACTTCTATGTGATGGCAGTGAACACAATTAGTCAGCATTGTACTGATAGCCTACAATATCACTCAATCCTCTCCTGCCCAGGGTAGTCCCCCTTCCATTAGTGCCCAGGGTATTGCGATAATAGTCAGCATTGTACGGACAGCCTACAATATCACTCAATCCTTTCTTACATGTGCATCTCTGCCCAGGGTAGTCTCCTTCCATTAGTGCCCAGGGTACTGACATTTTTGTAAAGCAGTTCCCTTGAGTTAATAATACTACTAAAATATAAAGAAGCAGTGCATTCAATGTCCCTTAGGGGCCAATTTCAAATGTTTTTTCCCTCACTAAACGTGGATGGATTCAACGTTCTTGTGAAAATACCGTGACAGTTTTTTTGCTGTTTTCGCAGCAAGTAGACACTGTATTCAGCTGAAACTTTCTAATGTGACTTTTATTGTATCGTTCTTTGAAATTCTGCCAATACATCAGCATTATGTCAACAATAACCATCTATGACCCTGCCTTTAAGTGCCTGCATTCATTAATTTTTTCGTTCCGCACTCTAATGGCTAATAATAAACCATGATGAGGTTGCCATGGTTACGTCTCGCACATTACCTGGTCGGTGGCGAGGGTGAGTTGTTCTTCTATACCATCGATGCGCTTCTCCAGTTGTTTGTTCTGCTCCAGTAAGGATTGGCCAATTTTCGCGGCGAGCTCTAAATCTTTCTCTTTCTGAAAACGGAAATGTGGATGCGGTGAACATGACAGTCCAAACAACCGCTTGTGAATCTCTTAAAAAAACATAATTGTAAAGATGCAACCAAAAAAGGATATTGAGAACCCCAACAATTTCTGTGGTGCAATTTTCATACAGGGTCTGCTAATAAAGCTCATGTAAAATGAGAAACAAATGCAACGGTCCTACGTCACGGGTGCCCGTTGTCTGTCACAATTTCCATTGTTCAAATGTTGAACCGACCTTTCACACGAGCGAAAACTATCATGTTAAAACCCTGTCTTTTTGCTATGTCAACGGTCAATTCCTGCTTCAATGGTAGCTGCTCAGCTTAATTTAGCTGGTTAAACGTCATGTTTTTTTTGTGGTTGGTCTAGACCCTGCTTTATGTTAGTCAAGATTACACTAGGGAGTAGGAATATAATGTTTGTTTGTAGCAGGGATCCATTTTGAAGCGAATTTCTGATTTTATATGGCAATGTTTTGTTTCTTAATTACCAAGGACCCACTGCCTCATTTGAAAAAAGGCTTACAAATATAAGTTTGCTAAGCACAAATGAATATTTACAAATATCATTTGAAAAAGTTGTCAGCCAAAATACAACGTCATGTACATTGGGTCTGACTGGTGCTCCGCATATTTTTTGCTGAACAGATAACAATTGATACACGATATATTTAGCCAAGCAATCTATGAAATAAAACTTATGCATTGATGTCATCAAGCCGCCATCTTAGAGGAAAATGATGATGAAACAATGGAAAAACGAGCCAGCTATGTATGCGCGGTGCACAGGATCAGCCAGTAAGTAAGCTTTTTTTTTAACCTCTAGCTGAGGGCGCCCTACTCTGATGATGTCATGTGCATAATCAGGTATATTGGGCCTGAATTTGAGCTTTGCCTCTGGTCACCCAGCAATCTTATTGCTTGGGCCCAATTTCAAAGAGCTGCCTAAGCACAGAAAGTAGCTTAGCGAAAACAAATGTTGCTTACCAGAATAAAGTTACCAGTGAAGAATGCAATTCCACATGTACCAATTTGGCTGGTATCCAGCTTATTTTTTGCTTAGCAGAAATTGTTAATCAGTATTTGCTGCTTAGGCAGCTCTAAGCAACTTGGCCCTGGTCACCAAGCAATCTCACGGCTTGAGTATCTTAGACATCTGGGCACAATTTCATAGAGCTGCTTAAGCAGAAAATACTGCTTAAACAATTTCTGCTTAGCAAAAATAAGCTGGATACCAACCACAGATAGTACATACGAGATGGTATTTGGGCTGTTGTTTTGCTTAGCTACTTGTTGTGCTTAAGCAGCTCTATGAAATTGGGCCCAGCTCTTGATCCCACTTGAGTCATCCTTTGATTTGTTTTCTTTGAACAAACTCTGATCAAACTTAAATACTGTACATGTAATTTCAGATCAGACAGTAAATTACTAATATATGTAACTGCTCTAAGTTCAAGGTTTGCGTTGATGCTAGAATCACAACTTTGCAAAAAAGACACAAATATTTCCTGGATTTGTTTTGATTTTTCGAAACTTAGGCGTCTGATCGTTTCAAATTATTGCATGTTAGTAATGACTGTCCACTCTACATATTGACCCTGATGCCATCAATTTAAAGAAAAAAAAAAATTAAATACAGAAACTTACCTCCTCAAGAAGACGTGTTACAGCATCAATGTCATTATATGTCTTGGTCATCTGTACCACACGATCACCACAGAGAGCTGTAAGAATAGAAAGAGACAAGAAAATCGGTTCGTTAAAATACAGCACAAATGCATCAAAATTACTACATAGTGTCCTTGCCTTTGTACATAGTACGGCTACCATCCACATAGAATGCAAGTTGTCAATGCAGAGACTGCCACAATGTGATTGTCTTTGCAGTCCCAGCAGCAACGTGTTGAATAATAGTCCAGTAGAAGGAAAACAATATCTCTGCACATCGATACCTTTCAGACAATCCTCTTGACTGCAATTCCGGCTATTACACACTGTACATTGTAATACAGGGGTGTACAGCTTGAACACATGTTCTTTGCCCGCCAGGCAAGGTAGTTAACATCTGACCTATACCTTAGGCAAAGGTCCTGGGTTCGAGTCCCCCACCTAAGTTGTAATTGACCTCAATTACAGCAGACGCAACGCACGCACACTACATGTACATGTAAGTGTACACTGTATACATGTACAATACACACACCTGTGGCATGGTTTTACCAGCAGAGTGGGGACAGCATAACAAAGGAACACAAAAGGAACAATGCTGTCCTCACATTCGAATCCTTTGTAATTTGTGTCCTCACATTTTTTGTATGCGCTTAGTCTATGGAGAGTGTTAAGTTTAAGCGACAAAGGGAAGTCCTCACATCGACATCAATAAATTGATGTATGTATTCATGTATGCTAGATGCCAGTGTGCTGTATAATGCACGTGAACCTAGTACACGTATCATTTTAAAAGAGAAGGGGTTTATCGTATCACCTTGAAACTACTTACATGTTCAAGGTCCTATCCTAAAAATCGGCCTCATAAATCAAACATAACTCTGCATTCATTAAAGTAATGAGCGCTTTGAGAGGCTCGCACATGAAGATAAAGCACTAAAAACATGTAAAAGAACTGAATATCATTATTGTTGTTATTATCTAGACAACATTGTCAGTAGGCGTAATGTACTCACATGGTGTACATGTACATGTACATGGAAAATACACCAAAAGTACAATAAAAGTGATATTTTTTGCTTATTGTTTACATGTACGTTGTACATGTAGTCATTGAATGTCACCACTTTTTACATTCGATACATTTGTACATCTTTCAATACAAACAACCCACTCTATATGCGGAAAAAAAGGCTCGACGAAAACCTGCACTTGCCCAAAGAAAATTGGTCAGGTGTTAAGAAGCATTCAGAGTCTACACATAATCAAGAATCTACATAATTGCCCAACACAGGCTTTTGGAACAGTCTTTATGTTGCCTGCAGGCATCTTCATATAGTAACTTCTATAAGCCTGAATGGTATCACAAAATATCAATAATAATTTACGTATCTAATAATATTGTATTGAATTATTTGTTTGTGAATGCTTAACATATGTACATGTACATGTGTAGGTCCATGTGAGTTGACAAATAAATAACTACAGCTGGCGAAAAAAACACAAACAAACAAAAAACCATCTCCTGTCAATTTGTCATGACAAGCAGTAAACTGCAAAACTACTTAAAAGGAAGGTAAATATTTGGTAATCACTCTTAATATTAATGGCAATAAAAACTTACTTGGTTAGAAGCACAGCAGCTTTTGATAGTATAAATTATTTTGAGAATCATTTCACTTCGGAGTAATGTGGTTATAGAAAAATATATCAGTTTTTATCAGAAAAAAAATTTGAATCTGAGAAGTGTTTCCGTCAGAAACGATTCTTAGATTGTGTATTCCAATTGCGGATTATTCTTTCTGCGTTGACATAACCGCGAATGGATTTTTCGGCGATATCTCAAAAATGCTACCACCTTTTGAAATGATATTTACACAGGTTAGTTTGATTGTTAGCTGTTTCGTGCAGCGTAGCGCGCAGCGAAACAGCTCTTGTTTTTGTTAGAGTTTTTGTATTATTGTTTTTTTTTTAGTTTGTCTGTTTCAGTCATTTCAGTCATTGACATAACGCACGTTCGTTCTAAGCGGCCTTTTGCATAGTTCCTAAAGAGCAATTGCAATGAAACTTTCAGTGATGATTGGCATTGGTGCAAGGAAGTGCCTAAAAGAATTTCGTCATGATGACTTCATCACCTGTCACGTGACGTTATCTTAAAGGTTTCTATTTTAAATATTTGAAAATCCGTATCAAATCAGCCAAAAGAGACCGTAGGTTTCTGTTTACGGGATTGTATAGGGATAAATTAGTTCTTCATTTTATTCAGTGTGCGTGACCGCAATTGACCTCTACTTCCGGTCGAAACCGGAAGTGCCTTGTTATTCAAAAGTGCTAAATGTTATGAACATGCTTTCAACGATGTTAGTGTCTGGCAAGGGTGTGCATTTAAAAAAACATACCGATGACGTCATGATACACACGAGCGCCCTCTAGCAGCAGGTTGAAAACTGTTCAAAATGGACTTTTTGAAGATGTGTGTGGCGAAGTTTTGTGTAATCACTTCAAAATTGACACATATGTTGACCGTCAGGCAGCCATCATATGTGTGAAATTTTAGATCAATGACGTCATCGGGAGTCACGTGCCGCGGCATTAAAGTTGCCTTTTTTGAAGTCGTATATCTCCCGATGTATAAGTGCGATCATGTTGAAACTTAGGTTGTTAGATATTGGCAAGTTCTTGTAAATTTTGAAATGACGTCATGATGACATCATCAGATGATTATTTATGATTTTTTAAAACTTTTTGCACCTTTAAAGGTATTGTACACTTTTGGTAACAGCTCAAAATCAGTGTCCACATTTTGTGTGATTAAACATATGCATGAACAAACAAACCTGTGAAAGTTTGAGCTCAATTGGTCATCGAGGTCACGAGAAAATAGTGAAAAGAGATCTTATGTGTTTTCTGTTTTTTCAAATTATCGCGCGCGATAATTACTATTGTTTTACTCGTTTCTCAGAAACGATAGCATTTTAGGCAGAAACATTTTAAGGAACCCTTTCTACCATTACTTACTTTAAATCATGTAAGTTATATGTGAATCTGTGAACATTGTGTTTTTCAATCTTACCAATAGTGTACAGGGCCTTTAAGTCATGAATTGCTATGTGGACATTGTATAATCTAAATTCTTTTTTTAACAGGCTTGTTACGTCATAACTGCTTTGAATACAAAAAGACTTTCATATTTACTTCAGTAATTTGAAAATGTTATTGCGAAACAGCTCGGCATTTGTGCACAAATGCAATTATGTCTAGTTTATATCTAAATTTATATAGGATTAAAAAACAACCGAACGGTTCCAAAAAGTTAAAACCAAAGGTATACGTTCCCTTTAAGGTATGCTAACACTCTCCCAAAAGACCTTGAAACCACTTTACTTGATGGAGGCGGAGTTCTGAGGACACAGATGCTTGTAATACAGGTAGCTGTCTGTTTGGTTCGCACCCATTACGCCAGACAACCGTTGTCATAGAAACAAGGCAAAAAAATAAGTCAAAGAGTCACTTATTGTTAATGTCAAAAGGTTGTCGGACCAAACTGATCAAAAGCAAAACATGAATGTACCATACAAATGTTCAATACCTCTATAGTGGTTGGAAAATTTTTACATTATTAGTTTTACATACATGTAGTGAACTAGTGTACGAGGTTGCAACGACATTACGAAGTAAGTGCATTTTAACACGTTGACTGCCGCCTACGAGTATATTTGTAATAACAGGTGTAACCGCTTCTACCACTACGAGTATACTCGTAGGGAATGAAAGGGCTTTGTATTGTTATTTAAATACATTGGCATCACTGAGCACGCAACAAATACGCTTCTGGCAGTGGTGAGGACATGGCATCCTTAGAATGTGTATGTTCAATTTTTTTTTGTATAGTAGCTATTTGGTATGCACGCATGCGCACTGCACTTGGCGAATGGGAACGCCCTACGAATCTATGACAGGCAGTCAACGAGTTAAGAGATTTCAAGTTTAAGTATCTTGCATCAATGTTCATCCTCATTATTGTATGTTCATTCAATGTTCAATGATGTAAATGCTTATTTTTTATTATTTTTCAAATGGTTTGTTAACATTACAGAATTGGTTTTTGCTAACAAAACAGTTGCTGGCAGTGTAAGCACTTCATGTAATCCACCATATACATAAACTGACAAACCTGTGGAAGTTTGAGATCGATCGGCCATCTGGGTCACGAGAAATTAGTGAAAAAACGATTACACATTTGCATGAAATCATATAGATTCAACAAACGAATAAAACGCTCACTGAGCGATAAACTCTAAAATACCCCCTAAATACATGCGATCATTCATGGATGTCATGGTTATCATAAAAAATTATTAGGATGGTTATCATAAAAAATAAACCTTCAGAGCTTAAGGGTTTTTGGTATAAATACACTACAAAATTTGTACAGGTACCAATCATTTCATTATGAAAAAAAAACTATGTATGAAATTTCTTTAAAATATATGATCTGTTTTAAATTGTTTTACAATTCAATGTACAGTACATACACTGTACACTTCAGCATTATTAAAGGGAGGGTATACCTTCGGTAATTGCTCAAAAAAATGATGACCACACAAAACTGAATCAAATTGATCTCTGTATGATTTATTTAATCAACAAGTCAATAAAATTAGCCATCCCAAAGTGTACAATCTGCCTATATGAGCTTTCAGCTCCCACTATCTTTTTCAATTGTTTTTTTAATAATAGAAAATCACATTTTTGTCCATTATAATGTCTTTCTAGTTTCTCTTATTGTGTTACCTTAATCCAACCAGTCTCTCTGTGTTCTGGTGTCTGTCCGTCTATTAGTATACTTTGTCGACGATTTCCTCTTTCATAAATGATTATCTATTCTCGCAATGTTTTAGCATTCTTCATTTGGCATGCAAATCATTGTGTGTTTGAAGTGAGCTGAATAGAATCGAATCTGCAGTCCGCCCACATAAAATAATCTGTCTGTTTGAATGTACATAAAACCACAGTGCTTCTTTATTACATTATTGATTTGTCTCATTCAAACCCGAGCACAGTACCCTGGGAGGCAGATTTGATTAATACTTATATGTATTCGTATCCTCCGTTTCAGAGAGCTCATTTTAGGACACAAATTCAATTCCGGTATTTGCCAAGGTCGCTTGTGAAGGCAAAATAAAAGCAAAAACATGTTTAGCGTCCTGCCTTTTTGAAAAAGAGGAGGAAGTGGGCCCCTTTTTTTTTTTTTTTAAATGGCCGCCTGACACATTTGTCAAGACAACCAGCCGGGCTATTTTTCAAGATGGTTGCCAGCTTTTTTCTGTTTTTTTTTTATGTGCTCAAGTAAAAAACGATATTATGTATAATTTCAGAATCCATCTTTTTCGTCAGAGATCGTAAAAATTGATCCTTAAATAAAGAAGGAAAAAAAGGAGGCAGCCTCTAAAAAGGAAGTGGGCGGGGATGCTAAACATGTTTTTGTTTTTTTTAATTTGGACTAATAGCAAGAGTTTCAAGGGACACTTGAACTTGAGGTGAACACAAAGGCCCACATCCGGGACATGAAGGTCAAGAAGGCGAGTGTGTAATTCTAGTCAAGTCCCAGCTATTGCCGAACCACATGTAGTTCAACATTGAAAAAAAAAAACCCACCTCTTTTATCTACAAAGAACGTTGTCAAAATGCTTTGTGAAAATATGGGGGGATACAATGTGCATTTAAATAAACACGAATTGAACAAACCTGCTTTTTCTAAAAGTTTTGGTGTAGAGTATCGACGTTTAAAGCCTAAACATTGTTATGTTGAATTTTGCCAACCACAAAAAAATACATTCCGCATTATAGTACAATTTATGTAATCCATAATCCAGTTTTCCTAAACCAAAGCCAAAGCTTCAATCAATAATACAATCATTTCCAAACTAAGTAGTTTACAGATTGCAAATGACATTATTGTGGAGGCAAATTTCCTAATCAACAGTGCCTTAAATAGTGGGAAAAAAACACAAACTGGATAGAAAGTTAGGCCTAGTATTTTATGGCTATGTTGATTTTTGAGTTGTTTAAAAAACAAAATGTGGATGGGTCAAAACAAATGAAAAATGTAATATTAGTTTTCAATTAGCAATTAGCATAATAGAAACAATTTCAGGGAAATTAACGTTTTAAAAGAAAAACAATTTCAGAAAACCCAGTGACCTCAGGTTGTCTGTCATGTATGCCCTGTTCCATTGTAATTTGTCAACCCTAATTTGATAGCTGACCTCCGCGTCCGACGGCGTGAATTTCTTCTTCCTCTTAAACTACAATTTGCATAAGCCAGAAAAAGCCATTAAAATCTCCTGAGCAGGGAGAACGTTAATCTAAAACATCTACATCATGTGAGGCAATTCTTTGTTCTCTAGTTTATAGAGTCTGACAACATTTACCAATTGAAATTTGGGGTAGGTGGGTCAAAACAATTTTGATTCTTTGTTGTTGATATTGATGATTCCGATTGGCCCCTTACACAATAAAAGGAAAAAATTATAAAATATTTAAAAAAAATTTACAGCTGATAATTATCAAATATTTACAGCTGATAATTATCAAAAATTTACAGCTGATAATTATCAAAAATTTACAGCTGATAGTTATCAAAAATTTACAGCTGATAATTATCCAAAATACACATCTCATAATTGTCTCTTGACAGGGCTTGTTCGCAACCAAAGGTGACCATTGAAGGGAATGTACAAAGACCTTAGATCTGTTCAATTTATTCAAAAGGGCAAACCACTGGCTTCATTCAGAGCTTTGTGCAATGCAGTGCAAAATGCAGTGCCTCCATAATGTGAACGTACATCTTTTATAGGTGGGTGGAAATAAACAATATAAATTATATTATAAGAATATTTAATCTTCCAGAGTCCAAATACCGTCCTGTGAACGTTTAATTAAATTCTAATGAAGACTGGCAGGTTGGCCAGGATCGTGAACAAATTGTCAAAAAACTGTGTCTATATTCCAAGTAAATGTACACAGCACTGTCCGGATGACTGCTCTGCGTTCCGAAAATCCTAAATATATGTTCCGATAACCCATTATAATCTACACAAGGGGTTTGGGTAAGGGTAAGAATAAAGGTTAGAAATAGAATTTGGAAAATACCTCAGGAGTGTGGGAACATAAGGGTGTGGGAACATTGGAATGTTGGAACATAGGGGTGTTGAAACATAGCATGCCTGGATTTTCATCTTTGAGAGGGCAAGGCCATTTTTCATTTCACGAAGGGCACCACCATTGAAAAACCTGACAGTCTATGGGTAACTATTGAAGGGGGGCAGGCACCAAGGCCAAGACCAGGGCAACAGAGGCCGTGCAAATCCAGGTCTGACACAGGGCTGTCCGAACATAGGTGTGTAACCCACTGACTGTACATGTACATGTGATATGTTTGTATATTGTACCTTCCCCATAGGGTTAGCCAGAGGGGTGTCTGGGTGTCTTTTGGACACCCTGTTTTATCTGTCATTTACATGTATGTACATGTACATGTATTGTAAATGGACAATTTGGATACCCAGTTTTTAAATTTCCAGCAAATTTGGACACCCTTTTTACCAAATCCTAGGTGAAACCTTGACCTTCTCAGTCAGGTAGAATTCTGTTCCCACCTTACCATATGCCGTACGCCGTAAAATTAAATATTTAGTTATCGTGTTTGTTTAATTTGTGTGATGCTGAGAGAGGGGAAAAATGCAGTCTTCTGCCAAGGTCCAATAAACAGAATCAATTTATAATTGATAACATCTAGATTCATGTGAAATTCAACCTCAGGATAAACACAGGATACTGTCATTGCCTCGGATAGGGATTTACATATATGGGTAGCACAAGGACAGTGTGGTTCAAAAACAAAGATAACACACATACAGGTAGAACTGGCAACAATGACAAATAGTGACAACTTACAAACTTCCTTGTCAAAAAATATAAAAAAGGAATTTGGTCAAACTTTGATTACAAAAATAGTAAAATAACCTCAAAACCTTTGTATTTTTCATTGTCAAATGATTGCACTACAGGAAGGCACATGTGCTTAATCAGTGAATGATGTCCGTTGTATAGCATAGCAAAACGGAACACAAATTCACACCAGCTGCTACTCAAAAATCATTATTTGCTACTCAAAATTAGCATTCTGTGTGCACAATGTTCAGTCCAAATATAATGTTGCTATGAACATTTGCTGGACATAATGCCCCCCTGTCAGTGGTTATGAATCAAATCTTTAGCATGTCAAATGTCACCAGAAATGTTGAGCTAATATAAGAACTAGAGCAGGGATGAGATTTGAGTAAAATTGACGTGTGTGGAAATTCCTGAACAATGGGCTTGCGGACTTGGGTACCCCCCCCCCCCCCCGAACCTCTCAGATGGTACAATTCATGAGGTATACAGACTCCATGCATCACCAGAAATACAAAACTACAGCTTGGACACAATGTGGACTATTTCTTTCTCCCTTCGATGACTGCTTTTACCTTCACGACAGTTTAAAGGCCCAAGGAGATTTTGAAAAAATCCTGACATTACCCACAGGGATCCGTGCCCATGGTGGTAGGTCAGCGGAGCTACATGCGTGGCACAGAGAATGCTCCCCCTAGTTCTGTAAACTCTCTAAAACCAAACTTGAATGACAGATTATCAAATTAAATCCCCAGAAATGTTTACGCCTGACACACCTTTTTTGAACAAACAAAAGGAACAAAAAACCCAAAACAACAACGACAAAAGACCCACAGAAGGTTCATCCAATAGTCCACACTGGCTGCACGTACACATATGTACATGGCTACATGCACGCACCACAGCGGTACTAGTAACAATTTTAAAACAGCTGACTGCCACTAAACAAAAGGAACAAAAAACCCTTAACAACAACGACAAAAGACCCATAGAAGGTTTAAACCAGATCCTGGTTGATGATTCATCCAATAGTCCACACTGGCTGCACGTACACATATGTACATGGCTACGTGCACCACAGCGGTATTAATAACAATTTTAAAACAGCTGACTGCCACTAAAAGCTCTCGAAGAAGAAGAAACTGAGTAATCCTGGATATATTTAGAAAACCAATCAAGAGTGACGTCAACATCGATCTGATTCATACCTCAGCATTGAAGTGAATGAAATCCCACTGCCGTGCAGCACTGCTATGTTCAACAATGACACACCCTGATTAAAAATGCACGCCCCATTTGACAAGTGGGAGGAGGCCAACAGGACTGTCAGTAAACAATGCCTGGCGGCAACCCCTGGCCGCAACGTCAAGGCTCGAATTTTACACTGGACCACAGGCCCCGAGGCCAGTGAATTTAGTGTCGGGCCAGTAAACTCAGGAAAAATACCCTTCAATTTTACGAGTAATCAAGTATACTTGATACAATTAAGATAAATGAGATAACCCATCTCTTAGTACATGCCTTAGTGCTTGTTCATATTAAAGCAGTTAAATGCATATTAAACTGTGACAGATCTGGTCTTGTTAAAAAAGACGTCTGGTCCAGTAGTAATTTTGAGCTACAAGCCCTGCCTGCGGTCTTGAAGAATTTCCCCCCAAATTCGAGCCCTGAACGCCTGGCCGCAACCCCTGGCCGCAACCCTGGCCGCAATGCCAGGCTGCGTGGAGTGGTTGCTGCAATATCTCCATACACGAACAGAATTTGTGTTTTAGATAGGGACTGAACTGCTCATGGGAAATTATTTGTTAACAATATGAAATTAAACAAGTGTTCCTGTAGATAGTGTCACTTGAGAGCTAAGTTTTTTTGGGGGGAAATCCACATGACCACAGGGCTTGTTGCTCAAAATTTGTACTGGTCCAGATTTGTCATCTATTAAGAATAAGCACACTTCCAATTCCACTTCAAAGACTCACGTTACATGCAACACAGGAATCAAGAAGAAGTTTTTTTCTAAATGATTTTGGTAACTTGATCCGTTCAGATTTGTGCAAAATTTTGCAACCAGCAAACCTCAACACAAGAACTGACAATCATGTAGACAGAAAACACCGATTTCTGATCCCTGGTTCAGTGTAACTTGATCAGCCATGGATTTGAGGTACATGTAACAGATTATAAGGAAAATGGCAGCACACATGTTAATGCTTTCCATGTATATGCCCTGTACACATGTAAACAGTTCATTCAATGAAATGGAAATTGTTCAGGATGTAGGGGATGACGAACTTGTAAGCCAAGCTTCCTCCTGATCGTGCTGATAGGCTAGCATTATTGCACCATACAGTGTACATGCCGACATTTTGTACTTGACAAGAAAAACAATAAAGACGTCAGTACATGTAGGACGCCCTCGTCTAGAGGTCAAAAGGATGATGTTCATCTGTGCGTTTCCATTGTTTCATCATGGGTTTATCTCTAAGATGGTGGCTTCCTGACGTCAATGCATAAGGTCTATATGGTATGCCACACAAGTCACGCTGGCAGTTTTTCCAATGTGCGCGATTCTGTCTCTTCAAATACTTCAGTTTCAAGTATTTTATGGCTACACAAGATATATCAAACTGTTGGGAAAGTAAAATTTAGCCATGAAATATAAATTGAACAAATCAACAATGAAAACCCCGAGAATAAGACTTTGACCTCCATTTTCGGTTACTTGTAAACAATTTAGCCCAACTGACGATCATGTTGTAGCACAAATTCGGGCGTGATTGGCAAATGCTTTTTTTTTCAAATAAGCATCCTCGTCCCAAGTTTTAATTTTATTCAATGTTAATTTTAGCAAATTATTTGTGTTATACTTAAAGATCGAAATTGTATTTATAAAAAATTGCTATAATGGGTAATTTTTGGTAACACGATTTTTATTTAATATAATTTATAAAGAAGATTTGATTTGATAGGAAAATATGGTCTTTATTCAAGTCGTTTTTCTTGTTTTTTGACGCACACAAGACTAGCACAGTCTATTGGAAAAACAGCTAACATGACAGGTGCAAAGTGGTCCCCTTGAGTGTGTTTCCAGTCATTTGTTCATGCAGGCGCTGCCTTATTGACGCCGAATGTACGACTAGAGTCCAAGGATCATACAGCTTTATCAAGTTCAGCCAATACTGTGTATTGATCTCCCAGTCCGATGTAGCTTGATGGCACTCTAGATTTATCAGATGAGCTTTGAAATAATGTAATCTTCCCTCCCCCTGTTGTCCAACGATGACATCAACTTCAATATGTGAGTCACATACAAACACAATCCTTCACCATTATCATAGAAACACAATCCTTCACCATTATCATAGAAACACAATCCTTCACAATTATCATAAAATAATATAATCAATATGGCCGATTATCATTAAATGCCAATTGTTCCACTTGGAGTTTAAGGGCTTAACGATGAGTCATATTAGCCCAAGCAAGGTGTATTAATCCCTAAATGAGTCAAAACCTCTTCCAACTATAAACTGGGCTCAATTTGAGTCAGGAGCCCAATACAGGGTTTGCCCTTAAATTAACTTTTTCAGTGACTGGGCAGCGGGACCTGCTAGCTTGTCATTTCACAAGTCCGCTAGCTTTTCCACTAATCCATAGTTCATATTACGTAGGGATGCTCTCCAGCAGTGAGCTGAGCCAGCCGGACCACTTGGAGAGAGTTTTGAGCGGTCCTCAGGTGTTATTTTACTAGAAGTTGGCCAGTGGACCACCGTTAAGGGAGAAAGCTGCCGATGTGCACACAACTACAGTGGGCTCTAAATTTAGTCCAACTTACTTACGGTACATGATGCCTGGCGGGCTACACCGAAAAACGAGTAACATGCCCGCATGAAACTACTGTAAGACATGGATTCAAAGCGGCCTCCCATCACCGGGTACTGGCCTAGTGGTTAAAATATCTGCTCCAGAATGCGGGGTCATGGGTTCAAATCCCACTCGAGTAGTTAATGCCTGTAGATTTTTTTCTGCAGGACTTGCAAAGGCACCGAGAATACAGTGATCATCACACATCGTTGTGTTGACCCAAATATTACAACATACATATGTAGGCCATGTTCAGATAGTGTACTGAAGTTAGACCCGAACCGGTTTAACTTTAAGAGCAGCGGGGGTGGTCGTAAAAATTAAACTACCTTGCGTTCAGACAGGTCAAAGTTAAACCCGATACGGTTTATCTTTGGTTTCAAGAGGTCAAACAGCACCATGTGACCTAACACAACACCATCTGCTACATTTAAGTAAAAGGAACATTACAGAATTGGTTTTTGCTAACAAAACAGTTGCTGGCAGTCCAAGCACTTTATGTAATCCACCATATACATAAACTGACAAACCTGTAGAAGTTTGAGATCGATCGGCCATCTGGGTCACGAGAAAATAGTGAAAAACTGATTACACATTTGCATGAAATCATATAGCTTCAACAAATGAATAAAATGCTCACAGAGCGATAAACTCCAATCGGAAAATTAGTTTATTCATTTCTCATCAAATATGGCATTTCAGACAGAAATATTTCAAGGGATGTTTTCTACTATCATCATCATTAGACCGTGTAATGTAAATCTGTGATCAAAAAGTATATTTAAAAAAAAAATTCTTAGCAATGCTCCTTTAATCCCGCAATTACATAAACAAGCGTGTACAAAAGACGCGCACTTTCACAATTTATGGCGTGTTACGCAACACATCTTGGGTCACCGGTGAGGACTTAAACCGGATGTGGTTAACCCTATTCTGTCCACACACCGTGCTAAAAGATAAACCCGAAGGGGTTTAGCGTTAGACCGATTTAACTCATTCGGGTTCAACCCGATTGGGTTCAGTTTTAAGAGCATCTCTGTCCTTTCTTTATGTTCAGACACACAAAGTTAACCCCGAATGAGAAAAAAACTGCCTTAAAACCAACGTTAGTACTGTGTCTGAACGACCTCCTAATGTACTTTGACGGATTAATCAAACTTTATGTGAACCTACATGTAGTCAAAAGTACAGATGACTAGCTCACTACATGTACAATGTAGTCATGTAGTCGGGGGGAAGAATTACTGCTAATGCCTGCTTAACCCTCTCCATAAAAACATGTACGAAGGGAAAGTGTTAAGTACATGTACATGTACCTCACCTGCTAGATCTGCAACGCTCATCTGATCATAAAGGAACCAGTCCAGTTCCTGGTCAGTCACGTCCATTTTACCGAAGCCAATGGCCCCTCTACTCTCCAACCGACACTTGTACATTGTTCCTTTTTAAACTCCTCACCAAGAATTCCCGAAAGAAAGTAATTCCAACGACTGTTTGTGGCGTTTATATCTCGCCACCTTGTGAAAAGAGCCCGTCTTTTTTATTTGATTTGAGTGGTCTGAGGATTCAATGCCTTAAATGTCATGTCCAAATGTTAATATGGAAACATTGCTACCAGCGGCAACACAACTGGAAGTTTGCTTTTTTGGCATTACTGGCAAGATTTTCAACAACTCCATTCTTTTTTCCTGCAGCAAATCAACTCATATTTGTCCGATCTGTGGCGATTTGATCAAATTGAAGAACTTCCGACACAATGTCCAAGAGACTGATTCTTTCAGTGGAAACCACCCGAGTGTTAAAACTGTGGCTCAGACGACTAGACTTTCTTGATGAAATGATAAAATTCCGATCAAACACTGACACAAGGAGGGAAAAAACCTTCCAAGGGAACAGATTTCTCAAAGAAAACTCCAACGAGTCCAGAAAACCAATCCACCAGTTTAAAGACATCCACAATATGCGGAAGGGCTGACTGAAAACTGGAACAGCTAAAATGACAATCCTTCGATCCCGAAACCAAAAAAAAGAAAAAGACAACACCGGAAACATCAACAGATTGAATTTCCTGTAAATGATCCATGGTTAACTTGAAACTATGGAGGGACAAACTGGAAAAAGGATGTTTGATAAGCTCTGCTGACTGCAAAGCACAGTGATGGCAGCTGGCTACAATCCAATAGACTGTTACCTTTTTCAAGGGCTAATAGGAACCCTAACTGAGACCCCTCAATGCCGCCAACACCGGCCGGCCACACTTGCTTGTAAGATCGACTTGGTACTGCATATAGCCAAACCAACAGAGACTTTGGTATGTACATGTATCCTATAGTTATTCTGTATGACTGAGTAGAGACCCAGGAAAAACCTTTAAACACTTTTAAAAATATTTTTTGGGTTTACAAATCCCCAAAATGATATTAAAATGGGCTCAAAAAGGCAAGTGTTAAAAAAAAAAAAAGTATGCTCTTTTTTTTTAAAAATCTTCTTACACACATCTACATGTATGAACATGCAGTAATTTAAAGCAATCAAATTTATTCAAAGCACTTCCTCAAATGACAACAGCCCACATGTCCTGCTTTGTGCTCAAGGTTGAGCTGGCCTGGAATTTTGTCTTTGAAGATCTGGGAAAAGGCCGTTTCCCTCTTGAATTTTCTATTTTTACAAAAGTCTATTGGAACATTTCAAAGCTGCACTGAAGGCAGAGGACCCGGGCAATGGTCTTTCAGCCTACATAAGCCCTCCTGCACCATGAAACTTCAGGCCTAATTTACGACCGGTACATGCGTCCTTTTCACACATCATGGACAATTCCTGGGGAACAAACCCCTGGGAAAGTCCCAGGAGTTTGTGACCCTACCGCAACCCAGTAACCGAACTCCTACACCCAAGCAGGGGTGACTATTTCCTGGTAGTTTCTTTGGAAGTGTGAACGGACCCAATTTTTCCAGGAATTTCCCAGGAAATACATCTAGTGTGAAAAAGACTGAGAGATTTACTGTTCTTTATACAAAACCTCACCACTACACACTCGGCAAAATAATACAGTTCACACATTTGAAATTCTTCCCTAAAAGGAGTTTTTAAAAACGTAAACAAGTAAAAATAGTCATGCTTAAAAATCCACCGTAAACAAATACAAAAATTGTGCTTACTAACGGATAGTTCAGATCAATAGGTCAAAAGAGTCAAAATTATCAGCCTTGACCCTCTCAATCAAAATATCATCTAAAATTGACATTTTCTTAGTTAAGACAGGCAGTTTATCTAGATTGACTTTGGTCACGGGTTCATTTGAACTGAAACAATTTATGCAGGTCAAGAGGTGTTTGCAAATAAAGAAGAAAAAACTACAACAACGACAACACACAGAGTAGCACAGCCTAACAAGCCCAAGTAGAACAGCCTAATGCCAGCTTTTCTGGAAATGTACAACGTCTGTTCTCATTTTTACAATATAAAAAAACTAACAAACAGACCTGTGATGGAAGCTTTTAAAGTTTACAAAAAGTAAAAACAGAGACAAAATCAAACAGAGAGAAAATGTATGAGGTACTAGTGTAAAAGTCGTTCAACATTTAGAATTTCAAGGTGACTTTAGACACCAGTAGTAAACTTTCCTTTCAACATCCGCAGACGAAGACCCGACCTGATCACCTCTTACCTTTCATGTTGACCATCAGATGGCTCCAATCTTCTATCTCCTCGTACCCCATCTTGCAATCTCGTCTTTGTTGATTGATCTGAATGAGAACCTGAGATTTCCGAAAAATTCCTTCACCAGAAACGTTGAACCCTACACTCTACATGTACGACAGAATAGCGTCTCTCACTCTGTCCGCCTTTGTCTCTATGCACAGAGACGAGCTCGTTTGACTCCCACATTTCTCCTAAAAACCTCTTAAGAAAGAAGTCTGTCCAACAGAGCACTCAGTACTTAACGTCTAGAATGAGGCAATATGACGAGCTGTAGGGATTTAAAGCGAAGACTAGGCACATTTCAGCATTTGTCATTTCTGCTCTACAACAAAACAAATATGGAGATGAAACAATCCCAAAGACGTGCCCTGAGGAGCCAGGCTAAAGAAAACGGACCACAATTATGTCCAAGTTAAGCGGACGACATGACCTTTCCTCCGCCTTTCTCTGGAGCATTGTGGCAACCGTTTCTCTTGACAGGCTATAAACAGGAAACACTGCCTCTGATTCATCCAGTCCGACTTGGAGCTCTACTCCCAAGACTTGGTACACAGCGTATTTTAGGTGCGTCAGAATCTGAGCACTTCCCCGGCGTCGACTTGGCAGTTTGCCAATTTGTTCAAAACGCTACAATTTCACGACCCTCCGCTCAAAAAATACAGCAGTTCGTGTATAGATATGAATCACAATTGGAGGGTTCCTGGAATTCCCCCCGGCTTTTTTTCTAGTCCTCTCGCTGGCAGCCAAACATCACTCCAGACAATATCTTCATCAGGGTTTTATATTTCAAGCATCCCCCTTCCTCACACAACACACGTTCCACGGAGCCGTTGCGGTACCACAATGCCAGACGGCCTGCGGGCATTTTCCCCTCAACGATACGGCTAATCAATTTTACATGAAAGTCTACTGGCCGAGTAGCCAGCGTTTCAAATCCGACTTTCTTAAAGGTTCTGTTTGGGGGCTCGATTTCAATCTTACATCAAGGACTGAAATTGACGAATTCAAATTAAGACGTGATCTTAGCTTTGAACTTAATAGTATTTAAATACTATCATCCCCTGATTGTTGGATCCTCGATCCATGAAATTCAAACTTCAATCAAGAAGAAGAGAACAGAGTAGCAAAAACACAGACAATTTTAAACATGAGCGCTGTCGGCACCTTCACTACTGTACAAGCAGCCAGCCTCGTACATCCATTAATGCGAAATCCAGACGCATTCAAGCAACATTTTCGAGTAAAATATCCCACGGTTAACTCCTCTTCAATCAGCAACTAGAGCCCAGGATTAGGTGTCCGATATCAAGAGGAGTGTTCCTCCGCGGTTAGAGAAGCGAAGCAAGACCCGCGCTCAACGCAAACTCATCACACAAACACACACAAAAAACCCATCATGTTTATTTAAAATTCTGTCATACAATCACAATCCCCCACGATCAGAGGGGAAAAAGCGTAAAAAAAAAGCGCTTTGAGAGCTGTAGTGATACAGTCAAAATGTTTAGAAAATATTACGGGGGGGGGGGGGGACGTAAAATAATGGCATGATGTGAATGCTGATGTCAGGCAGTGAGGTCCTTTCGTCAGCTGTACGTCACTGTCACTGGTCACCAGATCAATGTCCTCTGTAATGTACACACATGTCTGAGTCATTTGGCGGTACTTAATTCAATGCTAATTAACAGCTGCCTGGATGATGAATGTAAGTACCGTACATGTACATGTAGTAAGGAGAGACCTGGATGACATAATGTGTTCAGATTTAGGATAGAGTTGGGGTGGCTGTGGGGCAAGGTTCTTGAAGAGGGAGCCTGAATCACTAATTGTCTCCAGAAATAGCACATTACCTATGAAGGGGACCGGTGGCAACAGGCAAAAAGTGTGCACTTGGGCTTCAACATGTAAATTGTACTTTCATTATTACAGTACGTACACGTAAATTGGATCAACTTAACCCTGGTACTAGTAGTAATTAACTGGCCTGTTATGCAATCAAACGAATTGTTGTTGGGCTTTCTTATTCTTTATGGTTGAATTGTTTCTTTCCTGCACGGTTGAACCGAGTCGAACAAGGAAACTTCAACAATGATATAGTATGCCATGTACATGCATTGTACAACAAGGTCACATGCACATATACATTACGTACCTGCAAACAATTTTTATGAAAGAGTGATCCCTTTTACATGTAGATAAACATGTACATGATGTACATATGTTTATGATGCATTCCCCTTGATTCGAAAAACCGAATTTAAGAATTACCCACGAGAAAAAAATTATCTCTTATTACTTCTAAGTCAAATGTTTTGCAAGAAGTAATCTTGCTTCAATTCTGGATATCAGAACTCTTTTCTCATGGAGATCTGCTTAAATGGACAGAATGAAATTCATATTGTTGTAAACCTTTAAGTGAAAGCATTTGAGATTGTTTGTATGACAGACGAGGCATTGTTTGCCAGCATGAAGCCTCAATCCTCTCATGTCCTCAGTACATGTACGTCACTCCACGCCAAATTGTGTGGACTCAAGTAAGATTGGAATGCCTGTTCAAGTGGTTCTCCAAGTTACAAGCTACATGTAGCGCATCGGGCCGATACGGATTTGGGACTGTAAGGTTTTTTTATGGAATTAAATTAGGAAACAATATGACATGTTACTATCTGGACAATCATTGCTTGCCATCTTCAGTGCCACAACTGTAAAATCAGTTTTTAAATCCTAGACTAGATTTTCTAATCACAATTTGTTTATTGTAAAATCTTATGTAATTTTCCTTTATCTAACATACAAGTAAAGACTGATGAGTGCAGCAATGTATACATCAATTTGATGTTAAATACATGTATTAAATAGGTGACACAACTTCTAAAATACACACAATCAAAGGTAATGGAAGCTACACTTAAAAGGATTGCAAAGTAGAATCAATTTCAGACATGTTGGCTGTATCTCACTCCCACACTCGATTCCGTCCTCTTTGGATTTAAATCAAATTTGTGCTTTCAGAGACTTGACAAACAAGCTAGCAAGGACGATGACTGAGCCAGGGCGTGATTAACCCCAAAACAGAGAAACACTTGGGAGATTATAGACTATAAGAGGATAATGGAATTGTAATTAAATCAAAGCGGCATCACGTGAAGATGCGCCCTCTATCTTTGTCCTTCCCCAATGCGACTTAAAGGTAGGGTTGTAGATTGGTAAATTACTCCAAAAATGAATGACCATAAAAACTTACTCGGTGGGAAGCACTGCAGCTGTTGAAACTATTTTGAAAAAAAGAATTCCCCTTCGAAGTCACATGGTTTGGATAACTTTTCACCCCAAAATATTTGAATCTGAGAAACGATTCATGCATGAATCGTTTCTCAGATTTCTAAGGGTTAATGTCTGTTCGCAAAGGCTACGGCCAGAGATGCAGTTGGTACCCGCTGTCATTGGACGTTTCTTGTGAAAACACAACGACAGTTTTTTTTTTTTTCTCAGCAAGTAGACACTGTATTCCGTACAGGTGGCTTTTATTGTATCTTTCTTTACAATGCTGCCTTTAAATAAGCATTACGTTGACAAAAACGAATCTATGACCCTACCTTTAAAGGGGTCCATGTTCCCAGGACAACATCAAAAGGGCAAAAATTAACATTCTAGAAACTACATGTAAACTTGTGATAACTACTGCATTGAAATACACTCATGTAGGGGCTTACATGGCCTGAAAATCTGACATACAAATAACACTTTGAGGATGTGAAAAATACCAGTTATGGTCTTTCACTACACAAAGCTACATGTACCCTCAATGTATCTTTTACCTCTTGGTTGGTGTCAACCACAGTACAAGACAACTGCACTTTGTGAGCATACATGCGTGTACATTCCCACATTTTCTGTGAGTATGTGCAGTGTACTCTACTCTAGTATACTCTACGTGAGGTGAAGTTGAATTGATTTTGAAGTGAATTAACTTTTATCTATTCATCTCCTGGCCGAAATGCAAATGTTTTAGATGAAACAAATTCTAAAAACTATGAAAGCACCGATGCATAGCAGTTAGGCATCAGTATGCATTGAAAGTACATGTATATCAACTTAAAATGAATCAAATTAACACAGACAAAGGGGGGGTTCATTGGTTCTCCCTTAACAGTCGGCCGCTGGCCAAATGCTAGTTGTTTTAAACACCTGAGGAACAGTCAGATATCTGTCCTACTACATGTAGTCTGGCTGGCTAGACTAGTCAATGCTTCTCACTTCTTCTTGTCGACCACTGATTGTTCATATTGCTTCAAATTACACGTCTCACGCCAACGAAAATGTTGAAATAAGACCTGTATAATATGGGACCAGTGAAAAAGCTGGCAGACCAGGTAAATAACACTCTAATACATATAGGTCCCGCTGGCTAGTCACTTAAAAGCAAACCCAGGAAATATCGATAAATAATGGCATTCGGCCCCCCCAAAACTGTTTTAGTAGGGGTTTGTGAGATCGATGTTATTTCTTAGGCATTGACCGTGACACACATCACATGTCTTGTAGTCGCAGATGGCAAAAGAGAGCTACATGTTAATGTCAAGTAGTACGCATGATTATACAGGATTGGATGAGCTGACAAAATACAATGTAGTCGCAGACAGTGTTCATGTTTTTTTTATCAACCATACACAAGAAATAACACACCTGTTCAAGTTTGGGCTAAATCTGTTTTGTGAGTCAGGAGTAAATAGTGACAAACCTCGCACAATTTTCAGCATGTACACACATTGTCTTTCCTTTTGGTAGTAATAACCCAAACCACCTGTTGCATTTTTAGGTTTTCAGATACAGTTTTCTCGAACGACTTCATTTCGGGGGGAAATATTTCACAGAAAAGATGGTTCTATACGAACTTCTAAATCAGGAAGCTTTCAGACAAAAACAACAATGTTTGTTATCCTTACCAATCCTGACTATTACTATAAAGGTTTTTAGCGAATTTCAGACAAGGTGCACAATTTCGATACTTTACAGACCTGAAGTTTCTCATTGTTTTTAAGTTGGTGTTGCAACCAAGTATTGTCTTACAAGCCCTTTTTTAGATGTTATCAATCATGTAAGATTGGTTCTGGGTCCTGGAGAGCCATGACAGTCAAGGGCAAGGGCACATATACATGTAAGTTGCCACTATTGGCCTAGAAGTGTTCATGATCCCATAGAGCAAGGACCCCAGGACCTTTCTCTCTGTCGTTGAGGGATAAAGACAGGGGAACAATCTGCATGTATGTTGGGAAAGTGCATTCCTTCAAATTACTTTATGAAGAACCAACTTAAACCATAACTAACCTTTGAAAACTCTTATTGAACTACATATTACATTTACATGCATGTACATGTAAGAGCTTAAATGTTTTCAAGAAAACTAGGTTTTAAAACCTAATCAAAGCAAAAAAACGCCACATTGGTAGTTAGTTTCCTGCCTTGAATACATTTTCTTTTTTCAATCATCAGCCAAACATCTTTAAAGGCAAAGTTTACCTTTGGTTTTTGGAACCGTTCAATTGTTTTAATCCTTTATAAATGTAGATATATACAATAATACTAACCTGTGAAAATTTCATTTCAAAAGGTGGTAGCGTTTTTTGAGATATCGCCAAAAATCTGGAGCGGTTTTGTCCACGCAGGCAGAATAATCCCTATAATAGGAATACACAAGCTGAGAACATTTCTGACAGAAACGTTTTTATCAGATTCAAATTTTGGGGGATAAAAACTGACATCTTTTTCCATATCCACATTATTTTGAATTGAAATATTTCTCAAAATGCTTTATACTATCGAAAGTTGCCGTACTTCTATCCAAGTAAGTTTTTATTGCCATAAATTGTTAGAGTGATTACTCAATTATACCTTCCCTTTAAGATGACAACAGGGAGGGATGCTTACAGCGGACCCTTAAGACTGCAGTTAAGCTCGACACTGAACTAAAAATAAGTTTCTGACTGGAGGTAAAGTTGTTTCTCTCGAGAGCCTCTCACATCACCGCGGATATGAGACTTGTGGTGTCCAGGTCTGTGAAGGACACGTGAGATTTGGGTGACGCTCTGCCGTCAAGAAAAGCACCCCCTATGTACATGTATGTACGTCACAGCCAAATTATTATTATTATTACATTGCAGGGTTCTACATATGCACAAGCTAGCAAATCGGGCTAATATGCAAAAAGAAAAAAGTATATATATATGTATATATACAGAATTATGTATATATACAGTATATAAAACAAGTAGGGGAGATGGCCTTAGCTTTCTATCCCAACCAGACCTTCTTCAGGGGCAATATTTATTTATTTATTTTTTTTGGGGGGGGGGACTTCAGGTCAAATTCCAATTCACACAAACAATTAAGATAAAACCATTTAGAATGCCTCGACAGATTGCACAGTATGGCTTTTAAACCGAAGACAAACACCAAGTAAAAAAACAATCTGAGGACCTCAGCACGCATCTAGGTCAACTTCCCAAATTTGGTTCAAGAACGCCCCACGATCAGCTGTGAAGAAAATAAGAAACCTGGCGAGAACCCTACATTGACTGCATCTTTCCACGAATACTATTAAAATGAAACAAGGGGATGTTTACGTCACCGGGCTCCAGGATCATCAGGATGCTACATCCATCCTTGGAATAATTAGATTTGTTTAGAATAATTAGATTTAAGAAGGTGCGCTACACGCTCTAATTACTACGTGTACACATACATTACAACATACATGTATACAGTACATTTGACAAGTAACCTTTGTTTTTAAAATGAACAGATTTTGGTTGAACAAAGTAAAATTTACTAGAGCGGGACTTGAACCTGCAACCTCCGAAATAACGTGCGGGCGCTCCACCAACTGAGCTATCTAGCCCCAATGTTGGCAGTCTACCCCATTTGTCAATATCTTTGTTCGGGGGGCCAGTCAGAAGCCATTCAACCTGTAACTGTCGTATAGCCAGGGATCGCACCCACGTTTATGATAAAACCTGGGAAGCGGCAGCAGAGGGATCACTTCAACCCTTCGAGCGCCGCCAACGTTCTGAACGTGAAACTGAGTATCCATCCACAGGCCGCCAACATTTCCATACGTTCTACTACTCGACCACAAAAAAAATATAATTGCCCTCTGGATAAAGAAATGCCAAAACACGACCGGCACGGAACCCTTCGAGCGCCACCAACGTTCTGAAACGTCATACTGAATCTCCATCCACAGGCCGCCAACGTTCCCTTACGTTAGTTAGGCCGGCCTGTGGATACAGAATTACTAAAACAAGGCTGGCACTGTAAGGGTTAAGGGGAGGCAACTTTTTAACTTCAAATATAAAGTAATAAACCACAGTAAATAACCCAGTCAGTTTCCCTTGTGGTTTACTACTTGATACTTGTTTATAAACAGTAACAATTTACCAACAGTGTCTTCTCACGACAACGTTAAAACCCCCTCAACAAGAAGATTTATTTGTTATCAGTTGCAAGAACATCAGACCAATATCCCAGCAAAAACTTGACACTTAGGTAATGGATTGACAGGAAAAGAATGCAAACTACACTTGGAAACTTCTGCAAGAAATTTTTGGAGAAATTAGTAAAACGGATAGTTTTGCTCTTGCATGTCCAAAACATGGTGTTTAAAAAACATTACTTGGACTCTGATAACCGATTGGGCTTGGATCCCTCTACAGTATCACATTTACTTTATTCTCATCTCTTCATTTACATGTAACTTTTTGTGATTTACTTTCTTTGGTTTAACAACTTTGGAATAAATAAACCCGACACCTGAACCACTTTACCATAATATACTCATTACATGTACATTGTTGTTGAAGCTGGTGGTGGTGTAATTCTAATACATGTATTGTAGTTGGATTAGTTAATGCATTGCCCGTTAAGTGCAGTACGGGTAATGGACCATTGTGAAAGTCATTAGCATCAACGTTTGATCCATACATACTTTATCTTTTGGGTGGCTATTAATGCTGGTACTCTTAAAACAACTGCACTGCATAAAGTACAAAAAAACGATAATCTTTTATTTCAATCTAATTTCCCATCAGAATTGTTTACTTGATTCATGGTTTTCTTTCCTTTTACCATGGAGGGTCAATGTCCTTTTTTTTTATTTTTTTTATAAAAGACAATAAAACACACAGCAACAAGAATTTATGTACCTCGGAAATGGTGAAATGAGAGAATAAATTATGCCAAAAAATACAATGCCAGCTTTGGAAACAAAAATCCTGCACTTGCAACCATTGCTCGCATGTAACTTACCAACAGCGTTGTTATTGTTAAAGCCTTCCGCCAAGCACGGCATCCCTGCAAGAAGAAAGCTCTGACTTTCGCTCACACAGAATCCATTCTGTTCGCTCACATCAACGACTGTCTCATAAAAACCTTCCCATGGTGCACTGGAGCTTTGAAACTCCTGTCCGCAGGTGGTGGACTTGTCCGAGTTCGAGAGGGTGCCATTGCACAGCTTGCTCTCTGTCATTGATTTGTGATGGGTTACCCGACTGCAGGGTACCGCTGAGCGTAAACAACTTACATTGTGACCCGGCGCACCCAACACTGAGAATTAGGTTTGAAGAGGATCTCAAATCGTAAGTCAATTTCAAAAAATACAATCCTTAGTCAGCAAATAATGGTGTGACCATTGTAGATCTGAACATAGACTGGTATCCATTTTATTGGTGCATATAGTTTGTATGTACATGGACATACCATACATAAATGTAACTTGGTACACGTAGACAAAAGCCAACCAACATTTGTTAACTACATGTAGTGTGCAAATTGTACAAATTGTACAAAGTGTACAAATTCACAAGACAACAGGTATTCCTCCGCCAAGTCAAAACTTCTTCACTTCAAATATCATCGTAAGTCCAGGAAAAAACACCACACTTGACATATTATTCCGATCCACAAGTCCAACAACTCCTGATTGCTCTGTGTAATCATCCAGGTATGATCAGAGTACAATATGCATGCAGCCTGGAAGTTGTATAATCCTTTATTCTGATAAGTGTTATATTTATTGAGCGGTCACAAGTGGAGGCTAGACATGTCATATGGACATCTACATGTACACACACATGTATCATGTTGATATAGTGTACAGTTGTTCATGAATGGTCCTGATGTACATGTGTACAATCTAAAGTGATAATTATCAGTAAAGCTGGGTATCTGTCAAAGCCTTGCTCTAGTCTATGGTCACAATCACAATAGGTAGCTCTTCACAGTGTACATAAAACAGAGTTCACTGTCAACCATACAAGCAGGCTAAGCACTGAAGATATCAAAACAGATCCAAGCTAAATCTTGTGTTAAATTGCTGGATGGCTCTAAAAACTAGCCTACTTGATGTCCGAGTTCTGCAACAGTAACATGTGTCAGCTCTATATGTATAACAGGGACTTAGCGGTGCATATAGGCGCTGTCTCAAACTCACTCCCACCCCAAAATGATTCAGGGTTCTCTCGACCATAAAACTCCCAGCTACACTACAGACTTTTAGCTCCTTTCATATGTAAATCCATACTAGAACTAGAAGACCATTTGATGGTTCACTGCATAGAGAGATGGTTACAAACACACAGCGAAGACCCTGACATGGTCGTGATGATACTGCACTACCCACGAGAACAGGACAGATAAAAAACGGCCATGACGATATTTAGCTGTACTGTGTTGCTATGGAAACCATACAGAAACCCAAATTGGATTTTTGCTAGGCCGTTGCTCTGCAGTTATAATTTACAGCACAGAGTACTTCCTGTACACACTTTGCATTTTATACAACACAAACACAAAATTCCTCATCAACAAACTGTCCCTGTGTTCAGAATTGTCAACACATACCCCCCAAAATCAATAATTTACAGCTGGAATTTGTTCGAAAGGAACTGCCCCACCCAACACATTGCTTTGAATGCTTGTGTAAATTTTAGACTTTTGTAAAATTAACCCAATAGGCAATCATTGTCCAACTTATTTTCATGTACATGGGTATGTACATGTACACTGGGTTCATTGATTCATTTAAAAATTTAAATTTTAACATCCATGACATTGAATGTTTGTGCACAGAGTTCCGAACAGGAACAGCCTTGAGTCTTCAGGTGTAACCTAAACACCCCTATTTGATAATGGAACATGCAATACATGTACACAACTAGCTGTACAGTAATATTGTACCACGCACACACAATGCACACACAATGCACATGTGTGTGCTTAGTGGACCACGTGAAGCCTGCCCCCACCACACACGTACACACACACACACACGAGGCTCACTGAACTATGCAAATGAGGTCAATCCAGCTTGTGCATGATTCAGTGCCTGTGCTAAACCAGCATTTTACAGTCATAAAATGCCAAGTTTTGTGCCCCTTACAAAGATTTGAGTGAAGAATCATTTTAAAATAATATCAATAGGTACAGAAATATATTTCAGATGATGTTTTCAGACAATTTAAGTAAGTTTTACATTGAGGATGTGTTTTCATGCTATTGAACACCATGGGTAAAAGTAAGTACCAAAAATGCCACTCCATTACTGATGCCATTACTCACTACTCTGGTTTCACTGCATTCGCATAAATCTTTCGCCTTTTACTAAAGATTTCCGTGCAGAGGAACAACTTAATGAGTCTATAGACTAATTTTTTGCTGCCCAATCGAAAGGTTGGGCTAATAAACAAAATCAAAAATCAGAACTGAACAATAATGAAATACCATCATTTCAGCCCTCGATGAGGTTACTTTAACTAAGATTACCCATGGCACCAACGGGTTGAACTGATTATCTAACACCATAATATTATCATCAATGTTTAAATACTTTTTTGAAAACTGAACGTCAAAATTCAGTCGTTAAAAACTGTCCGTGCAGTTCCATTGTTACCAGTCAACCTTGCTTGATGGCCAATTTCAAATAAAAAAGTTGTCTGCTGGATGCCAGGAAAGGCCATTGAAAATTCCTAGCTGGGAGAACATTTGTTAGAACATTTGTTAAAACATTTGTTAAAATATCTGCTTCATTTGATGCATTACTTCATTCTTCAGTGTATAGGTTATATTACATAGTTAGTCATTATTCAAAAATTGAAATAAGGGGGGGGTGGGCAAAACAATCTTGAAATTTTTTCATATTTATCATTCTGATTGGCCCCTAAACTGTTGATGGTTTTAACATTGCCAAAAATGGTAAGACCTGAGGCACAATTTTAATAAGTGAAAAGCACTCTGGCTGAATGTTGTCTTTCGCTGAAAAACCCCTGTAAAGTCTGCATCTTTATTAAAAAAAAAAAAAAAAAAAAAAAAAAAAAATCTTTTAACTGATCCACTTGCTTCAGTTTTGGGGAAACAAGTAATAAATTAGATCAGATGTTTTTCCTTTGGTAAATGAAATTTGAAATATCATAATATGTAAAAGTCTTTGACTTTCCGACGGTCTCTTCAAAAATTGCACTTCGGATGACTGAACTTCATGTAATCTTGTAGTGTATCACATGTCCATATTGAGAAGCATATCGTCACTGTTTTTTTACGAAGAGCCAATTATCTTAAAATGACGAATTATTTATAAAGAAAGGGGCGTATATCTCAACAATTGTATTTTGCGTTTAAACAAAGAGCCACACATTCCCCAAAGATGCGTGTAATACATTGCAACAGAAGAGCGTAGATGTGGGTCAAATCGTTTTTCCCGTTTAGCAAGGAGCCACGTATGTCAGTGTGTACATGATCATGTGACATGCGCATCCCTTTCCTACGTACAAATAAGTTATTCAGATGGGCGTATAAGTAGGTCATCTCACTTTTGAAGTTTCACGAAGAGACACATATCTTTGACTAACTACTAATTCATTAAAAAAATTAGTTAGTCAATAGAGAGTTTAAACTTTTACAGAATTATTTGAGAGGTCTTAAACTGCAAACTATGGCTTAAATATTACAGATTTGCAGTTATAAGCTAAGCTAAGTGTAAAATGTAGTTCTTGAAAACGGTGACAAATTATCAAGCCAATTGGACCACTTTGGGTAACATTCATAAGTTACCCATAACAGGCATGCAACCGTAGTTTGCCAATAAAGAGGAAAGTACCAGGCCAAGACTTTGTACTGTGTTTTCATCAATTTTCAACGGCACAGCTGAGAAACAAAAAATGAGGAAATTGGCTGATTAGCTGAAGACCTGAGAACCTGATTTAACAGGTCCATTAGACTGGATGCCTTTTGGACTTGCTTTTTCCATAATTAAAATATGACAACAATCCTACAGTTTTTAATAATTTCCAAAGTAGGCCCCTAAAATGTAACCATCATACCATACATGACTACATCATTATGGCACATGCTACTTGATTCAATAGTTTAATATGAACATCTGTCCATGGAGAGTCAACAACCAAGTCTACTGCCCTCTTGTGGCAGAATCTGCCAAGCTTTCATAAATTGCAATCATGTCACGTCAATATCCCATCTGAGGAGGCCACAGGATTAACAACTTTAAACTATTGTTTCCAAGTGCCAATTAAGACGCCTAATGGTGCAGTGTATCGTGGGGAAGATACAAGCGTGGTAGTGGTTGTCTCTTTCCTGTGTGTACACAACAACAATAGTTGGAATCGATGGGGGATAAAGGTTATCACTGCATGAAAAGCACTTCAAGACTAGATTGGGGTTTCTGCACGTAGGCACTGGCACATGAATTTTATTCAGTTGATGTCTTTACATTGAAGTTGAAATAAGGGGGTAAAGTGTATGTACTGTAGATCTTCGGGTTCATTGGCATATTTCAAATCAGTTTTTCGGTTGAACACTAACAAGTGTAAGCAAGGTTTTTATTCTATTTTTGGTGACAGACTTAAGTTACTGATCTAAAGATCTGGTTTGGAGGGGTCGGTGTTGGGTGCAGTTGGGAGGGCGGGGATCGACACTACGCAAAGAACACGGCTTTAAGCTATTGTATAATGTAGTCTTGAGAAGACGCAATGTCCACACACGCAACAGACACCCCACCCACCCACCCCCCACCCCCCGCTCTAAACATATTTTTGGTTACTATCTTTCTTCCTTTGTAAAAAATTTAACATCTGCCGGCACATAAAACTCTAATCTCGCTACAAACCTAAGCTCATACATGGTGGTAAATGTGTGTTTTTGTGCAATTTTATAACCATGTGGTAGCTGAGCCGTCCCTGTTTTGTGCAGTTCCATTTTCATTTTAAATAGACTATTTTTTCCTGTCGCAATTCATTTTGTTTCGAATTGAACATTTGTTCAACCCGAAACTATTGAAAATGGTCAATTTTTCTTAAACTACTGTATTGAAAATAGGACTTTTTTCTTTGTTGAACCCAAAAATTTTCCCAGTCAGTTTCCCTTGTGGTTTGACTACTTGTTATTTATTTTGTGCACTATTTTGTTTAAGCAGAACCATAGCTTTTGCTATTTTTATTTTTTAATGTTTTTTTCATTGTAACATTCTTGAAATTTGGTACGTGGGCCACAAATTGAATAAATTAACCAATCTAAAAAGTCACCTCTCATTGGATGCTAAAAGGCAGGGTGTACTTTTGGTAATTACTCTACAAAACATTTTTAGAAACGACCCCCTTTGAAGTAATGTAGTTTTAGAGAAAGAGGTAATTTTTCACAAAAATATTTGAGTCTCAACAGCATCTGAATGTACACAAATCTATGTAACAAGGGTGTTTTTTTCTTTCAAATTTTCTTGCATCTTCGACGACCAATTGAGCCCATATTTTTACAGGTCTGTTATTTTTGTGCATACATGTATGTTGGGATACACCAAGTGAGAACACTGGTCTTTGACAATTACCAAAAGTATACCCTAGACCTTTAAATGACTCATGCAAAGATCTTTACAATTAATTTATTGTCCGAACACCGCACTTTTGAAAGGGTACTTTATTACAATTGAACATTGTAAAAACAGATTCCGTTGTACCCATAATCATCGCAACTCTCCAGTTACTTGGTCAGCTTGTTGTGGGTGTTTTTTGGCTTGGTTTTTTATTTGCTCCTCTTCGGTAAAATTCCTGGATCCACCCCTGGAAACATTTAAGCAAGCACCCACAAAGTACCGGTTCACTGCCCTCTATCTGCACAAATATATGTGTTTACCAGACAAAAACCTCGGGTCATGTTAGCCGTTCTGGTGCTTGCAAGGCAGCCTCGCTACCATGGGCAGCGCGCCGTATCGATACTCTTGTCACTAACCCCGGAAAGGAAGCACTGAAAAACAATGCTGATTGGCTAACCATAAGTGATGCTCTGCGCGCACGCTTTTTAAAAACTTAGAAACACTTGTAGGGCGCTTGTGGGTGCTTAGTACGCGCATGTCAAAATGCACATTTTGTTTATGCATTGAACTTCAAATGAAGACCATGTCTTTACATGGTGACCCTAAACTGCATACACTATCTTAAAAAATGAGAGGGACCAGTTGCTCTATGACTTGATGCCTCTTTTGATAGGTTCTCTGCAGTCTCTAACACAGAATGGATCAACCACAAGACTGACAGGGCAATATATTCGGATATTCAAAGTCACACTTCCAGGGGTTACGATTGAGCAAGGCATTCTGGGAGAAAAACAAATGGTGTGACGAGGTCGTACACAACTGGGAACGAGGTTGTTTGCAAGGTGAAACTGTGACATTTAAACGCATTCAGGCTGCACCTCAGATTTTTGCGATGAATTATTGCCACAAAGGGCAATTGATACTATTTGTGAATTCATGTACAGCATGTTCTTTCTTTCACACACAACATTGTTTTGTTTTTCCCACACACTTTAATTTGATTTTACCACCAGCCCATCCTTCTGTTAGCCTTGGGCAAGAAAACTACCCGTCTACACTGCTCCATGGTACGGTACAGTGTAGGTCACAGGACCAGCCTACAGATCTGCTGTCTTCCCTGGGTCTTGGTCCCAGTCTACAACCCCGAGGTCTGTCTACAATTTTTGAGGTTTAAGGATAGATATAGATCTTGGAACCTGGACCCGAAAATACATGCCAGACCCGATTCTTTTACATGACAATAATTAACCTACGCTTTACATACATTCATCTCACACACAGCTTTGCAATATTTTGTGCTCATATTTCTATACTCATGCCCATAAGTGGTCGAGGGTATCCCTTCCCCCCCAAACGTTCCCAATCTAACACACTATTTTCCTCTTGTACAGAAGTGCCCCCCTAAAATCCTCTGAAGAATTCTTGATATTCCAAGCATACAAAAGGGGGGGGGTTAACCACCATGCTCCAAATCGCTCATCAAATGTACATTTCCCAGTTCCTGTCTAAACTTGAATACATACTGTTCACATCAACAATATAAAAGCCTCATTTATGACCCAACAAGATGTACATGTGGTATACAATTTGGGATTTACATTTTAAGTATTACTTTAGATTTTTGCCAAAGGAAATTTTTTAGAGGAATTTAGTCTCTGTACGAATTTTGTTAGATGATGCTAATTCAAACGAAAAACGTAAAAAACTAAATTCGCATTTGCCACGGACAATGCACAAAAAACATGTAGGCCTAACACGCAAAATTGTTTTTACAAGGCCAACGAAAATGATAAAATGTAGGGATCAGGACAACAATTAATTTTGAGTTTTCAATTAACTACCACTTTTTCCAGCACTACCTTCAATGAAAGCTTAAATAATTTTCTTGAATCTATAAAAATAGATATTAAAATACTATGCTTAATTTTCAAACCGCTCCTAAAATAGTCGGAGCTGGCACCTTTAAGTGAATGTGACTGAGTAATTACAATCTATTGAATACATTGTGCATAGTAACGATAGAGGAGCTCAGGGCTACCTACAAGTGTTATTGATTGAATGTAATTTATTCCCTGTCCTCCAGCATCCCCCAAACGATGGCCGCCAGCAGGAGGGAGTTATGTAAGATTGCATCTCCAGCTTACGAAATCAGAGAGAAATGAAAAATACATCCATTGCGTTTCCAGACAGATGTGTTGAAGACAATGTTGAAATCATGATCATGATAAGAAACTAGACTTCTAAGTGTACAATTGAAAATTAATAAATACCTTGGAGTGTTTGTGCACTCTAAAGCACTGCACGCAGATCTCGTTCGCGCAGTTTTTATGAAGAGACAATTGTATTATTCAGTTAATTACTCATGAATTAAACTCACCGTGATAAAACTAACAACAGATTTGCATGAGTTAAGATCTCCACTTTCATGGTCGGTAAAATGTAAAATGTCAAAATTGAAATGGCAAACAGTCTCCGAGACAGTGATTTCAAAATAGTTTAACTTCATGCACGTTTTTTTTTTTCCTAACAAGAAAGTTTGGCTTCAGGGGCTGAACTGTCTCTTCATGAAAACGGTGACGATTTGTGGCCTGTTGAAGGCACCACAGGAACACCAAACTCAAATTTTGCCTAATTATAGAGAAGAAAAAAAGGAGAGTTACTTACTGAAATATTTGAGCGTCTCTTCCATCATGACTGGTGAGAGAAGCTCGCATGGTTGCTCCTGTTGTTGCCTGGCCCTCTCGTCAGCCGACCACAGCCAGTCGCTGTGCTCATAGGAGTAGTTGGACGTGGTGTCCGCTCGTAACTTATACATGGGAATCTTCTCCTCAAGGAGGCTAAAAAGCTCAACCTCTGGGATGTTGGAAGTATTGTGAAGGTCTGACGAGAAGGAGAAGGGGGGGGGAGGGGTGGAGAAAAGGCAAGAGTAAAATTATTGGCAGACTTTTAGGGTTGCTGGGTGGAAAGCAGACTTACCACGGCCCAAATTCATACAGCTGCTTAAGCAAACAAATAAGCAGGGTACCAGTCAAAGATGGTACATGTGTCAGGTTATTTTGGCTGGTTAACTTAATTCTGGTATGCATAATTTTGTTGTGCCATGCTACTTTTTGTGCTCATGAAGCAGCTCTATGAAATTGGGCCTAGGTAATTCCATTGCTCTTGGGAATGGGAATTTTTTAAGTGTCCAGAAAATAGCTGCGAACTAGCAGCACATAAATTAATTCAGACACTTATGACATTAATGGTCAGTCGTTCCGACAGTATTTTACGCATTTATTTGTATTGAGTACTTAGTACAATTATTTAATCACCTGTCAATGTCCCTGCCTCACACTGGCCTACGATGGCACTGTGGTTCCTATCCCCGGTGCCGTTCCCATCCCAATGGTCATCGGTGAAAATTTCCTCCACGGCTGCTACCGCTGGCGACGAGACGGGCGGTTGCATGGAAACTGCCACTGGTGGCGCTGTTGCATGGGCCAGTTTGCTGGTCGGCGGCGGGCCCCGAAGCATTCATGTAAATTTGCGATTCACTGGAGGTTGTGATTCCAGAGGTAAGATGGTGTAACTAAATCCAATGCTGGCTAGCCATCTTCAACAGTGTGAAAAATCTGCAAAACAATTAAAGGATAAAAAATATACAGCATTTGTTCTGAATAAGTTCTGAATTTCAAAACCTATACAGATCAAAGTACAGTATGACTAAGTTATGCTGTAAGTTTGCGCCAAATAACCGAAAAACACCAAACAGGAAATTTTACTTAGTTGAAAACTCGATCGAATACAAACACTATGGGGCTTGTAGAAGGAAATTTGCCCTACATTTTGCCGGCCAACCAAACTGTCCAGTCACCCCTGTGATTAATACCCACACAGGAAATAAACCCAAACTGGCAGCATGTACTACGTATTGTGTTTGATATGAAAGGGCCACTGGCAAGAATATCTGTGGCAGACTTGAGATTTCACAGCCAGCTATTAAATCTGATAAGTGTCGGGCCTGGAACTGAACAGAGGACACCGAGGACATGGTCTCTGTTGCCCTGGTCTTGGCGCCGCTTCCAATGTTTCATATAGACTTAAAGATTTTGCAATGGATGTGCCCTTTGAAAAAATTTAATTGGCCTTGCCCTCTCAAAGGTTGAAATTCCAGGCCTGTAGTGTTTGCCTATTGACCACCATACTTCAAAATGACAATTTGGGTGAATATGTTTTTACAATATTCATCAAATTTGAACAAGAAACTGCACATATGTTAAATTGCACACCCCAACTTGCCTCATAATCTCCCTGGCAATGTACATAGTGAGCAAACCCATATTGCAGATGCACAGATTGACCAAGTGTGAGAACCTAACATCATGCATACATGTAGATCCCCGCCCGAGGGTGGCAGGAATTCCATAACAACCAAAGCAATGGCTTGACTTTCAACGACAAAGCGTGTGTGTGCCCCAAAATGCCACTTTTGTGGCAAAGTGGGGTGAGATTTCTCAAGAAATACACCCTTGATAGTGGAGGGTTAAAACTTAAAACCAACCCTAACCGAGCCAAAACCCTCAGTTACAGTTTGGTTACTGTATACAGTAACAGAGAGCATGGAGGAAGGTGCATACTCCCCCAATAGTAAGTACATAACAACTGGGACCAATTTCATGGCTCTGCTTCCCGCTGAACGCTTACGATCACCATTTTTCGTTTATAGGGCAAGCGCCAAATTTCTGAGCTAGCTGCGTAAGCAAGAATGCCTAGAGATATAGAGTATGCACGGGCACAAGCACAATTTCCTGCTAACCTGTGAAGTACGCTTGACATAAGCGCGGAATTCCCTGCCTCCGTAAGCGCCAATTCTTTACTAACGGTAAGCAGAGCCATTAAATTGGGCCCAGATCCTCACAACACTTGACTGATCTTGTGAAAACATGTAACCAATGACTGAAGCTCAAACACTGGTCAGAGTCACCAAACCGGCCCTCCCTGGTTATCTTGCTGGTTTTTAAATTATCTTTTTTATATTTTCTTGTCTGAAATTTGACCATTGAACCTGAATGAATAGATGTATGTATGAAAGGCTTAATTCTAATACACTCTTGACAAATGAAATGTGCCATAATGACATCCCTAGTACAGACTTGTCCTTATGCCAGGGGTGAGTATCAATCATGATAAAAATGTCTGAAATAAGGAACAACATTTCCGGAGGTATATTGACTTTATGGCATTTCCACCTTTTGATAAACCCTGGAGTTATGGATTTCAAGGAGCTTTATAGACTGTGCAAGTCTTGCGCGTATCCGAACGAGGAAACACGTCAAAGAAGAACATTATTGTTTTCTGAAATCAAATCTGTGTTTGAAATTATATCTAATGACAAAATCATAACAACAAAAATACCCAAGTACAATTTTTATAAAATTAGTTTTAGCTTTTTTAATAAATACACAAATAATGTGTTAATTATTATTGAGAATAATTAAAACTCTGGGACAAGGATGCTTATTTGATCTTAACTTTTTAGAAACCCCATACGCGGATTCGCGAAGGTCACACCAGCGTAAAATTAATGCTTGGCACAGTTTATAGACGCATTGACGCCTCAACAACCATAGACTGCAATGAAAAGGCCTGGCGTTGCAATTACAGCATCTTGCAATTATCATCGCGCATCCAAAACAAGCGTTTACATCAGTTTTGTTATCGGAGGTGAGCACAAAATTCTTAATTTTTTGCAGTAACCGGAAGCTGAGGTCAAGTTTAACTCTCGGGTTTTCTTTGTTATATTGTTGAATTTCTTCGTTATACCACGTTAAACTAAAATAATTGACAAAACAAACTTTTGCCCATGTAAAACTCCATATGGTTGGGACCACTATGGTCCGGAAGTTCGAATGAGCGCGAGACTTGCACAGTCTATTGGGAACAGTATCCTCAGCGCTAGAGAAGCAGGTCAATGAGCATCTAGTTTGTTTGTATCTGAATAAAAAAAACAATTTTTTCTCACTAAGCAGAGCAAAAAAAAGAAGATCTGAAATCAGATATAATAAATTATGAGTCTGAAACTTCTCATCCTTGTTATGCTCCCATACCAAACTTGACAACTTGACATGACTAAGAGAACCAGTAGACTGTTTATCCATCCACAGAGCAAGGATACTACGACCTCAACCTGTCTTGTCTGATATTAACTTCTGTACTGTACAACAAACACTATGGTCTACTTATTCACCATGTGTTTACCCTTTATCAGAAAAAAATATTCGCATGGGGGAAGCTTCTTTTCTCAACAGGATGAGGAAGGGTCAGGGCAAGGTCACAAGACAGTAAGGAGGGGGGTAGTCAGGTAGTCAGATCCTGAATACATGCATACATGTCAATACTGTATGACAAGGGCTGCAGATTGGTTTTAATACTAGTGTGGGTAAAATCCGCTTGTCCTGTCGAACAAGTACACATGACAACTTACAGACATCTATGTACTTAATAGCACGAAGCTCATAGAAATACCTGTGTACTGGTGTACATGAAGATACTGTATCTCTACTGTACACACTACATGTATCTTGACACCAAGTTACACTACAGAGCCTGCACAGGCCACCACCAAAATACAGCTGTTTTCCCAACACATGTCTACACATCATAATACTGTACACTGTCCACTGTACATAAGCTGTACGTACACTACTTGTGGCTGTGTGGACAAATCATTAGGCACTAGCCTCCAGATAGACCTCTTCCAAAATGAGTCTAGCTTACATTTAATGTTTGCACAGTCTTTGCATAATTACAACTACATGTACTGAGGGAGTTCATCATCCATGTGCGGGTACATACATGTAACATACACATGTATACAGTGTTCTACACATTGGTGAAGAGTACTGAAGTTTGTTAAAGGCAGAATGTATTTTTGGTAATTACCCCATAAGTTAATGACCATCAAAACTTAGGTAAAGAGCAACAAAGAGCTGTTGATATTATAAAACATTGTTAGAAACGACCCCCTTTGAAGCAATGTAGGCTAGTATAGTTTTACTTTTAGAGAATGAGGTAATTTTTTACACACACAAAATTAATCTGTGAAAGGCTTAAGGCATGAAGCCTTTCTCAGGCATCTCAAAGCACACATTTGTATGCAACAAGGGTGTTTTTTTTCGTAAATTTTTTTCTTGCAACTTGGACGACCCAATTGAGCCCAAATTTGCACAGGTTTGTTATTCAATGCATATGTTGGGATACACCATGGAGGTAGAATTACATGGATACACCAAGTCAAGATACTTGATAATTACCAAAAAGTATACCTTGCCTTTAAAGACACTGGACACCTTTGGTAATTGTCAAAGACCAGTCTTCTCACTTGGTGTATCTCAACATATGCACAAAATAACAAACCTGTGAAAATTTGAACTCAATTGGTCGTCGAAGTTGCGAGATAATAATGGAAGAAAAAACACCCTTGTCACACGAAGTTGTGTGCTTTCAGATGCTTGATTTCGAGACCTCACGCGTGAGGTCTCAAAATCAATTCAAATATTTTACTGAGAAATTACTTCTTTCTCAAAAACTACGTTACTTCAGAGGGAGCCGTTTCGCACAATGTTTTATACTATCAACAGCTCTCCATTGCTCGTTACCAAGTAAGTTTTTATGCTAACAATCATTTTGAGTAATTACCAATAGTGTCCAGTGCCTTTAAGGACACTCCAAGGCATTGGTCATAATCTTTGCAAGAATCCCTGGCCTTGACCATCCTATGATGATGATTGACATAAAATTTACAGGCTGTATGAAGCATTACAAAATGACTAAGGGTGGTTTGGTCCTTGCTCTATGGGTTTGATTTGTCCAAACCACTATAGTAGCCTTTGGTCAAGGCCTTCAAGACTTAACAAAAGCTGTGTAGTTGAAAAGCGACTGGAAGTGGAGACTACATGCCCACGAGCAAATGGCGGAGCAACTAGGCCTTTTCTCAACTTGATTTTGTGGGGTTTTTGGTGTTGAATTCCTCATAAAATTTCAAACGAAAAGTATTCATAATTTTTCATTCAAATAAGTTAAGTGCTGAAAAGTTAACCAATCACAATGCATGATGGATTAATTCATGCTGACCCCGTCTCTTGGTTTGAAATCTTCCCACACCAAAAATCAAGAAATAAAGAAAAATACTAGAAATTCCTTGACAAGTTGGAAAGGGTCTCCTGGCTTCGCCACTCACGCATGCGGTCTCCAGTTCCAGTCGCTTCACAGCTACACAGCTGTCTAAGCCATGAGGGCCTTGATGAAAGGCTAACCTACACTGTACCAGTTCTTTGTCCCTGGAGGGCCAAAAGACACTGTACTGCATATATGCCTCATGAACATGTGCACACACAATGTGTATAAAGCATTCACAATTCATGTACTTGCAGTCCTATTGGAATGTCAGTGATACTTGTACATGATAGTAAAACGAGCTACATCGTACATGCCTGGACAAGCCCAAGAAGTTGGTTGATGGGGAGGGATAATCTTCACCAAGGTCCAATATCACAGGCACATACGGTCAAGTTCAACACAAACATGATATAGTATATAAATTTTACACATCCTTGGAAGACCTTTTCAACATACTTCTCTCAAAAACTATTGACCACAAAACTAGACGTTTGGATGATCTGTGAGACTTGATTTTTCTATTTTTTAACATCCTGCCTTTACAGTTGTCTGCTAAACCCATAGAGCTATATATATTGACTAGAGCGCTAACACCCCGTTATACACGCACTAAGGTTTTGAAGCCGTGTGGGCGCATCCATGTTTATGTACAAACCAATACAAAAGCTTGAAATTTTGTACGGCAATTGTACGGCTATTTGCATGATAAAGCGTTTGTTCTTTTCTATGCGTCATCGAACCAAATATGCAGCAAATGAGAACGCACAATCTGCTAATGAGCGTACAAACTGCGAGCGTCATGTTTAACATGTGCGTTTGCGCGTATACGTTTTTTTTTTGAGTTCGTCATTCTTGCCGGCATGTTGTGTATCCTTGAAGCAGATTTCGTTTTTTTCCCCTTGACATCTTGAAGCATTGAATCTTCCCAAACAAGGCTTTAGTTCGACTCAGCATTTTTCCTAAGACGTAAGTAACAACATCAGAGAATCACCTACTACATATTTTTTTAAGACATCACTAAAATCACCTGTTTACAAGAGCAATAATCGTTAGATTAAATATGGCGCGTACGTAAGCGCGCACGCCGAATGCAAAATTTTCGCGGCCATGTGTGCTCTCTTAAAATTAAAATCGTTCCATAGTCACGCAACACATCAAACATGTCTGCGCCCAGGGTGGCTTCTAAACTCAGAGCAAGTTAGCGCTCTAGTCAATATATATAGCTCTATGGCTAAACCTAATGCTGGACAGCTGGGGACCAGTAAAAATGCCCTCCAAGAGGTCTGGCTGGCTAGTTCGGTGTTGAACAAGCATTCCCTAATTAATATGAAATATGGACAGGTGAAAAAGCTGGGGGACTAATGACATGACAAGCTAACTCGTTCTGCTGGCTATTCACTGAAAAGGTTATGGGCAAATCTTGATAATTTAAGCCAACATATTAAAGGTAGGGTCATACTTTGGTATAGACCCCCCCACAAAAAAAAAAAAAACACACAAAACAAAACAAACAGTTGGTGCTGAATTCTGTTAGAGTGAGGCAGGATCCTTGTAAAGAATTGCAAACCATTCATTTCTTTAGCCCTTTATACGCATATCATGTACTGTGTCCAATTTTCATTGTACTGTACTGTAGCACACAGCACCAATGGGACTTCAAATAGCACTCTGCACTAACTTCGTCACTTTTGCTCAAAATACCCGCCTGTCGGACAACCATTCCACCACTTACGTGATCACTGCATCATCGGTGTGTCAAACCACACTACAACATTATAGTTAAAAGCCTACAGTCAGTCATGTCAGTACATGCATTGAGGAAAGAAACAGCTTTCCTCAACGGTACATGCAATGCAAGTAAACACAACTCTTGGACATGTACGCAGGCCTGGAATTTCATCTTTGAGAGGACAAGGAGAAATTTCATTATTGCAAAGGGTATTTCCATTGGAAATCTGAAGGGCACCAAGGCCAAGACCAGGAGGCCATGGCCTCGGTGTAATTCTAAGCCTGTGTAGGCCTATGCGAGTGAAATTTGACACGTTGTCTGAGATCAAGGTACTGAGCTTTTAGCATTAGTGCAGAGTGTTGTTCACAAAAAAATGTAACCCTGGCTGACAACATTACAAGCTGAGTAAAGTACATGTAGTACATTTAGTATTTGATTTTACACAGCACACAAACTTGCATTCTACATTGTACATGTTTATTCCATCTAGGAGGTCAAGGTCAGGCTGTAGTGTCGTACACATCCACTGTACACATCCAAACACAAATTAAACTTAAACTAAACCTTATCTTAATGCTTATTTCCTTTATGGTAAACTTTGCCAAAGTACTGAGTGTGGCAGGCCATGCATCTCACATAACTGGACATCCAGTGGTGTCACTTAACAGTAGGAAAAACAGATAATTGGCATCACCGCATTTGTGGAGCTTTAAGCAACTTTCTGACATGCTTACTGTTTCATAGCCGCCAATTTTTAACACAGTCTTAATGTAGCTTGTCTGAACAAGGCTGTAAAAATTGCGCACCACGGGCAAAGTTGTTTGCAACCTGCAGATTGGGCAAAGTTGTTTGCAACCTGCAGATTGGGCAAAATTGTGTCCAATGTGCTGATTGTGCAAATTGGTAGAATGCACTCAACATCACTATCCCATAATGCATCAGAGAGGCACAAACTTGTCCTGTTTGACCCCCCATAACAGAAATCATGCATGTACCGAAGGGGGCGCATGATTTTGATCTTAAAAACAATGATTTGGAGCACATTAACTAAGATGATCGCATATAATTGAATTAAATGCCTGATATTTCATATTTGACGTTGAGAAGCCCAGCAGGTGATTTTTCAGCTATTTTGTCATGTCTTTTTTGTTATTTGGACAATTTTTTGAAGCAGATGCTCGAAAAAACACAGGAAAATGCCAAAACCAAGTCAAACACACAAACATTTGTCTGGGGCGATACTACGAACGTCAAAATCTAAATTTTTAAAAAGAGGAGTACAGCGCCCCAGCCTGCACCAGGGAACTGGGACTGCACCAGGGTGGGGCGTGGCAAAAATCTTTTTTTGCAGATTTGATTCGCTGAAAAAATGCACCTAGCTATCTATTTAGTCTTTTTTCGTGTCGCTACAGCCTTCTGTTTTACTGCAAGCTTCCTGCTGCTGTTTCATGTTCAACAGTGGTGGCGCTTGTGTGATAAATATCCTCTTGAAATTCAATAAAGACTAGGCCTACTACTGACTAGGAACAGCAAAGTCATAACGTTTGTAATCGCTCCTGCACATCAATAACCATCATGTTAAAAAGAAAGATTGTCAGCTCAAAGATTCTTCATAAAAGTGCACCAAACCGAGCTCCCATGAAATTGTTTTAATGCACTCTCTACAATAAGGAAAATGGTGACAACTAGGGGAAAACCTTTTGGGCAAAAAGACGCTCGTTTCAATTTGAAAAATCATCACACTAAGCTTCCCGATGGCGTGATGCCATGTGGAGGAGGGAGTCCAGCAGATTGGCACTATTTATGGGGCTAAGCATGCTAAGGCATGGCTACACTCCTACAGTTCGACATTTAATTCTTGCAAGTTGATTCATTGAACTTTTGAAAGAAATATGAATAACATTCAATCATGTCGTCATCATATACCGTAGGGTCATATGTTATCGACCCTCATGTTTTCGAACCCCAACTTTGATTCCTGTTTACCGCGAGACTGTGCAAGCTCCACCGGTGACAGAAGCTCTGCTGTTTACTCACGGTCTGTATTTTCGTCAGGCTTAATCATGCTGAGAATAAAGTTTCCTGTCGTAGGTTATGCTCAAACATTTATAAAATGATGAATTTTTGGCATAAATCACTAGTGCATTATTATGCCAACAATCAAATGAGTCTAACAAACATCATCCAACCTCTAAATTTCAAAACAAAATTATCATCTGCTAGATTGAGTTTCATTCTCCTTTAGTCACTAGATAGATCACGTGATGTGGTTGCTATTTGGGATTCTATGGTGTGCCAATATGGGGAAAAAATTAAAATATTTTAAGTGAAAATGAAAAAAAAAAATGTTTTTGATTAACTGCAGACTGTAATAAATTCTGATAAACGTAATAAATAATATGTCTACATTAGAGAGAAAATATAGTAGGTTGGTTTCTTACTCCTGAAACCAAACATTGCTGGTCTGAAATGGGGGAAAACAGATTGTTTTGAAGTGTTTGTGCTTCAAGGGGGTTGGGGTGTTTTACTGTCATGCCTTGTGATACATGTATCTCCGGAATTCTAATCAAGTAGCCATATGTCTTGCGACAAAAATGTAATTAAATTTGTTTAATCGTAATTGAATGAGATTTTCGATTTATTTTGCAAGCCATACTAGCTTCTGAATATTCAATAAAATACCAACCAATGAAAGGTTTGAAAACATATGACGTCGCTCCATGTCGTACACATGCATTGTAAATAGTGGACTATCTCTCGCAACAGAAAAACAAAACTTTTAATTTTTCAACACACGATGAAGTGTAAGTGTCATTGTAAAAAGGTTGGATAGATGATTTTAAAAAAAAATCATTTAGTTTTTGATTGTGAACAATTTTCCTGTTATCCTACCGAAAACCCATCAATGACACCAGGATATGGCAATAGACGTAGGCTCACCATGATCTTACAATACTTAACTTAGCCTTAGGCTTAGTTTAGAGCCCAACGTATAAAGTTAAATCGTTATTTGTTATTGTCTCTACAAAAAATTGTTTTACTTATTATTAACAATAACAAGTCAAGATACTAAGTAAGTTACACCGCATTTCGTGTTCCACTTTCTTGTTTTATTTATCAAATAATAAAGCAGTGCTTTGTATTGTACATAATATAATGATAAATAAAATAAATGCCTACTTCATTCATGACTTACACTTTACAAATGAACTGTATGGTATTCAACTTCTCCTCTGATACGTCACCGTTGTTTACTAAAGAGACGAGAGAGCCATTTACGCGCGGTATGGATAGGTCGAGTTTTGGAAGACTCTATAACTTCAAGAAGCGGTCAATGTGTCAAATAGTACTGTGCACTTGATGATGAATTCGTCGCCATTTCCCATGTAATGACATCATGTGTTTTTAATGTGAATATGCATGCTCTACACTCTCGCGCAATCGTCGATTGAGGGCGCTATACAAGATAGTCAATTTTTTAATCAAAGAGTCATCTAGACTTGAAACTTTTTGATTTTTTTTAGGTATCACTAAAAAAAAGTAGACCGAGTCACTCGGTTCCGCTCACAATCACACATACTCGTGGCAGAGAGATGTAACTACATGGGGTCACCGCAAAACTATTACATTAACTTTTAAATCAGTTAGCAGAACACAATTCTAACCAGCGAGTAAGTGACACTACGGGCACCGATACACACAGTAGACAGGGGTGTGCACAAAATGTGCGAGTGTCATTGCAGATAACAAAAAGAATGATCGTTTTCGAATGGGTTGTTGAATGCTAGTAAAGTAGTATGGTTGGCCCTTTCCGTTTCATTTTCGTCTTCTAGGCATGCCTGTCACCTATAAAAAGCATACACACATTCGAGGATGATCTCATTAACAATCTCATGAATGATCTCATTCAAAGGATGAGTTTCATCTCTAGAACTTAGAAGGAATATATAAAAAGAAAACAACATTAATCCAAGCGATCATCAAACTTATTTTTGAAACGAAAGACAAACTTCGCAAGTGGGGACCCCCGACCGACCCCCGACCGACCCCCCCCCCCCCACACACACCAACACCACCTCATCACAGTACCCTCCCCACACAACTAAATTTTGCTAGCGGATCTTCGGGTGGATATATAAATAAAGAAACATTATTTGCTTATAACTAGTGATTTGTCATAGGGAAATCTGTCCCCCAGAGATTCTGATCCCCATATGGGAAATTAACATGGGCTGAAGGAGGATAATTCAAAAGAGGGCGTTATCGGAAGAAGCTTGTACACAGTTCGCCGTACGTACGGACGGGGGGACAGAATCTCCGGGGGACAATCTCCTGCCACATCGGCAAATATAGCTAGGTAGCCATTAGTTTGTGCCCCTTTTTCAAAAGTTCTTACAAGGTTTTTAAAAGATTGTATTTTTTTGTTTCTTTTATTCTTTAGGGAAACATAACGGGAAAACTCAGGCGATAATAACATGAAACGCGTGTTCCGCCAATCAATGGCAAGCGGATCTATATAACTATTATTTTTGTGAATGATCTAAATTAATAAGCCATTCTGATTTTTTTCAACCAAAATTTAGAAAGGGCGCCACCAATAGTTAATCCTCAGATTAAAGATGGCAGCTCCCATGGAAAATTGAATGTTGTACAAAGTTGTTGTTTGGTTACGGTGAAAATTATCAACAATGTCAAATCTTGACATCATTATCTCTTCAAATATGTAGCGATTGAGTAGGATAAATGGCCTTCTACATAAAACCTCCGAGTGGCGTCGATAACCTACACAATTTATCTGTATTTGGAAAGAAACGATTGACATTTCTAAAGCAGGTATTGCAATGCGACAGCATTTGCGACTTTCGGGAGCTTTTGGAACGTGCTGATACGGCTGACGACTCAGAGTGTTTGATTGAGGGAACCACAAAGGACAGAGTGTCTCATTTTTTATTAAGGTAAACTGGTGAGGGATGATTTTACACAACTGTCACTGTCACTGTCTTAGTTAGTGAGTCTTTTAGTCTTAGTAGGGACAGAAATGGGAAATTTCAAACTGCTTGCAAGCATCTTTGATTGATGTATTTCAAACAGTTGGACAATTCTGAGTCATTTGCCTTTTGAATGGATGAAATCGGTCCAGGGGTTCCAGAGTTATGGTCCAGTAAGTTTGGACGATATTTATTTTGTCCGTTACATTTCTCAATTGGATTTTTGGTAAAACCCTGTAGTCAAAACGCACTGTTTATGCTTCACAAAGAAAGTAAACAAAGTAGTAAACAAATTGTTTTGGGCTTAACTTTGCATTGGAAGTTAATTACTTTCCAATTTTTTTCACTTTGGATAGTAATGACACATAACTTTTCAACGGCAGAGTTTGATAATTAACCGACGCTAATTAGATTAAATTACGTTGTCATGGAAACAAAGATAATATTCAAAAATGTGTTAATGCCCTTCAACCATCAAGTATGATTAATTAAGATCAAACAAAGTAATTTATATTACAGCACATCTAACAGTACACAATTTTGAAAACAGTTTTTAAAAATTGTGTCAAGTTAATTAGTTATTCAAGTTTTAATTTGTTTACCAAAAATCGGCAAATCACTTGTTAAGAAACGAAGCAGTAAACAATTTGAAACGTCCATAACTTTTCATTCCAATACAGTGCAGACTTGATTTTTTTTTAAACTGAAGTGCTATTACAGCAGAGTATTATATCTTCTATCACAATTAATTAACATTCAGCTCTTCCCCTGTTCTTAGAAGGTAAGTTAGCTTCACTAGGAAGCGGAGATGGCACAGCATTTTCATCCAGATCACCAGCCAGAAGAAGAGTCAGCTGCAAATAAGGGACGACCGAATGCTCGTTTAGTTCAAGCTCATTTCTAGTCATGTCTGGTGCATATGGATGATGGACTAAATTAACTCTTCCACAGGCCACCATTCCAATAAGGAGGCAAATCATCACACCGACTGATGGTCCTGACACATAAACTGCCACTTGTTGCCAGCTTTCCCTTGATGATTGGATGGAGGCACTTTGAAAAGACCTACTCTCAGCAGCTATTTTAACTGAAACAGGCATTCTGAATATGAAAGAGAATTAAAAAAAAAGGGCAAAATAATTAGCAAACAGTCTGTTGATATTTGAAACTACAGTAAATAAATAAATATTAAAAATGTTCATCTTTTGCTTTTTCTGTGTGTTTTCTGCCCCTCTCTCTCTCTCCTTTCCATTTGATGTATCTCTTTTTATGTGTCTTTTGTTGTCATTTTTTAGCCTTCAAAAAAGATGCTTGAAACATTAGGCCATAATTAATAAACTATTTTTGTAGATAAAACCGTTTAAAAGAAAAACTTTCATCATAAATTAACATCATCAAAAGTAAGCTTAATCTGATCAGCCTTTAGAAAAAGAAAGAAAAACAAAATTTAACATGAAACAGAGCAACATATATAAACCTCAATATACAGATTTAGCTACCTAGCAAATCCATAACTTAAAAAAAAAAAAAAAAAAAAAAAAAATTATAATTAAAAGAATATTTTATTTTTTAATAACAATTAACATTAGTCACCCCCTGTACATTATACTTAGAATTAGTTGAAACATTAAAAAGGAACAATGTAGTCCCCTTCTTTTTCAATTAGAAACGTTTTAAAGCCCAACAAAATGTCCGCTAAAATTGTTGCACACAGCGTGTGCTTGCGGAAACCCTACCGGGGCTTCACGCAGTGTGACGGCGGTGAGTTACACGGACCGCTTCGCTACATTCTGACCGCTTGTGCGCGAGTGTGCTCGTAAGCACACATAAAGTAACAAGTTTGATGGACAGTTTGAACCTTAAAATAATCAATTTTCAGACTTAGTTTTATTTTGGTCGTGTATAAACATTTAAATTTCAAGAAAAAAATACTCACCAATTTGTAGACTCAACAAAACAAAAGAAAAAATTGACGATTTCGATCGGAGTTTTCGTCGATGGTCTGCTTGGCTTTGCTGCTTCACATGGATCGCTTGGGCACCCACTTTTACCCACAATTCTTTGCGGTACAAAGTTTTTTTGGCTAGCATGAAAAATGGTTGAGCTGAACCAAATTTTGTACAGCGTATCACGGCATGCGCAAAAGGGATTCGCGGGGGTCCGTTTCGGTCCCTAGTCTTAGTGAATAGACTAGTACTTAGAGACTTTACTCTAACTCTTACGCTTAGTCTTATTCTTAAGTCTGAGATAAGACTTAAATAGAGTCTTCCGCCCTTGCACACAAGGTCCCGATATTTGCTAAGATCGCAACCCTCGTTCCCGTCGACAAGCTGTGTCCCCTTTTTACTTGCACATTTTAAATACGTGTATTTGTAGTTGGCATTGTATGGAATGGTGCCCTTGCTGCGCATGCACATTAAGTTTTTCCTGTTATTGGTGCTATATTCCGAGTTGGGTAGATGTGAAAATAGAACTTAAGTAGCCCTATTCAAGGGCCAACAATGCAATAGATACGAAGTAGATTGGCCCTTGAATGGGAAGGGGGGGTGGTTGTTAATCAGGGTGGAGTTACAGTCATCGCAACTGATGTCCCAACACAATGACATGAAGTCTGGCATGGTTGTACACATTTTTTTGTAACAGTGAAAGAAACTAATTGTTAATAAAATCTGAGCTCAATTAATACTTATTACTTAGGGGCTAGAAACAAGCTTGCCTTTGTCATGAACCGGTTCCACTTCCAACTTTGACAACAATGTAAGAGTGGCTGACTCAATAGTAAAGGGTCAATAGACCAATACATGTAATTCTTCTTGAAGTACTCTTATCTTTTAGAAAATAAGGAATGATCATAAAATTTATGAAATTTAATAACTTGCCTTCCAAGTTTCAAGGTGTCGGAAGCTATCATTTGATGTAACAAACATTCAAAGCAATTACAAGGGAACTTTAATCTAAACAAGAAAGTATAGCGTCTTTTAGGCAGACCTTGCGCTGTAATATTATTATTGTTATTTATCGTTCTTCAAGGTGGATAGTTTTCTTCTTACTCTTTCAGACTAGCGTGCTGCAAAGATCCAGAGCTAGCATCATTTTTTGTGAGAGCAGAGACCGAGCTATTCTGTTATCGGTTCCCCAGTATGAACGCAACCGAACTCATTCGCCTTTTGAAATCAACCTACCGGTTTTTGTCACACCTACCTCCAAGCTGCACCTTGAGTTGTCATGATTTACTAAAGACCTTACAAGAGATGAGAGCTGGTGGACTGACCTGGGAGAGTATCATTTCTAAGTACCTGGATGGAAGCAGGTCAGACTTCATCAAGGTACCCTTTCAGTATGTGCTCTCTCTTGTGGCCAGGAGCCTTGTGGTATTGAAGAGGGGTGTGGCTGAGGTACCGATTGCAGATATTCTTAAGGTGATGGCCTTCTTCTTTGAGAAGATAGTGTCAGATGGCATGGCTGATGCTCGCCTTTCTGTCCGAAACGTAATGAGTGAAGACGAACGGATGGTTGAATTGCTTCATGAAATCAGAGGACTGTACTATGCAGGAAAAAGAATCACCACACCCGACTTAACTGTGGAATGTGAACATGTGTCAGATCAGGATATCGATAAAATATCGGTATGTTTCCCTCCGTGTATGCAACATCTACATCGAATGTTGCGGAAAAAACACAGGCTAAGACACTTCTCAAGGGTGAGTCTAGATTTCTGGTTCAAAGTTGTACTTCAACTGGTGATACAATCTCAAATAGACAGTAGAAGTCTTGCAAGAATTTGTTGGAACGTTTGGTTCCCACACACGTTGAATGACGAATTTTAACAGGTCCCAATGTTTGCTAGATGTGAGATATGCACAGTCTATTTAATAGGAACTATCACTAAAATGTACACAGCTTAGAGGATATTTTTATTCCAACTATAAACATAATCAACTTGTGCTTTATATTTTGTGATAGATTCAGTACACACTGTTTCTGAAGGAGATCGGTCTGCCCATCTCCCCTGCCCTCAGGTTCTGGCAAAGAGAGTACTCCCAGATGCCATGTTGCCATGGAGACACACCTGGATGCACACATGATTGGCAGCATGATGGAAGGAGGTACACCTACAGCATCAGACACCTGTATGGTTTGGAGGGGTCAAGGGTCAACTACAGAGCCCACAGCTGTCGTTCCTTACAGGTACACCCTAGTACATTGTAGAATATGGTCCCAACCTTAACACTTTTGTGTTTCCTGAACACATTTTATGTTCTCTTTAGTCATGAGTATGCAAACCGAACATGTCCCACTGTTCATCTCTGCAAGCATGATTGAATCTGCACCACAATGCAGCTCAGAAATGATATAATTTCATTTGTCTTTCAGGATCATAGCTTGGGACATGGTGAAGAAGGTGGCTGTCCCTTCCAGCATTTTGACGACTTGCATCTCAGCAAAACCATAAGTCAAGCAGGTATCACTTCACCAACAGACAAGAAACAAATAATTGATCTCGCCCGAAAAGGGAACCTCCAACATGCTTGCCATGCCTTCTTCAAGAAATCAGTTGCTTTCAATCTCGAACATCTCCTGCAGTCATCAGCCAGTTTTCAGAGGGCGGATAGCTTGGATGACGGAGATGATCAGCCATCAAAGAAATCAATGCTCCATGAAAATAGCTGTCATCTTCACGAGAATGCAACTCATGCTAAGAAGGGTCATGACCTTTCTCCAGTCGAGGACAGCCTCTATGAAAAGAGAAACCTTGTTAAACCTATCAATACCACTCAAACAAATCAAAAGAGTAATCTGATTAGTGAAACTCTCCCTAAGTGCATTGTGTCATCTTGTGCAACTGCTGGTCAGACTCCTGTTTGTCGTGGCAGCTCTTGTCTTAAAAGCCCCTTAGGATCTCACCTGGATGACTCGATATCCAGTACACATCCAACAAATCAACACACTGGCAGTGCAAGCATTCAAGTCCCTGTGTTATTAAACCAGGAGGAACAAATATTAAATAAGAATCCATTGAGACATCAAGTTCATAGCCCATGTACCATCCATGGAAGCCCTGTAAGGTGTAGCATTCAGGCATCCACTTCCAATGACTGTCAGAAGATGGAATTCATTGGAAGCTCGAGTAAGCATTCCGTTGTCCTTGTGAGATCATGTGAAGAAACTACGAGTAAGTCTTTATTCAGTCACTCTGAGCAACTACCAACGTGTCATACTGGTAGCACATTCCCGCATCCTGATTGCATTGAAAGAGAAAATCTAGAGGAGCCCAATGATGTCAAAGGGCATCAGAGCAGGCAATCAAATACCAGAAGCCCTATAAGTGTCCCCTCTGGAAGTCTTTCCAGACCCTTTGAGAGCCATTCCCAAGGCCAATCTGAAAGCCATTCTCGAGGGCCCTCTGAAAGCCATTTCCAAGGCCTACCTGAAAACCATTTCCGAGGGCCGCCCTCTGAACGTCATACAAGAGGCCCATCTGAAAGCCACTCCCAAGGCCAATCTGAAAGCCATTTCCGAGGGCCCTCTGAACGTCATTCAAGAGGCCCATCTGAAAGTCATCCTAGAAGGTCCTCTGAAGTCCATTCTAGAAGCCCTGAAATCTTCAGTAGTGTAGAACCCCAAAACCAGACAGTAACCGTTCTGAAGAGCATTCATATTGAGAAGCCAACTGATTACTACATGAGTTACATTCGTCTGCTGGAAAGTCTCCATCAATTGGAGAACTCCCCATCTTGAGTGGAAAATTAACATTATTTGGGGTGGGGGGGGGGGACTAAGGCCCTACAAAATCGTGTCAAAGGATGATCCTCAGAGTTTGACTGAGCCTCTTTTACCTGTACTGCAGAGCTGTGTACATGTATTGAGAGAGTTGTGACATGGTTGCTGAACGCCATTTTTCGGTCCAAATGTAGCACAACCCAATAAGCAGTCTAGTCTAGCACCCTGTCTAATCGCAAGTTGTTGCAACTCTTTCATTAGGCCCCTTGCATAACGCGCAACACTTCTGGTACGCTGAGTTCACGTGCATGTTTTTACACACTAAGGTAAGATTAGCTGTCATCCACTGATCTCCCTCGTTTTGCCCCAGTGAGGAAGCTGTTTGAAAGTGGGGCTTCACATGCAAGGGATCGATACACAGGTCTGGTATCCGGTTGGTATGCTGCCCTCAAGTGGCAGGAATTATGAAAAGTCTTCCATTGTTATAATTATTTAGTTGGCCACAAATCAAGCCCATGAAAAACGATCAAATCAATTTCTTTAATCCATATATGAATTTTAAGTTCAAAAATACTTGTGCAATAACTTGTTGTTTTTACTTAATATTTTAAAAACTAGAATGAATTGAACTTGTAATACTAAACTCGTCAAATAATTAATGTTTTCTTTACTCACATTTTAAAGACACTTATAATGGTTGTGATAATTATAAATAAATTATGTTGACTTTAAAAATGAAGAGTTTTAAAATACATTACATGTGCTCTCACTTTCGGTACCTTATGGAGACCAAGGACAAAACAAAAAAGGGAAAACAAAAGGTCTCCATTGCTATTTTTGACAAGAAAACAAGAAAGAAATAGGCGTTTCGCATGGTTTTTGCACCTGCATATTGCTTAGTTACTTGCCAATTACAAACACTATCTCCACATATAACTATGTCAGACCCCTATGTTTTGTTGTCGTTGTTGTTGTTGTTGATGATGATGCTTCTGTTACAGTATCCTCCCGGGAAGTTGGCTGTGGAGTCGGGGGAAAGCCGCTGAAAACTCCGGCGTAAATAGAGTGCATTTTGGGGATCAGGCTGACTCGGTGGTTTCTGTGGGACCCCGGTTGGAATCCCACCTCAGACCGGAGCCTTGCGTGTGGATTGGGTTTTCGGTCCCTATCTGATGGCGTGGGTTTTCTCCCATTTTGGGGTTTTGCTCCCACATCTAAAACTGAACAGTCGTTTCTTCTTGTTTCCTATTCATCCTGTTATTTTTTTGTTAATCGTGCTGTTGGATGTGCGATAAAATAAATAAATAAAATAAACAATTGAAATAAAAAGAACGAAAAAGATGGTTCTGCCCCAGGGTTTCTGCCATGATATTAAAGTTTTCATATTTATTTATTTAATTATTTTTAATTCAAGCAATGCCAAAAGCCACTCTTTATAAACAAAATGAAAACATTCAAGATGAAAACCACGCAGGGGAGCTGAAGGGAATTGATATTCAATTTGAAACAGTAAGTTCCAAAGAGATGCAGTACGCGGGGAGAAACTATTGAAATGGCTCCTTGTTCTACATCTCGGCAAAGCGAGAGTGTATATGGGTGAAAACAAGCAGAAAGCCTACGGTTTCACGCTCAAACACCCTCAAGGCGGAACCAGGTCAGACACACAGTCACTGGTGGCACGTTTACCTTGCATCAAATCCGTATAAAGACAGAGGCTGATCTATTTCATAAAGACTTATCTAATAAAGATCTACAGATAAATGACAGCCAGAAGCTCTGGCCCAATAATGCAATAACAACACTCCACAGGGGGACGCGTACAGGTCAAAAGTGGGATTAGAGCTAGCCTTACGTCAAGGCCTTCGCGGCGGCCGAGACAGGTGTGTAGCCGCAAAGCGACTTGTACCGGAGACCACACGCGCGAGTGGCGAAGCCACGAGAGCATTTTCCAACTTGTCAGGAATAGCCATTCATACCCTATTAATGAATAGCCATTCATTAATGAATATGCATGAAACCAAATACGCACTTCCCACATAATTTGTTGTTTAAGTCGGCTATGTGTATGGATTATGCCTTAAATCCTACCCTTTCCAAATTACACATCAAATTTTTGCCCACTGCAGGTAAACTTTTAAAAACCGTTTTTAATTATCTGATAAAAAAAAAAAAATTATTATGTGACACCACTTTCGCAAAACAAAGGATTGTCGGTAGCATCTGGCGTTTGCCGCCCACTTCTTCATTGAGAAATTGTCGCCCATCAGTGATGGAAAGTAGGTAGCACCGCCCATGAATTTTCTCTTCTACAACGTCCGCAGTAATATTACTTAAACCAAAACTCTTGCCGACGATGAGTGTGCATATTTCTCTTTTTTTAGCCATTATAAGGAAGCTTGATTTTTCACCCTAAAACGCCAAAAGCTCAGAGCTAAAGGGGGCTTCGCCCCCTGGACCCCCACCGGGACTTCGCCCGTGGACTCCACGTGTCCTTACAAACTCCTAGTTCTACCTCCAAGGTGTACCCATGTCCAGCTAGGACTAAGGCGATTCTAGCAGTGGGTGGTTGACCAGCTAGTTTGGGGGTATGGCGGTGATCGATTACGGCCATTCATGGTGTTAACCAATCACAATACAAAATAGCTTAATGTATGCGGACCCCGTCGCTTATGAATGGCTTCGAAATATATTTGATCCCGTACAAATTGGCACGTTAGTTTCAAATGCTTATGTTATTGTTGCAAATATAAACAACTACAAGTTAGATATCATATAAAAAAGAGTACATTTGGCAGAAAGAGAAAAACACATAAAATGAATAAAAAAATCCATCCTGCCGCCGGGAAAAAAACCCTACACACAAAGTACTTGGCTTGTCCCCTTCATTGCATCTGATGAATTAGTTGTTGCTACGAAAGCTCATGCGTTTTTTAATGTAATTAGTTAGTCTTTAAGTGCTACCACTACTCCTCATTGCCATCTTAGATGACACCATCAGAACTTGCCCACTCACTAGTTTTGGTCTGACCTATAATTACTTCAAGTTCGCAGTTTATCTTCATCTACAAACCAGTGAAAAAGACGAAGGAAGGAATTAATGGAACTTTAATATAAATAGTCTCTTGAACCTGCCATCTCGCGTGTACATAAATTCAGGGTGACGGCTCACATCTCGCAGAGTCCAACTACTATAGCTAATAAATGATATAGCTGCTCACCCATTATTGTTCTTCATCACAGAGAGAATACCCCACCGTGTAAAATAAAGGAAATACGCTTGAACGACCCGGCGACATCTGACCGGGGTGTTCCCGTGGCATGGTATGGTGTCTGTTGCCAGTATGGATTGTGTTTTGACGTGTGTGTGTGTGTGTGTACACGACACCACACTTCCTCGATCGAACACCACTCTGCGACTGCGAGGCGGTCCGGCCGGCCATTAACTAGTAGTAGTGGTACTGGTGGTACTACTGCTACTGAAGTACTAGTATATAGTTTCTGCGTAGAGCTGTCTGGCTGATCACCATTTTCCCCAAGCTTGGGAACCTGCGTGGCAACATTTTGTAAAAAAAAAAGATGGCATCGCAATCGGAACTAAACGCACGATTCCAACACTTTTCAAGGTGCCGTTTGAAACATCGCCGATCGTTTGTAGTTCTGCTAATGTTTGTTGGTTGCTTTTTGGCTGGATTTGTATTCCATGTATTTGGTGAGTAAACTTGACTTCTAAGACAAGCAAACCCATGCATGCATCGCATAACAAACATTTATGATTCAAAAAAGAAAAAACCTAAAATTGAAAAATGTGTTTTGTTTTCATGGAAGTTATATTGTAGTTAGGGCCGCCTACCACACCATTGAAATATTCGTTGTAAAAATTTCAAATCAGTCGCTTTTAAATGAAAACTTAACAATGTTGATTTCGGCAATTACTGTACTTCGTTTTTAGTGTTAAAATGTTTATATACCCACATGTATACCCATCCATGGTGTACAACTATGCAATAGAAATAGTTCCGTTTAAAGTGGATGTCATTTCGAACACGGTGCACGATGTAATTTATGTGGTGTGGTGATACATCCCCACCGAGTCTACCTCTATGCCCGGCCCAGATTAAGCGTATAACCAGACATTTTCATGAGGGGGAAAAGCCGGGGTAAAGACAGTTTGTGTGTGTGGGGTGGGGGGGGGGGGAGGGTTATGAGAGGGGTGTCCCTCCCCACCTCCTCTGGATACTTGATCCACTGACACCTCCCATTTATGTCTTCATTGTGTTCTGGGTCTTTCATGAAGTTTTGCAGAGGTTTTTTTCCGGGGATGGGGCAGTCCTGTACAAGAGGGAAAAGTGTGTCCTACTACTACTACTACTACTACTACAGTAGTACTACACTACTACTACTACTACTACTACTACTACTACTACTACTACTACTACTACTACTACTACTACTACTACTACTACTACTACTACTACTACTACTACTACTACTACTACTACTACTACTACTACTACTATACTACTACTACTACCAGTGTAGGAACATTGGGGGGGGGGGGTCGATGGGGGACTTCCTCTCCACTCCACATAATAGACCCCGTTCCCGTTCGCATTGATCGCGCAATTCAAGAAAAGGGCGATCAGACCCCGCAATTTCTCCGCGCAATTCGAGAAAAGGGCGATCAGACCCCGCAATTTCTCGAAAAGGGCGATCAAAGGGCGATCAAGCGTAAGTGGGAACGCGAGGGCGATCAGGATCAGACCCCGCAAATTTGATCCACCTCGGGAGTAGGATTAAAGCGGGATCTGATCGCCCTTTTGGATTAATGGGCGATCAAAAGTCTAGTGGGAACGCAAAGGGCGATCAGACCCCGCAATTTGAGGGCGAACATCCGGTCCGGTAGGCCCGAATGGCGCCAAAACGGTGTTCGTTTTTCTTCTATTCCCAGCACGCACCACGCATTTGGTGACATAAAAGAATTGCAAGTAAAGCATAAAGCAGTATTGACGTCACGTGACGATACCAACTACACGCTCTGTACAACGCATCCACACTAAACCCAAACCCACGCCAATTTTTGGATGCATTGTACGTTCTTTAAAGATGGCAGCGCCCAGCAATAAACGTCCCATAAATTCGTCCAAAAAAACCCCCAAAAAGATGAGAAGCGTGGTAAGCTATGGTCGGACGAGGAGCTGGGAACTTTTTAGACATCTGGGCCAGTCAAAGAAATTCCAATCAAACTGGACGGCACCGTGAGAAATAGCACAGTATTTCAGGTAATTGTGAGGAAGATGGGCGAAAGTGACCTGCGTTGGTGAACTTTTGATCTACTTCCGTTTTCAAAAGGTGGATCAATGCGCGATCATACGCAATGCGCGATCATCAAATGCGCGACCGCGATTCACGTCTGCGACTAATCCTTTTGCGGGGTCAGGATCTTGTAATTGTGGATCCAGTGGGAACGAGTCATATTGGTCATTGTGATAATCAAGGATTAATCGACAAGTGTTATGTCTCCTGACACCTTTAATAAACATCTGGTAGAATGTAATTTATGTACTATTCCAACAACCTACCTCCATGCAACAACCATTGGCGTTTCATCAATTAAAAAATGTCGGTTCGAGCGTTTGGTACAGGAAGTTACTGTACTGACTTTGTATTTTAGTGGTGGCAAAATACAAACACGTCTGTTGTACCATTATTTTTGCAAAGGGGGGGGGGGTGGCGGACTCCCTCTTCACATATTGGTCTTTGTTTTTACCATAATCAAAGACTAATCAAGTGTTTGTGTCCCCTGACACCTTTAATTAATAAACATCTTGAAGAATATAATGGATACTCTTCCACCAAACAAACATCCGGTGGAATATAATATATACACTCTTCCAACAAATAAACATATTGTAGAATATAATCTTCCAACAGCCATTAACCTTTTCTGTTTTCACTGTTCACTGTTTTCAAACATCGGATTTTAGCACTGTGATAGAGACTAATTGTTTTACCCATTTCCTAAAAACTGTAGCATTTCAAGCAAAACTATTTTAATGGAAGTTTTCCACCATGACCATCTTTATACCATGTAAGTTATGTGCAAGTCTGTGAACGTTTATATTTTCAACCTAACCAATGTTGTACACACCCTATTAAGTCTCGCGGGCCGTATAATGAAAGCATTTTGGTAGACATGTTTGTTTTACTCAGATGCAGATAGCTTTTATTAGTGGTTGGCACAAATTAGGAAAGACCCTAATCAGAAAGGCGAACTTAGAACTTGTCGCATTTTGAAGTTGAAACATGAGTTTGAGCCTTGTTATTTATCGAATGTCAAGCACAGATAGCATTTAGCTCGCTTCAGATGCTCATCCCTCAAACTCCACATTTGAAACTGGCAGATACGAAGGCATTGCAGCCATTCTAGGAATATGCACACACTGTGATCGTGAACAGGATGTTGAAAATGACATTCACTTATTAATGGAGTGCACGTTGTATGCTGAGTTGAGACAGAGTATGTTTATTGAAATCCAATGAAATCCGTAAATATGTCTTCACAAGTATGACTTGTGGTGAAAAGTTTATGTTCCTTCTGTCCTCTCAAGAAAAAAGAACTGTCACTTGCGTAGCAAAATATCTTTTCATGTTCACAACGAGCTGATGAAAGAGAGGCAAATTATTTGAAGTATATTAATTGGTTTCCACGTTACTATATTAAATATTGGTATGTATGTGTATCGTTGTTGTTACCCTCCCACTATGGGGGTATGATGTTCCTCCCCCGACCCAGGGGTTATGGGGGTGTTCCTGAATTCGGAATAAAACAGTCAGTCGGTCATTTAAGCAACCATATATGGGTCCAGTCTCCCATATTACTATTTAGAGGGAATAACAACATGTGTGGTTTTTGTTGTAATTCTGGTGTCAGATTGCCCTTTTTAATTAGAGGGCCGGCATCCTCCCCTTGCCTGTACATTGAAGACAAAAAATAACTGGGAGATTTTTTTAATGGGAAGAGTCAATTTTCTTCATGAGGTTGGACGATTGCGGAGGATCGAGGACGTAGGCCCCAAAATGACCTAGTTAGGTCAGGCATACCGATCGTATTCAAGTCCAGACATAATACTTACTGGTAGGGCGCCTTTGAACAAATATTTGTTAAAATTGCTCTCAGAACGCTCTATAGACCATGTGACCTGTGACATCACAATGTTTACAAAAGAGCCACAGAGCCTGGACTTCATACACAGGCAAAGCTTGTACACAGCTCAATGGAAGAATACAAGAAATCTTATGTTTTATGGAGATTGCAACGTCTGATTTTTCTCAACTTTTGATATGAAGAAAGGGGGAACATCTCAAAAGCTGTATAGTTGTTGCTTTCGTAGGTCTTGAATTTATGTGAAAATTATGACACAAAATGTAAATTGACACAAAATGTAAATTTTCCCATATGGCCTTTGTACTTCCTCCATGGTAGTATCTTGCCCGTCAAGAACAGATAATGCAAGGTCACCACTCTGTAAAACAAAGGTTACATGGTCTATGGTAAGTCCTTCCTCCACGGGAACCATGATGTGTATAACACATTTTTTAAATAACTTGTGAGACAGTAGGTATCAGAGATGGATAACATGTTTTCAATCTTACACAGTCAGATCATTTCACCATGATCAGAATCACAACCTGTTCAGTTGCACGTCTCGAGTTTATTTATTTGATAAACATTTCTGAGGATGTAGTGTTCACGCACGGTCCATGAAAAAAGCAACTTTAATATGTTTGCTATTTGCCGTGGTAAAAATGGATGTGCCCCCCAGGGCCGATTTCACAAGGAGCTTTTAGACTCCATGCTAAGACTAATCTTAACTGCAAATCAATCTTAATTGCTAAGCAAAGTGTGATGTCACAGTACACATTCACTATGGCAGTATTGACACCTCACCTTAAGATGAATATTAGTCTTTTGTGAAATCGAGCCCAGATGAGGTATTTGCTTGCCCTCGGTTGTTGGTATTCACGTTGCAGTCTTGTTTGGACGAGAACAGCAAGGAATAGAGATAAGTGGAGGTGTTCATAAGACATAAGAGCCTTGGATGAACACAGCCTAAATTCATCTAATAAAATCCGTTATTATTGTTGAGAACAATCTATAATTAATAAAGTTGACTAGAAGGATATAGAGTCATCTTAGTCATAGCCCAATACGATTAATTTATAATGTTAATAATACATTGTGGCAAATTCTGTCATTACAATCCCCTGTAATGGTTTAATAATGTTGAAACTATGTCATTAAAAGCACATTTCATTTTAGGAACAATTAATTCTACGAAGTTAAATCGAAATACTGAGATCTGTAGCTTACATCCAGTGGCACAATGACAAGTCCTACATTGTCCCCAAGATGTAAAAAAAAATATATAAACTACAAATTTCATTTCGAATGAATAACAATCTAATTCATGAAATTGAATTGAACGATGCGAAGAGCCCATTTGGTCCAGCTGTCCAGTATGCATACATTTACGTAGTGTAAAGTTTGATCATTGAAATTATCGTCTGAGATATTAATATTGCCTTCTCCATGACAGCTAATTAGTCTCCATCAAGGATACACCGGGAGGAAAAATACGGCAAGGGTGGGCCGTCCCGGTCCAGCGAACCGTACAACGTCGCCTATTGGTCGGCACTTATTAATATTTCAGTGTGCCTGTTATGTGTTAAGGATGCCACATTGGTACAGTATACGCTTTCGTAAAGTCACATATGCGGCAGATTACCCTTGTCATCAAAAACTAATAGTGTATACCCATCGTGTGATCAAGTTCATATCAGCTGTTCTAACCCTTCAAATCTACCACATGTGCGGTCTGACTTCGTGGTGTTCACAGGATAGATCTGCGTTTGAATTGTTCACATTCAAACGCAATACATTCTGTATTAGTTTTCAGTACTTGTCCAACAACAGCAACAGAAGTTCCGGGCATGAGATTTCTCACGATATTTCCTGATTTCAGGATTTTTATTTTGTCCTCTTATCGGCTGGGTTTGAAGAATAAGGGATACACAAATCTATATCCCTCCTCTATTTTAGCTGTTTGAGGAACAAAGGATGCAATAATATATCTCTTCCTTTTCGTCGACTAGTTTTGAGGAACAAGGGATAGCAAATATATTCCATTACTTAAATTATCACCCACTCGATCCACAAATAGACTCACTTTTGTCCAGCTTTCCCAATAATGAAGCATAATAGGCCCTATATATAATATAGTCATTAAACGGTGTGCGTATTTTCTCTTTGTTTATTAAATTTATGATTTAATACAATTTTTGAGGACAGTCTAAAATGTGGCAAATTGTTTTGCTAACAAAGGGTTATAAATTAAAAGACTGTTAAAAATTTGTTAAAAGTACACTGATGACTTACTTTGTTTTTACAAAATGTATATATTACAAAAAACAAGTGAAAATGAAAAATTGTAGTTAAAAATTAACCTGAGAAAATAGAATTAGATGTTGCAAACTGCTCACCAACCAAAATGACCTATGCCTGGTACAAATGCAAAATTTAGCTAGTGGCCTGCAGGCCTGGAAATTTTATCTTGGAGAGGGCAAGGCCATTTTCATTTTGTAAAGGGCACTTCCATTGGAAAAATCTTAAAGTCTATGGGAAAGTTTTAAAGGGGCACCAAGGCCTAAGACCAGGGCAACGGATACCATGGCCTCCGTGTAATTCCGGTCCTTGACCTGACGTTTCGACCCTAGCAGAGTCTTTCTCGAAGGCTAAACATGATAATGTCAACATTATGATACCATTCCCATCCATACGGAGGTCTGGAAGTGCCATCCGACTTGTTAAATATCTTGGGATCACGACATCTTATCCAACTTTCAAGACCTCGTCATCTCGACGTAATTATCTCCATAAATCTCAACAAGTCGGATGGCACCTCCACTCATTAGGTTGAATGATGGTGTTCTGTTGTGATCCGTCTGCTAGAGCCAGCACAGGATGGTTTTTATTGTTTTAGACAAGCACCCGAGACTGTTGTTTGTGTTAGTGCTACAACTTAATGTAAGTTGCATGGCCGGCTGTACTATTGTCAATTTTGTTTCGGGTTGTGGGAGGTGCTTGTTACGAAAGCCCAATAGTGCCACTGAAGCAAGTATTATTACTATTAGCGGGAACTAATTCGTTATAACGAATTAATAACTTGTTATAACGAATTAATCATTCGTTAAACAAATTAATCATTCGTTAAACGAACTGGTAATCCGTTAAAACGAATTAAAAATTGGCCCATCTCCATGGTGCGACGTACTTAGTACGGCCGAGTTCGGGATGTGGCGTTCCTGCCATCAATTCGGACTCGGCCGCACAGTCGCACCATGGAGGTGGGACAATTGTTAATTCGGTGTAGCGAATTATTAACTCGTTATAACGAATTAGTTCCCGCTGATGATATTATACTTCAGTGGCACGATAGTCGTGATATTGATGTTTAAACACAATATGCAGCGATGAGGGACCTGTTTGGTTGCAACGCCGCTGTGGTTTGTTTGTCAGCACTTTCCTCACGTTAAGAGGTTTTTTTTTGCATTTGATCTCAGTGTGTTGTTTACAATGCCCATGTATTGCCTGTGGGTTTATTCTAAGCTTATTTGTTTCATCATAGAGAAAGGACCCACAGTGGGTCTGTTTTCCTTTCTCTATGGTTTTATTAACTAAACTACCATTGACAATATTGACATATCGATTTTGTACACAAAGGACGCAGATAGAGTTTTGCCCTGCCCACCTTCTATATCAAATCGCTGACCCCTATTGCCATCATGGCATATGGGTGCACCCCACCAAATAATCTCCCATAGCATACAGTGCAAAATGCTAAATATTCAAAAATACACGAAAAATACTTAAAAGTCTCACAGCTTTTAACAGTTAAGGGGAAATTATTAATTGACTCTTGAACTTGTATTCTCTGCTCTGGGGAGTCCCTGGGCCCGTCGAGTTATTCTCCCTCCAGATAAAAACAACCCTACACCGGTGTAATTTTCAAAACGTCAGAGCATCAATCTTGGAAATGTCCCTACACGTCTCAGCAAATAGGACCATTTATTTCAGGGTCTATTAGTCATCCAAAATACCCCAAGTTGGAAGTCAACAAACCCCAGGTCACAATTGGGCAACATTTTCACACTGAAACACTTTCTGGGGGCTCTCAAATTTGTCTAATATAGAATATTTTGAGGGCCTACAAAAAAATTAATGAGCTCGACGCTCTGTTTTCTCCTATTTGGTGGGGTGCACCCATATGAGCTGACCAGTGTGGTTCAGGCAATAGAAATATTAAAATGTGTCAGCGATGTCCTGACGACGGCCCAACATCAGGGTTAATAAAAATCAAACATGGAGGACACGTATACTGACTTCCCTTGTGAGTGAGTGAGTGGAGGCCAGATGGTGACTAGACGAGTTGTCGTGTGGGACTGCGTGTTTACAATCAGAACTACAACCCACACGAGCTTCTTGGAACCGTGACACTGTGACCTCTGGCAGCAAGTCAAACTTGAAGGTCACAAAACGAAACTGCAACGTGTTTATTATTCTGGGACCTCAATAAACCTTCTGTTTAATATTTTATTAGGTCTAGGTGTGTTCAGGGCAACGCTCGGAACATCCCTGGCTTTTTAGTTGTAACGGTGCAGCCCGTGTTTTAGCTGATATATTATTTTTATTAATGCAATTAAAGTGGCACATTGCCATCAGATCTCTCAACTGTTTGAAATCTCTCCTTATCCTCAGGCACTAAAACACCTACAGTGTTTTGTAATTGGTGAGTAGTGGTTGAAAAGCATAAATTGGCCAATTGGTATTCAACTAGGGGAACACACGGTCCGCCATTTTGTGGAGTCCAATTTTCTACAAAATAGCGGAAGCAAAATAACAAATTAACAAATTAAAGAGAACAAAAACATTCATATAGCGAATAGTAAAAAACCTAAATTCAATGGTGCACGTCAGGAAAGAACTAATTCTTCAAAAGGTGTGTACAACATTGGTAAAAGGTTGACAATATAAATGTACATGGATTTGCACATAACTTTCATGGTATAAAGATGGTCATGGTGCCAAACTTCCCTTGAAATAAATAGAAACCCGTTTGGGGGGGGGGTGTCACTATTTTCTTGTGACACCGGTGACTGATTGAGCTTAAAGGGGCACTTTCGTCGTGATCACAGCGAGTCTACGGCCAGTCATTAAATTCTTAACTCTCACCCAGTTAATAATAATGACGGTGCCTTTGAAGCTTTTGTTCGTGATGTGACGGTCAACGCGTACGCGCGTTGTAACTGGGTGAGAGTTCATGCTTTCTGTCCAGAAGCCAGAAGCGGACGATGATCACGACGACAGTGCCCCTTTAAATTTCTGGGGTTTGTTAATTTATCACGGAGGAAGGAATTTCCTTCCTTGAAGTTGACAGTTGCGAGGTTAAAATTCAAACCGCCCATGACCGGACTGGTATTCAAATGGCACCAAGCACTGAAGTTCAAGTTCAATGTCACCTTGCAATTTTGTTTTCTATTGCGGTGAACTAGCTTATAATCTACAGCACCGTGACATTACTTCCGTTTTTAACACCACAGTGTTCTCCAACTCTGAAAATTAAAGGTTGGTTCTTTGGGGCGGGAACCAATGCGAGCGCGAAGCGCAAAGTCCTTACGGCGTGCCGGGGTCCTGGGCACGCTTAAGGGCCCGGTAAAATGTTTGACTCTACATGCTCTGTAATGCATTCTGAGATGATTCCTGATGGCATCTTCTCCTGTTTTCTAAATAAAAAAGTTTTAAACATTGTAAGGATTTTTTTTTGGTGGGGGTTCACTCTTGCACTTATAAAATTGATGTTGTACTAAAAAATGAGGCACTACTTACCGCTGGGAATAGCTGGATATTTGGGAGCAGTAACAGGTTTTGTCTTAAACAACATCAGTTTCCCTTAACTTGTTTTTTTACTTCGTGATTTATAACGATCAGTCGACGACGCACATTGGGAAAAGATTTGTTGTGGCGAGAGCGATGTGTTTATGAGTACGAGGTTGTAATTTTGCATAAAGTATAACAAGAACGAGGTTAACATTAGACTCCATTGCGCGGTTTTTGCCCCTGGAAATTCGAGTTGTACACATGTATATTTCCCTACTCGCCTTCGTGTTGTTGTACGGAACATGGAGGAAAGAGCCAGACTATTAATGTGCGTGGGTGTTTTACTGGAAATAAACGATCGCAATCGCGATCGCGGCATTAAATCGGCATTGTCAAACCATTTTTCCTGTCAAACCGTGTGGATGTAAAGTTATTTTAATAACTTTATGACAGGCAGACAGGTAGGCCGGAAGAACAGCGTGAAACTTTGGTTTTAATAGAAAGTACTGTGGTTTTCTAAACTATTTCTGTTGTAAATTTACAATGCAGAGTAAAAAAAATGTAAACTTGGCGGCAACATTTCAAAGCTTGGCGGCGATTATAAAGCGTGGCGCGCGCCGCAGAAAGCGTGGCGGTGCGCCACGGCTTTTCTATAGGTTGGAGAACACTGCACCATATGATTGTATATCTACTGTGCCCTTTAGATATTGTTCTTTGAGAACTTATCTTGCTATTCTAACTGCCGCAGAGTAGATTTCGGAATTCGGGAGACTGCCCTTCTTGTTAACTACCTAAACGGCACGGAAGGTAGGAAATCGGCCGGAACTACTATACTACTTTTGCTTAGCGGATCACTAGCGATCACTTTCGCTTAGTGAATGCAATCTTGCTATAATTTTCATTGTACGAAAACAAATTGTTAAAATACGATCAAGACATCCAGGAAACCCCAAAATCCAACCAAAAATGTGTCTCCAAATCTTCATTCAATACACTCAGTGCGGTGAACAACCTCAGTCCCTTCAACTGGAAATAAGTCAAAGCATAAGTACCAAGTTCCAAGCTGTTGAGAAAGCAACGCCTTTCTGCTTTCCAGTTCAAATATTTCTAGTGTATTTATGTACAAGTGTGGTTTTTAGAGACTGCCTGGAGAGTTCATGAGGGTTGATTTATACAGTTAAATGCACCTTAATCACAGAGTGTTAAAGTGAAGTCGGCAGGCTATTACCAAAGTCAAACACGAAGGTGTTAACTATAATTATTTCACCTGACTGATTGTGTTTCATTTTCGTAGGAATACCAAGAGTGTCAAACAAAGCATAACAAATTCAGGCGGGTCGCTTTAGGAATTCGCACCTCGCTTCTTTTTGCGAAATTATAGTACAGAGGGAAACAACATAAGGCAAGCGGGCGTTTAAAATGTTGATGAAGGCGGGCGTGACGGAGACAGTAACATGGTCGACACCACCCCCATTTTGTCAACATATATGACCCCAAGGTATATAGTGCTCCCCTCCAAAGATATATCCTAGGTGTGTCATGATGGGATCAGTCACAAACAGTCATGTTGCGTTTTGGCATGTTGGCCTACTGCTAAATCTTTTCGTATCAATCCGTGCTGAACGACCTTGATCATCGTGGCCTCAACACAAGGAACCTTCTCTACACCATGTCCAAAGGATGCTCATTCCCGCAATATGACGTGTTAACTCAATTTTAGTAACCTTTCCCCGAATTTATTTAGGCCCCTAACACGTAGTTGAATTTACCAATGGAAATGCTACAAACTCCTTACTGACTGTTATATTGTTTGCTAGTATACAATTTGGATTGAAATGGACGGGGGAAATTGTTCAAACAAACAAAAAAACAAACAAACAAACATAATATTAATAATTTTGACAAACAAATATTTACAAGCGGCAAGGGTTCATGATAAGTCTGCTTTCATCGAAAATCTTCCATTGTTTGGCAACAATTCTGCCAGGTACAGCACCGTAAACGTACCGCAAGTCTATGCTCAGAGCTTCCATTAGTCTGTGTCATTGATAATACATGTAGTTTGTTTCCACCCCCCCCTAACAAACTATCTTCAACAGTTAAGTAATTCTTCAGACAACAAATTACACATGGTGATAATTATCGAAACACGAGATGGACGTTTACGTCACGGTCAATGTGTATTCTGTATGTGAATATGGATCGCAAACCTTGATTACAATGTCTCATGTTTCATGTTTCTTTTCTCTTTTCTGTTCAGGTCCAATGAGTGGGGGATTGATGAATGAGGGCGCTGCGTTTCGAATGGCTGCCGGTCGTCTGTTCGCAAATGAGGTACACCGTCCTGGTCCTATTACACACTGACTGCGTTGTAACAACTATACTTAATTGTTAAATTGCATGAACGCAATGCTAACTCAATGCTGATCCGGTTTCGCTATAAGGATAATATAGGCATGGAGGTAGAATTTCAGTATAGGTTGTCCCGTCCAATTTCACAAAGTTTCATTCAATTTAACGCCTGACTCATCCTGCTTAGATTGAAATTGAAAGATCATCAATCAGACCGTCAATCAACAATAAAAAAGAGAGTCATTCACTTTCGTCTGAACCGGCTGCAGATTTATGTTCTGCAGCACACGCTGGCTACGGAGTCAACAGTTAAGGGAACAGCCTACCCCTTTAACTGTTGACTCCATAGCCGATGTGTGCTGCAGAAGAAAAATAATCGCGAACCGGCTATAGAGGGGTTGATCGGGCATTCGTTTTTATTTATTGGCCCTTGTGGTTTTACCTTATGTTTTTTTCAAAAATTTATTAATGGGCAAACATATTTCAACTTTTTTCAAACATCTTTTCAAAAGTTCCCGCTGTCTGATAGCTTGGAAAATTGCCGAGTTTTCTCAGCGTGAATCGTATCTGACCTCTTTAATGCAGGATATACTTTTGGTAATTGTCATAGACTAGTTTTCTCACTAGGTGTATCCCAACATTTTTATGCCCAAAATAAGAAACCTGTGCAGTGTTTGGGCTCAATTGGTCATCGAAGGAAAATAATGAAAGAAAGAAAAACACCCTTGTTGCATAGAGTTGTCTACTTTCAAATGCCTGAAAAAAGGCTACATGCCTGAAGCCTTTCCCATGCAGATTCAAATATTTTAGTGAGAAATTACCTCTTTCTCAAAAACTACATTACTTCAGAGGGAGTCGTTTTTCACAATGTTTTATACTATCAGCAGGTGCTCCTTACCAAGTAAGTTTTTATGGTAGTGTATTTCTTGAGTAATTACCAAAAGTATCCACTGCCTTTAAAGGAACATTACAGAATTTGTTAGAACAAAACATGTAAAATATACTTTTTGATCACAGATTTACATAAACTTACACGGTCTAATGATGATGGTAGTAGAAAACATCCCTTGAAATATTTCTGTCTGAAACGCCATATTTGATGAGAAATGAGTAAACTAATTGTCCGATTGGAGTTTATCGCTCAGTGAGCGTTTTATTCATTTGTTGAATCTTTATGATTTCATGCAAATGTGTAATCGGTTTTTCACTATTTTCTCGTGACCCAGATGGCCGATCGATCTCAAACTTCTACAGGGGTTTGTCAGTTTATGTATATGGTGGATTACATAAAGTGCTTACACTGCCAGCAACTGTTTTGTTAGCAAAAACCAATTCTGGTATGTTCCTTTAAACCCACATATAGGGCCTATTAGATGCATACATTTCTTTATAGGCCACATAAAATGGCGGCTCGCGGAAACGTGTGTACAATTCTCGCGAAATTGATTGATTGAAAATGTTTCCGAAAAAAAATATATCGGAAATTGGCCGGGAAAGCTTCAATCGAAACGAGGTGGACTACCATGTCTCACGGTACTCATGTTGTGGGAACTGAAGAGTCCTTTCCACCCGTTCTCATGTTCACACCACTTCAACCATAACCACTGAGGGGTCGAGTTATGACGAGGTGATGCTCGATGTGACACCACGCATCATTGGGTTTTCTAATGAGGTTTATTTTAGTGAAACTGAAAACCAACAGTTCAGCCAAAACCAACATACACAGCTTGTCATGTGACACCAAAACCCCATGGCGGCGAGGGGGGGGGGTGTACAGAGCACGGATTAGATTATTATTGTACCATAGGAGCATCAGGATGAAGGATGCATTATAAACGACGGGGGACATCGTTCAACAGCAATTCTTGCACCCCACCCCACAATACAAAGTCTTGTTAAAACACAGCGTGACACCATACAAAAAATATAATCACACGCTCACACCCTCGGACTCTTTTCAAGTGTCCGCTTTGATATACATTTTTGTGGAGAACAAAATCACTTTTAAATCGCCCAAACCATTAGATATACATTTGTAGACCCTTTTGACTGAATAAAATAAATTCAAGCAACATTTCTTTTGAGATTAGCACACATGTGTTTCTTTGCTCAATCAACCATCTTTTGGAATAAAACCCTTTGTTTACACACAACTCATAATATTATCTTACATTAGGGTCTAACTAATATCCTTGCAACACCATTCTACTCAATTATCCAAATAAACAACAAGGACAGTGCAGGCCCTGTACACGTCTCTAGAGAAGAAGCCATCTGAAAACCAAACGGGAATTTCTACTTCCATGATTTCACCCAGTAGTGGCTATTGGCCCCAAGGCAAAGTTGTTGCTGTACATTTCCTATGGGAATTCTGGGAGAGCTGGTCATTGATGGAATTTTGTTAATGGAAAAAACAAAAAACATGTAACCATGGTAACAAGACAATTGGCATGCTATTTGGCTGAAGTCATGGCTAGGTGTAGATGGGGAACTTTGAATTTTCTAGATAAAAAAATAGAAATAAAAACAAAAGAACTTGTTAAGTGTCCGATTGCTTCATCCAAGGTGAAGCTAGTGGTAACCGCCATTAAACTGATCCATACTAACAGACCCGATTCTCGATTGGTCAGTCCCGACTTGGGGTCAAAAGACCTGGACCTTCTGTTTGGTTTGATCCGGTTCCAATGTAGCTAAGCATACATACCTGGGACTGGGTTTGATCATAGGCTCTATGGTTTGATCACTGGGAACCAGACCATGTGGATTAATGCTGACACAGGGCAGTGAGAATGTAGCCATATTGGCACAGGATAATAATATGTCAAGAGAAACTTAAGAAGAAATCTACTAAGAAGTTTTAGATGAAGAGGAAGAACTAAGAAAGGAAATCACATCAATCCTATTAGCCTTGTTGAGGTATGGCGGACTCTATTAGGAGTGCACTGTTTGGTTTTGGTGTACACAGACGAATTTACCCAAACCTAATAGTGTCATAGTATTGTGTCCGCCATATCTCAAAATGGCTTATGGGTATACATGTACTCTCAAAACTCTAGACTAAACAAAAAAAAAGCCTGGTCAGAATTGACCCGGATTCCGGGTCCCAGGGGGGCCTGACCCACTTCCGGGTCAAGTTGACCTGGAAAGTGGTCAAAATTGGGTTTATTTTGACTCGGATTCTGCATCAGTTTGACCCATTTCGGGTCATGTTGACACAGTTTCCAGGTCATACTGACCCAGAAATGGGTCAGGCGCTCTGTGACCCAGAAACGGGTCAGTTCTGACCCGGAAGTTTTTAGGGTGTACATCTTCTGAGATGAAGGGGGGTACTGATACAAGGTGGGATTCTCATAAGGGTCTATTAGAGCTAGGTCTCAGAGCTAGGTAAATGCTGCCTGATCTGATCCACTTTGTCCCTTGTTTTTCTTTCACCAGGTTCCGTGTGATGCATCGTGCAAATGGCTTCGTGAGCAGTTGGCCAGAAAAGAGCGAGTCTCGACAACATGCAGTACGTACAAAAATACAACCATTGGACAGCGCCTCAAGCACAGGCTGAACACCAAATTCCTGAAAACGTTGAGCCACATGCTGGTGCTAGACTCGCACAAGTTGATTTACTGTTATGTCCCAAAGGTAGGGTGCACCAATTGGAAGCGCATCCTGCTTGTTCTGAAGGGGGTATACAACGATACAAAACTGATCGGTCAGTCACAGGCGCATATCCTAACATCAAAGTTCATCAAACCGCTCTCTTCGTACTCACTAGAAGGAGCAACGGAGCGATTGGAAAATTACACCAAATTTGTCTTCGTGCGGCACCCGCTTGAGAGAATCCTCTCAGGGTACCGGGACAAGTTCCAAGCGGACTACGCCTCCAGCACCATCTTCAGGAAGAACTTCGGACCGAAGATCGCTTCTTACGGCTCGTCCAAGAACACCCCCTTGCGACCGGATGGAACCCTCAACGTAACCTTCGGTCAGTTTGTACGGTACATTGGCGATTCTAAAAACCAATTCAGCAACAATGGACCGACAGAACACTGGAGCGACATGTATAAGATGTGCCAACCGTGCATGATAAATTATGACATCATCGGCAAGTTCTCCTCACTGCACGAGGATGCCGATTTTACATTGCAGGCAGCGGGACTTAGTGGTAAAGTCTCGTACCCGCAGTCCACTAACCCGACCAACAGTTCGGACGAGGCGCACATCGCCAGCTATTTCTCGGATCTACCGCCCAACGAAATTCAAGACTTAATCTCCCGTTACGTCCTTGACATGGAACTGTTTGGTTTCTCCGTCCCGCGATCGTTGAAGGCAATGCTGGAAAACGTTACCGATGGACCTTGACTCTGAGTGGAACTTCAAAACATTTTAATGTAAAGACCCCTTGCATATGACGTCACACTTTCAAACAGCGCCCTCACTAATATTATTGTGATAATGGCGTCGTGAATTGGATCAATAGAGCGTTTTAATACAAAGACTGGTCCCCTGTCTTTATCCGAAAGGATAAAGACAGGCACTGGTCCTACAGGCCCAATGATTTCATTGGATAAACCAATGATTTCAAACTTGCAGTGAAATAAGCTTTCCATCAGCCTCGCTACCATGGGCCTTATTTGCGGGTTACCATACTTGAACGTGCGCGTAGAGTGGATCGACCACAAGCCTAATTAAAATGTGCATTATATGAGCATATTTTTGAACCAATTCCAGGGGTTATGAGCGAGCAAGGCGTGCTGGACAAAATGGCGCGGCGAGATCGATCACCCCTGGGAACGAGGTTGGCTTTCCATAACTATCTGTGTTGTTATGGTTGGTCCGCTCCGAAGTGACGTAGATTTTCAGCTACCCACTTTTGGTTGTCTGCTGCATGCACGTGTGCATGTATGCATGTATGTAATGTTGTCTTATTCATTATGTAGTTTATATATCGACTACGAATCTCCGTCAGTGCTAATGGGATGCGAGACTGGCAGGGTCCTGCCAGGCGCTCAATGCCGGTATTTGGCGTTATTCACGAGCCTCGAAGTGTGACGTCAGATGTTCAGGCTAGTTAATACATAGATAAACCATTCTCTCTATCATTTATAAATGCTGCCGCGACGTCGAACTGAAGATGTTCTCCCAATGTTATTATCGAGAACCATGGTTATTTGTAAAATAGAGTCTTGATATACATCAACCCTATTTTAGACGGTGAGACCCTTTCGTGTGCATCCAAAATGCACTACAAAATGCTGTTACACAAGAATCACGCGAATTTGAAATATTTATTTAAAAATTAAGCATTTTTTATACTCATTGTTCCCATCCAAGTTAATTACAACACTAAAGGCATCGCTTCGGAAGAAGAAAACAAAAACCAGCTCAAATTAATGTCCAATTGAAATTGGACCGATTTTATGAATGTCGTGTCGTTAATACACGATAGAAGAATTGATTTATACTGAGTGTGTGTGAGTGTGTCACATGGACATATTGTGTTTGTTTCACCTGTGTTTTGCTCTGACATATTTTGTAATGTTAAGTCGATTTCACGAAACTAACACGGGTGCTCCATTTAGCTGCTATTTCCCCCAACAGAAAGGTTCATGTCACCGTGTTTGAGGGCCAGCAGCAAAGTGCTCCAAAGCACTGCGCATATAAACTTTAGGCCTAATGATCAATACACATGCACATTGTAAAAGTCTATTAATTGGTGCTTATCATGCAATTACTGTAATGACAAAAAAAAGGAAGTGCGATCCATGAAAAGAGAAGGGGTGGTGTGACATGGCAGACTTTGATCTGAATTCAGACTTTTTAAAGTCTACCTTGTGACCAACAAAAAATGCTGTATTTGTACTCAAATGAAATAAGTCATGCTCTTTGATCTATTCTCTAGCACTGAGGATACTGTTCACATCCAAAAGGTGGGTTCATTTCTCAACATACCTCCTTAGATCTGGATTCAAGTGCATGACTTTTTCAGTCAGCAGTAACTCTCACCCCTGAAAGAGATTTTCCAACTATATTTCCAGAGTCGAATTGTTAATGTTCACTGCAATATTAAGTACGGTAGCACATGCCAAGTGTGTACGGACTCGACCACTAACATGATTTTGTTCTTACTGTGTCAACGCAAATCCCAAAGACTATATATCTCGAGTTTGATATTATAATTTTTTTAATTTTTTTTTTACAGTACTTCTTATAGGTATATTTAAAGAAATATTTGTAATGGTTCTGCGAAATATGCATGGTTTGTGATATCTTCTATAATGAGTATATTTGCAGGATGTTTAATGAAATATTTGTAATGGTTCTGCGAAATATGTTTTAATGTTATTTGACATAAAGTACTTTTCACTGAAATCTGGTTCATACTTAACGCGAAAGCGAAGGCTAAGCGATTTGTTTTCTCTCCAATAATTATTGTGACGCAAGCTAATACGAAATGTTAAAGTAATACATTACAACGATGAAGCACTTCACTTTTTATAAAAAATAAAAAATACAGTTTATTTATTGGTAAACAATTGTTTTTTTCGTATAGTATTATTACTATTTTAAGTATTGTTAATTACTTTATCTGGTGGTGCCCATCCACTTCGCCTTGAACAAAAATAGTCGGGTACCTTATTATCATTAGTGGCAAATAACATATCAAGTCCTATCAAAAATGAATTTAGGAAACAAGGCATTGTATACAAATACAATAATGTTCAATGTAGTGTTGGTATAGCCACGGGTAGGTACTTGAAGGCACAGTAAACGTTTGGTAATGACTCTGAAAATTGATGGCAATAAAAACTTACTTGGTAAGAAGGACAGCAGTTTTGGGTAGTATAATGAATTTTGAGAAACTCTTAACTTCGAAGTACTACGGTTATGGAAAGTATATCACTTTTTATTTCCCAAAATTTGAATCTGAGAAGCGTTTCTGTCAGAACTGCTTCTCAGACTATTATGGGGAATATTCTTCCTGCGTGGAAATATTCGCTCCGGTTTTTCGGTGATATCTCAAAAACGCGACCACCTTTTGAAGTAAAATGTTTCACAGGTTAGTTTTAGTGTATGTACCTACATATAGGATTAACACAATCAGTAGGCTCCAATTACCAAACGTGTACTGTGCCTTTGAGCGGATTAACTTGTACGGTGTTATATCATCCCATGGTGAATTATCTTGGGAAGTCGACATCCTAGGCTCAGGATGTCGTCAATATCTTATTTTCATAAAGAAGGGTCACTTTAAGTCTATTCTTCAAGCAAACATGAAATCATACAAAGATTTAGCTGTTAAATATATACGTTTGTTAAAAACCAAAGTATCTTTCACAAGCTTTTAAATAAAAGATCATAATGCACTTTTGTTGGAACCAGAGTTGCAAGTCAAGCCGAATAAGAAACTTTCAAATAGGTGATGTATCATTGAATACAGAAGTAATTCCGTAATGGTGCAGTTAGGGTGATCATCCGTTAAATAATTTGTTATTTCTGTGTTTGGGTAAAAACTTAGTACTGGTACTGATTGCCCTGAGAATAATGACGTCATATTTGAAAACATTGTGTGAGTCAATATTATGCCTCTTGCCATGCCCTGCAAGACAAACACAGAATAAACATTGACTTCCTTCTAATAAAATATGACCCCAAAACATGTTACATATTGTAACTTTTCCCTACATACAGTTGACGCTATTCGGGCCGAACTCGGCTCGAGACGTTGTGACCACGGGTCTTTGCAATGTTAGAAATTCTTTTTTGCCATCCAGGCCGATCCTGGGCAGCACGAACAGCCTGGTCGTGTTGTAGGCCGATGGCGTTGAGGTCGTCCTACTTTTCCCTACAAACTTGCGTTCCGACTTGATAAACTCTTCAGCTTAATAAACATGTATACATGTATATTTATTTTCATTCGTTTAGAATGAAAGTAGGTCCACCCTTCCACAAAACGTTTTGGTGTGCAATAAATAATGATGACATAAATCACATCTGAGGAACATCATAAGCGTACATGCTTCCTGTCGAGTAGATTTCTGATGACGGTCGGTATTTCAAAGCCGAAGAGACCGAAATCAATGGAGTAGTGATTGTACACAGCTTCGATTTCATATCTCGTTAGAGACGAGTAGAAACGGAAAAGAGTACTGGGGTCCGAACTTCCCGTTGGGTTGGTGGTGAAGTTTGGGAATCTTACGGCCGGGTCTACCCCGGCGGCTGTTAGTATAAAATCAGCGTCTGTCAGCAAAGAGTCGTAGTGACCTATCCAGTCATAGTCTACGAGGCATGGGTGACACAGTCCGTACATGCTCGTCCAGTGGGAATTGCTGTGTTTCCGCGCTCTTGCACCGTTGCCAGCCGCCACGAACCTCGCGAACTGCGAGAAGGTGACGTTTAGGGAGCCGTCTTTTCTGCGCTGTGTCCTCAGGAGGTTGTCGAGTTTCGTCGGCGACGGGGCGCTGAATCGAATGATCTTTTGGCTCCACGCATCCCTGAATTCGCGACTGGCCGGGTAGTCGTTCTGGAACTTATCCTGGTACGCCGACAGAAGCCTCTCGAACGGGTTCCTCACGAAGACAAACTTCGTGTAGGTCGCGAGGAGCTGCCGTGCCGCGGGGAGAGGATACGAGGCAAGGCTGCGGAAATACCGCGTGGCCATGACGTGAGACTCTCTTTGTCCTATTGCCTCCATGGAGTCTGAAATGTTACCCAGCTTGAGGAAGAGACGCTTCCAGCTCGTACAGCCCACCTTCGGTATGAAACAGTAGATCAATCGATGAGAGTGAATGACCATCAGATGGGAGAGCATTTTCAGTTGGTTGGGGTTATCCTGGTATATTAACGGAGGGGAGTACGTGTCTGCCTCGACCCGAAAGGCAGAACAGGTGTCCCGCAGTTGGATTTTGCGCGATCCCTGCTCTCTCTCCCACAAACATGACCGGTTTCTGCACATTTCCTGAAGAGAGAAAAAAAAACGATGGTTACTGACTAGTAACAGTCTGATAAAACATTGCCTCGTGTCGATTAATGGTCAGAGATTCGGTTTATCTTGCACAGGTTTAGATTAGTACTGGTATTAGATTAGTACTGGTATTAGATTAGTACTGGTATTAGATTAGTACTGGTATTATTGCCTCATTTTTGTTGTTGAGTTATTCATTCCAATCCTGTAGTTTTCGATAAACAAACCATACAACCAACCTATGGAGCTTTTCATCAAATTGAGTGATCCCGTTTTAATGAAAAAACAAACAAAAAAAAACAAAAAAACAACCCCGGATTAAAGGCCCTGTACACTATTGGTAAGTAAAAAAACACAATGTTCACAGATTAGCACATAACTTACATGATTTAAAGTAAGTAATGGTAGAAAGGGTTCCTTAAAATATTTCTGCCTAAAATTTTTCTCGTGACCTCGATGATCAATTGAGCTCAAACTTTCACAGGTTTGTTTGTTCATGCATATGTTGAATCACACAAAATGTGGACACTGATTTTGAGCTGTTACCAAAAGTGTACAATACCTTTAATTAATGTTTTTGATGGATAATATGTATGCAAATTCGGAAGCTAATGTAATGGAGAGGGTGAAATTGAAATCAGTGGTTGTATGCAGCCATACAGCTATCAGCAATAGTGTTTGCCGTCTTAAAATGCCACTTTGAATGCATGGTGGCTATAGTACGCTTGAAGAGATCTTGCACCTTGCTCTTGTTTTGGAGTCCCCTTTTTCGTTTTGTAAAGACCCAAACGCCACCCCTCCCGCAAAACGTTCGACCAAACAATTCGAGGTATTTGCCTTCAATAGCAAAAATTAACTAAATTTCATTTCGAAGAATACAAAAAAAACACGCTGTAAATCCTACTCTAACGGACTGGTTGTCCCCAGTACATGAGACCATCATTCAAGCCTAGGGGCATTCTTGTCAAGGAATCCAATTATGAACGCTCTTCTGCCCATTATTTCCACAGCAAACCACATAGGGGCGACCAAACAATACAGCTCGATATGTAATTTCCTCAATTTCAATCTCTCTTCACTTCCCCTTTCGGATCTCCAAGACAGACTCTGTTTACCCCCCCCCTCCCCATATCAGTGTTTGTTCGCCGTTGGCCTAACGGCCTTTTCCAGTTCATCTCAAGTTCTAACGGTCTGCGTGTTAGGTCTACAATGCAGACACACTATAATTAAAGGCCACAGTTCATCTGCAATAAACCTAAAGAGGAGGTCGCTGCTGCCTGCAGTTTGCGTCAAAGAACTCGACTAGCAGCTCAGATTACAGCCATGCTATAAAACTTAACGTGTTACGATGCTCATGCTCAAAGTAGACAGGGCGAAATCAAAACGTGCCAACATTACAAGGGGCGGCGTATAATCCAATAATTTACAGTAAAATCTGAAAGAAACCAGCCCGCAAAACACCTCTTGGCTATTTCGGATGATTCATCCATTAAACGGACATATTATACCAGTATCTAGTATGTAGATCTTCGAAACACTGAAAGTAACCATTTGAGAATGTCAACTGCTGTGAAATGGTCAAACAAGTTCTTCTTGAACGAGGCTGTTCATGTATAAGACTGATTAGCATGTTCAATATGCGTTAGCGTATACTCAATGTCATTTATTTTAGTACATCCTTGATATTGTTTGATAGAGTCAATTAATTCCCATCCTCCTTGTTTTCAATAAAAACACCATATCCAACCACCCCATGAGAACATTCTATGGCCATGTTGTTTGTAGTGGAAACAACACTCTAAAAACTTCCAGGTCCCGTGGGGCCTGACTCGTCAAAATGACCCAGAAATGGATGAAAATGACGTAGAATCCGAGGTATAAACCCACCTTTAAACCACTTTGCGGGTCAGCCTGACCCTAAACCTGGTCAGGCCCCCTCCCCTCCCCCTGGGACCCAGTATCCGGTTTTTAAGACACGTCAAATCGGGCTTATTCGATTGTAGCAACAGCGAGATTTTGTGCAGTCTTCCAAAGCAACGCCCTTGACTTTGAAACTATTTCAGATGAACACAGTACTGATTAGTAATATTCAATCTGAATGCCCACTGATGTTCATACTAGTACCAATCCTCCGGTGAAATATTTCAGTCAGACTATGATGAATTACTGTCATCGTGAAAAATAAAGGCATTTGAAAGACACCAAAATCACCACTTTCCCCCAAAAATCTGGCTATTTCCCTCTTTGAGATTTTATTGGATACAATAGTATCACTGCAATCTTCTTGTGCGCGCGCTTTTGTATGATTCTGCGCAATCCCATTCAACTACTTATATAAAATAAACGGGTACACAAACTCTCATATCACCACGCTACTGCAACGGGAACCTACGTGCTCGAAAATAGCATCCTACATTTCGAGATCTTTACAGAATGTTGCGTCTCATTCCTTCCATTATAATTATCGAGCTTTATATATTAACAATGAATTATTTGTATGATTTGTCTAATTATAAAAAAAAATAAAAAAATGTACATAGAAATAATTGTATTTTATTATGTTGTTTTTGGCGGAAATTATAATCTTACCTTGACGTCACTCCCCGTCTTTAGACGTGACTCTGCTAAAAGGGGCACTGTGGGAGAAAACAAACACAATTGGTAAAACGAGGCATGTTATGACTTTTTGAAGGATAACCTCGCAACAACTTCTTTTTCTTACTGCAAAAAAAAAATCAAACTAAAATTAAAAGGTGCTCTGGACCTAAACTCCAGGCTCCTCAAAGACCTTGATTTGCCTTCTCTTTGCACTTTTTAATCAACAGAGGGCACTATGTTTAGATGAACCACTGATCTCATACCAATCAAAAGAAGAAATCAATGTGATCAACTTATCAATCGCAAATTCAGAAGCGACTTGCAAGGGCGCCCTCTGTCCCATGAAGGCATCAACAAGTACAACGATCTATAAAGAGTGCGCCCACTAAATTTAATTGCGACTTAGGGCCTACAATAAAACGTAGTACATTTGTATACTTTACTTATTCGTTTATTTGTTAATAATTTTACAACTATGTATGAATGATGTTGATACATCGGTTACAAGTATACAGCAGCAAAAATAACGCTACACAAAACAACAGAAAAGAGCTACAATTCATTATATAACACATCCTGGTTACGGGATAGAAGTGTTGTCTGGGGGGGGGTGTTTGAGGGATCGAGGGTGTGGGAAGGAAGGAAGGAGACAGAGCAGTCTTCACAATAAATCTTCCACGAATTAGTGATGTGTCGGGCAGTGCGGGAAATTTGAAAAACTAATTCCGGTGGTAGCCAGCGAAATATAAATAGGCAGAGAGAGGTTGTGGAGATAGCCGGATTCTATTTATGTGGGGGCCGTTGCGGCCGGTAAGAGTGTCCCGTTGTTAACCTCTGTGTTTGATCATTATGGGTTTGTAAATAGGAGTACGCGAAACTATCCCTCATACGCTGATTCTATTCACAAGAAGAAGAGGGGAAAAACCCACACCTTATCTTTGGGAATGGTGGAATACAAGAATATAATATTTGAAGTCTCCGCCCACACTTTGTTTACTCATGTCGATCGTTAAGAATGAAAGCTCACTGAAAGAAACGTCGGATTGAAGATCATGGTTCTAAAAAATATGTACAGAGCCACCCACACTTCAAAAATGGTTAAAGGCCCACGGTGGTTTTCCCCTATACTAAATGTGCTTCCACAAACGTCAGAGGCCATGACCTTGTGGCATTTTATAATGGTTTTACCATCGAGTGATTTCTTCATCAAGCACATCTTTGTCACTTTCATATACAATTTTACAGCAAACTCAACGGAGGAGAGAAAAATAATGTGTGTCGTGAAGCGAAACACTAAGCAATTACAAATGGAGCACATCTGGTCTGGGTCGACATCACCACGAAGCATATTGGCTTTATCTTCATTTTTTAAAGGAACATTACAGAATTGGTTTTTGCTAACAAAACAGTTGCTGGCAGTACTTCAGTGTAAGCACTTCATGTAATCCACCATATACATAAACTGACAAACCTGTAGAAGTTTGAGATCAATCGGCCATCTGGGTCACGAGAAAATAGTGAAAAACCGATTACACATTTGCATGAAATCATATAGATTCAACAAATGAATAAAACGCTCACTGAACGATAAACTCCAATCGGAAAATTAGTTTATTCATTTCTCATCAAATATGGCATTTCAGGCAGAAACATTTCAATGGATGTTTTCTACTATATCATCATCATTAGACCGTGTAAGTTTTATGTAAATCTGTGATCAAAAAGTATAATTTACAAGTTTTTTTCTTACCAATTCTGTAATGTTCCTTTAATGATAGTACTCTTGAATTTACTCAAAAAAGTTCCACCTATAGGCCTACAAACGTAAAAATATCCGGGAAATGTAGTAAGTAAATAACCCCAATAAATATACGCAGCGGTTGTATACACCTATATGTATGTTCCGGCACCCTATATGCAGTTGGTTCCGACACCCCGGATGTACTTGCAATCACGAGGTTGTGAGTTCGAATCCAGCCTAGCCAACTGCTGATTTCAGAATTACTAGAACAAGTAATCACAGTGTATTGATTTTGTTCAATTTATAATCATAGACGTTATAAACCCTTGGTGTTTGTAAGAGATTGGCTGTTGCCAGCTTGGTGTTTTTATCCCCATGTGTGAGTTTTTTTGCCGAGTTCCCTTATGTCGGGAAGATCATCTAAACACACCCATAACCCTAACAGTAACACTAACATTACATAAAACCACAAAATACACAGAAACGCTCATGTATTCTATTTTTTGCATCCCTGTGGAGACATCTTTTGTTCTTTCCTTTGTCCATGTAGTTAAGAACCTCCCATAGACTGTGTACACAAAATTCCTCGTGGAGCAACCCAGTCTTTGGAATTTCCCTATGGAGACCCTTTGTTATCCCTTTTCCGTTTTGTTCTCGGTATCCATAAGGTAGGGAAAATGAAATCATGACTACTCGTTTTTTTTTTTTACATACAAGAACAAAATAATACTTTCCAATTGCAATGGCTCAGGAATAGCTATACTCTAGGCCTTGAAAAAATCACAAACTATACAGGCCTAACCAACGCGCCTCACACTGAACAAAATAATTTACTTCCCGTTTCAGCGGTGACATACTATTTTCATTGCCACAAACAATACAATGTTGTTAAGTTTAATGTCAAAGTCAACTTACCCATTAGTCCACCATAGCGTTGATCAACGACCACAACCGTCATGGCCAGCACGGTGAAAACACAGCAGATGAAATAAAACCGCCGAGTGCTCATTTTGAAGACGGCGAAGTGTCTTTAGATTGCGCCAAATGTAATCCAATAAACTTGACGAACCCGTGTACGGTTTTTGTAGGTGCACTGCATCGTTTCCAGTCGATGGGGGTGTCCCACGATATCGGGTCAAGGTTTAATGTTCGCAAGCTGTATCCTTTAGTCTTGATTCAAGACATTCCTGGAGTTTATTCCCGATCTACCATCGCCAGACACCGCGCGCTGTTCCCGCTCGCGAACTGACACCGCTGCGGCCAGAGAAGCATCACAGCAGCGTACTGCCTGTCAGATCCATCTGTCAACTGTTTCGAGCGCACATTATCTGTGTATCGGGCCGTACTACAGACAGACTCCACGAGATCATACAAAGATGTACGTGGTGGCTAGTAGAAGCAAAGGCTTTATTTGTAGGTCCACCTTTAAGTGATATAGCCCCCCCCCCCTAATTGAAGTTTCCTTGAAGTTGAGTTTTAAAGGTAGGTCGTTGTTTGTTTTTTGTGAACGAAGACCTTTAGGCCTATAGGCCTAATTAATACTGATTTCCAGGCGAAATTTTCAAGAAATCCATACAAAGTCACCTGTGAAAGCTCAGTAGGCCTACAGTGTCTAACTTGTTGAGAAGAAAACTGCCACGATACTTTCATCAAGAACGTCGAACCCATCCACGTTTAGGTTAATAGCGCGGGTACCACCCGCATCTCCGGCCGCAACATTCACAAAAGGTCACCAAGGGATTTTGAATCTCCAAAACTTGCCTTGAGGTGAGTTTTGGAGATTCAATTTATTTTTTCGACATAACTGATTTTTAATAAACGGGGACATTTCAGACGAAATAATTTTGCCGGCTGCTTACCACAATTACCACCTTTATAACAACTAGGCTTTCGGATATAATATTAAACATTGTTGTCGGGGTCATATAAGCCAAAGTATAACAATACCTTTAAGCATTTTGTACGGAGTTTTTCAACAATAAAATAATGCAAAATTTACAACCATCAAGGAGCAGAACCTAACAAAAACAAGACGCAGAAACGAACCTTTCGTGGTAATTTCATCGGACTGACACCTTGAATATGACGTCAGATTCCCTCGGTCGTCACACCTGAGCCAAAGGCGCTGGGATGGGCATGCACATGCGCATTGGACCGTTTCCCCCTGACAGAATAAACCCCGTTTAACAAAATATCTCTATGGCGAATTACAATTTGAAGCAATTGTTGTCATTGTTTGCCTTGTACTAAAAATAGGGCTCGATTGCAGCACCAATAATTTACCTGAATAGTTTGGAGAGAAGATTGCTTATTAATCGTTCACATTTATCATATCGTGAGTGCGTGGGTGATTGTGCACATTGCGCCAATCAGCAGTTTACCTAATCCCATCATGCATCACTCCATCCTGAATAACAATTTGCACAAGGGTGCAAATAAAAACACCCCTACACCTGTGTAAACTTCCAAACGTCGGAGCATCAATCTTGAAAAAAAGTCCTTACACCTCTCGGCAAATAGGACCAATTTTTCAGGGCATAGGTCATCCAAAATACCTCAAGTTGGAAGTCAACAACGCCCAGGTCACAATTATGGGCTATTTCTAAAAACATTTCACTCCTTTTATTCTGCTCTCAAATCTGAATATTTTGAGGGACAACAAATTATTTATGAGGCCGATGCTCCGTTTACTCCCTATTTAGTGGGGTGCCCACAAGCTCATCAGCCGATCCCAGGGGTCTTGGATAAGACCGGTGGGGCCGAGTGAATACATAAGATTTATAAACACCGCAGCTCAAAATACTTTTGTTTGTATATTTTCAGTCCTAAGTTTACAATAAATTAAATTATGTGTTCGTATATCCCCCCCCCCATCCCTTGCATAATGTTTATCTTAATTGTGTATTTAATTATTCATGTAAACTGAACTGTTTTAGTCCATGGACTTTTTGATCAGTCTTTTATATACCGGAATAAAAAAAATATAAAAAAATCCCTGAAGAAACCTGTATATGAATATCCCTGCTAGCTACTTATTTACACATAATAAACTACTTGTTTATTATTCTTTTACCTATTTTTGTTATAAAAATCATATGTAACAAGACAATTTCAAATTACAAAAAGTAACAAAGCACATAACAACTTCGCTTACCAGAATATGGTTACCAGCCAAAATACTGTGTCACTGTACCACCACCTGTGACTGGGTATCCCGCTTATTTGTGCTCAGCAAAACATTTTAAAGCAATGTTGGTTGCTTAAGCAACTTTATGAAATTGGGTCCTGATGTGAACATTAAGAAACAGTAATAGTGTATAGGCCAAACAAAAACAAATTATGTTTCCGGTAATACAGAAAATCACGACGACCATATAATATTTTTTATTTATAATGAAATGATCCAACCCCCGCTCCAGTATTTTTGTAAAGTTGCCGTAGGATTTCAGTTTGTTAACAATTTTGTCCCCCACTCACAACATTTTCACTTTTGAAAGGTTACCGCATACTTAAGAAAAAAAACTAAAACAAAAAAACAAAACAAAACATCGAGCAAAGGCAAAGATAAAAACTCAAACAGTTCAAACTTGTTCAGCTCAAAAGAATGTACAAAAAGGCATCTCCATTATCAGAACAAAAATAATTCCGGCCCAGAGCCGGACCCGACGAGGAAGGTATAGACTTCACTCACATGATTACCTTATTTTTCGCCGAATGCCCTAAGAGGTCACATGAGTCATAAATATTCATTACTTGCTGATTCTTGCTGAATCCTTTCATTCAAACACGGGCAAAGCATCCAGTCTAAGAACCATAGCTACTTTTGCTCAAACAATACCTAGAGAGGCTCAGAGATGCTTCAGAGAGCATCGTCATCTCAAAACACTTCTTTCGTTGTTCCAGAAGTAAAAAACAAAGGTGCTCCTCTTCATACGGCTTTGCGGAATGACTGATGCAAATTAAGTAAATCCAATCTCAACGGGTAAAATAAATGACCAACCACATTCCCACATGGCATGCTCAAAAATCAACTGTACGTTGTTTTATTTCTTGTATAGCTAATTATTTTACTGATAAGGCATATGTTGCACCCGGCCCTAAAGCCGTTTAGCTCCTAGTCTTGGTTAAGACCTTCTCTTGTTGATTTATCACAGTTTTCCCCACGAGAGGGCGCTACCATTCACGAACTGCTCTCTTGGAGCGGTTCGTGTTGTGAGAGCAGTTAGTGAATGGTAGCGCCCTCTCGTGGGGAAAACTGTGATAAATCAACAAGAGAAGGTCTTAACCAAGACTATTTAGCTCCGTGCTGCGTGCTGGAATTGTTATCATAATGAGTATCCGCCCCTCGACGAGTTGAGATTGTTCTATAGACAATGACGGCAAACAGCAGCGATTGGGGTGCTTTTGTCATACTTTCAGAATCGAATCTCTAGAAAAAAATTACAGTTTTAAGAGCTGTTAATTTTATATTACTACAAGTATTTATTCACGCTACCTAGCTCCTCATCGTTCCATCGTTCCATCCGATCTTGTCTCCGGTCTGCTAACCAACAACTTCTTGCTGTTTGGAGATCGTATCGATCTTTGGATGAGGGGGGGGGTGACATTTTCACAACAAATGCCCCAGTCTGTGGAATAGTCTCCCCGTATTCGTCCCATCCAGCACCATCTCTCAGCTCATGCAAACTGCTCTCAAAAGACTCTACTACAATTTAGACTACATTACCAGACTCAGCATACAGTTTCTTTTGTAGCGCAAGGAGCGCCTTTATTAGGTGATTGTGTGCAAATTGTAAGTAATCATTATAAGTATTATGCATGAAGAAGACTGCCTCATCCTTCAGGAGTATATTAGTCGATTCAAACAGAAAAAGCGACCAATACAGACCCTCATAAAACAAGTTTTATAAAAAGCTACAACCGGAGTTCTCAAAGAATGCTACTCATCATAGTTCTCAAATGTGACTACTTGAATGGGCAGTCAAGTAGTCATCTTTCACTTTCTTCATTGCAAATCCAGGTGACCAAACAGAGGCTGGCTGGGAGTAGAATCTCCCATTGGATGGCACACACACACACACGTGTGTAAACACCTGCAATCGGGGACCTCCTATTGTCCCTCTTTTGTTTGTACTTTTTTGCAACAGCTCTCATTGGTTTTGTACACGTTTTCCAACTGGGGACCTTTCCCCAAACGGGGACCCTTCCCCAAACGGGGACCCTATTGTCCTCTTTTGTTATAGGTCCCCTGTTTGAATGTGTATACCTACTCACACACACACACAGTGTAGGCCCACTACTAGAACTATGAAGTCATTTACGTTATAGGCTCCACAGTCCACTATAACCTCATGTACTGTAGATTGTTTTCTAACTGCCAGAGAACTATGCCAGCCAAAAATGCACGCTACAAAACAAAACAACCTGCCAAAAATCAAACTCACTTTTTTGCATTTTCCGAGAGGTGCCTCATGTGAGAACTTAATTCTCCTTTACGATAAAATAACTTTAAAACAAAAAGTGGTGACCGGGAGAGTTTGTGTACATCGATTCACTGATAGAAAGAGTCTGTCCAGGTTTATTGCATTTTAATTTATAACATTTGAACTAGTTTAGTGGCAGTGTACTCGTTGATTAAAACTAGGACATCTTTAACTAGTAGAACAGGCTCTTTACAAAAGATCATACGTTCTGCGGAGAAACATTGCTCACTTTCAATTGTTTTACCGGGACTACCTGTTTTAAGCCTAACGTGAACTTTGTTTAGTAATGCCCCTTCCTGATTTTCCACAGTTTCATAGCATGAAACTTTCCACGCATGTTCCTTGGACCAAACTCCACATGTTGCAATTAGAAACTTCCCTAAACCATCACCAGAGGATGCTTTAGTAACCAAATTCGTCCATATTCCCAATCTAGTTTAAGTTTCAATTTTTTTTTTAAATTAACAAACATAATTTGACACAATTAAAATATTTCAACATTCTGAGGTTACCGTTGGGGGCACTTTTTTCCCTTAAATCTTTCACAAATTTGGGAGGGAATAAACAAAATCCAACATGGCCGCCAGCATTTGGCAAATATTGAATATTCACCACGATGAACATTTTGCATCCCTACTTGGCCTAAAGAGTAAGAAACTAACATATTCAACAAAAAACCCACAATCCAATATGGGTGGCCCTATTGAATTCCCATAATGCATTGTAAATTGTAGATTGATACTTCACAACAGGTAGATTACAACAAATAGATTACAACAAATACAAACAGTTCACTACAATGTAAAAGGATTGGTCCCATGGAAATAAGAAATGGCTGCAGTTGTCGCAATCACAGCCCCCTTCAGATTTTGAATATTAGATTCTGACCCTAAACATTAATAAAAGGAAAAGCCACAACATTTGATGTCGATTGGCCTCACCAATACAAATTTATGAACAAAAATACATTGTACCCTCTCTCTTAAGTCCAGTGTACTGGGTTTGCCAATTTCTGAGAGGTTAAGGCTAAGTAGGTTGAAACTTGCCGGTCACTGAGCTAGGAGGGAAGAAGAAGCAGTTTCTAAGGTCCTTCTATGGCAGCCCAAACATGGACAGAGAGCGAGAGGTCCCCATAGAAAGGATTACATCAAACTCCTATAGCAGAAGGTACAGGCCTAATTGCACAGGACAATCTTGAGTAAAAGTATGTTAGACAGAGCTGTGTGGAAGGCCATCTCGGTAGTCCGACCCTTTGAGTCGCCATAAGCAAGCAGTAAGCAAGTCTAGTGTACATCCAACTTACAAGTCCTCGAACTCTGACCCCATCCCTTGGAGTGGGGAGGGGGAATTGGACAAAATGAGATGTCCAGCAAGTTTAAAACTTAACCAAAAAAATGCAATCACAACAATCTGGAACGAAACATTGCTACTGGGAGATTATAAAATATCCCAATAAGCAATAAGTTTTTAAACTTAATTTTTATAAAAGTGCAACCACAAAAAACCAACCTCAGTCAGTGAATCTTGCATAGAAAACATTTAGGCCAAAGCAGCAACTTTAACAAAAATTCTGCCATGTCAGATCAACAGGAATACGTTTTTAATGGTTGTGACGAAATTTTGAAATTCCGAAGAGTTACCTTCCTGAAGGCTTGTCGCCCTATTCAGCAACTTCTATCTGCCTTCTTATCTTTTCCAGCGTCATCTCCCTGTCTCCTCAACAGTCCCGCCATCGCTTTCTCCAACTGATTGTTTTATACTCTCAACCTGAATATCAGTTAAATCTTGCTGGGCTTTTTGGGAGAGTTTCCTCGCCGTGTCCAGCTGAGACTGAACAAGTTGAAGATGCTGTCCAGCAGTCATCGCAGAAAGTTCAGCATCTGTACATAAAATAAATAATAAATCACTTAACATTGGTGTGCATGACCTTGATTGCGAGGCTGTCCTCCACTATCCCTCTGCCCGGAAGTCCATGCACCAAGTCTGTAAGGACGATACAAACAAACATTGACCAGGGGTGGATTTCACTATTTGCTAAGCAACTGCGATGGGTTTGCAGTTACGATCAGTCTAAACTCTTTGTGAAATCGAGCCCAGGTCCACAAAGTTTGTCAGGACATCTTCGTCCTAATGGGCTCTGTGCATGGACTTTCCTGCGTTTAAGCGCTACATATGAAGTGTGGACCTGAAAACCCGAGAACAAAATAAGTCCACATAACGTAGGGACTTGAAACACTATGTGGACTTACACATGTCCACACAGTGTTTTTTTTTTACAGTGTTGAAGAATATATGTTTTTTAAGTGCACAGAACCAAAGGAATGTCCACAGAGTGTATGCCACACAGAGCTGTCAGCCGTTCAATCAAGGCTAGGATGTGCAGGGTATGGAGACAGTACAATCAATGGTATTGACCAACAAAGTCTCTTTGTGAGTTACAACTTTTAATGTCAGCTTTCCCGGATGCAATGGAATCTAGCAACCAGGAATTTGTTCCACTAGAATCTGAAATGGGCAAGTGTCCAAGACACCAAGTAATTAGTTGAGTTAGTTTAATCATGAACAGGCCTTAGCTTAAGCTTTTTGTAAAGTAGCCCGCCGGGCCAGTAAACTGTGCATTTTACTTGCCCCCAGGAAGTTTTAGTAGCCCAGATTTTAAACAGGAATTGCCATAAATGTAATGTTCTGATGTGTTTTAATGTTAAATGTATCACTACCAGTTTAACGATTAACACATTTCATACATTAATTATTCACATCTGAAAAGGAAAAAATTAGCATTTTAAACGAGTAGGTTGCACAATTTTCAGTAGCCCACAGGGCAAGTTGAGAAGTGGTGTTTACTAGCCCATAGCATTTTTTACTAGGCAATGTACGCCGGGCTAGTGTTAAAGGCGAGCCCTGCATGAAACAAAAATTGTAAAAGTATGTAGCCCTAAATCTCATGCCCAAGTAGACGATAAATGATTAATAAATTTTGATTTACCTGCCTGGTAGGCGGCTTCTGCTGCTCGTTCAACAACTAAGACGGCTGACGTCAACATGTCATTCATGTTCTGTTGACAAAACAAGACGGTGTAACTAGACATTTTTACTTTGGAAGGGGGGCTTCAGGCAGGTGCAAAGAAACATATAATATATAGATACATTTATTTTATTGTTTATTTTATTTCAATTTTTCAATAGGCCTACTTACCACCGTCTAATAATTATATTAGTTGATCTACAAAACCATTCACTTATGCCTTTTCCAAATAGTCTTATTCTACATTTTATGTACCAAATATATTTTGTAACTGCGAAAAACAAACAAATCATTTTTTCCCTGCAATCTTATTGTGGGGATGGGCAAGGAGTTGGGGGAGATGGTAGGTCCCCCCTCCCTGGTTATATTGTTGTGACTTTGTGTACCTCAATTGCAAGCATCTTGTCTTCGATGCTGACTCGCATCTCTATGATTTCCTGCCAAAGCTCATCCTCTAGGGCTGAACTGCCGATAAACTGACCGTGATCTTTCAGCAGAAGTTTCAAGTGGTTGACCATCTATGAAGAAAGAAAGCAACAGGAAATCAAAATAGAGCTGAAGAAGCATCAGTAGTAGACATAGACTAACCACATTGACTTGTTAACCCTCCTACTGTCAGTGACTCTTGGCAACATTTTCCAGTGAGTTGACCAACCATTTGAAACCATTCGACTGCCAAGGTTGTGTACGGTGGCACAACTGTGCACAGAACTAACCGTGTACTGCGTACATGCATTCCCCCATGGTCTCATATTGCAGGCTGGCATAGTTTATCTATCATTCAAAACCACAGTGAATGGTATTGAATGGTCAGACAGCAAGAGGGTTAATACATGAGCAGAGATCAATTCTTGAACTGCATTGATCGCCTAGCTGTGACTTGACCGTTAACTCTTGATTCCTAGTGTTTTGCAAGCCTCCTGGATGAAGACAAGTTCAACTCGATCACCCTGGAACTCATCAAGCTACACTGGCTCCCAATTCAACAAAGAATAGACTTTTAGGCCAGTACTCTCATGTTCAAGGCCTTTCAGCAGACATGATTCATGAATTATTTTCCCTTTATTTCATTTTGGGAGTCAACAAGTAAGCGTGTAAACGCAGCGTCGCCTAATACTCGCACTACACTGTATAACACACAGGGACATTCATATGACTCCCCAAAATGGCGCATACAAGATTATTGTGATGATGACGTCAGGTAAAATGGGTCAATATGTTAACAAGACTTATCATTTTGGAAACAACAAGCATATTTTTTTCCTTGCAATTTCCCTGGGCGAGGTTTGAAAATTGTTAAAATAAATAAACCACTGCTAGTTACATACAAGATTCGAACTGGCCTGTCACCTGTGGAATAAGATTATGCTGTATGAATGCAGGGGTCGTGGGTTCGAATGCTCATCACGCATTGGTGTATGGTTACTATGGTACCCCAAAATATTATCCCCGATGAAATTATTACACCTATAAAAATATCCCAAATCTGGGTGTATGGTGAAGAATAAGATATAGTTATATGAACATCTCCACTGTACCTTGGCATATTCCTGATGTAATGATATAGCCGCTAATGCGGCATGTGTTAAAAGCACACATGACGAATCCACAGTAATAGCTGCAGCACTCTTGATCAGTGACTGATGGCTCAACGCTTCAGATTGGACCTGTTTGGATAAAAACAATTTTTTTTATATCAGAATCATCCACATTTGTGCATGGTGCAGTTTCCATCGATGTCTACAAATGGGACGGGCAGTGGCATAACCAGAGGGGTACAGACTGGGCTTAAGTTCCCATACTCATTCAGAGCCCTTGCTCCTTCCACTCCAGCACATACCCTCCTCCCCCCCCCCCCCAATTAGATCAAACTGTCAAAATATGAGTATCAAATATAATAGTTAGTACCGTATAAAATATTTGGCAAAGAAAAAAAACCATCTTTTATTTAAATCTGTCTGGACTGTACATAAACCTTGCTTGAAGTTGTCCTTCTGTATTGCATCTGATGAAGTAGTTGGCGCTACGAAAGCTAAATGCAGATATTTGTTACAAGTTAGTCATTAAAGTTTCCTCTATGCAGTTACCTAACACGGCTACCCACCATTTATTTTTAAATCAGTCTGTGAACTTTATAACCGAATCATAATAAATGCAAGGAAATGCAGGCAAGATCGGAATTTCTAGTGTTTCTTGTGTGTGAATGCTGCAGTTAGGCAGTGCATGTTCATGAGGGTACCACTTTCTAACCTGACCATCAGCTCCATAATGCATAAAAGTATGGTTCAGCACATCACCTAATACACAGTGTAGTTAACCAGGAAAGTATCAAGCACAAAAGTTGTGCACAATTATCATATACAGCGCTCTCCCTTAACAGAGGTCTGCTGACCAATTGCCATTTCAAACTCCTGAGGACCAGTCAGAATTCTGTCCAACTAGTCTGACTGGCTAGTTCATTGCTTCCCACCGCTGTAAACTACTGATTGTCCATATTGCTTCAAATCATAAGTCCAAGTGTTGAAAGGAAATCTTATATAATGGGCCAGTAAAAAAAAAACTTGCGGACCACTAAAGCGATATGCTAACAGGTCCTGCTGGCTAGTCACTGAAAAAGTTAAGGCCAAACCCTGATTGTATAACTGTTTTGGTATCACCTCTGGATATTTTGAACAAATTTAACACAACGTGATTCAACTGTCACAATCCATCTGTATCTGTATCAGTACACGTACAATCACCCAGAGGGTAATAACATTTACCTGAAGACCAACTGAAGCCGACTGTGATAAGTTGCCACTTAGTGGTATTGCACAAAGTATCATACTTCCGCCAGTACCCAGACCACACATTCTTGTCAACCATGATCTCGCCCTGCTTGGTTGAGGATTCTTGTCTCGGGGCTTGATAGCTAGTCTCCTGTAGCATGAAAGAAACGAACAGTGTTAGCGGAGATTGGCAAAAAATGATTTAAAACCCCATATTGCTTGAGAAATGTGTCTACAATGTCAAAAAATACAGCAAATTAAATCAAAAAATTATTTAAAACTGTGCATATATTCAAATTATAATGCCTATATGAGAGATTAGCATTGATGTATATGATGATGTCAACAGGTGTCAAACTAAAAAAAATTAGTTAAAACATTCCTGTGCAAATTTGAAGCTCTATTTATGATTTGGTCAGTCATACAAAATCCCAGCCAACATTTCACAATGTTTGTAATCTTACAAACATTAACACGTTATCATTAGCCCTGGCCCCTGGTAATAATAGTTGGTGGTAACACCTTAGTCTTTTACACTTGAATTGTATTAAATGAAGACCGACATCCTATTCCTAGTTACCTGCTACTCCTAGAACTATGAAGTTTGTTCCGCAATTGATAGCGGAACAACCCTCATAATTCTAGGAGTAGCTTTACCTATGTTCCACAAGGCGCTGTGGCATCACTACCACTCAGTAGCAGTATCACCACTCACCAGGGTTATATTGTAATATTATTACTAATATTATTACTAATACTAATATAGTAATACTAGCTTTGTTCAACCCAAAATTATTTATTATTTACAAAGTCTGTTTCCCTTGTGGTGTATAACACTGTAGTGTACCACTACGACTATAGCATAATACAACAAGAAGTACTAGCTAGTACTACTACTAGTTAATACACGAGTAGCCTGTACTCCTGAAGAGTACAGCTACTAGCTGTACCGGAGATTACCTCATCATGTTTTTTCCTCCATGTTTTACTACAGCACTTTTTTGGCACTACCAAACCATACTATAATTAGTACTAAACTACTAGCAAGTAGCATTTATGCCACTGCACTAGCAAAGTAGCTCTAACACTGAGTAGCAGAACAAATTATTTTTTTGTTTCACTAACCTAAAAGTTGTTACACAAAACTTGAAGCGGCTTTGGGTGACTGTGGTCAGTCTCCCTAACTGTACAACTCTGGAAAATGAAGGTATCGACATTGTTAAAGTATTTGTTGGGAAACTGTTCTTTCTTCTTCTTTCCTTTCACGATCACCTAACTACCTGTCATGTACATGATGTAACATTCAGCGCTAGTGTGACACACCACAGTGCGTTGCATCCTAGTCATTAACTCACGTGTACTTAACCAAAATATAACGTTGGTGGCGCTATACAGAAACTTTTAATAATAACGAATAGATGGTGTTTTCCTTCTTGCGCTCAAAATTAAACGATTCGACGCCGCTCTTGAATGTAAAGTGTGAATTTCTCCCTGGGTACGAGTTCGATCATTTCTACCATACAGTATCCGTTATTTTGTAAAATAAAGACTAGCTTTGCATTTAATTCATTCCATTTTAATTTTAACAACGTAGGAACGGACTGAAGTAATCAGGAAGAAGACTAGAATTGTCTCGTAAGTATTTTAGCGATTTATGATTATGAAACATTTCATCCGTCTGGTATTGTATAGTTTGTAAATCTTAAATACGTGATGAGTTGTTACTGTTATGTAGGAAATATTTTTACATTAACTTTCCTGTCTTTGAATAATTTAAATGAAATCTTGGAAGATCCTATATAATATTATTGGTAAATTGTTTTTTTGTATGACATTAAATTTAGGTGTGTCGTCGTCAGCAGGTCATGTTTATTTGTTTGTGTAATTCCATCATAATGCCCAAGTAATAATCTACACTAAAAAGTCTAAATTTGTGCGCCACACATGGGAGGGGAACATTGGAAAGTGACAATGCATGCCGTGTATGTTTTGGAGTTCTATGTTTTGTGTCCGTCCAGATTCAATCAAAGCACAGTATGCATTGCTACTCTAGTAGTCGAGTAGTCCATGACTGAGGACTAGTCTAGAGGTTTGTTCCGCTATCGTCGTTCATGGAGACAATAGCGGAACGAACCTCATACTCATAGTTCTAGGACTCGAAGGAGTATTTTTAGTAGTAATGCATTGCATGTTGCATGAGGATAGTTGCGATAATCGTAACCCTCCATCCTCCCGACGGTCGGAGACCGGAGGGTTACGAGTCATGCAGTGCAAAAAAGTGGCGAAATAAAAATGTCTACTATTTTGGTCAGACTAGTCACCAGATTTGCCCAATTTTTACCCCTTTCAAAAAACATGACACACATTCTAAGAACATGGATTTGATCTTCAAGGTATAATGAATCCATTCATAACACTCTAAACATCGATGAAAAATTATTTGAAGAAAAAACAAGCAAAAACTTACCAGAAACTGACCGAAATGTCCATGGACCGCACTTCCCCTACATCAACCAATCAGCGTAAACCAAACCGTTGTGTAGGCGTGGCGATCGCCTCGTGTGCGACTGTGCGTGCACGCAGTTAATGTATTTAACGGATTTGCGCTATTTGCAGTTTGCGCTGATTAATTGCAGGAACAGCTTTCCAGAATGCGCGCTCAATCTGTAAATTTTTCCTCATAAATATCCTGTGATTGTGCAACTCAACAAAATGCGCTCAACGACGAGTTTGCTTACGCTGATTGGTCGAGATGTTGCTAGGTCACGAATCGCGAGGTTCGAAAACCGGACCTGAGATTGTCTACGCATCATGAAAATTTCGCTCAGTCTCTGGTAAGTTTTTGTCTTTTTTTCTTTAAATATTTTCTCAATGATGTTTTGAGTAATACGAATGGATTCATGACACATTGATGATCACATCCATGTTTTTAGAATGTGTGTCATGTTTTTTTAAAGTGGTAAAAATTTGGTAAATCTGGTGACTAGTCTGACCAAAATAGTCAAAATGTTTATTTCGCCACTTTTTTGCACTGCATGACTCGTAACCCTCCGGTCTCCGACCGTCGGGAGGATGGAGGGTTACGATTATCGCAACTAGCATGAGGCCTGTGAGGATTGTGCTCGAAAAGAAATTAAGTCTATGATGACTATATTTGTATTATAAAATATGAGGCTATAGACTGTCGTGTTGACGTGTGCAATCTCGCACATAATCGAACATTGAGACTTGTAATCTTAAAGTGCACGAGTTTGTTTACCTCACTCGTTTAAGCAATTTACGTGGTCGTGGGACCAAAGTGGTCCCCTAAGTGTTTGAATACCATCATGTGAGACTTGCACTGTCAATTGTCATCTTGTTCAAGGAATCAAGGGGCAGATGAATTCATTTTGAATACTCGTCGCCACCGGCAACAGGGCGCTAGAATATCAAGTTCATGCATGTGACTGGAAGTTTGAGTGCCGAGGAGCTCAGATAACAACACGCGGTTGAATTAAATCTGTCCCTTAAACAAGATGGTGCATATTTCTGTGAAGTTCCTTATTTCATGTTATTTTGTATGTAAAAACAACTATTTCACTTTTCTTACCTCAATGCTATAACTAACTATGTCTTGATGTGTGCGTTTTTTTTCCAGAAGCTGCTGAAGAAAGAGAGAAATATAAAATCGACTAATCAGTTAATCTGACAAGATAAAGATGGATGCTCTGTTTGGGCAACGCAAAATTAAGTTGTCGGCCCTGTCTGACTTCTCACAATTGTAAGACATTATAATTTGTAACCTGAAATACTGTGGAAAGTCAAGTGAGGTATCACTCAGTGTAACATCTCACAAATCACTGTTGCTTATTTTTGACCGGCACAATCGAAATGAGCTGGATATGAACGTTATCAAAATCCCTGACAAATCACAAACTGTTTTTCATTTAGTCACTGTTGCTTATTTTGATTACTGCAATAAGCACTTTCACAGTTTTATGCGCCATCTTTGTTCAAGGGGTAGATTATTGTTTTTTTTTCCTTTCAAATACTCATTTGCAATTGCCTCCTGTGACTCGATGCTAGAACTTCATGCACACGTCTGGAAGGTGCATGGAAGTTCGAGGTTCGAGCACCGAGTCGCAGATGGCAACGCATGTTCGAAATATACAAATCTGCCCCTTGAACAAGATGGCGCGTACTACCGTGAAGGTGCGTTAAAATAAGCCCCATATAAAGTGCACAAATTCCCTGATTAAACTGTTTCCCATTCAAATGTGACTGCCGAATTTGGTGAAATTTCCACAGGTCGGTTGAGTGTTTCAGTGTGTCTTCTTTCCCTTTAAGCAATTAGGAAATAACGGTTAAATTACACAATGCAAATGCTGATTTTCCTCCATCGCCTTCCTAATTACATGTATGACACTCAATTGCAATTATATTCATGAAAATCTTAAAGAGACTACTGTGTATTATCGCACAGTTTGTTGTGTAAAAGTAAGAGAACTGGAAAAAATGTAACCCACTTAAAACAAGAAAACTTTTAAAAGGAATTTTTGCATTTGCCATTTTCTTCAGAAATAAGACAACTCGTACTCATCTGAAGAATGTGTACAGCTGCTTGGCTATCTGTATGTTGGCTGCAGCCGTTGGTGCCTACGTTCACCTGTTCACAGGCATTCTAGAGGTAGGAATACTAATAATCAGACTCTGTTTGTACTTCTTCTTTTTTTACTTTGCAAAAAACCTCAAAGTGGTGGTTTGTCGTGCAAAGGTCCATGTGGACAACAAGTTATTCACACAGGCCTTGAATTTCATCTGTAAGAGGGCAAGGCCATTTTTATCTTGCAAAGGGCACTTCCATTGGAAAATCTTAAAGTCTATGGGAAACTTTTGAAGGGGCATCCCGAGGCCAAGACCAGGGCAACAGAGGCCTCTGTAGCCTCTGTGTATTTTTAGAGGCCTGTTTACGTAAGAAAAATTAGCTTTCTGAACTCGGGTCAATATTGAGAGGAGTTGACAGTGACTGAATGTCTGGAAAAAGATTGGATATTCCACAATTTAGGTGAACACAAAAAAATCGTTTCAGTTCTGGGTCTGCTTTGTCTTGGAGATTTGAGTATGACCCAATAACCATACCCTTTTTTCCTACAGAATATTTACAATATGCACGATTATCAATGATGCACAAACTCATTCAGGACAATTTGTTGTCAACTTTACACCCAAACATCAAGTTCCAAGGAATGGGGGGTCTAGAAACATATGTCTCATTTGTTTGGCTGTAACAAAGCACTGAGTCTAATTAGTCCATCAAAATCAAAGACAATCTGCAGTTGAATTGTGAAACATTTTGGATGTCTGAATATGAGCTAATTTTTTTGTTCTTCTCCCAATTGTGTTTCCAGGCTGGTTTTCTGACCTCAATTGCAGGGCTTGGACTCCTGATTTGGCTTGGAGTTACCAAGGACAATGGCTCCAACCAAGGCAAGCGCCTGGCGCTTCTAGCTGGATTTGCTTTCTTCACAGGTACGTTAATGTTGTACGTTAAGTGTTTGACAGTTCAGTCAAACTTGTTGTGTCGGTGAGACAATGCTATTATTTTGATTTTGTGAAAATGCCAAAAACAAGATCAAACATTGGGTTCATACATCCTGAAATGTTACAAGGATGGTGCGTTTTCAAATAATTGTGTTGTGGCCAAGCAGTCAATCAAGTGCACTGGACTCAAGCTAGTTGCGAACACCTAAATGGATGTAGGGGTTATAATTGCTTGGTAGGGAAGCCAAACATCTTTAACACCCTTCAATCATACAAACTCCTAGTTGGAGTAGGTACTCCAAAGTTGGAGTACAAGCAATGTAACATTTTATCTATCTGGTTGGTTGGTTGATTTGTAACTATTGACAACTATTTTGCTTTCAGGTCTGAGTCTGGGCCCTCTGATGTATGTTGTTGCCAAGATTGATATACAGTAAGTAGAAAACTCTTGAAAGTAAACACAAAAATGCAATGATTTCAAGGTTAAAACTAACAGAAGAGCTTGAGTTTGTCACTTCAGCCCGCCTGCAATTTCCCTCATTCGAGTTTGGAGATTTTAAAAACTTTTTATGGTGCTGCTTACCAAATAATTTATGTAAAGAGGGCCATAACCAAAAAGCAAAGAATTCCGTGGTAAGAAGCAAGGGTTTAGCCAGGGTTTGGTAAAAGGGTGTTTAAATTTGCTGTAAATTTTAAAAACTGAGTGTCCAAATTGTTCACTTACATTACATTTGCATTTAAATGACAGATAAAACAAGGTGTCAAACTTAAAAACAGGGTGTCCAAAAGACACCCAGACACCCCTCTGGCTAACACTGGTAAGAAGGGCCACAAAATCGGGTCCAGGTAATGATTTTTTTTCCTTTCTTTTCTCTGTATTCAGGATTATCCCAACAGCATTTTTGGCGACATGTGTCATCTTTGGCTGCTTCAGTTTTGCTGCTCTCTGGTCTGATCGCCGTAGCTTTCTGTTTCTTGGTGGTAAGATTAAGTTGTATATTATGTAAATGCTTGGGATTTTGTGTGTATTGTGTACTTATGTTGCTAAGGGTGTTTCAAAGGATGTCCTATTCTTCAGTGTACGATAATGCGGCAATCCAGCCGTAGCCATAGCCGCCATTTCGGACATGGCCTCATTTGTTACCAAATTCTTCAGTTGAAGGAATTGTCTCTTTTGTAGTTTGTTGATGCATTAGTTTTAATTATCTCAGTTGGCGTCTGTTTTTGGATGTGTGTCCCCTGTGATCGTAAGCTTTTTCAAAGTTTGTTTTGTTTTGTAGATGATTTTTCCCAACAGGGGAACTCGGCAAAGCTCCCACACGGGGATATAAACGCTAAGCTGGCAACAGCCAATCTCTCTCATACAAACATTGGTTTAATGTCTATGATTATGAATTGCACAATTCAATAAATTGTGATTCAGTAACTAGTCGACAACACTTATTCTAGTCATTGTGAAATCAGCGGTTAGCTTGGCCGGATTCGAACCCACAACCTTGTGATTGCAAGTCCTGCAGTCTATCCACTTGACCATGGTGTCCAAAGTTTTGTACACAAATATGGATTCGCTCACATGACTTCAAGTCCCTTCTGCTCTGAGCCGATGTTTTATAACACTTGTCCTAAGGTAGTCTGATCTTTTCAGTGGGTTATACAATTTACGACCCGAGTTTAAATCAACACTTTTTTTTGCAGGTGCCCTGTTTTCTGGCCTTTCCATCGTGATGGTCATGTCCCTGCTTAATCTCTTTATTGGCTCAACTCTCATCTTCAGAGTAAGTTAATCATGCACAGGAATTAACCCTTTCAGCCCCAAGGGCGACTATAGTCGCCCAAGATAACACACAACAAAGTACTCAAGCCTGGGCACAAAGGCCATTTGTTAAAAAGCTGTAGTTTTGTCCATGTTCACCCTCCATACCCAAGCTTACCATCATTGGAAAGAGAAAAATCGGATCTTTCCATTGACCGTAAAATAAAATAGGGTTGTTATTTTGCAATTGGTTCAAATTAGAGTAGAAAGATCCGAAATGCAAAACACCTAAGGAGCGCCATTAGGTTGTGTGCAAAAAAGTGCTTGGGTTTTCAGAACACACTGAGGAAACAAAGACCAAGAACTTGGACATTGTTCGGCTGATTTCAATAATTTTTGAATTATATGAAAGGAAATTCAATAAGTACGTAAATTTGTATTACTCATTATGCTGTTAAATAAAATCTTCAAGGTAATAATAGAGTTTGTAAAATCAGCTTCCTGTTGTGTGAGGAAGTGTGCTTCACGCTTGAGTGGTCAAAGAACGTGGGCTCCAGCGGTTGTTTATGTCAAAGGAACTTGGGGCTAAAAGGGTTAATTAGGAGAATTACAGATGCTTGGTACTCATTTACAGAAATCTTAAAAAGTTATAACGTTCATATTAGAACCAATCCTCCACAGGCTTATTTTGATTGCAGCAACCAAAATTAAGGACAGTGTGTTTACTTGCTGCAAAGTGAGCACGGTTTTTCACTATTTTCGCCCGACCTCACACAACGGATTAAGCCTAATTTTTCACAGGTTTGTTATTTCATGTATATGGTTGATCACGCAAATTTGTGTACACTGTCTAGGACTATTTACTCAGCTCTACCGACCCTGTGTAATACCTTTAAATATTTCACAGCTATAGATGGGTTGCAATACGCATCATCGACCACCATCTTTGATGAATTGTGCACGCGTGAAGAGCTATCATTGGCTGAAGTACACGCGTGCACTTTTCCATCGTTTTACATCAAAGAAGGCGGTCAATGACGTGTTTTGCAATTCATCTATTGACCAATTAGAAATGAGGTTTTACACATGCTGGAAGATATTAGTAAATATAAGATTGCAAATTAAATATCAACCGTTCAATATTATCCAGTGCGATTTTGAATGATTGATAAACTATGCTAGCCAGCAAAACGTGATATCTTATGGTGAATGCACACACAGTACACACGCAGCTCTGTGTTGCAGTCACTCTGTGGACATTCCTATTCTTCAACACTGTCAAAAAATACTGTGTGGATGGTGTAAGTCCACATATTAGTGTTTCATGTCCCTATATTTATATGTGGACCTCTTGTTCTTAGGTCCACACTTCATGTGTGGCGTAAAAACACATGCACGTGTGCACAGTTGATCCACCATACACAACCCGTGTAGTTGAATAGTTTAAAATGGTAGGTCGACTCGCTGGAAATAAGACCAAGAAAAGGAGAATTTAAAATAATTCTTCATTATACAGATTGTGAGCATAATGATCTTGAGTTTTTTGTTGTTGGGTTTTTGTTTGTCTTCAGGCTGAGATGTACCTGTGCCTGGCTGTGTTTATGGGATTTGTGTTGTTTGACACCCAGCTCATCGTTGAGAAATGCAACAACGGTGACAAGGACTACATCTGGTATGTCTGAAATGTGTACTGTGTATGGGGAGAGCCCCCCCCTTTTTTTGAGGTCCATGCCCCCCCTTGAAGCCCTTCTGATGGTCATCCAACAAAATATGCTTTTGAAATTGAACTGATTTGACTATTTATCCGTAAAGAAAGAAGTGCTTGTTTCTATGGTTCGAATAGCAACTACAAAATCCCTCAAAATCAGGAATTCTCACTGCTTGAATTTCTTGGTTTGGATGGCCGAGGCAATCAATTTGTTTTAATCGTACATTTGTTACCATATATGCATTTCACAAAGTTAAGTGCTTTCAGGTAAGCAGTAGTAAAGTGAGAAGAAAAAAACAAGGTCCAGGATAAGCCAAGGCTTGTAGCAGCTTGCCTTTGAAACTAAATAAGGTGTTGTTTCTTCTTCCTACACAACTGATGCAATTTTTTAATTGTACGAGAATCCATGAGAGTGCCAGATTGGATGAGACTGTCAAAATGAATGACATGTGTTTTGTGAACGTAGAATTCTCACAATGTAAATAACTCCTGTTTTAAAGGCTGTCCTTTCTTTCTCTACCGCTTTCAGGCACAGTGTAGACCTATTTTTGGATTTCATCAATATTTTCCGTCAGCTTATGATCATTTTGGCAATGAACAATGAGAAGGTGAGATGACTTGTTCTTTTTATGTTTTTTTATTTTTTATGACAGGAACTTCTGCCCTCACATTTTCTCTGATTTCTTTCCGTGAAAACCACTAGCTGAGTTTTGTATACTTTTTTGTCTAAAGACAAAATAAGCACTCCTGACTTTGCCAACTTATGGCTAATTTCTTAACCCCAGTAGCAGTGTTGTAGCCAGGTACTTTTTTATCTGAGTATCAAGTACTGCTGAGTACTATGGTAGCTGTGTAGTACTCGAGTACAAGTATTTGGGCCATCGAGTACAAGTACGATATATACAAAAGTACTGCAAAATGAGGTACAAAGACATCACACGTTTATTGATTTTTGAATAATTTCTAGATGACAATGTGTTCTTGTTAGAGAACTTCAATTTGACTTTTTCAAGAGCTCTATTCCTTGCGTGATTGCACGTATAGGAAAGCGAATAGGAAAGTGGTATTTTGACCAAGAGTACTTAAAATCAGAGATTGAGTACATTGCTTTGAGTACAGGTTATTTTTCAGTCGAGTATCTAGTATGGACTTTGAGTACGTGTATTTTGCTAGGCGAGTACAAGTTTGAGTACGAGTATCGTCAAAATCATACCTGTGGAGTAATAAGTACGATTACTACAACACTGCCTAGTCGTGTCCTGGGCTAATTAAATCAGCCCAATTTTTGACCACATGACCTTAAAATGACCTTTGTAAAAGTTCAACTTTCCTATACAGGAAAAATTAAAAAGCTTAAATAATGCAGTCTGTATTCTTAATCCGTGCAGTTAGTAATCTTTAACTTGATTTATTTACATTATTTTTAACAGAAAGATAAGCGTAAGAGATAAAGTGCCCGACTGATCCAGAGTTACAGCGGATGAAGGGCTTATGTGCTCACTTCATTGACACAAGACAAATATTTTCTATGTGATTTTGCTTCAAACCTTCTATTTTGTGTTAGTTCACCCACTCGATTATTATTAACCAAATTGTTTCAAAAAAATACATAAATAAATAGAAGGAGGTACCTTGTAAGATTTCATTTTGCTTGTGCACAACAATTTTTTAAAGGCTGTGATCGGTGTTTTGCAGTGCCAAGTTGAGTGTTTTCGTTTTTTGTTTATATTTGTTGAGCACCCAATCCCCTACCATGGATGTAATTCAAAGTGTAAATGTGAATTTATTCCTTTATGGTTGTCTTCATTATCCAATAACATATCATGGCGTGTCGTGGCCGAGCAGTCTAATTCACTGGACTCAAGTTCTGGTGGCAAGGCCATCAGTGCGGGTTCGAATCCCGGTCATGTCACTTGTGCCCCCGATTGCTTCTCTTTACCCAGATGTAAATGGGTACCTGTGAGGGCCAAGCTAGTTCTTGTGATTGTTTTAGCTTGACTTTTGCATACTTGGCAAAACAGGCTGCATACTCCACAGGGAGTTGAAATGGTTAAGGTAATGAAATAAATGGCCCAATGACCAGGGGTAACATTGGTCTTGCACAATGAGCGCCATCATATGCAGATACTGGCAGAAAAACACTAACAAATCAGGAAGGGCAAGTTTGTATAAGGGTTTTTGGATGAAGGCAACCTAACTTTCAGCTGGTGGTAGCTCTAGGTTGGTTGATGTCAATAAGAGATAAATAGTGTAATCTCAACACGTAATACTGTAAAACATTAATTGCTTTTAAACAGGGATGAGATCTTTCACACTTTAATCTGAATTCAGACTTATTCTTATGTCTGCCTTGTGGGGAAAAAGTGGCTTTTTTTTCCTACAGCTATACAGGAATCCTGCTCTTTAATCACTTTCCCTAGCTCTGAGGACACTGTTCCCAGAAGCTCCTTGAATTCTACAACTCCAAGGGTTACCCCAAAACAGGTGGAAATGCCATCCTTTCAACATACCTCCTGAAATCTGGACCCTAGTTTCAGACCTCTTTGTCCGCAATGACTCTCACCCCTGTTTAAACAAACGGTCTGTTCCAGAGTTGGAATCTGACTACTATCGCTATGTAAATTTTGCTCCGTAGTTAATTCAAGTTTAGTAGCATGTAGACATAATTAAATTTATATTAATTGAGCATGTGTTAATTGCAGCGAGAATACTACTATTATTTGGTTTTACCCATACACCTACGTGAGGAATAATACTGCTGGATTATAAACCTGGATTTCTGAACAGTTTACTTAACGACAAATAATTGGATTGGTGTCATCGATGGAATGGGGGATGGAAGTTCACTAGTTTCAATCTGAAAGCTCACTAACTTTAAAGATCACAGCAATACCGATCCTTCTTAGAGATGTTTTCATCCGAAAGACCGTCATGGGTGAGAAAACAACATCACAGTTGCTTTTTTATTTGGGTTGCAGCAATTGAAATAGGCTGGTAAAAAAAAGTCTTTGAAAGACACAACCGTTTTTGTTGTAATCACTGAAACTTGACCACCTAAGTTGATAAAATTGTCACAGGTTGTTTAGGTGTGTTTATTGAACTGATAACCATTGATGTATCATCCATTTTTTGAAGTACTATACAGGCAAGTTTTAGAAATTTAAAAAAAAGCTTGACCATTCCCACAAACTACACTGCTGGATGTATTAATTATGAGTTTTGTTTTACTTTTAACATTACGTGCTCAATGTTAGATCTTGAACATCTGGCTGTCGCATACCTAGTTTTCTACCGTAAACATAAACAACTTGGAGAATCTGTCATGGCTGTGCTAAAATGCGCCCTCTGTTGGTTAAACAATACGGTGGAAGTAACTTCTTGTGCCAACACTACAATAAGAAACGTCTATGTTGGTTGGAGTAGAGCGATGCTGAGTGGTCGTTGTCTTGTCGGTATTAAAACAAATCAATATTATTGATAGTTTATGCCAAAAGCATTATTATTATAATTACCAATTCACTGGATGGTTTTTTATTTTAGATTTTGAAAATAGTATCGTTCTTGATTCTAAAATTTTGAAAGCACTTTCGTGAAATTTCGACAACTTAATTTATCACAAAAAGTGTCAAAAATTAGTTACAAACCAAATGAAAGATTTTTTTTTAAATGATTGCTGCCTTTCAGTTGGCAAATCTAACCTACTGTCTGAGTTGTTCTTTAACGTTAAGTAAATAATAACGACTAATGGTATGCAGATTGAGACATAAGTTGCAGGGGATATAATAACATTATTGTTAAATAAGTTTGTTTTGTTTTGTAATACTTGCATTTTCTCACAATCACTTGCATATTGATTGATATGTTGCTTTAAGGTGTAATAAAAATGGTTTGAAGTCTAACGTGATTTGTTTACTCGTTCTTCGGAGAGTATTTTCTTATTTCAAGGTTTCGATTCGGTTACACGCTAATGACCTGTTTGGGTTTATTCCACGGCAGTTTTATGGATGATTTGCTCTTCATGAAAAGGAGCATGAAACAGCAGTTACACACACAATTCAATGACTGAAGCCACATTCAATAATTTGACCACAATAAAATAATGGAAGGGAGGGAGGAAAACAAACTAAGACTATTACAGTCCTGCATTTTCCATCCCCATGTTGTGCACCCAGTGGTGGGAATTTAACGACGAGGACCAAACAAATGGGGCACCAATTTTTCTGATAAAAGATATTTTTCATAGGTTAATACCAGGGTCTCCTAGGATGGAGTGAAATTAAGCTTCGTGTCGTCATGTTTGTGGTTTCTTCCAAAAGGTGTGGTGAAAACGAAATGGATTCCGGGTTAAAAATACATTTGTCATTTAAATTGTAAAGCTGCACCAAATAATGTATAAACTGCTGCCGTAGGCTCTGGGCTCTGGGCCCTGGATACGCCGTACGCATGTGAACACAGGGCCCTCAACGTTGATCTAAGATCCGCTGATAGTGCCACGATTCACAGTAGAATACTGAAACACAAACAGTTCAGACACGAACCTTGAAATTTCGTAATTTGTTTAATTGGAAGATTTTCAGACGTCAAATTCGGCCCAAGCCAACATTGACCACTACCAGACCAATAATTTCAGTACGTTAAACGCACATTTAAACACTGTGCTACGTTATGTTAATCTGGTGACGGTGAGGTCATTATAAATCATAACCTATCTACGTCTCCTCCTGTCAACAGTATTTAGTAAAATAAATTAGTGGCTTGCCATTCTTCTCAAAGGCTATTTACAATTAAGTTGGGGCCTATGTTGTTGTTCTTTCGTGTGTTTTTAGCGGGTTCTTTATCTGATCGCTGTGTATGATTAAAGAGAGTAAGGCCTGCGCTAAACGTCGCACTTTTGCCGAGCCGAACTCAAATGTTTTCAGTTCGATTCGACACGGCAAGAGCGCGACGTTTGTCACCGTGTCGTGCCGCTACCGTGTAGCACGGCAGGGCTTGCCGTGCTACACGGCAGTGCCGAACTTAAATAAAAGGTTTGCGCTAAACGTCGCTCTTTTGTCGAATTTAATTCCTAATTTTACAACTGTTTGAGTTCGACACGACAAACGTGCGACGTTTAGCGCAGGCCTTAGTGTATCAACCTACAAGAAACATTTCAAATATCGTACGACCATGACAAACTTTTCCAACTGATCAAGAGAGTGAGGAAATAAAGGTGGGGAGCATGACTTTTTGTGTTTCTGTTTACCTTCGGCTCCCCCTCCCCAGTGTCCCTCTGTGTGTTTTTATTTTCTCAGACGGTAGGTCACGATCCCTACTGCTCTTAATTCTTTGGTAAAAAAAAGGGGGGGGGGGAGTAAATTGTTATGGTCTCCCAGGCAATCCTGCTGATATCGTGGGTCTGAGGTCGGTGTCAAAACCACGTACTGATGGAATATTTATTTGGTTAACCTACAGTCCAATGTGTAAAACATTTTTACCCACACACTTGAACAATTCGATTGAATTTGATACAAACAGTATAAAGAACGAGAGGCATATTATTTAGGGTGACAAAACCGTCTCCCACGGGCACAATAAACACCATGAACGCTAGCCGCCCCGGCGTCGTTTTACTACCGCTTTGGGTCAACTCTTATCCAGCAAACGATCTGCACTTCGATCCCACACCAATTCAAAACCCCAGTCAGACAACAGTTGCACCTTTTTCGGCGGGCTCCACATTGGTACTACACGAACGGGACACCGTTTTAAGGGGGGAAAATGGATACCAAGCAGTTATTTCTGATGGTTTTGGTCACTTTAGCGGCACCAAGTCACTCGAGTGCACAGCGCTTGACGGAGAAAATGGTAAGATTACTGATTGTGTTAATCATATATAAAATGTAGGTACATACAAAAAACTAACCTGTGAAAATTTCACTTCAAAAGGTGGTCGCGTTTTTGAGATATCACCAAAAAACCGGAGCGAATATTTCCAAGCAGGAAGAATATTCCCCATAGGAATACACAGTTTGAGAAGCGTTTCTGCTTCTCAGATTCAAATTTTGGGGAATAAAAAGTGATATATTTTTCATAACCGTAGTACTTCGAAGTTAAAAGTTTCTCAAAATTAATTATATTACCCAACGCTGCTGTGTACTTCATACCAAGTAAGTTTTTACTGCTATTAATTTTCAGAGTCATTACCAAACGTGTACTGTGCCTATAACAACGCTGGAAAAACTCCAACAAAATCACAAATTGGAATTCACTTCTTGAATTCACCACTTTCTCTGCATACAAATACAAGTACATGTATTTAAGAACGGAACACTGTTTCCATCAAGGTTTATATGTCAATGTTACACAGGCTTAGTAAACATTAATCAAGTAGTCAAAAGCTGATCACTTTTGGAACAAGTCAAATGCGGTGATATACGGGTACAGACCCCTTACTGTTTCAAACCTAGGTTTTATGTTGTTTTTTTTAAAGCAAAGGTTAGACTTCGACTTCAGTCCCTTCCAAAAACCAATAGCGTTATTTTCCTTTTATGAGCAGCATGTGGGGGTACGTGCGTGTTTTTCACTGCTAAATGCGGTAATTGCATGTCGGGACTCAAGTTATTTATTTGGTTTTCGTGGAAAATGTGGTTGGACGATAGTCTACCATTGCCACAAAGTGACTCAGCTGGTGCGTGCACACACATGACTCAGTTTACTGCTAACTTTAAAGGAACATTACAGAATTGGTAAGAAAAAACTTGTAACTTGATCACAGATTCACATAAAACTTACACGGTCTAATGATGATGATAGTAAAAAACATCCCTTGAAATATTTCTGTCTGAAATGCCATATTTGATAAGAAATGAATAAACTAGTTTTCCGATTGGAGTTTATCGCGCAGTGAGCGTTTTATTCATTTTGTTGAAGGTATATGATTTCATGCAAATGTGTAATCGGTTTTTAACTATTTTCTCGTGACCCAGATGGCCGATCGATCTCAAACTTCTACAGGTTTGTCAGTTTATGTATATGGTGGATTACACAAAGTGCCTACACTGACAGCAACTGTTTTGTTAGCAAAAACCAATTCTGTAATGTTCCTTTAAGGGGTCAAAGTTCAAGTCCAACAAACTGCTCATCACGCATGTAGTCATTTTGTAGCAATGTGAGTATATCGTCGTTTAGAATTCTCACGGACTCTCGCAAACAATATTTGAAACAGTTAAAGCCTAACGGCCACATCAATTTGAAATGTTGTTAGGCCTATTTTATTTTGATTATGTAATGAAACCGTAGGTTCACACGGCTGAACGGCACCTAAATGTACAGCTCGGGATCTAAACTTTGTATGGGACCTAAATGTAGCCCCAACCCTGTACCTAACTGTAGTCCCAACTCTGTACCTAAATAAATGTAGCCCAGAACTTATGTGTCCCGAACCTACACCTAAATTTAATGTAGCCCCAAAACTAAATGTAGCCCGAATCTGAATTTAGCCCAGAACCTAAATATAGCCTGGGACTTAAATGTAGCCACAACCCTGTACCTAAATGTAGCCCTAAACCTAAATAGCCCGGGACCTATCACCAAATTCACCTATGTACAGCACTAATGTAGCCCAATCTAAACTAAAACAAAACGAGGCTGATTTTTTGTACACGCAATTGTTAATGAGAGTACATTTTTCTTTTGCTACGATTATGCCTACGAATCGTTTGAGTAATGAACAAAATTTAGTCTGAGACTGGGACTAAAACACACACATATATATATAAACAATTAAAAGAATATAAAAATGAAGTAAAAGGCTGAAATTACTTTGAACACTTTTCAGGCTGTGACATTAATAGATTTCCGTTTTATTTTGACAGACTGTCACGAAGGGTGCGTATTAAGCGGATGTTACGGGCCCGGCCAAGACGAGTGCTGCCATGAACAGTGCCTCGGAGGATGTACCGACGGAACCGACACTGGATGCACAGTAAATAATGACGATTCTGGTCTGGGGCGTAATAGACAATGCAAACATTGCATGTATTCGAACATTTTTGGGGAAAGCTTGCTTTAACGTCGTGTGGGAATTAAGGAAACAAAATACCGCACTTTAAGTAACGAGTGTACGTTCTTACGAGCAAGACTTGAAGAGTCTTGGTACCTTTATCGTGCTGCCACCATCTCGGTCATGTTACCTGTATCTATTGCAGCAAACCATGCAATGCATGCAAATAATCATTGCATAAAAAGGCACCAGTCTATTTTTTTCCTTCCAGCCTCGGTTTGGTCACAATGATTTGGAGTGTTCTGAGTGTTTTTAGAATGGGCTCTTCGGCAACAATTAGAGTTGTGAACGAGGATTCAATTGATCGCGAAATGTACATGGTCTGCTAGCCCAAGCATCGACGTCATCACTTCATTTCGAGGCATGTGGATGACGGAACTTCAAGACAGGGAACAAGTCCCTGACCAATGTCTTTAAAAACTACCTTTCCGAGCTAAACTCTTGGTGGCGCACTGTATTAAGAATTTCTCCGCATTTTGTAAACCAAGTTCGAAAAATCGAAGGCTCTTATACAGTTTTAAATATTTTTTCTAAAAACATGCGAGTAATACAATATTGGTAGTTTGAGATATTCATTAACAACGACAACAAAAAAGAGAAATAAATATTCAATTTGTTTTCGCCATTTTGTTATTATTCTGTATGTTACACAATTTCTTCAACTTTGCAGGAATGCTTTAATGTGAATCTAAATGGGGCATGCCGGGAAGACTGTGGTACACCATTCTTGTACAATGAGGTGACATTCGATTTGGAACCAAACCCGGATTTCTTATTCCAGTATGGACGCGAGTGCGTTGACACATGTCCAAAATGTAAGATTTTGTAAAACCTTTTGGATGAATATCCATACACGGCTTTGATATGCCCATGGGAGACCGTTGCGGGGACGCTAGAGTGACAGCAGACTTTAACTGTTCTCGCAAATGTGCCTATGTTCAGAACTACGTACACGCAAACAAACGACAACAAACCGGTATGACTGCTGCCACCTAGCGACAGCGTGATTGTTACAAACCCCACATTTAAAAGAAAGCTTTGGTTTCTCAATGATGAGGAGTAATGCAAGTTGGGATTTAGTTGAGTGTATTTCGGTGTGCTTGTATCACGGTGTGCTTGTATCACTAGGAAAAATCTGCCCATTTGCATAAGGGCAACAAATCCACGGATAAATGACAACAGTGACTCACGCGGGATTTTGAACGGGGGGGGGGGGCGGGTTACTACGGGTACGGATTCCAGTTTATTTTGATCGTGTTTAGAACCTAACAATAATTACGTTTATGCTTTATAAAATTTCATGTTACGGAGCAGTTGTATCCACTGAAAAGGAAAGGTGTGTGGAGCAATGTAGCCCTGGGTACAGAAAGGAAGGGGACCAGTGTGTCAAGTGTGGTGGAGCATGCCCACGAGAAGGTAGGTATCACGATCGATAATAATGGTCAAATAATGAAGTGCAATAAATGAGATGAAGTTTTGCCCCATAGCGACATGGAGTGCTTTTGTCAGGTTTGGGAGTCCTCGAAACAAATTCTTTTAGAGCTGATGAAAAGCGATCCCAAAATGACATTGTTTTACAGTTTTGAACAACAGCTGTGAATAATCAGTGATAATGGTAAATACGAATTAAATATGTCAACGTGTAGGGGAAATATGGAAACAAGCTGGGTTTTGTTGATTTCTCAATGGACAGACGACCACAAAACAAAACCCACTCACAAAATACTACAAAACGAATCAAATTGAGAAGACAGACAGAGCGACAGATGAAGACGAAGGCAAACAGAAACTAAGGTAACTGTGATGATTCATAATAAAATAATAATAAAGTGTAATGAGTTGAGGACAATACATGCTTTACACCTAAATCCAAATCCGGCCACAACATACCAGAAATTCATCAAAATTCACCAAAGTCAGATGCATTTAGTGATGCTCTTAACAGTCTTTAAATTAATGATTTACATCCCCCTGAATTTAGGAGTCACGAATCCGCTAATAAGGGACCAGTGTGACGGCGTCAAACCGTACCAGTGGGGCATGATCAACAGAAAGAACAGCCCAACCGGTAACGTGACGTGTACACAAGTGCTGATTGGTTCACCCGGCAGTACACTTCAGCTCAAGTTTCGCGACGTAGATGTTCACAATGCTATAGGTGAGGGTTCTCGAAGATATATATAACCACAATGTACGGAAGTATCAACCGAAAGGTACGATCTCGGTGTTAAAGTCTAGCCCTACTTTGTGACAACTGAAAAGGTGACAAAAAGGTCACAAAATGCCCCAACCAAAATTTAAACTTCCTGATTCCACCGGAAAAAAGGTCAAAGCAGCTTGTATTTGTTAATAAAAAAAAACAACGAAAAGAATCACAATAATGTTTACTCGTTCGAAGGCGGGTAAAACAAAAGCTGTCAAAAATTCCCAATCGTTAAGAAAAGTTTGACCAAATAATGCTTTAACACAGCTAACCAGTCAGCCATATTTCTATTGAAGTTTGTAGCTTAATCGAAATAAGCCATTTTGAGATATGGATGGACATGTTGGACACAATACTATGACACTATTAGGTTTGGGTAAATATGTCGGTACACCCAAATCAAACATTGCACTCCTATAGTGTCCACCATATCTCAAAATGGTGGACACAATACTATGACACTATTAGGTTTGGGTAAATTTGTCTGTACACCCAAATCAAACATTGCACTCCTATAGTGTCCACCATATCTCAAAAAAGGGCTTAAACCAACACCCCAAAACCGTCATAAAACATCAACTATAGGGACATGTCCAAAATTAGCGGCTATGGCTACAGCTGCGGTTTGATGACCGTCACTTGAACAACCTTTGAAACGTAGGACGCCCACAAAAACACCCTTAGCAACATGCAGCCGTAGCCACCACGGCATGATACTCGCTGTTGTTTCCAAAATACGACCACCTAGTTTGATGAACTTTCAATTGGTTGAATGATCTTGTGTAGCAGTGTAAAGCAGCCGGGTTTTGCAGCTAAAATTTACTCGAGCGACTCACCGAAGTCAGTAAAACAACTCATGTCCATTCGAGTTTACTGGTTAACAATTTTTCTTGTCTTGTTATTTACAGATGAAGAGCTTGTTATTAGCGCGGATGGCTTCCAACAAATTTTTGACCGAGACTCGTACGCTTCGACCCTGACCCTACGTGCCAGCGTGGCTCTAGTTCAGCACCGTACCTTTGTGAGTGGCCACGGGTACGTCCTCGAGTACGGCTTCACCGCACCGAGCGAGGAACGCATATGGGGTAAGCTTTAATTCAAAGCGGATCGCCCGATTGTTCTCGCCGCCTACAACGAGTTTTATTTCATTATCTAACCGTAACAAATCGACAGACCCGCATCTTTTAAGGTATTCTACAGGATTGGTAGAGCTGACAAAATAGTAGCTTACAGTTTCGTGTGATTAACCATGAAATAACAAACCTGCAAAAAGTTTGGCTTAATCCGTTTGTATTAGAGAAAAAATGCACAATTTGAACACACAAACGAAAACAGGAAAAAAAAGGTTTTAGAATGAATTTAATAAGCTTTCAGACTAAATCTTAAATCCTTATCAGTCCTGTATAATAACTTTAGTATGAATTATATTCTGTTTAAAAACACGATGGGTGAGTTCGAGTGGTTACGACTGTAAAAGCTTACCTGATGTTATGTGCTGGTACCATTCGTCCTGAAAACAATATTTCCACCAGGATTGGTGCTGTTTTCAATGTAGTTTTTATTGACGCTACCTGAAACGTAATCGAGATAAGAAACGAGGTTACTATAAGATTGAAGAGCGTATAATTGGTATGTAACTTGATCAGGGGAATAAACACAAACCTGTCACATTCACCATTATCAAGCCCGTCCTTTAAATATACTATCGCATTTTTCGGCCGATTTGACCGAACAAATTTAGTTGGCAAGTGTAAATAGCAATTTTTAATGATTTGCAAAAGTTCTAAACTTTCTTTTAAGGTATGGCACGAATAATCCACAACTGATCAGTGGTAGTTATTTAACAATTAAAATGAATTACTGGTCAGGATCCCGAAATTAATTCACGTCCATCAGCCATGTCAAGCAACTCTACATGTCACATGTATTTTTCGCATTGTCAATAAAATATGCGAAAGTTTTTTGTATTTTTTCGTTTTGAAAAAGCATCATCTGTCAAAGTTCTTTCAGAGAAAAAATATAAAGACATATGAAAAAAAAATCAAAAGTCTGGCGACAATTTGGCCATGAAATTTAACGGAAAAGGTCAGATAGATTTGATCAGCATTTGAATTCGTCTGAAATAGCATTAAGTCCCGTATTAAATCGAGCTGTTTCACTGTAACTTGATTCCGATTGACTCTTTCTCCACTAGGTTGTGACGTCATGCTCACGAGCAACCAGGGAACCTTCTCAAGTCCCGAATACCCGAATAAATACAAGGCTCGGGAGCAGTGTGCGTACTACATCGTGCTAGACCCGGGGTATCGAGCGACCATCACCTTCCAAAGGTTCTACATGCAGGGGGACGAGCCCGCTTGCCTTGCTGATAAGATGGAGGTAAGATGTGAGATTGGTCGGACTCTGGTTAGACGTGTCCAAGTCCTTTGAGTGAGAAACTAACTGTGAGGAAAGGAGTGTACATGGCCTTTACGAAGTGTTGATAAAGACCTAAAATTGTCACGTGCGAATTGTTTTAAGACTGCTTGAATCATAGATACATATCTAACACTCCTTTACATCACAAGGTATGCGGAGCTATTATGTTCGAAAAATAAGCGTCAAGACCTCTCACCACCATTACGCCACGCCTGGAATCATTCCGGTCTGTGTTCCAGGGGTGTGTTTTGGCGACCCTGACTAGAAACAAGTTTCTGACGTGAAATTCACGAACCGAAACATTTCCGTGCCCCGTATCAAGGTATCATCAATACTTTCAGATAACTTGGACTAATATTCTGCCTCCAGGTGAGTGAGCCGATACTTGGCACCACGGTGACCTACTGCGGACGTAAAAGACCCCCGTTCACCATCACCTCCCAGACAAACTACGTTGTGCTCAAATTCACATCTGACGACGACAGGAACTTCAAAGGATTCACTGCAACCTATACGGCTGTCGAGGCGTCGGAAGGCGTGATGGAAGAACCTTAGTTCGACAATAATATAGAAACTCCCTAGTACGCTTTGTTTTTATTTTGTAGACAAGGCAAGGTGTGAACGCGCTAGATAGAAAGTTAGAGAACATTGTGTTCAAAACACCCCTATATTATGCACCAAACATTTCAATGGTTAAGTTATACTTAAGGTCTATCAACACTTTGACGAAAGTATATATTCGATCCAGGCCCTGCAAGTCTCGCAAGTATTTGAACATTTTTTTTTGGGGGGGGGGCCTTGAGTTCCCGTATAAATACTACGAGGAAAGCAAAATCACGCACTAAATTCTTGCTGACGTCAACTAATGCTATGACATCTTTGGTACATTGAAACAAAGTTTTTTTTTATTAAAACACTGTTTGCTCGGGATAATGGAAAAGATCCTTCAGAGGTTTGAAATATGTGTTAACGACGTTTTGGTCTATTTGCTATTTGTTTAATGTCATCTTGTTTTGACTGCTGCACACGGGTTTTATGTCAGCTTATTGAAGTAACTTTGTTTTAGACAGGTTTTATACTTTAAATGTTTTGGGGATATTCTTGTTAACACTCCACACTAACTTGAGGTTTCATTTATCGACGGCTGAGCTTAGTTTTGAGTCTCGATCCCCTCCATGCCCTACAAAACCATTCAATTACCACGGGTAAGAACAAATTATTCTTTAAAGTTGGTAAATTTACCGTGTCTAGCTTATATTGTTTAAGTGTAGTGTAGGCCTATGAAATAATTCACAAAGTAAAATTATATTCTACATTCTACCGTAACTTAAGGTGTTAAAAAAAAACGATTGCATTATCATGACGACGTCACATGCACCACCTCGGTAATGTAGTCTCTTTGTATGTCTTGTATTCAACTATAATATGGAAAATAATATCAAAAAATGCTAATCCCCCAGTACAGTAGGCGTAGAATATATACTGTTTTATTGTTGTCATCTGAAAAATAAATGAGTATAGTGATAGATCGGGTTTAAATAAAAAGGGTTTTTAAAGTAATCATATTAGGCCTAAGTCATGGATGTTAAAGTTGAACTTGTGGGTAGATGATCTTCCCCAGAATCCGACACCCTTGTCACTTTTGAATAAATTGTTTGTAGGCAGATCTATATCAGAATCTTGTATCACAATCTTGTTAGTATTGTTGTTCTGCTGTAGTTTTCCAAGATTTACGAGTATTCGCGAGCTTATCTTTTTTTCTCAATTTACATAACTTTGCATTACATCCCCTGACTGGTGTTCATGAATGGCCTGATTAAATGAAAAGCGTAAATCCCAAAACACTTGTCGATGATAAACATTTCCGATTTTGATCAATTGTTTATATCAAAGCCAGGCTGTATAGCGCCACCTATTGAAATCCTTCCAGATCATTTTGCGAAGCTTGGGCTATGTCCCACTGGTCTTCAAACCGTTGCCATGGTTTAATGCCATAATTTATATGAATTTTTTTGTTGTGGTGGCCGGGGTTAGGGTTTTTCGATTCATGTCAATGGATTGTAGCGTCAGTTCGTGAAAACCCTTATATTTAAGAATAATCAGCAAGGTCAAGTCGGTGTGTTTGATATTAATAAAGTTTCCCCAAATAAACTTGTTTTGTGGTTCATCTTTAAAATGCCACTCAGGTAGTGCGGGCGGGGTAGTTTTGATTGGCGACGCTCGATTTGTGAACGTAGTTGCCGATATTGCAACACGAATTACTGGAGAAGAGACATCTGTATCACACAAACATCTGGATCAACAATGATCCAGATTCGTAGACTTGCCATATTCCTCCGAACTAGTCGATGTTGCGCCCTCTACTGGTGACTAATTCAAAAACTAGCGTCGCCAATCAAGACTAGGGGCGGGGCGGGCCCGTGTTCCAGGGGTGCCTCCAAAAAGTTGTGTTTCACATAAAAACACCAAGAGGTACAAAGTGCACTCGCCATGGTAATACCACCATAGGTACAGTGGAGTAACCAGAGGGAACAGGGGATCTCAAAACCTTTGCCCCTCCTCTTGCCCCTCCCTCCCCCGCAAATGACAGTTTTAAACGAGTCTACCATATCAGAGACAAAACATGCATTTGCATAAAATTCTAAGGTTTACAAATCAATATCTTAATACAATTAAATCGAACTTTTAAAAATATGCTCAACAAGTAGGTGAAAATTGCCGTCAAATGTGGGTTTCCTCAAACCACCCAGTATAAACTGTTATTCGATGACAACATTAACAACATTCTACGCAAAATATTGATGTACTTCGAACCATGTTTCTATTATATTGATCTTTGCAAACTAAAACCATGCCGTTACCACTTTGCAACAGGGACTCAGGGGATAATGCAAATAAGCGTTATGCTCTGCAGCGTTTTTGTTGTATTTTGCTCGGAAGATTTCTTGGTATAGGCCTATCATTTCGGATTTTGATACCGCAGTTTCAATATCAACTGTTGACGTTGACTTTTAACTCACACGGATGTGTTTACGTCATGTGCCCGGAAGAAGGGCGTAAGGCTCCACGCCGTTCTTCAGAGCACACGCAATACTTTTCTCACAGTAGCAGAAGTTCCTCAGCAATAAAATGGCTCCTGACAAAAAAACATGACATTTATTTGTATTGCTAGAACTACTTTTTCCCATTCACATGCAGAATTTAACCTTCCTTAAAGGGAGGGTATACCTTTGGTAATTAGTCAAAAAATAAATGACCATGAAAACTTACTTGGTAAAGAGCATCGGAGAGCTGTTGATGTTATAGAAACGACCCCCTTTGAAGTAAATAAAAATGTAGTTTTAGAGAAAGAAGTAATTTTGCACACACAAAATTGAATCTGACAAGAAGCCTTCCTCAAGCACCTGAAAGCACACAATTCTGTGCAACAATGGTGTTTTCTTCTTTCGTTTTTTCCCTGACCAAATGACCAATTGACCAATATTTTCACATGTTTGTTATTTTATGCATATGTTGGGATACACTAAGTGAAGATACTGGGCTTTGACAATTACCAAAAGTATACCCTGCCTTTAATGACTTTATGAATCGCAGAAAACTGATGAAACTTTCACGCTCAGTTTTCTTGAAGCACAAGAATGTGCACATCATTTGCTTATGCCTCCCCTCTGGACACACGATGCGATTATAATTTTAATGTGCTATAGTCCTTAGACGTTTTTTTTATTGTTGCTATGACGTATAGTTCCAGAAAGGTCTACAAACTTTCCCGTTTTCAGTCACTTTGAGGAAATTTCGTATCCGACGAAATGGTAAACCAAATAGTTGGCAAGAATCTGAAATTAAATCTTCTGGCCATTGTATTGCCAGATCACAAATCCCCGAAGTCACAAATCCCAGAATGTGATTTATATAGCTTACCCCCCCCCCCCCAGCGCTGATGGAACGATATTCGGAACTGTACGTGGAGAATCCCATAACACCTGTACCGGAGTTTCGTCTTTTTGGAACCGTTCTGGTTTAATCCAATATAAATGTAGATACATACAATAAAAATAACCTGACACAATTTTATTTTAAAAGGTGGTAGCATTTTTTAGATATCGCCGAAAATCTCGAACTTGGGTTATGTCAACGCAGGAAGAATCATTCGTAATTTGAAAACACAATATTATCTGAGAAACGCTTCATGCAGAAACGTTTCTCAGTTTGAAATATTTTTGAATCCCTCTCTCTGAAACCACATTCCTTCGAAGGGAAGCTTTTCTCAAAGTGTTATGCAGTGCTTCCTACCAGGTAAGTTTTTATGGTCATTAGTTTGTGGAGTCATTACCAAAGGTACACCCTTCCTTTAATGCACTTTAAATAATGCAAGTACCGGAGCCCAGCTCATCACCTGACGATGGGTGATCGTTGACTGATTGATACGGGCAAAACGTGAATTTGAAGTGGCGCCATTCTGAATAACTATTTCACAAGACAATTCCGCCACAAAGGATCATGAACGTTGTCAATTGTAAATTAGCCATAACTAGAGCCGGGTCATTGAATGGGGTGTAATTAAGGGTAGACAAAGACAAGCTTGGGGAAATAAATAAATAAATAAAACAAGCAACAATTTGGGGAGAAATGTGGCGCTTGCACTCCACGTAATGATTGGCATGTTTGGTTGACTTGTTCTTGTGATACCACAATCAACGCTCCTCCGGTGAAACATGTTCAACTCGAACCGTGGCAGAGTTGAGGGAATGTTGACGACCCCACAAAAGGTCTGCCAACTTATTTTGGTTGCCGCAACTAAAACGAGCAACACTTACAAAGCATAATCAATTGGTTGTTGTATTTTCTGAAACCATCGGTATCGATGAAATCTGTACAGGTTGGTTAGATGGTTTATACTTTAAACAGCCAGAGGATATGATTTTATTTGTATTTATCACAAAACAATGGCAACTTAACTTTCCCTTTTTAAAGCAAACGGACAGCAGAGGCAGCGACGCAACTAGGGTAATATTGTAGGGTTGCACCTTTTCTTCTAGGGGACACTTATCGCCAATGTATACGTTTCAGTATTTTCGTTAACAAGCCCCTTTCCAGCGCTCTCGTTATGTCATGTACTAATTTTTATGAGAACATCTGACGTGGAGGTAAAAACAAATACATCGTCTGCGTGTAAATAGTAAAATAGAAAATGGTAAGGAAAAACATTGAAATTACTGCACAAAAACATCATTTTGGGCTGGACGTGTTCCCCCCTTGTGCCCCCCCCCCCTCACCCGTGTCAGTTTTGACCCGGAAGGTTTTTTTAGGTGTGGTTTCAAATCAAGGCAGAGACCATCCCTTGGCCTGTGAAAATGTCCACGTTAAAGGATGGTGGTGTCTCTTTAATTTGCAAGGGTGAAAAAACGCCATTACGATGTTGTTTTTACATTGTGAAAACGCTGCTATTTGATGATATTTTGTTTTGGTAATACATTGCGATTAAAAAAAAGCAATGGTCGTTAACGGTCAAATAAATAAATATATACCAAATGAGGAGAATCCAACAAACATAAATCATGACCTACTTTCGGCGTTGCATTGACCTGGAAAAAACCCATCTCTTGAGCTCAGTACCCTACTGCGATAGTCAAACTCTATAGACCGGCATCTCATGTCTGTTGAAAGCTTTCTTGTTATTCCAATAAAACATTTTGCACTGTTTACACAATGTGGGTTAACAAACCGGCCAGTTTTCGCAGTATGATATTAGGAGCTATTATTATCTTGAAGGTTCTTCGCGTGTAGGAAACTCATAATTGGTCAGTGGTTTTATACATCCGCAGAGCTATCAATAAATATGTGTAAATAACAGACCTAGGCACTCCATTAAAAAAAAAAAAACTTCGATTTACAGCGTATAGGAAGGATCCGTTAGATGCATGGACTAGGGGTACTTATCCCCACTTGAAGGAAGCCTTGTAAAAACCATGCAGAATCGTCTGGAGTGTTTTGCGCGGGAAAAAACGCCACTAGACGAGAAGCCCGGGCCTTTAAAGAGGTCGATCCGACGATGTAGACCGGATCACTCAAGTTCCACTAATTTGTCCCAAAGAAATTGCTCGAAATCAAAACAAAGATTGTCCACTCTCAATGTTTGGTCAAAGTTTTTGTCACAAGGGAAGGTTTCAAAAAATTTGATATATTTTTGTTACACAAGTTTAGTTCGCCACTGCGATTACCTGGAAGCGGTAAGTTACTTTTTCTCCATGACGATCGTTACTAAAGCATCTCACGCAGGGGGACAGTGAGATGTAACTCGCCACGGTAAGTTACTCCCCACCACGGTGAGTTAATAAAGCATCTCACGCAGCAGGACAGTGAGATGTAACTCGCCACGGTAAGTTACTCCCCACCACGGTGAGTTAATAAAGCACCTCACGCAGGGGACAGTGAGATGTAACTCGCCACGGTAAGTTACTCCCAACCACGGTGAGTTAATAAAGCATCTCACGCAGCAGGACAGTGAGATGTAACTCGCCACGGTAAGTTACTCCCCACCACGGTGAGTTAATAAAGCACCTCACGCAGGGGGACAGTGAGATGTAACTCGCCACGGTAAGTTACTCCCAACCACGGTGAGTTAATAAAGCATCTCACGCAGCAGGACAGTGAGATGTAACTTGCCACGGTAAGTTACTCCTCACCACGGTGAGTTAATAAAGCATCTCACGCAGGGGACAGTGAGATGTAACTCGCCACGGTAAGTTACTCCCCACCACGGTGAGTTAATAAAGCATCTCACGCAGCAGGACAGTGAGATGTAACTCGCCACGGTAAGTTACTCCCCACCACGGTGAGTTAATAAAGCATCTCACGCAGCAGGACAGTGAGATGTAACTCGCCACGGTAAGTTACTCCCCACCACGGTGAGTTAATAAAGCATCTCACGCAGCAGGACAGTGAGATGTAACTCGCCACGGTAAGTTACTCCCCACCACGGTGAGTTAATAAAGCATCTCACGCAGCAGGACAGTGAGATGTAACTCGCCACGGTAAGTTACTCCCCACCACGGTGAGTTAATAAAGCATCTCACGCAGCAGGACAGTGAGATGTAACTCGCCAAAGGTAAGTTACTCCTCACCACGGTGAGTTAATAAAGCATCTCACGCAGGACAGTGAGATGTAACTCGCCACGGTAAGTTACTCCTCACCACGGTGAGTTAATAAAGCATCTCACGCAGCAGGACAGTGAGATGTAACTCGCCACGGTAAGTTACTCCCAACCACGGTGAGTTAATAAAGCATCTCACGCAGCAGGACAGTGAGATGTAACTCGCCACGGTAAGTTACTCCTCACCACGGTGAGTTAATAAAGCATCTCACGCAGCAGGACAGTGAGATGTAACTTGCCACGGTAAGTTACTCCTCACCACGGTGAGTTAATAAAGCATCTCACGCAGCAGGACAGTGAGATGTAACTCGCCACGGTAAGTTACTCCTCACCACGGTGAGTTAATAAAGCATCTCACGCAGCAGGACAGTGAGATGTAACTCGCCACGGTAAGTTACTCCCCACCACGGTGAGTTAATAAAGCATCTCACGCAGCAGGACAGTGAGATGTAACTTGCCACGGTAAGTTACTCCCAACCACGGTGAGTTAATAAAGCATCTCACGCAGCAGGACAGTGAGATGTAACTTGCCACGGTAAGTTACTCCTCACCACGGTGAGTTAATAAAGCATCTCACGCAGCAGGACAGTGAGATGTAACTCGCCACGGTAAGTTACTCCTCACCACGGTGAGTTAATAAAGCATCTCACGCAGCAGGACAGTGAGATGTAACTCGCCACGGTAAGTTTACTCCCCACCACGGTGAGTTAATAAAGCATCTCACGCAGCAGGACAGTGAGATGTAACTCGCCACGGTAAGTTACTCCCCACCACGGTGAGTTAATAAAGCATCTCACGCAGCAGGACAGTGAGATGTAACTCGCCACGGTAAGTTACTCCCCACCACGGTGAGTTAATAAAGCATCTCACGCAGCAGGACAGTGAGATGTAACTCGCCACGGTAAATTACTCCTCACCACGGTGAGTTAATAAAGCATCTCACGCAGCAGGACAGTGAGATGTAACTCGCCACGGTAAGTTACTCCTCACCACGGTGAGTTAATAAAGCATCTCACGCAGCAGGACAGTGAGATGTAACTCGCCACGGTAAGTTACTCCCCACCACGGTGAGTTAATAAAGCATCTCACGCAGCAGGACAGTGAGATGTAAACTCGCCACGGTAAGTTACTCCCCACCACGGTGAGTTAATAAAGCATCTCACGCAGGGGACAGTGAGATGTAACTCGCCACGGTAAGTTACTCCTCACCACGGTGAGTTAATAAAGCATCTCACGCAGCAGGACAGTGAGATGTAACTCGCCACGGTAAGTTACTCCCCACCACGGTGAGTTAATAAAGCATCTCACGCATCGGGACAGTGAGATGTAACTCGCCACGGTAAGTTACTCCCCACCACGGTGAGTTAATAAAGCATCTCACGCAGCAGGACAGTGAGATGTAACTCGCCACGGTAAGTTACTCCCCACCACGGTGAGTTAATAAAGCATCTCACGCAGCAGGACAGTGAGATGTAACTCGCCACGGTAAATTACTCCTCACCACGGTGAGTTAATAAAGCATCTCACGCAGCAGGACAGTGAGATGTAACTCGCCACGGTAAGTTACTCCTCACCACGGTGAGTTAATAAAGCATCTCACGCAGCAGGACAGTGAGATGTAACTCGCCACGGTAAGTTACTCCCCACCACGGTGAGTTAATAAAGCATCTCACGCAGCAGGACAGTGAGATGTAACTCGCCACGGTAAGTTACTCCCCACCACGGTGAGTTAATAAAGCATCTCACGCAGGGGGACAGTGAGATGTAACTCGCCACGGTAAGTTACTCCTCACCACGGTGAGTTAATAAAGCATCTCACGCAGCAGGACAGTGAGATGTAACTCGCCACGGTAAGTTACTCCCCACCACGGTGAGTTAATAAAGCATCTCACGCATCAGGACAGTGAGATGTAACTCGCCACGGTAAGTTACTCCCCACCACGGTGAGTTAATAAAGCATCTCACGCATCAGGACAGTGAGATGTAACTCGCCACGGTAAGTTACTCCCCACCACGGTGAGTTAATAAAGCATCTCACGCAGCAGGACAGTGAGATGTAACTCGCCACGGTAAGTTACTCCTCACCACGGTGAGTTAATAAAGCATCTCACGCAGCAGGACAGTGAGATGTAACTCGCCACGGTAAGTTACTCCCCACCACGGTGAGTTAATAATTGCAGTCCCTGCCTCATGGACTATTATAGGGACCATGGTCTACAAGGTTTGCTTCTTTTCACGTTTACTTTATTCTCATCTCTATGATTTTATTTACCTTACGTATGTAACTCACTCCGCGGCAGTGCAGTTAATTACGAGAAGTCCCCCCGATCCACAAAGCTAAAGTAGTAGTCCAGGCCGATTTCCTACCTCCCGCCCAGGTAGTAGATAATAAGCAGGACAGTTCTTTTCAGAATTGAGAAGTCTCCCGGATTCCGAAAATCTACTCCGCGGTAGTAGAATAAATAGCAAGACAAGTTCTCTAAAGAACACCATCTACACAGCAAATTAGATATTTATACACATGGTGTTACCGCAAACCGAACATATGTTGATACCTCACCATGCAATGCCTCAAAAACCATATATGTAACTTTTTGTGATTTACTTTCTTTGGCTTAACACTGTGGAATACAATAAAGGAAATTTTAAGAAGAAACAAAATTAAACAAGGAAACTGCATCTCACTCTTTATAGTGAAGGGATGTAATTTTCTTTTATGAATGAATAACAGGGTATCTCATTCCATGCTAATTAACTGAAGTCGTTTCTAAGGAAACGATTTAGCTGCCTATACGTATACGATTACCCTAAGCTTCCATATGGTATCTTTACTTCCCTCAAAGGAATGGTTATTTTTAGGGACATTTTGGCGTTAGTGCAATATTGATTTCAGCTTCCCCATGCATTAAAAAATATATCGAAGATGACAACCTTTTATGGCGTAATCAATTTACAGATTACATCTTTTGTAGCATCCCCTAACCCATTATTTGAAGTGAGCTATGTAGGGTGTCTCAATGGTGTTCACTGTGCACTAAATAGGACACACAATGAAACATGTCAGGCACAATGTATTACGATTGGGTAATAATTTGTCTCAAAGCTTCATCAGTATTCCGCACATTTTTAAAGCATTTTTTAAAGTTGTCCCTTTTCTTTTTACGGTATCTGCAGATTTTTGAGGTTTGATTTCCCTCTCAAAAGGTTCACAGGAAAGCATACACATGTGCAGCAGTTCTGGTAAAGAAGAGATCTATAGAGCATCGAACTCAAGTTCTAATGGATGAGTCAAGAGAGTGTGGGTTCGAATCCCGGTTGTGCCAATTGTGTCCTTTGGCATGACACTTAACTAAATTCGCTTCTAATCACCCAGAACCAAATGAGGTATAGAGATTGTTGATGTGAATGATTAGCAATCTGTGCGCCAATTTGGCTGCCGGTGCCGCATACTCCAAAGGAGTTGAGAGATAGTTTCGGGAATCTTTCAGTCCCAAAGAAAATAGGAATAGTGATAGTGGAAGATGCTTTGATGAAAAAAAAAGCACCTCAAAACTGCAAATTAATATTGCCTTGGAGTCTTTTCATGTCAAGTATTATTCTTTACTCGAAAGATTTTGAAAAAGGGCATGCCATTTTAATTTGTGTATTTCCTTTCTAAGAATCTTTCCAGGAAGGGGTATTTATTGTGTTTCTTTGCTCGTCATTCCAATTTGTTTTGGAAAATGTACTGAGTATCAATTCTGTTCTTTGTATAGGCGATTAGTCTTATTCCATGTAGTCCTATCCTGTGTGTTCAGTAACTTAGGTACTGGTTCCAATCATCTTGGAAACTGTCTCCCTGCATATCCAATTCTCTCTGAAAAAATTATGGTGGAATTTGAGGGCAAAAGAAATAGGCGTTGTTGACATTTATAAACATAACAACACGAATGCTCATAATAACTACTTTATTTTCTTGTAAACGTGGGCAAGCATTTCGTGAAGTTGTTGTCCTTGTTCATGAAATTTTGCTGATTCGAAAAGCATTTTTGTTCTTCAAAATTCAGTATTTAAAGACGATGGACCACACCCCTCTAGGCCTATATGAACAGTTCGCACACAGACTGAGTGTACACGAGATGGGCGTTAAAAGTAACTGTTAGGGCCTATGGATGTCACTGTACACAAAACTGGATTAACACAAAACAATCACCACAACTGTGATTACATTTGACATAATTGTTTTCGTTTAGCCTTCCCACCAACTAATTTTATAGTATAAACAAATTTGTGTAAATTGCGCTTTAACTATGGGCGTCGCGATGCTAGTCATTATTTGTTACAGACTCTCTTGAGTTATGAGAACCATGTATATAGCACCTTGTGAGGGTTTAGAAGGTGTTGCAAAGCAATCTGCAGCCAACCATGCTTGAAACACCGCGGCGAGCCTCGTCTCTTATAAGTAAACGTCATATGGGTTCGAATAAGCACTAAACAACACAACGGGATCACGGCTTTGCGTCTCATCCAATGGACGAAGCAATTACGGTTAAGTGTCTTGCGTATGGACATAAGTTGCATGACAGGGACACGAACCCACACTATGACAACACCGCAGTTCGATCCCAGTGCACCGATCCCAGAGATCGTCCACCACCGGGTCGTGCCGACGCTATACCAGTACGGCTTTGAGGAAAAGGTTTTCAATCAATTGAAAACAAACTAACTTTGTTTAATTGTATATAGTGGCGATAACCATTCTCTCCTCTCTCTTTTTTTTTGGGGGGGGCGCAATAGGGGGAAAACCAAATTTATGGAACCATTCTTGTGTGCACTTTTTCGAGCTCATCTGGGGGCAGGGGGAAAGGGTTCTGAGCAAGGGGGCCGCCTCCTGCCTCTGTTACACCCATTATTGTATACACCATTAATGTCTCACAAACTGGTCAAAATTCATATTAGATTAACGAGATTAGACCAATATTCGTATTCAGCTTTACAGTGACAGAGTACAATACACAATGGAGCACCAATCGCTGTATAACTTTTTTTTTAGAAGGAACATTATGTTTTTACCGTATTTAACAGGGACCAGATGATTTGGAGGATCTTTGCAAAGAACTTCTTCCCAAAACGTGCGTACTCTTGTCGTTGCTTTGTGTAACAACTGCCAAGCTCCTTTTTTCTTGTTATATAACTCCCTCACATTGTTTTACATACTTTTGTCCTGTTCCCTATTGTTAGCTGCATCATCCCCGATGCAGCTTGCCCTCTAATCCTGTCCTTTCATGTTTCCCGCTTGGTCCAGTAATCCACCCTTTCACTGACCATCCTTTCGTCTTCACTGCTTTACCCTGATTGGTTCTTAGCCACCCCACTGTTGGTAAACTAATAACTTTGATTGACTCCTCTTTTTTTCTAGATACCTTCCAACTGTTCTTTGCCTCTCATTTTTGCTAAAAATTGATATGTTTTCGTTTGTGCTTGTTTATGCCTCTGACGAAGGTCCGGTTTGGATCGAAAGCTAAAGCCATCTACCCTACTAATCTTATATATATATATATATATATATATATATGGGTCGACCCATTGTATCTGGTAATGGTAGCCCCACAGAACGCATTTCTGAGTTTGTCGATAGTTTCCTCAACCCCTTAGTCTCCCGCATCCCGTCCTTCATAAAGGATACCACAGACGTCCTCCATAAACTAGAGGAAGTCAAACATCAAATACCTGACTCTGCTATTCTGGTTACTCTGGATGTTTCATCATTGTATACTAACATACCCAATAATGAAGGCATGAGTGCTTGTGTCTCTGCTCTCAGGGCCAATAGACAATCCCGCCCCTCAGTGAGACAGATTAAGGAACTCATCAGCCACATTCTCACTAAGAACAATTTTTCATTTACTGACAGACATTTTGTACAGGTACAGGGTACCGCAATGGGTACTAAAATGGCACCCTCATATGCCAACCTATTCATGTCTGACTTAGAGGACAGACTCCTGTCCTCTGCCCCCAACCGCCCACTAGTTTGGTGGAGATTTATCGATGATATCTTCTCCATATGGTGTGGTGGTCAAGACAGCTTGGATGAGTTTATCGACCATATAAACTCATTCCACCCCACCATAAAGTTCACTACTGAATGCTCTCTCACAAGTGTGAACTTTCTAGATGTAACCGTAACTAAATCCCCTAATGGCATTATTACGGATGTATACAGCAAACCCACTGACACCCACCAGTATCTTCTTTCCAACAGTTGCCACCCTAGTCACTGTAAGAAGGCAATTGCTTACAGTCAGGCATTACGTATAAGGCGTATCTGTTCCACAGATACCTTGTACAAAAGTCGTTCATCCGACCTAAGGAAACACCTTGTTTCAAGGGGCCACAGCGAACGCAGGGTCCAACTTGCCATCAACAGAGCCCTCAACATACCTCGTCATACTTTGTTGACCAACACGAGAACAAAAAAAAGTCCCGACCAAGAGAGTTGCCCTAGTCACCACCTTCCACCCTAAACTGCCTAAACTTTCATCGATCCTCAATAACAATATGAATATACTTCACTCCTCTAACAGGTTATGCTCAGCAATCCCTGAGCTCCCCATGGTTGCATTCCGCCGCCCTAAAAACCTGGGAGACATCCTAGTCAGGGCTAAACTCCCACCAGGTACATGCCAAACATCACCCCTAACAGAAATACTAGGTTATCACAAATGTACCCGCTCCATGCCAAACACCACCCCTAACAGAAATACTAGGTTGTCACAAATGTACCCGCTCCAAGTGTAGAACATGTCTCTACATCAAACCGGCACTTAAAGTAAAGAGTCATAGCACTGGCTCTTCTTACAACATCAAGACCGACTCCCAATGTAGCACACCTAATGTAGTCTATGTTATATCATGTAAGAAATGTGGACTACAATATGTGGGAGAGACTAAGACCAAACTTAGTCTTCGCTTTGCGAACCATGTCTCTTCCATAAAGACCAAGAAACAGTACCCCGTCTCCATCCACTTCAACAGCCCCAATCACAACGTCAAAGATGTTGAACTTATGGTGATTTAGGCTTGCAATGGTGATGACACACACCGCAAACTCAGAGAATCGCATTGGATTCACCAACTTAAGACAGTCCAACCCTTTGGACTTAACATCAACACCGGTGTCAAATAAATTCCCACTTCATTTACTTCTTACTTATTTATTTTATGTAATATAAATACAATTACTGCTAATAACCTGTTCTTTCAATGATTGATTTGTTTTCCATTCTTAAGTTGTTTTAAAAATCATATTTTCTCCACTGGCTAACTGTTACCGTTGTTTTTCTCAACAAGTTTTTTGGAGATCGACCTGTTCTTTTCCTAATAACCCCTTCTCTCCTCAGACTTGTTCTATAATTACCTCCCTTTCACATTGTTGTACATACTTTGGTCCTGTTCCCTATTGTTTCCCGATGCCTGGCGCCCCTTAATCCTGTCCTTTCATGTTTCCCGCTTGGTCCAGTAATCCTCCCTTTCACTGACCATCCTTTTGTCCCCACCACATAACTCTGATTGGTTTTTGGCCGCCCCATTGTTTGTAAACTAGTAACTTTGATTGGCTATAATTTTCCCTCCTTTTTCTGGATACCATCCCATTGTTCTTTGCCTCTCTTTTTTGCTATAAATGGATATGTTTTTCGTTTGTGCTTGAATTTGCCTCTGACGAAGGTCCGGTTTGGATCGAAAGCTAAGGCCATCTACCCTACAAATTTTATATATATATATTTATATATATTTCAAATAAACACGATCCTCTCTTAACCAAGAATGAGGGAATTGGCATTTCGTAAAAGAAGTGTAATTAAGTTTTCGGATACTGTTCAGGAAGTTAAAATTACTCCTTCGTTTGCAATCAATCTGCCCAGAAATCCAGTGCGAAAGCAATAGACGTTGACTTCTGAATGAGCAGAGTTCATTTGCCGCCGTGAATTTCCCAATAAATCTTGACAACCGTCGTGTTTAGCCGGATTGGATTGCAATCCGTTCGGTGTTTTACTTTACTAAGGTGGTCACCTAACCTCAATTGCTTTCCCAAGACGCCCCGTACAATGTGATTCGTTTCACTGTTTTTTTTTTTTTTTTTTTTTTTAACAAGGATAACAAAGATTTACACCTTTCAATAGCACAAACATGTTTGATCCATTTACTGTCAATCCCGTTAGGATTTTCCCGTTAGCACACAAAGATTAAACATTTAAAGGTATTATACTGGATTGGTAAGGATAAAAAACATCATTATTTAATTTTAGTCGGAAAGCTCACTGATTATGAAGTACTGAAACATTTCCCTCAGAAATGAGGCAAAATTTACAAATAAAAAAGCAACAGCTGAACCAACATTAAGGACAATGTGTTTACATGTTGAAAATTTTGCATGCTTTTTTTCACAATTTTCCCTTGACTCACACAACGGATTAAGCCTAATTTTACAGATTTGTTATTTCATGTATAGTTGATCACACACACAAACTAATGAACACTGTCTGCGACTATTTTTTTGTCAGCTCTACCAATGCTGTATAATACCTTTAAAGTCAAACAGACCAAGAGTATAATATGAATGTCTTTTGCACATAGGGACCTAAATAGGCCTTTTAAAAAGAATGTTTGCTTTGGGTTGACGCACAAGCCACTATTGCGTCCCATCTAATCGTAAATCATCTTTAGTCAACATGTAGCGCTGGTTGAGCGTGCGCGCCGACCGCAATAGCCTTTTGTATTTTAGATCCAAACGGAACACAAACTGAATTCTTTTTAAACACTATAAAATTAAGCGGTGTCTTACGACCACAAAAAAATAAGGAATATATTACGTGCGTCACTTTACTTGGAACCCTCTTGTGACGTGCGCCATTCTTCTTTAATTCTATTAGAAATATTATCAAATTACTGTAATTGTAGGTCGGAAAGGGCTTGGAGACGATTGGAATTTCAATATCAACGAGAACGGTTTAAAAAAGAAGATTGTTGAGTCTTGCCAAAGGCGTCGTTAAAATTTGTTTCATTATTACTGTGATGTTATCATTTCCAAGATTTTGCTACTATCATAATTTAAACAAGCTAGGCTCAAATATAGAGTTTTTAACAAACTTTTAAACGTTGTCGTTGGCACCCTTATTGGAAGGGTGCATTCATTTCAAACATCTAGTTGGAAACAATCACCCAACTAATAGACCGTTCAAAGTCTAGCGAATATCGAACCTTGGGATCCCACGACCAATATTAATAATTTAAAGTGCGAAGGAAAAGAAAATCGCGAGAGACTTGCACAATCTACATGAAACCAAACTGTTCCAATTTTTTTTATCAGACTAGGTTTCGAGAAAACTGGTTAAGATTCCCCCTCCCCTAAACAAACACCTCCCACAAACAATCACCCAAACACCCCAACAAACGAACAAACAAACAAACACCCCAAACAAACGGTTAGCATCCTTTACGAGATTTTCTATGGGGAAGATTTCAGTGGTTGCAGTTTCGTCTGCAGATTTGGCTTTCACGCTACGCATGTCGAAAGTTTGTTTCTTTAAAAGACCACATACTTTATTCATACTTGTTTGCAGGAGATTTAAATGTAAGTTCTCAAATTGCCAACGCATGGGACACAGATGTCCTAAAGATCGTATCGCTGCACTTCAAGGTTTGTTATTCAACAAACCGGTAGGTTTGCCCGGTGATTTAAAAAAAAAAAAAAAGCAGTCAATTTAACACCCAACTCAAAACGAATGCCCAGTTGCATCATAAGCTATACTGGCAAAGGGAGTATTGGCTTATAATTCAATTTTATTAGTTTAGCATCCAGTGGTCAACAAAAATTATTCAAATTCATTAGGTCGCAAAGATCATTCAATTTTGCAAAAGCCAACAGCAAGAGGCTGGTCAACCATTCCGATTCATCAATTAAATTTTAGATAAGGTACACTCTAAAAGCTCCCGGGTCAGAATTGATTTGTGCCCGTTTTGCCTGACCCATTTCTGTCAGAATCTCTGTCAAAATTGACCCCAAAAATGGATCAAACCGACGCAGAGTCCAAGTAAAAATCCAAAGTTTTTACCACTTTCCGGTCAGCCTGACCGAATGGGTCAGGCTCCCCGACCCGGAATCCAGGTCATTTCTGACCCAGGAGTTTTTAGAATGTAGTAAAAACTCAACTACAGAATAGTGAAAATGTACGCTTTAACACCTTAAATGAAATAGAATGACTAAAACGAACCTGAATAACAAGAAAGTATGTGTGCACGAAAATGAAAGGGCAGCTAAAAAGAAACCCCAGTTTGTTCAATCAAGGGAAAATGCGTGAATTTGAACGCCTGTAATTTGGGAAATTGAAATATTTTTTGACCGGGAAAAAACTTGACCGGGAAAACCCATACTGATAGGTCTTTACAGTGATAAATATTGCCCAGGCTTGGTAAATGAAAATGTCAGCGTTGTTTACGACTTGTTATAACTGAACACACGGATGGTTCCGTGGTCTCCGTCGAACACGCACTCATTTATGGAAAAAGCGTATACACATTAGATTGAATCTGGAATACATCATCAGCCCATGATTGGATGGGTTTGCTTCGAAAGTGCAGACATTGATCTGGAACTAACAGTTTTCGCATGTTGACACTTGTCATTATTTTGCTATTCACATTTCAAACTGAAATTGTACTGAGACCTATAGTGATCCCTTCACTAATTTGCGTCTTGCTTTGGGCAGCTCTATGAAGTTGGGCGCTGTATAAGCTACCAGTGCCCATTTCGTGCTTAAGCAGGAAGTATTTCTTTAAAATTTCTGCTCAGCAGAAATGAGCAGGATACAGTCACAAGTTGTACAATTTACATAGTTTGGCTGGTAACTTTATTATGGTATTAAAGCATAATTTTGTTGTGCCAAGCTATTTTCTGTGCTTAAACAGCTCTATAAAAATTGGCATAAGAAAGGACGTAAATGATACGAACAAAATACAATTATTTTCAAATGTCTGCTTCGGACTCTTATTTTGAGTAGTTTTAAATGAGTATATTTGAAAGATAATGATTACAGAGGGATTTCCATATGGGACAAAAATTACATGTGGGCGTTGACGAGAACCTACACCAAGCAAGTCGTCCCATTTAGTCTAGTCAATCTATGGTTTGACCTTGACAATAACTGACTATCGGTAATTTTTATGGCGGTTATTTTTTTTAATAAGGATGAACACAATACTTTTAAAGGCTTTGATGGACAATTATGTTTTTCTCTCCTCACAGTTGACTTGTAAAAAGTTAATGACGATGACATTATTTAGCTTTAATATATCTTTCTTTCATCATCTTGATAATGTCAAAAACTAATGACCTAGCAACTAATTAGTAAGAGTATTTGATGCCAGGTAAAAGCCTTTACAAACTAGATGTGTACAAAATAATCACCATACAAGTTACAAATGAGAGGCACTTATCGTTCCCTTCAGGGACTTATCACTTCTGAACCCGAAATAATATGTTTTCAATGACAATATTAACGAGTTCTCACTAGTTGGTAGGATAATAATCTCATTTGAATGACCACTGCGCTAATATTATGTTTCAGACTCGGTGGTATGACATTTCTCTACTGTGTTTATCACGAGTAATCCCAATGTACAATTTCCACTTGAGCCAAAGGTATTCCAATAAACAATTTTCAAGATTATTACACTTTCAGGAATCATTCAAAAGTAACTCTAACTTGCAGGCAGTGTTTAAACAATTTTGAGAAGTTGAATTTCCCATAAAAGGAAATTGACTGCAATAAAGTGTATGATCCCCCCCCAAAAAAAAAAATAAACAAAATAGTAATAATAATAGTAACAAAATAAATATTAAATACATAAATACAAACAAAAACTGTTTTCCAATTCTATAGGTCTATATGAAATAAAATAAAAACAAGCCAATGAATGAATTTAGACGATACATATATATATAAGTAACTCAAAGATAAGCACGTAATTTACAGTTAGAAAATAATAATAATAATAATGCTGCGTATAAAAACTATGAAAAATAGTTATAACAAAAAATGATACATGAAAAATTCCTTTTACAATGCAGAACAAAAAGGTAAATATCGTCATTTTCGTTAATATGTTGTTTGGGAGGGCTTCAAGAGACACTTGCCAAAAAAATAATTTCTGTTGCAATTTTGTCTAGGTCAAACCATTTTTTGGCACAGATTGACTAGACTAATTGGCCTTTAGTGGTCTTATATCCCGACTCCTAGCAGTATTTTGCGGTCGTGGATATAGTTTTGCACTGCGGCCTCGGTTTCATTACATATAATTTGACTGTGAGGATACAAAATGGTCGTTCCAAAAACAGGCTATACCCGAATTGCCGGCTATAGCTACGGCTGTTTCTGAGGGTGTTGCTATGGACGTACTATATTTCAGCGCATGATGACGCGGGAATCTAGCCGTAGCCGTAGCTGTAGCCATCAACTCGGACACGACCTCAGGTCTACAGACCTGTAAATTTCATTTTTGACTCACCATTGTTTATATCTTTCTGGTCCTGAGTGCCTTGCACTGTCTCCAGTAGGCCCGAAGACATACCTGTTAAGAGAAAACGCGTGAGGAATGATGCTTCATTATCTGTCATGCAATGCAAACCGAGGGTGGATGGGAAAATAGTCTGGTACCCTTTTAATGAAGTGTGAATAAGAACTATCATACTCAAAACTTCTCGAGAAGAGAAGAGTATAAAAGTATCTATCACACATTGGTGTATAAGGGTAAAATAAAAACGAAATTAACAAACAAGTATATAGGTTTTCACAACATTCAAATTCGCAGCAGCATTTTGCTGAAATCTCTAGTTGCGCATATACCCTGCTAAGAATGCCGACTTTGCATGGCTATCCTTATAAGTTCAAAGGTAGGGTAATAGATAGGCTTTTGTCAACGTAATGCTGACATAATAATAAATTGTAGGAGAGATACGATAAGAGTCACATGTGTTATAGTTTCAGCTGAGTATGAGTGTCTGATTGCTGAGAAAACAGCAAAAAGCTATCACGGTATTTTCACTAGACCGTCGAATCCATCCACTTTTAGCGAGATGATAGCGGGTACCAGCCGCATCTCTGGCTGCAGCATTCGCGTACGGACACCAACCCTCAGAAATATGAGAAACGATTCATGCATGAGATTTAATTGTTTTGTGGTGAAAAATTATCCAAACCATGTTTACTTCAGAGGGAATCCTACCTCAAAATAGTTCAGTCCTTCTACCATGTTTCTCTGTCCTTGCTCATATGTTTATACTATCAACAGATTCAGTGCTTCTCACTATTAAAGGCACTGGACACTATTGGTAATTACTCAAAATAATTGTTAGCATAAAAACTTACTTGGTAACAAGCAATGGAGAGCTGTTGATAGTACAAAACATTGTGAGAAACGGCTCCCTCTGAAGTAACGTAGTTTTCGAGAAAGAAGTAATTTCTCAGTAAAATATTTGAATTGATTTTGAGACCTCAAGCGTGAGGTCTCGAAATCAAGCATCTGAAAGCACACAACTTCGTGTGACAAGGGTAGTGTTTTTTCTTCCATTATTATCTCGCAACTTCGACGACCAATTGAGTTCAAATTTTCACAGGTTTGTTATTTTGTGCATATGTTGAGAAACACCAAGTGAGAAGACTGGTCTTTGACAATTACCAAAGGTGTCCAGTGTCTTTGGTAAGTTTTTATGGTAATTTTTTTTCGGAGTATTTACCAATCTGAAACCCCAACCTTAAATTGAATATAGTGCTACATAAATGCACATGGCTCAAAGTGAGATTGAATGACGGTTTTAACTGAAAAGGCAAACTCACTTGTATACAGATGCACGAAAGTGAAATAGGCTGCTTTTTTGCCAAAATAGACCTGGAAAACCTGTGTTATTCTTTATCCCCGAAGCAAATGATAGCAGATCTATTAAGAACTATCATTAATATTTTTCAGGGCCTATACAGAGAGCCTAAGTGCGGGTGATGAAGGCCGGCCCACATGAGGTCATTCCGTATTGAATTTTCATGCAGCTTCACGGACGACCCAACCGTGTCTGTACACGACTAGCAAAGTATTTCTCTCTCCATATACACTCATTCCAACCCGTCCGTACCCGTGGGTTATTTTGGGTCAGGAGTTGTTCAAAGGGGACCGAGATGTAAATCATCGCTGCGTATTAAGCAATCACCTGATTGATGGCCCTCAACCCCCCGAAATTGCAATCATCTTCACCGTCGTGCCCATCTCATATTGAACGCATCATCAATATCGCTTTCCTGCTTTGTACAACTGATTATTTTCTCCCATACAAACACGGCAACGGCAGACCGGGGAAACATTCCGAAGCCATGTCAGTTTTATTTTAGGGTAAGGGGGGACAAATAATTTGCAAAAGCCTGTTGCAGAAAATGCCCTCCTTGACTGCACAACACGCATGTAACTACGCAACGCTAGGTGTTATATTAATATTGATGAATGGTCAGCATTCGAAGATGCCACTCAGTCATAGTGTATGGCTTTATGGAGGTCCATTTTCAGTTAAATGATCTATAATATTTGAAAGCGAATTGCAACACGATTAAGTCGAACTCCTCGCATCACTTCGGATGACCTGACAACGTTTCTGGACACCGTACTGAAATTGTATAGCCGGGTTTTTCCACCGTATATACAACTTCATTCTGTCACTTAATCTTGACATCAGCAGATTGAAGTTCCCGTGATTCATGATTAATCCCCACATATTGGCCCAAGCTCTCGAGAATTGCGCTACCGGGTACCTCTTTTACAAATTGGGCCTTTATTATTGGACCGAGTATCATAAACTCTCTGGAATAGCAAACACTTGACAGCGAGGGACTTCCAAATAGGTTGCCTGTGACACTTTCTTATACATGTCATAGTTAGAATCGCTGTCAGATTCGCGCCTTTTTGCCTGGTGTCAACCGACAGTTTGATTACTGTTGGTTATTGTAAGATACAGCCTTAAACCTTTGATAGTTTTCCCCCTAGATGTAAAGATGGTTGTCACAGATGCCCTGGAGCGCTTCCTTTGCGTAACGGAAAGGTACGCGCAGTTTTCTTGAAAGGGAGCATAACAAAATATACGGATACACCTAGAATGATGTACATTTTCCAGAAAATATGTACCGTGAAGACATAAGGCTTTTAGGAAATGCTGCTCTGTTTCGATTTTAAAGAGAGAATGTAGGATGATTGATGCCCGATACGAGTTAGTACCAACTTTATTCTAAGCTTTCAAATTGATAAACGATCGATTAAAACTGGTCTCAAAATTATCAACATCTTGAAGTCAGCAGTGCTGGGGTGACCATGGTTGCAACCCTTCCATCGAAAAGCATAGCCATGTTGTTGTTGTTTTGTTGTTGTTGTTGTTGTTTTTTAACTTCAACTGTTATTACACAAAAAGGAACACAAAAGTACAATCAGTGTTCCAAAAGCCCATTGTGTTACTCAGCACGACTCCAAAAGCACCAAAGTGTCCACGCATCCCTAATCTTGTAGTTGTATTATACAGGGGACGGAGTTGACCAAACTACTTTCTACAACATTAAAAATGCAATTGAGGAGAGTTATTGCGTGGCGTCACTTGATTTTTTTCCCCGAGACCGATCAGTTTGGGTAAGAAGATATAGACATGGTGTTAAAACAATTTGATACATTTTCAAGACTTGTATTGTTTGTATAGACAAGCCCTAGGGTTGACTATATGATCAACATGACCCAAACACTTTTATAGTGACGATGTTGTATATGGCAAATCATCAACTGTCTTGAACCTCGCCTCTGGGGAAAGTTTGACACGCTATATTGACTAATATCCACATCTGTAGGTTCCACATTAGATGAGGAGGAGGAGGAGGAAGTGTAGGAGGAGGAGAAGGATGAGAAGGACGAGCAGATGGAAAAGAAGAACAAGAAGAAGAACAAGAAGAAGAAAAACAACAAGGAGGGAGTACGAAGAACAAGACGAAGAAGACGACGAACAAGACGAATAAGAACAAGAAGAAGATGAAGAACAAGAACAAGAACTAGAATAAGAAGAAGAACAAGAAGAAGAAGAAGAACAAGAACAAGAAGAAATATTGATTTCACAACAAATATGAAATCACTTATTTTACATAATAGTAGTAAATTTACTTAGAGAACAACAAAGAACAAGATTAAGAACAAAGAAGAACAAGGGAAAAATATCTACACATCGATTCCATTGTACCATTTTGAAGCTGCGCACACGAAGTGACAACCACTTTCATGACAACCAGACAACCAGACAACCTGTGCATGCCCGGGGTGCATTGTTATGGACTAAGCAGACGATAAACAACAACGACCGACCATGCAGAGCCTCGTTAAATTAACCTGAAATAATAGGCCCTTTACAAAAGAGGGTCGTTCATAAATAAATTGTAACAGCAACTTAGCAAATTGACAACAGGAGCCTCTCGTTATTAAAGTGCAGTGGTCCATTCAAACAAAGAAAGGAAAGTGTAATTTACAATTCGACTTGAATTATATATGGCCCTATGACAATTACAGCTCAATATCCGTCCCTTGTAATGTCAGTTTTAACCGTATATAAGCCAATTAATATTAACATTTCCCTCAATAATAAACACCGTCAAAAAGCATCAAATATTTGGCAGGAGCATCGGTCCATTTACTCTCGTATTCCAATTAATATCACCATGGACTATTAACCATCGCTTTCTTCGAAGGGGGAGGGGGATTTGACGTCTTATTTCGTGTTGTTGTGACACCTGATATATTTTTCTATGAATGGTCGCCTAAAGATTTCAGGCATTCACTTGTTGTACCGTTTTTACAAAATACCACTGACAATATAACACGTATAGGTGTTCCCGCTCAAGGGACCACGCCGTGCTGTTTTGACACCGAGCTTCAGACACACATTTCCCGGTATCTTTGAACCAGAATCAGCCGACATCACCATGAAAAAAAAAGAATTAATATTATCGTGACCTCATATTATCCTTCCATTCGGGGCCTCTCCTCTATCTTCAGTCGGTCTTAGCCGCGGTTTTATCGGCACGGCCAGTAATCCAACACCCGTAAGAGGAAGCGTTCCTCTCCCGAGTGCACTACGCCGTTGTTCGGGCAACACTTCAGCAATGATTGTGAACAAGCACGTGTTCATTAATTTGGTCTTTGAGGAGTTCAGTCATACTTCGTTTCATATCGCGCATCTTAATTTGTGCTCGTGGGTCAAGTAGTTATTCTTTCTGAATTATTCACCAATCGGACAATACCTAGGTCTTTAATTTACTATGTTGTTTATGGCGTCGTCTTTTCCAATATTTTTTTTCTGTATGTTTGCAGATGGGTCGATTTTTTTTCTAAACGTGTTTTACCAATACCCGTGGCTAATTCATTTCCAAAACCAGGGCAATCATAAATAGACCCCCTTATACACCTGTATATAACACGCATCGCTGCTGGTACGCTGAGGTCACGCACACGTTTTACGCCCCTAGAGTAGCTGTTGTCCAATGATCTGCCTTCGTTTATCAGTGAGGCCGTTGTTTGAGAGTGTGACGTCTATGCAAGCGGTCTATTCGCCAGTTTTTAAGTTTTTTTTTAAAATGAATATTTATTTTATTCATAGCCAGATAAATCAATACCTGTACAACTTATAAAGCAATGATGTCTTCGCACTTTTAACTTAGAATGCGTCTGTGCTTGCTTTCATTCAACAAAAAGTAATAAGATATGTGGACATACAAGTTCCTCGGCCATCTAGCACACTGTTAGTTCAGATGGAAACAATTGAATGACGACTTCCGATCTACTTAAAAAACAACTTCACAACCCAACTTAAACACTGGCCCCCTTGGCATATTATAGTTTGAATTTCCCTAAAGTGTAGACACATTTCTCAACATGTTAAGTCAATGATAGGTTCTACACCCCCCTCCTTTTCAATATTAAAAAACAAACAAGTTTTATTTCAATCTACGTGCATTCATTTTCACCTTATCAATTATTTATATTTCCTATAATGTGTTTATCGGTTTTAATATAATCGTCCATCTCGGTTTATCAAAGGTTTTTTTAAAGTGTTTTTATATTTGTTTATATTTTAGGAATACTCGTATTAAGGTCGAAACGCTCGGGCATTAATTACCATTTGATATTTTCCCCGATTAAATACAAAATGCGGCAGATGTTTGTTAAAGTGTTAAATTTTTGATGGCAAACTGGGTCCAACGGTTAAGTGAATACAGAATTGCAGGACCTGCGTCATTCGAAAATCAAATTTAATTTACCAAAGTTTTCGGTGAATTTAGTATTTGATTCTGACTAATTGCCCTGCGATGGGTAGTCCCATGGATTACTTTTTTTTCGAAATTAACGAATGACGAAATTAACCCCAACATCCACAAGACCCTCGTAATCCGCTTTTGGGCGCAATTTCATAGCGTTGGTTACTAATTTTTTTGTTATCACATGCACTTTAAATATATTAAGCTCATTATAAGGGCAGGGTTCCGTGGTATAAGCACATTGCCGATACTAGGGTAACATTTTTAGGGGGCACAAGAGGGTGCACAATTTCTTTTCTAATAAGGGGGTCACTTCTGGCCAATTAACACGTTAGTTTCCGTTAGCACTTTTCTTAAACAAGTCCCTTTTTGCGCTCTGGTTATGCCATTCACAATTTGTATACGATAATCCAACATGAGTGTAAAAGCAAAATACATTGTCTGCGTGTATAACGGATAAATAGTTTTACAAACATTGAACGTTTCACATAAAGCTATAAAATGTAACATTTTACTTGGGTAATTTTTAATCTCAAAATCATAGATTTCAAATTGGGGTATTCGGGGGGCACGGACATCAATTGGACCGTGCCTCCCTTAGTTACGCCGCTTGTTAAGCATCAGCATCGTGGTCTCTAGGGCAGGCACTGTTTAGCGACCCTCGGTACAATTCTACCACTCACCCCTGCTCAAGTAACACCGTAGGGACCCATCTACTTCTGGATTTCAAAATAGAATCGTGGTTGGTCTTAACAAACAGTTTCAAATTCTGTGAAAACGATTTCCACAAAAAATGTATCTGTCCTCATTTAAAGGAACATTACAGAATTGGTTAGTGTTACCAAATCAGTTGATGGCAATGTAAACACTTTATGTAATCCACTATATACATAAACTGACAAACCTGTAGAAGTTTGAGATCGATCGGCCATCTGGGTCACGAGAAAATAGTGAAAAACCGAGTACACATTTGCATGAAATCATATAGATTCAACAAATGAATAAAACGCTCACTGAGCGATAAACTCAAATCGGAAAATGAGTTTATTCATTTCTCATCAAATATGGCATTTCAGACAGAAATATTTCAAGGGATGTTTTCTACTATCATCATCATTAGACCGTGTAAGTTTTATGTAAATCTGTGATCAAAATTGTTCTTACCAATTCTGTAATGTTCCTTTAACTTTGTAATGGACGGTAACGTGAGATCTGTCTTCGCAAACAAACAGATTTAAAATGCACCCTATTGTTGGTAGACAGCATCTAATGTAACTTGTAAGAACCTTCAACAAAAAAATAACAAAAGGCGTCTTGAGACGTCGGAGCCCACCCCCTCCCCACCCACTCACAAGCCCAGGGATACAGGCCCTCGTGGAGACCCTTCCAGTAAATTGGAATCTTTGGTGTTTTGTTTCTCCCAAAATACACATAGGCCTACATTATCCTCGGACGGCAGATGGGGATAACTCCCCCACATAAAACTACAGAACAATTCACATACACCACTCAATATTTGACTTCGGGGAAACGTCCATTACATTCCTCTTATCAAATAAAAACAGAGAGCCACACTTTCACAGTTCTCCGCTAGAGGTCACAGTGCCCCCGCCGAAAATCAAATTTACCTCGGCGTGTGTGCAACGTTCCAGCATTAAATCAAATTTAAAATCGTCCATCTCGACCCACTAAAAATTATTTCCTTTGTCAATTAAAAGTAGCTATCCTTTTTGCACAATTCTAACCACCACAATGTAAGTCAATATTCAACCTTATAGCGTTTCCTGTGACAATGAGACAACAATACGCAATGAACAGATGGGCTAATGGTTCAAATAAACTTGTCTGCTTGGCGCACGAGCACGACGCCGAAACAACGAATGTAAACTGTCTTTTTTTTCACCAAACGACAAATTAATAATCGACGATTGAGTGTTTGTGGGAACCGATTAACACCGTGAAAAGCTTTTACTCAAACCTGAAAGTGAAAACGGGCAAAACAAATAATCGGTAAAATTGTTCATAACTGTCTATAGAGAAATAATTCAAACAAGATTACTTGAGTTCAAAGCTTTTATAACCTAGCTTTAAAACCTTAGTTTATTTTACAGTAAACACTACTGTTCTTCACATCCCTCTCGGCTCGAACTAAATCATGCTTAATGATCGTTTTATGTTCTTAAAAGTATCAAAGAAACATCAGAAGAGAATATCCCAGCAGTTTCAGTGAATTCCTTGTATAGGAAATACACGTACACTACTGATATCATTATCCACATAGGTCTTATATCTGAATGAGTTGTGACAAGTTTTAAGGAGTGGCTTATCGCATTGTGTTATTGCATTGACTGGTATAGCCTATTAATAGGCCATGGCGATTTTTTTCCTGTGATTTTGAATAAGAAAACTGTGCCAAAGTTCATCAACTGAGAAGTGCACCGCTGTTCAGGGTTCATCAACTGAGCAAGTCACTCCGTTCATAGTGGTTCCATATCGCGTAAGTCAATCTGTGCAGGAGATGACCACTGATGAATTTACACTGCCAGTATTGATGCGAACCGATCGCTCCGAAATCAATGTCACAGTTAATTCGATATCACCTACAATGGTATGAGTTGTCTGACGTCACTCAATCGTGTGCCTGTTCGTAGTACATTGAAGTTCCAGTGAAGAGAGTTGTTTAAAAAACAGCCTAAATTGTACTTTAGTAATGATGGAACAAAGTTTAGCTGGTTTCCCGTTCAAAATGTTCCCAGACCGTGCACATACATAGGAGGGAGAGATTGATAGTGGGGTACCACGACAGCTTAACTCCGCCCACACGGAAATGCATTCTCCCGTGCGATCGCTGAATAATTGAAGATGGGTGGAAATATTGTCATCACGTGACGGCTATCATTCCGCTAAGTGGTGGACAAAGTAGGCGAGTCCAAGGGATATAATCGCCTGCCTGTGGACGAGTACCAATAGAGCACCAGTGCATCAGCAGGGAATAATTGAGACCACGGGGCTGACATACTAATATAGTGTGGACGGAGAATTTCTCTCAGTTTCATCGGTTGGAGAGCTCTCTCATACAGGCGACTGGATTAGTTGCATCGCCGGACTTCCAGCTAAGATAACCGTCTCCCGTTAGCTACAAAGTTCAGGTATGTCAGTTGACACGTTTTGACAATTTAAGTTGACGAAACTCAGAATATGGTCAGTTTCACTTTTCGTAAGCTGCCATTATGGTTCCACATACTTTGATCGATTTCGATCCAAAAGCCCATTGATTATAAAATTCATACCAGTACCAATCCTCCCGAGCAATGTTGTCATCTGAATTGATGTTTAAATCGAGAAAATAGCATCTGAAGAGCCTCCATAAGTTGCTGGTTGTTGTAAAAGATATAAGCTCATTGTAAACTCGCACAAAACACCTGTGTTGGCTGTATGGTGCGCTATTTAACACTTGATCCTTGGCAATGGATTTACTTTGCAAAAGAGTAAGGAAGACCAATTGCAGGAAGTGAAAGTTATAAAGTACTTCCAACTTTCCTCCTTTAGGTATACAAGTTATCCTCCTTCTTCGAAATCTTGTCATTGTTTCCTTGTTTGTCACTTTTATGCATTTTTTATGTATGTAACTTTTTTTTTATCAATGAGGGGTCTGTCCGCCACTTTCCAGTCATCGTGGCCCAGACCCTATAGGCATCTGTCCAGCCCTTTCCGGTCACTGTAACTTAGCCCTATGGGCGTCTGTCCGCCCCTGTCCGGTCACCTTGTCTGGGACCCTTGGTATATGCCCGCCTCTTCAATCTGTCCGCGTACGTCCACCCCTGTCCGTCTACCCTGACTGCGCCACCACAACTTGACAGACTACGGGCGAGTTCACTCATATTTACAGCTCCGGTCCGAGAGTATTTCGACTACCGTGTTAGCGAAGTGAATTTTGCAGTTAATCGAAAAGCTAGTGCGTGGTCTTTATTCCCCCTCCCCGCCTCCTGATAATTGTGTGCTATTCACCGTTGATAACGTTTGATGAACACCTCGATCAACCTCCATCATTTTCTCATTAACGAAACATGGCAGAATACACACAATTAACTAGAGTTTACGCCTGCCAAGGTAACGAAGGACTCGTCTCAGCTAATTCAGCGCCGATACCATGATTTATTTGTCTTTGGTGCAGGTTTTACATTTTATCTTATTTCGTAATTTGTTTTTTTTACCAGTTTAAGATTGATGTAAAATGTTTGCCCAATACCTGATTGTCTATTAATCATCTCGAAGTGACATTGAGAATATTCGTGATTGTTTGTTGAGCTCTTATATTAAAAAAAATCAATAAATACACATTATTTTAAAAAGAATATTACAAATCAAGGTTTAAGAAATCATCAAGAACATCCGTCTTACGTGTTTCGTTTCCCACCAATAAATATGATCGATCTAAATCAATCACACGGCACCATGAGTGTCAAAAGGGTGTTCACAACACCTCTTATTTTGTACAAGTCATTAAAGATAGTTACCATAAAAAAAATCAGATTCATGGTCACATTTCTTGATCTATTCTTGTCTATTAAAAATACCTCTATCAAAAACTCATGGATTCATCAATACAAATTTACCGATCGTAATAGTAACACCACCCTCTTGGGCTCCTTGAATTCATATTACGTCACAGCAGATGGCAATTTGGAAAGTTTGTGACGTATAATGCGATATTTGGGTGGACTATCCGGATTTACGAATAACACTTATTGGAAGTTGTTCAGTAAACTCAGTACAGTCAAGCATATCACCAAAGATAAAACCCGGGTTATACGCTATTTACCTTAAAGGCAGTGGCACTATTGGTAACTACTCAAAATAATTTTTAGCATAAAACCTTACTTGGTAACGAGTAGTGGGGAGAGGTTGACAGTATATAAAACATTGTGAGAAACGGCTCCCTCTGAAGTGACATAGTTTTCGAGAAAGAAGTAATTTTCCACGAATTTGATTTCGAGACCTCAGAATTAGAATTTGAGGTCTCGAAATCAACCATCTGAAAGCACACAACTTCGTGTGACAAGGGTGTTTTTTCTTTTATAGTTATCTCGCAACTTTGACGACCAATTGAGCTCAAGTTTTTACAGGTTTGTTATTTTATCCATATGTTGAGATACACCAAGTGAGAAGACTGGTCTTTGACAATTACCAAAGGTGTCCAGTGTCTTTAAATACAGCGCCATAAAGACTATTATAACAATTAAAAGACCTTGGACCAAGCGGTACATCGGAAAACTCGGTAAATGACAAGTGTTACACTGCAATTATCTCATTGCCTAGAACTATTGTTTCTGCAGTGTAACTGATGACACAAAGGGTATATAGGAAAACGATGTATTCACAACAGGTATACCTGCAGTATTGTGGTTCTTTTAGTCAAGTGAATAACACAAAATTAAAGGAAAACAAAACCTAATTCTAAACGTTTTCGCTCATATTCCTTCTACACTACAACTGAGACCGGTATTGGGACCACGTGGTGGACAGTTGTTCACTATTTAGTAATACGTTTACGCCTTATCTACACCGCAATCCCGGCTTTGTCTTTTATTAAAAGCAAGTACTTCATGCAATAAGGACACATTCAAATAATAATGTACACTCTAAAAACGCCCGGGTCTATCTGATCCGGATTTCGGATCCGAGGTGGCCTGATTCATTTTCTGGAACACTTTGACCCGATAGGCCTACCTGTGTCAACTTGATCCGTAATTGGAAATGATTTGGTCATTTGATTCGGATTCCATGTCACTTCGACACGAACTCCGGGTCAAACTGACCCAGAAATGGATCGGCCCACTGGGCTCCGGAATCCGGTCAATTCTGACCCGGGAGTTGTTAGTAAGAGTGTCTATACGGTGACAACAATCAAATCTTTGCAGTTCCACTGTCTCATTTTGATTAGTCAGTTGGGTATACACAGTCTAGATCAAATTTGTACAAGCTATTACACTAATCGATACATAGGTAAAAGTAAAGACACGTTTTAGTAAGCAATACATACAAGGCAGTCTTCGAGCTCTCAACTCCCGTCTCCGGGGGGCGAATTTTTTTTTCCAAACTTTTTTTTTCTTCTTTTTTTTAAATTTTCTTTCTTTCCAACATCCGCATTCAGATCGAAAAAAAAAATTTCAAAATCATAACAAAAAAGGGTCATCATAGCAATGTCGTTTGGGAAAAAAAAATCGCCTCCGGGGGTTGGTGGGGGCTTGGAGTCCGGCAGTGTCCCGAGTACGAGTCGGCTCTATCGAGTCATACACAACACTGTCATAACACATGATTCAAAAGCTTTCTTCATGGGCGGCCATCATCAAAAATACAGCATGATGGTGGTTACAAAAGAGTACATTGGTCCATAAAAATACAGAGTGTATCTTGGCATGCAGTCAAATTCTTTGTACAAAATATAATAAGGAAACTTGAAAAAAATTGACTTCCGTAAATGCCTATCATGTACAAATAACATTTCGTTAACACTTTAGAAACGCTTCCCTTAATTCAATTTGTTAAAGTACAATAGTACCATTAGTACAATGGTCCATAGACTCATTTACACGCACTACACGGATATTTGGCCCTTTATGTGCTGTCGACATTATTTCGTCATGAATGCACATGAGTTACTATACTCTTTAAACATGTAATATTTTGAAGGAGTGTTTTTTGTCAAAAGTGGAATTTTGTCAATCTGGACTGAGGATCATAATCTGATGATCCGATTTTCCTGTTCTTGCGTCATAACAACGAAAGCCTTTCTATCTATCTATATGACATGTGATTCCCTGCACAAACGCCATCCATCATGCGTTTGTCATCAATGGAGCGTAATTTCCACCACAGCGTCGTCTACCAACTGCAAATGATCGTTAGTAATTTTGTTTAAGCTCAGGCCAGCGTTGGGCGATGCAGAAATACCAGGGCCATTTAAAATCGGGGTGTGGTCCTCCAATTAGTTTTATGAGAGATCATCTAACGTTCTCTATTCCATTCGAATTTTGCCTTCCAGCTATACGTTGCACTTGGCCCTTTGCCAGAAGCCCCTCTATTAACCCATATCACATCCCACGTAAAACTGTGTATAGACAACAACAAAGCGACAACGGCTTTAATCAAGCTAACCACTGCATCAACATATCAAAACATTAATGGAAAACAACAGATGTACCTCTCCAAAGAGATGGTCAACTGCTGCACCGAATGCCTCCCTCCCCTCCCCCTATCCATGCACTCAGCCAGCACGTCAACCACACCTGGCACCAACCTCCATCGCCATTGCTGGAGAAGACTCAATCGGCTCATCAGAAGTGGAAATGAACGGTTTGGACATAGCCGTTGAAAACAGGCCTTACTGCTGACCCAAGCTACTCCTGTGGAGCAAGCCACAGGCAGCCTAGCTACATTATAACCGAATGCAGTCTCTTCAAATGCGCTGGTAACTTCTTAAAACACCCCGACAAAACTTCTATGGAGTGTCTCTATAGCTCAGCCCTTTTTAACGCCGAATATGTCCAGCCTGCTGAAACACTTAAACAAAATAATAAACTGTCCTCCTGACATTCCTAAACAGTTAATTTTTGAAGCCAACTAGTTCTTCAAAAACATTTGATTTCCTCTAATGTCTTTGAGATTTGCCTTATTCTTCTATAAACAATTTCTAATTCAAATAATCTCAAATTCAGTTACCATAATGCTCTTTTTCTGAACCAATTTGATTATAGTGTACTTCAGTTTTAATCAGTCTAGATTTCACAGACTTTAAAGATATCTATTATGATATAATATCTTATGACACCGATGAATAAACTCTGGGGATTCTTTATACTCGAAAACAACAATTTTTGATTTGTATAGATCAACCGTGACCACTGACACGCCATAGAGGGTCCCAAACAGATACTCCAAGCAAGTTGCCGACAGTGTATAAACACTTCTACAAATACTGTCTCTGGCAACACACAGCTAGATGTAAATGATCACATCTACGACGGCAGGTGGCCAAGAGGGTACGGTTTGATTGAGCATCGGCATAGAGTATTTACCCAGCTGTACACGTTGGTTATTAAAACTACACACGACGCATTGGCGTGAAGGACGTTGGTACGCGGATACCACTAAGTCCATGTAGTGGCGCTCAGAGACTGAAATTTGACAAAACCTTGTGAGTCGAGAGCCAATGTAACCGAACACTGTCTACTACTAGATGAACATGCCTATATGTAACATTATTATTTAGTTTTACCCTTACACCGATGTGTGTAAAGCACTCGGTGTAAAGGTAACATTGTAACATTATTATTATAAATTTCTCGTAATGAAACCAAGGATGTCTCATGTGAACTTAATTACTGTAGTTCGCAAGCCTGAGGAATTCTGTAAACAAGGATGCCTGCTTTGTACCAGAGACACCGGGGTTAACCCCTACTCTTCAACGATAAGTGTTCTGGATTCATTTATAACGTGCACTATACCAATCCTAGTACACGGGACCTACGGCTTTATGTCCCATCCGCAGGAAAAATCTTCTTTCGTCAAGTATATCTTGATCATATTATAGGACACACGTGCAAAGACCGGGACTCGAACCCACACTCTGCTGATCAGAAAGTCCGCTGACTCTGATTAGTATAGACATAATAATATGGTATTTGTTTAGAATTCAGAACCCAAAACCCCTTGCATATGACGGCACAAGCCCAAACAGCGTCCTCACCGAGGTCGAACGAAGACCTATCATTGGCTGACTGTGCGAGGCGCGTACACGCGTGCACGTTTCAATTTGACCTCAGCAATGGCGGGCAATGCAAGGGTTCTCTAGAAAAGCTTTCATAATATAGACAATTACGGAAACGTGTGGCCAAGTCTAAAACACATAGAGCTGTGGCCGTCCTAACGACTGGTCTTCGAAAATGGACACCCTAGTGTTAGCAGTTCGACAGATAAATTTGACACGTTGTGGTTTCCCATTACATAGGCGGGACTCCGGTTCTGGGCTCATAACTCCTTTGATTAAAGGCATTACCTTTTGTAATTACTCCACAAATTAATGACGAGAAAAACTTACTTGGTAAAGAGCAATGGAGAGCTGTTGATATTATAATCAATGTTAGAAACGACCCCGTTTGATGTAATGTAGTTTTAGAGAAAGAGGTACATTTTTTCCCCAAAAATTTGAATCTGAAAAAGGCTTCAGGCATGAAGACTTTCTTAGGCATCTTAAAGCACATAATTCTATGCAACAATGGTGTCTTTGCTTTCATTGTTTTCCAGCAACTTTGATGACCAGTTGAGCCCAAATGTTCACAGGTTCGTTATTTCATGCATACGTTTGGATACACCAAGTGAGGATACTGGTCTTTCACAATTACCAAAAGTATACCCTGGCTTTAAGGCTTGAACTTTCATTCTTTTAGTAAAGGTGCTTCATATCATGCAGTGTAATCAACGAAAAGGGAGAATGCTATTACGTCTGTCAATAATACGCTCTTTAGCTTGGGATGGCGTCTTGATACGGTGTGTGAACGTACGTTTGCGGCTTCGAAAATACTTTAAATGTCAGCCCCCACTCGAAGACAAATTCCTTTTGCGACAATGGTATACCTCAATCTTTCAAATGGAAGTGATTTTCGTTTTTATCTCAATCCCGAACGGATCATCGCTCCTTGAGTCTCTTACGGCGGAGTGTCAACACCACCTGTACTGTACGGTGGGGTGTCACACCCATGACGTCAAACCTTAGCTCCGACCAAGATATGACGTCACGTATACAGTACCTTTCAGTCATCGTTGCATTTTTTTCTTTCTTGCGAAATCGCGGCAATCCAAAGATGCGGTTCTTTGGTTGAGTTTGAACTTGCGTATAGCGTAGTCGTGCTGTTTTTTTGCTGAGCGTTGTAAAGTATTTGAACAGTCACAACAAAAAGAGAGCAAATTTCGCAGACGAAATAAAAAAAAAAAAAAAATGGGGGGGGTGGGGTTTCAACTGCCATCTTCTTCGAGATCCAATAAGGCGGACACAAGTTCCTAATTCGTTTAAAGTTAACGCTTATTTTTTCACTGAGTTTACCGTATGAAACTAGTTCATGATCATGGTAATTGGTTACGAGGTTTTGGTTCGTGGCGTTTAACTACGTGCTTTTTTTTCTCAACCGGTTCTTTGATCCTGGTTATTGTATTCGTCTTCTGGGCCCATACATTAAGGTTTCAAGATTGTATAGTTTCTCATTAAATTTAAATAAAAAAACACATTTCAGTCAGCACTGTACCCGTAAAAACAACTGTAAAACGTCACTTTCCGGATAACAAACAATAGTGGTTTACAGGGGTTTGTTCTAGGATGACTTGTCGCATATGCAGCTACTGCCACGCTCGCCATTTTAGGAACCAAATGCATGCGTATAGTGTAAAGCCACGTCGCCTAAAATGCGCACTACACTGTATCACACATGGGAACTTTGCCTTCCACAATGACGCAACTAAGAGAATTGTGATGATGACGTCAGGGGAAATGGATCAATACCTTAATTCCTGACTTGGGCGTTGTCCTCATCAAGAAGGGAGAATCTTCAAACTCCAAGGCCAAGACCTACTTCTTTGTCGCTTGCCAAAATAGAATGTCAAAAATGGTCAACAATAAGATCTACAATAACGAAAAAGGTTATGCCACATTGCGTGTATTCATGGATGTGGTATCTTTTTTTTTTAACGTAAGCTAGCCTTTTAGCCGTAAGCCAGGTTGTCACCATGCGAATGCGAAGCCACAGTTGTCGTCACAAATTAGCAAGGAACAAGCTCAACCCTTGTGAAACATTTTTTTGATTAGATTATCAACATTTTGCTTCCTATTCGCAATCACATGAAGTATAAACCGGGCTTTATTCGTGAGTACCCATCTTATAATTGTTAGTCCCACAAGTGAAAGGTTTTGTAAGCGTGCAATGCTCGTTATGGCAACCAGACAAATGTGATTTTCTTTGAAGGAGCAACCTCGCTTTCAAATTCCAATTAAACAAATGCACAAGTTCATTATGTGCTGGTGTCAAGAATAAAATGAAATGGTGATGTCCATTAAACATGCCCAAAGCATACAGAATTGTAAGACAAGAGCACCCGTCACTCCGCAATGAAAGATAGTAAAAGAGTGGATGGAAAAATAAGAGAAACTTTCCAGAGAACACTATCCCATAATGCAAATAAAATGTCTATGGTATAACTATCAGACCCTTGTTTTTAAAGAATATTTACACAGAGGCAAACATTTATTAATTCATAAAGCTCGTTTCGTTTGTTCTCCCTTCACAATTGACTAATGACTCTACCGCTATGCAATGAAAATTGTTGAAAGCAAGAACGAGCAATTTAATTCCCGACGTATCTTCTCTTCAATGCAAATATTAATAAATTAATGTAAAAAATTAGGTTATTCTCTTTATGCGTAAAAACACTGACAATAAATAATACCTCAGTATTGTACGTTAATGATTGAAGACTAATTGGAAATGATAACTGACAAACCAATTAACTCCAGACCTACTTCTGATAAATTTTGAAGCTAAACACTGCTCTCTCATGAGTAATCCCTAAGGTCTCACTTGACACAAGCCGTTGTTCAATGACAATATTAACGAAAACGGTACTTAATAATATAAGCCTAAAGGCAGTTTTTGAACGACGATTCTGTTAATATTTACTGCAGGTATCTTGCACACTACACAGTCATGTCGTTATAACTTCGCAGCAGCTTCGGGCGGTACAGCGAGCTAAGGGTTAATGATGCATTCAGGATCGAGTGTTAAAGTTGCAGCGTTGTTGAGTGACCTTTAGGCCCATACAGCCTCGATTTCTTATCAACAGCGAATGAAACAACTACCTTTTTTGGTATCCTTTGCGTTGCCTTTACAATCATTTTAGTATCGAAGTACGTGACACTCCCCCTCTCGCTCTCTCTCGCTCTCTCTTCTGCGTAATGTCACTTGAATTTACCCAGTCATTGTTGTAGGGGGTATTAAGAAATTTGCACTCGAACGTGCGCAGGGAAAGTGACTGACCTTTCTTTACACAAGAGGGCCAAGGTTGCGGTCATTATTGTGGGAGGAGATAGTTACTTTAAAAAAAAAAATGCATTGCCGGGTGAGTCGCGGCTGTAAAGGATGACATTGTCTTGACGGGCAGCCCCAACTAAGTACACTTGAGGCATAGCATTAGATTAACGTAGGACATTTAGTTTGTATTACAGAGACTTGTGCAATTCGAGCCTTCATTACCCAACATAGCACATCCAAAGATTCCTGGTGACAAAAAAGTATCTTCTGTAAAAGACACGTCACCCATTGGTTGGTGTAAACCACCGCTGAATAAAATTTTTAAAATAACAATAATTAAAATTGAAGATTTAAGTAATAAACACCAAAGTACAATAACGTGCACACTTTATTTTCACATAGCCTTGTTTCATTTCGGCTGAGAAATAATGAATATGCAAAGATAGTTTTCTTGAAAAACATTCTTTCCTTATGTCGGTAAAAATATTGTTGACACATAAAAAAACATTGTTAAATTTGTTTACCAATGTGTAAAACTGATGGGGATTGGGTTTTCAGTCCCTACCTGATTGCGTTGGTTTTCCAAATTTTGGGTTTTCTTCCCACATCTAAAACTGACATTTATTCATCATCTTCTTTACATATAGGTATAGTCAATCCTCTGGGTCACGGTGCTTGTCGCTTTTGAGGGTCCCTTAGTTTCATTACCAGAAAGATATCAAATTAGTGTCTGCTCCAAAACACTTCTGTTACCTTGTTCTTATTGACATAATTTTGACCCACCTTGATTGAACGTAGTGTTATTATATGTACCTTTAAAAGTTAGCTCCCGTTCCAAACGATTTCGTTTGGAAACGTCCCCCCCCCCTAAACATCACACCCTCCTTAATCATTCCATTTCACTCTCGAATGACCGTAGGTCTTTCTAAAGAGCACCAGCCCCCAGACTGTGTATAATAAACCACTGTCTGGCAGATGAATCATATTTCATAATGACCATATTAACCAGGGTGTTTTTTCTCGAGTTTAATCTGTAGCTTCTATTATAAGGAAAGCATTTGAGATATGTCTTTTCAGTGAAATTTGACGCCTTAATCTACAGGTTCTAAATTGAACTCCTCGTTATAACGAAGCTCGTTATCTAACGACTCGTTGGTTAACAACGATTCTCGCCTGACTATACCACATTATCAGCATTATCTATGCAGTGTACGCGATTCAACTGTTCCAAATCCCAAACTACCACTTTAAAATGGTATTAACCCGCGTTTAAAACCGTTGAGATTTTACCTCCAGTTAAAGGAAATTGGACACATTTAAGTACAGGCAGTGGAGTAACTTAGGGGAGGGGGGAACGTGCCCCCATTGATGTACGTGCCTCCCCCCATTTGAAGTCTTGACTTATGAAATTTAAAACTATTTACATACACACAGACAATGTATTTGTTTTTGCCTTCACGTCAGATTACCGTATAAAAAGTAGTAAACGGCATAACAAGAGCACTGAAAAGGTACCTGTTTGAGGGAGATGCAAACGGAAACTTCATAATACATTTTTTTCTAATGGTGCACCCCCTTTTGCTCTAACAAAGGTAAACAACACAGAATACACAACTTGGATTTGAGGGTACGATCCTCTAGATTTTAACGAACAAGTGGCGTATACTAAGGGGAGGTTTGGGGCACGGGGGACACGTGACAAAAAATTTGCAGTACTCTTGACCGCGGGAGGGCGTATGAGACAAACTTTACGTTTTCTCGTTGCTGGTGATATTATTATCATTATTGGGCCAAAGATGCACGAAAACAACATAGACCTACAGGCACTCAAAGTAAGATACAACTAAAAAATGTGATGCGAGGAAATGTGTCGTTGAAAGCGCCCTCAAGTGGTAAAAAGTACGGTCAATTGATGTCCGCACCTGCAGATTGCAAGCTAGACTGGTCCGCTGTCCTTATCTGCAAGGATAAGGAAAGGCACCGGTCTATTTATAATAAAAGAGATGGTCACTGCTACTGGTCCCCTGTCTGACTGGTCCCCTATCTACAAGACCGCAATGGGATGCGAGGTCAAAAGTGCGTTTGTCAGGATTCCTCCAAACGCTCGAAGCCGGTCTCTGGCGTAAAAAACCAGCCTCGAAGTGTGACGTCAGATGTTCGGGCTAATTGCAAGCAAACTATTTTTGTACAACGCTACAAGATGCTAATTGCAAAGTGTCATTTACCTACAGTAAAATAAAGCAGAGAAAGAGTGTACATTCACGATAATGGCGGTTGAGTCTTGGCGCGCAACTCAAACCTCAGCTGCTTGTATTTTGAGTTTTGACATTCCTTTCTCTGTGCATAAACCTTTTTCCTACCGAACGACATTCATAAACGCCGCCATTTTGCATATACTTGTGTTTGGTTGTCCCTTTCATGGTTGCCCTGACCCAGCCTTGACTAGTAAATACTCAAAATCTGGAATCATAAATTTTACTCCTTTTTATATTCATACCAAACGAATAAACGCAAAAGCTAACGTAAAAAATAAATACTTTCAGGTTTTGAGCAAATGCTTTTCTAAAAGCATTTGCTTCATTTTATTCATACGGATGCTGGTAATTGCTTAATAATTGGTAGTAAAAGCAAATATTGGTGGTTATCTATATACGGCCCAATGTATCTGTAATTTTCCCCTCCACGTCAGATCATCTTTTGAAAAGCATTAAACGGCACAACAAGGGCGCTGAAAAAGGGGTTTGTTTAGGAAAAACGCAAACGGAAACTACAATTTTGAGTGGCCAGAAGTGCTCCTTAGAAAAAATGGTTCACACCTCCTGTACCCCCTAAAATGTCACCCTAGTTTCGCCGCTGCACACCATGCCAAAAACCTGTCAATTTCATATAATGTAGGTATAGTTGATCCCGTTTTTAGTGAGAACAACGAAAAATTGATTATGTTTTGTCCGGACTTTATATCGATTACGGCCATCAAACTGTGAAGCAATGGTGCGGTCCTCAAATGCAATTTTCTCAATTTTGACCAGTATTTCAAACCAAAATATTTATCTGGATAATTGGTAATGAAGTTTATATTTAAGGCATTAAGTACGCCTTTAGGTTCAAGTTAATTTGTTATATTTTTATGTAAAATTATCAACTATGTTCTTGATGCGAGTTTGTGCGTGTAAAGTCAAGACACAATTATTCCAAACATATAATTATTTTTACCGAAAACGTACACACGTACCTTGGAGGACATTAAATTCAAAGCCCCCTGCATCCTAAAGTGACAATAAATACTTTGCCCTGAACACACATGGTGTCATGCTGGGTTTCTGGATTGGTTTTTAAACTTGTTCGCTGTGTCCGGTCGAAATAAATTAGATCGTCGTGGTTTAACACTCGGGGAGACACGCATCAATAAAACTCGCGAAAGTAATGGCTTTCGTCGCTGCTACCTGATGGGGGCCAGGCATTAGCATCAGCTGAGAAGCTGAAATGATTTTGAGTCAAACAATGAAAAGAATACTAAAATTTACTAAAGCGGGACTTGAACCTTTCCAACTGATATTTTTTTCCAACCATGGAATGGAGGTAGAATTCAACTCAACTTGTTTTTGTTTTTTTAACACTATACAGTTAGTTTCCCTTGTGGTTTATTACTTGATAAGCTAAAATCTTTTCAGCAAAAATTGCCCGCTTACACAACGGTCAAGGTGTGACTGAATTTATCAAGTTTAAGGGTGCGAAGCCTGTGTGACAGCTTGTTTACTTTTAGTTCACACTTGTAATTTCATCGTGATTGGGTCTGCACGCAAGCGGAGACCGTTCGACAAGTTTTCGTCTATCAACAATGCACAGTGTTTGGCTGTAATCATCCTATAGGTTTAAACAACCAAGGAGGAACTGGAGTTTATCTGATGCCTCTTTAAGTCAAATTTTGATTTTGTAATCTTGACGGCAGACCTTACAGGTTTTTTTAATACAAAATTTCAATTTTTGTAATTGTTGCTATTGAAGATCTTTTCATATCTACATTTTCATTTTAAGATGTAGATTTTTCACCAAATCTTCGGCATTTGATTTGCTTTTCGCACGTGATTTTCAAAATAATTAATCAAAACATCAATTTGACACGGGGTTAAATCTGAAATCTGGATATTATTTCGACCCGATATTTGTAGCCTTGGACAAGGCTATGCCTATGTATACGTTTGCTCATCGAGATAATTAAAAGACATATGGAACAATGATAACTGTAACATTGTTTAAAATTAATATTTTGTGATACTCGTCAATTGACCTTTCCACCCTCTTTTTCTAACCGTTTTGAAAAGTCTTTATTTTGCCCTATCAAAATTTTGTTGAAATCTTACACGAGATCGAGTTTCATCTTAAGAGTCCTCGGCTTTCGGAGACGCCGACTCTTCTCTATTGTAGACGTGAGCAAAGACTTCCTTGCAATTCGAACAAACCTGACATTTGGATGTTTGGCAGCAAGACAGTTTGAAGGTTTTGCGGGCGGGGGAGCATCCTACTCCAGTGACTGCCAAGTCGGAAGTTTCACGGAAATTGCCAGAATGGGAAAGATGGGTTTCCACCCCTAACAACCCAGAATCATTTGATAGACCCTCACCTGTTGTTATCCAGTCTCAAAAAAAGATGGCAGACGTCACTTCGTGAACATCCCCAAGCACAGTCTACCCTCTGCTAAAAGGCATATTTAATTACATGCATTTGAAAAAGGGGATCGCACCCCCATCCCCTCCGCTTCGACTTCAAAAGAACTGCCCGTCACTTCAACAGTTGACGTTATATCATTAATGAGCCAGGGGCTTGAACTTACTTCCTCCGTCCTTAAGAGCCCTTGTTACGATGGAGTGGTTGCCAGCTGGCTTCCGGCGCGTGGTAACCAGACCTTGAAACTATAGCGTCCATGATTCCATATGGTGTCGCCTCCATTGATGACGAAAGCTTACCTGTAATAAGGTAACATGAAATAGATAAACGTTGAAAAAAAAAGTCCACCCGGATGTTCTCAGAGGCAAAATCACGTCAAGTACAGAGTTACCTGGACAGACGTGCTTCGTGCTCCCCATGAGATCCAACATCATTGAGATATGCATATGTGCTAGAGCACGAAATAATTGCTAATATCCTGTGGACACCCAAACCAATTTTAAACGGAGGTTTGATAGCCCGAGAAGGGGGGGGGGGAGAGAAAGATGCAACTGACTCCTTCAATAATATTAAGGTGGTGCTTTTTAGCGTTAGAGTTGGTGTTAAATATTCAGTGACATACTTTTGTCCAGGGTGAGGCGTCTTTTAAGATAGCATTGAGTGCTTTTAAGTTCTTACTTGTCAAAAATAAGTTGAATAACTCACTTTTATTGAAACATCAATTGTTATTATTGTAGTGCGCAACAGTTAGGTAATCTTTTGAATAAAAAGTCGTTATAGTGGATTGATACTAAACGCATAATTAACAAAGGAACCATGCATATAATGTGGAACATTCGAACATATTAGAGAACTGAGAGGTAAAGCCACACTTCACACTAACGTTGTTAATTAAGTTGGGCAACGGTAGTTTATCAGAAAGTCGACAAGTTCACTATAAGAACCTGATTTTTTTTAAACAATTATATCAGTGTAACTGTGTCTGATTCACTGACCATCGTGACTAGAGTCTGACTCATCAAATACGTGGGGTCAGAATCAACATGGATTCCAGGGGTCGATTTCACAAAACTCTTCCTAACTTAGGACTAGTCCCATGCAATGCTAAGAGATAGGACTAGTCCCCATAAGCTAGAGACTCAGACTAGTCCTAAGTTAGGACCAGTACTTAGACAGTCCTAATCTCTTAGCATTGCCTAGGACTAGTCCTAAAGTTAGGAAGAGTTTTGTGAAATCGACCCCAGGTCCCATAAGGGGCGTGACCCATTTCCGGTCAGGCTAACCCGGAACGTGGTTTTAAAAAAAAAAAGATTTTAACTCGGTTTCTGCGTAATTTTGACCCTTTTCTGAGTTATTTTGACACAGATTCTGGGTCAGACTGACACAGAAACGGGTCAGGCCCTACATAACCCGGATCTGGGTCAGTTTTGACACGGACGTTTTTAGAATGCAGTCCGATTAACGGGTACGGTAATACAACAACGATCTGTTTAGCAACGAAAGCCAAGTGACATCATCTGCATCTGAAATTGGGCCACGGATTCGTATAAAAAAAGTAGTACAAAATCTTCAACACACTCATCGTCTCGATTAAAATGTCGAAAGAGTAATTTCAAATGACTGTTTGTCGTTGTGCATCTATTTCAATTCCGATGTCTTCTCGATTGAAGGATCGTCTGTAGATGTGAAACATCCTTGATCTTCAGCAGACAAGAGGAGGTCTGCGCGTCTTTGGAACAGAATTAATGAGAACAAATGACTACCGGTACTTTAATTATTCTTGGTCATATCTTTTATACAACTTGATAAAGGGTCGTGGCATTTCACGCTGTCAATGAAATCAGACAACACTGGTGCAGTATAAACCAATTCGCATTATGCGGTTATATGGGTCCACGATTTTTTTTTCTGGCTCGGGCATTTATTTCATTTCTTCTCGAAGATACAAACATGTTATGGGAAATAACAGGGTTTTCCACTATAATCGGCTTTCGTGTCAATGAAAACGGGCAATTTCACCGTTATACTCATGCTACACTGTCAATAGGCATCAGAAATCTGGTTTATGAATGATTTTTAATGGTTTGATTAAGCTGAAATTAACAAAGTAACGGAAATCAACATTCCTAGCCACACCAAAAAAACATTCCAGCCAGATTTAAGAGGAAAACAAAACAAAACAAAGAAACAAAAAACAAAACCGCGACCAGCGTAGAACTTGAGTAACATGGGAATTTCTTCTTATAGTTATCCCAAAGCATATTCAACAAAGACCACAACTAGATAATTATTAAAAACAAACAAACAAACAAACAATAAATCTGTAAACAATGCTAGAATTCTACAAAATAGTGTCGAATTTAGCTTGCATCAACCACTCCTCCTACAAATCGTTTCAACCTGTCTATCATTAAGGAGTCATTGCGTTCCCATGAGAAATATTCGAGACTAAACGAGAAAAGACTTTGGTTCTCTCTCTAGACGTGAGGAGGCACTTATTTCTTTATTATTAGTTAAGGTTCACACACCCCTCACAAGTAAAATGAGAACAACACAATCAGGCATGGTATATCGAGGAACATGATTAAGAATGTCATCAAGTTAGTGGGTGAATCATCGGACAAACCAAATCAAATTGGAGAGAGAAATACTCTAGCTGTACATAGTCATGGTTATACAACAACAAGATTGCAAAAGCCACGGTCGTAAACCAGGGCCCCAATTCATGAAGCTCTTAAGCAAGAAAAATGGTGCTGAGCAGATTTTGTTCAGCTAAGGGGTCCAGTCACAAACAAAAATTAGACATTGCACGGTGATTTGGCTTGTAATCTAGTGTTGTGCTGAACGGTTTTATGAAATTGCTTGCAAAGCACAACAAATTATGCTTACCTGAATAAGGTTACCAGCTAAAATACCATTTTTTACACAATTTAACCGGCATTCTGCTTAGCTTTGCAGAAAGAAAAAAATGATAAGCAATATTTTCTGCTTACGCAGCTCTTTGAAACTGGGCCCAAATTTTGAAGCTGGGGATAGATAACTAGATGCATACAAGACTTTGGGAAAGAATGAAACAAACTTGTGGTCCAACCAGCATACCGTTGGTCTTTTCAAATCTCTGTAACCAAAACGAGACTGAAAGGGCAAGATAGTCAGACCCTTGGAAGTATTAAGCGAATTGGTATTTATTATTCTCTATCGCAAGTCAGTCACATTCCAGCATGTGTTGTTCAGACTTGCACGCATTTTAATTAAATTATTAATGTTTTTTTGGGGGGAGGGAGGGGCGAATTTTATCGTTAACTGGAGTGGGGTCTGAAAAAGAATACGTAACCAAACCCTAAGAAACTGGGATTTTTCAAACTGTAGTAAACTCCGCTTATAATCTCGATACCTCCTTCCCCAATCACTACGGTATTAGATCTTCCATGAGCTTCTTGTATACACCCAGCCATATGGTATCATGTCATGAGATATATAACCAATCAGACATAATGAAGCTAAACCACGAGCCACAACCATCGTGCACGTTCTATGGTAGCTGTAGGGGTAAGGGTACGGGTGGATAGGGGTAGGGGAAGGGGTGGGGGTAAGGGTAGAGTTAGGGTTAGGGTTAGGCTTCACACGTCTATTTGGTTATATACCTCCATGTCATGATTCTTCGCCTATACCTCAATTGCACGGATATTATACTCGACTTTAAGACAATGGAGCTAAGTTGTTGAATGCACGTCTGGACAGAGGGTAGGAAAACTTGTGACCGTTTGAAACTTCATTCAAGAAATATAATGTGTTTTCAGTCGGGTTTGAAACAGTCTATAACAAGTGATCGGAAATTAGAGTAGTATACTTTTTCGTTGGTGTGTGTCAATTTATTTACTTTAGTGCACCGTGCATCGCCGCCCGAAGCCGCATGCCTATACTCTCACTCATTATTGGTTCAATGTTTAAAGCACCGTATTGCCGCTATAAAGGATCATTGTGAAAGCGAATGCAATGATACTTGAACTTAATTGATCCCCAAAACCACGTAAATGACTGTACACACAATGGGAGACCTCAATATGGGCCGAGGGTCGATTGGGCTATACCTATACACCTTTTAACCCACTCCGCGGAGAACCGCTCCGAGCAAACCACAAACACTCCAGTACTACATACCGTAACGTCTTGAGTACACCACTATGGTCTCGACCGAGTGGTACGCAAATAACGAACCGTGCCAGCCAAACTTCTTGAGAGAGGAAATCAGGGGAAAAGAAATCACACACAAAATGTGTCAAAGAAAACAACGACTAATGGCCTCTCTGCCTCTTAATCTGTGGCCAAGACTCCATGCTTTCAGATTCCCACGGCATGAAGTATATAAATGTTTGTCCATCGAAATCATAGTGTAGCATAACATGGACCAATAAAAGATAACACAATTTTAGATTTCGTTTTAATGTATAGTATGTGCTATTTTAATTGGAGTTCAATAAAGTCAACGAATGAAGTCACTTATCGCTCCCTGTTATTCGTTGCACAGAGAACATAAGTATGAGTACTATATAGTGCGAGGAAGAGGTGACAAGTTGTTAAAACAATAAAGTAGCCCGTCCTTCCGTCTTTGAATGTAGAATATTACTGCAAATATTGCAAAAATATTGAATTTCTAAAGTGTGGCGTGTAGTTCGTGCTATTTCGAATTGAGGTTGAGTAAAATCAATGGGTGAAGTCACTTCTTTGGTGCCCAGTCAGCCACATATATGTGAGTTGTAACATGAGGAGGGTTGAGGCAGGTTGTCGTTAAAATAATAACGTAGCCTGCCCTTCGTTTTATGAATATATATAGATTCAAATTCAGTACATTTCCTCCACCACCATTTCGTCTTTTTTCCCTCCCTCCCTCTCCCCCCTCTCGTCTATCAAGTGAGCAATCAATTCGCACGTCCCATGTTTGCTCGAGTTGTGCAAAGATAAGGAAGGTCCCCAGTTGATGACAGACACCCGGCCACGCCTCCATGGATAGCATTGTGTAATTATGGCTAATTCAAAAACAACAAAAACAACATATATTATTTGGTACAGATCCCCCGTAGTGTAAATCTATCGATCAGAGCATTCTCCTTGCAATCTGACGAGGTATAAAATGATGTACAAGAGCGTAAGGGGGGTATCATTCACATGACGGTGATATCATCCCATGTAATTGACGTATAAAGTAATTTACAAGAGATGTCTAGCTTCATCAAATATGTATGATTGCACGCGGAAGTAAGTTACTGCGCTGTTGTGATCTATCACAGCTTGTTTCTGAGTGCGATGACAGAGGATGTCCGTTGTGACAGAGATGGTTTTTTTAAAATTATATTCTAAATAGTTTTGCAGCCATGTCAAATAAATATTCGTTAAAATTGAAATGAGGTCGGTATTTATGACACTACCCCCGGAGCGGAACAACTCCACTATATCAACCATACCCAACTATAGCACTGCGTCTACAGAAGTTCTCACAATGTAATGTTGCAAATTAAAGATGCTTTGACATGGTCGAAACTAGGGGAAGACGTGGGTCTTGAAAAAAAAAAAATCTGGTTAATTGAGTTGTCTCATGAGGCTTCTGAACAGTAGTGTCTTTTACGAAATCAAGCTGACTCAAGCAATTACAAATTCGATTCAAAGAGAACACATTTCCCTGGAACATCTCTATATGCTTGAAGATTGTCTTGCCTTGTCAACCGTAGTATTCGCGGTTAGTTCAGTGTGATAAACACATGTAATTTCCAGGTGCGTGTAGATATATATAAATGCCCTATTAACTCAAACGTGGACTAATCACTCGTCCCCCCGAGGACGAACAAGCGGAACCACTTCACCTGTCATTTTGCAATTGTTTTAATAATTGGGTCGATGGAGGGAACGTGGGAAGGAGGACGGAGGTGTGATTCGCTTTTTAATTATTTCGCAAATTGAGGTTACGAGGCCGCTGTATTGTCCACACGCGCTAGCTTACATGTACTTAACAAGTGCAGTACAGTGGAGTATATCTGAGGTAACTGTCATTTTACGAAGAGTCAGTTTTCGGGTATTACGCTTCGATTCGCATCGACTCGATAAAAGGAGTGGTCTCTATGTCAGCCTAAAAGAGGATCTATAATAATACAAAATAGAAAACGAATCGCATTTTTTTCATAATCTGAAATCCCCACACCCAGCCTGCCGGGGGAAATTTCGTGCAGCGGCATACATAAACACACACAAAAATAGTTGTTTAAAAATATAGCAGTTTAGCACAGAAAAAGGCAGTTTAAAATAAGACAGGTTACTAGCCAACAAAAGCTGTGTTACGAGTTGTTTGTGATGCCAGATTTTTTGCTCAGCAAAATGTTCTTTGTAAACAAAAATGTGTGCATAGAAAGCAATGTCATATAATGAACAGCGGGTCAATGGTTTGGCTTCCCTGTCATTTCCGACCTGTCTTATTATCAAAACGAGAGAATCATTGATCAAGACAGTGCATTTTCAAGATTGCTAATTGTTTTGTGGGGTGGGGCATATACGTCTCATCAAGTCAACAAATGTTTAACGGATGGCAGGGATCGGGGTAGAATACATTTCTAGCTCGGTCCATAAAAGATGTGCCGGTTCGTGCACACATTAAACAAAATTACGGTCTGTTCAATATAACAGTTGGAAACCTTTATCCGTATGCCCAATAGAAACCCGATTGAAGCTACACGTCACGAAGAGGAAGTGACTGTGATTGGTGCAATGGCTGCTCGGATTATTTCCTATTGGTGAATGCCAGTGTGTCGGTGATAGTATTTTTTGTGGGTATAATACGCAACTTTCGCTATTAATAGTGGTATAAATTGTATTCCCAGACAATTTGATTGCCAATTTCATTTCCTCAGAACGTGAAGCATCGTCTGACCATCCATATCCAACACAATGTGCCACAAACTACTCGCCACTGCTGCACTGCTCCTGGTCTTCACCGTATGGACGTGCAACGCAGTCAACTACTACAAACAGAGCAAGGACGCCGACACGTTCAGTCCCCCGTCAAGAAACGCCAGGCCCCCGGTCCGAGGCCAGGACCTTAGCAACGCACTCTGGATACGGACGCGTGACGCACCAGTCGGAACAGTCCGCTACCGGTCGCCGATGGACAGACGAATGGTACCGGCATCGACGTTGTTCGAAGATAAACAAGACAAGAGGGACTTTGCCAATGATTTATTTCAATCAGACGAAAGGTGAGTTCACGAGAAACGCAAAATGTGCATGATCAGATTACAAGAATGGTGGATTACATAAAGTGCTTACACTGCCAGCAACTGTTTTGTTAGCAAAAACCAATTCTGTAATGTTCCTTTAAAATGTTTAAGTTACTTGGCTAACTGACGATCATCCTCCTTGGATATCCCAAAGTCTCACAAGGATTAATTTGCCGACGTGTCCATTATTGTTCAGTAAAGGGTTAGGGATGAACTACGGGGATTGTGCACTTGTTTGCTTGCTTTGCATAATAACTCCAGTCATTATGATTTGGGTTATTAGGCGTGGGCTAGAATCGGCAATTATAAGAAAGAAAGAAAAAGAGACGGTACTGTTAAAAGGTTACTTTATTGGAACTCAGTTGGGACTGACACTAACATTTCGGAGCAATAAAGTCTATAAAATCCTGCAATTCGAATTGCAAAAAAATTAAGTAGAATTTAGAGTAATGAATTTTCTCAATAGCCCCAAAGAAAATTGTAAGAAGAAATCAAGACATATGTTGGAAAAGGCTTGCACAATCACCTTAGTTATACTCTAATAAGTTTTAATCTAATTTATGTCTCTTGAGCTGTGGTGGTTTCATAAAATTGGTTGGCGGTAACACCATGGTTAACCACTCTTGTAGTTTATGGTTGTGGTTAATTCTATTTAGGTGTTCGGGCATTCCGCCCGAAAACCTATTGTTACTGTTCTGTTTTTTTTTCCACTTTATCTGAGATCCTTCTCTCGCAATTTTCGCAAAAAGTATAACTCCTAGAGACTTGAAACTTATCATGCACTTAGACCTTAGTGTAAAGACGAAACCGCAACTTTTTCGGGGCGATGACGTCATCGACGACGTCATAACATCCAAAATAAAAAATAATGAGAAAAACTGTAAATCGTCATATCTAGAGAACCATAAATGATAAATACATGATCTTTGCTTCATATGAAAGTTCAACATTTTGTTTACAACTCTTACACAGAATGTGACCCCATGTGACCTTTACTTCCGGTCGAAAACGGACGTTTAAGGTTTTTTTGGCGGAAACGTTGTATCCTATGAACCAATTATGGTACACCTTTAATCATTGTATCATCTGAAGGCCCTTGAACAGTTCTACAAATCTTTCATTAGGTACGACCCCATGTGACCTTTACTTCCGCTCAAAACCGGAAGTTGAATTTTCTTACATAAAGAAAACTCGTCATATCTCATGAACCATAACGTTTTAGACTTAAAACTTCACAAATACTTAGACCTTTGTGTTTAAATATATATGTGTGAAAGTCGGTTTGATGATGTCATCGATGACGTCATAACAATAAATCACTGTTTAATATTTAGAAAAATCATAATTGGAGAATCACAAATGCTACATGTAAGATACTATGCACAATAAAAAATCTCTTGCCAGATTATGCAAATCACATGCACAATGTGACACCATGTGACCTTTGTTTCCGGTTGAAACCGGAAGTTCAAAATTCAGATTTCAAACGTTCATTTCTCATAAACCAAGAAGGGTATTGTCTTGAAACTTACTATGTATATAGATTGTAGTATGTATATGACACCCAAATTGTTTTGGTGCGATGACGTCATCGATGACGTCATTAACAATTAATCAACGTTTAATATTAAAAACAATCATAATCGGAGAACCATAAATGCTACATGTAAGGTACTTGCACCATAAAAAAGCTCCGGCCGAATTGTACAAATCACATTCAAAGGGTGACCCCATACGACCTGAGATATATTTCTAAGTGAAATTGGCCATTAAAATATCAAAATCTCGATCCAATACCTTACGTGGCATGTGGCATACTACTCGCGACTGATTCCAGTGCAACGGAGTGGAAGCTAGCCTTATGTCAAGACGCTTGTTGCCTGACATTTAATTGCTATGTTAAATGTCGTCCCAATTTCATTCAAACACAATCTGACATCACTCACGAACACCTGTGTGTTTGTTGTTTACAAACACTGTACGTCTAGTTTTTAGTTGAGGTAGATTGCGGTAGCACCACGTACATGAAATATCTGTCTCTTGGTTGAGAATGTGGTTGTGGTAAGCCACACGTGAATTGCGGGAGTTTGCGGTAACACCGTGAATATCTCAGAGAAAATAAAAATGAAAATATAGGCCTAGGCCTGAACAAGATGCCCATTGTATATAAAGTGTGAAAATAATAAACCTCATACTTGGTTTTAGTTAAATCCCCTCTCCTCCTATAGACCTTTATCATGGTGCGGCCATCTTTATTTTCTTTCATTCAAATCAATGTAAACAAACCGAGGCCGGAATGAGAAATAGTCTGGTTCCTTTGTGTACATGGATATTGGCATTCTTTACTGTTACGGGATACAGGGAACATTACCAAAATGGTGGCTTCATGGTAAAAGTCTACAGAACAGATAATATAGATACTGCAACATCCATAACTATTGGTTGGCGTTCATGTGAACCCATGTACACTATGTACCTTGGGCATTTACTGCCAGTAAAGCTATGCTACTCCATATAAATTATCATCTGCAACAATGGACAAGACATGTTTCCAAAGTACAATGTAACTTTCAGAATGAATTCGAGATCCTGTCACAACTACGGTCTATATCACTCAGCACTGTTACATCATGCCAACTGGAATGTTGTTCTTTTCTTCTGTAGGATGAACAGATTTCGCAGGATTGCTGCTTTGCTACAACAGGAGGACTTTTAAACAGCTGGTAGGTTTGCATTCTATTGTTATATTCACCGGTATTTCTTTTGTGTTGTTATACATAGGGTGCATACTGTCCGAGTGAGATATTGGCGGCCATTGGCGATTTTGGTCATTTCTAAAAGAGGGGATTTGAGTACTTTTACTATTATGCCAGTTTCAAAGCAGCATCGTGGAGTGTGAGAAAGGCGAGAGTGGCAGTAACCTTAAAAATTTGCAATTATTGTTCTTGGATAGTTTTGTGAGGGACGAACTCGGCCACGTGTGTTATAAGTTAATGTCGGTCATTCTCAAACATTTTACACTATCCCTAGGAATCTGGGTTTTGTCATGGTGGTTGAGCAACATTGTGGTTTGATTTAGCAACCCCCCCCCCCCTCCCCCGATTTACCTTGTTCAGTATTCCATTTTGATATCAGTTTATCAGTGATGAGCTGCCATCTTGGGTCAATCATGTCAATAGATATAAACGAACCCCAAAGACAGCTAAAGTCTTAACTTTAACACTAAACACAGTGACCGCTAAACATGCCGTGTAGAATAATTTAGAGACACACATAACTTGCCAAACTTGGGTGTCATCAGGCTGCCGGTCTTGTGTTTTACCGAATAAATGCCAACAACTACGCACAGAAAATGCAAATTTTGTATTCCACCTGCCGACCTGCGTCTGTATTGTTGTTATAATGCATTACGAACACCAAGAACGGCACGCCGCCCGTGTACAGTTTCTCATTTCACAAAGTGAAACATTTACCGCGCTGACAATGTCATTTCACACCCTCCAAGGTCAAACGACTTGTACGCTCTTTGACAGCGGAAAAAAACAAGCAGTATTTTTACTAAAATTTACAGAAATCTTTAAACACTTACCTTGGGAGCGAAGGTGTTTATGTAAAGAGCGACGAGTCTTCACCCAACCGTGTAAACAACATGGCGGAAAAACTGCTGTCCGTGTTTGTGTGTGTGTGTGTACGCACAGCCAACTCTTAAGAGTCGACGCGCTGATTGGTTGATTCTAACCGTTGCCAACTTTTCTCTCTTTTTTCCTTCATGTTGCAGAAGATCGATGGGCGTTTCGCTGTGGTGCGTTCTCGGTGTGAGATTTCATCAAACTTTTAAAAGGATCTAAGTTCATAGTTTCGGTTCAGTCATCAAAACATTACTCATCAAAACAATGGTGTAGCATTTCACAATTTCAGATTTGTATTGTTAAGATGTCAGTATAGTCTGTGCAATTCCTAAACTGTTTATGTAAAGACACGGAGCAGCATTGTTAAACTAATCAAAATTTTTACATTCTAAAGACACCTTGTGTTTGAGGGTCTGATGTCCAACAGAAATCGGCATGCCTTAAATTAAATAAGTACGAGTCTTAAATTATTTTGTAAAATATATATATGCGCTGAAGCTTCATCACTTTGGTTGAAAGACGGTATATTTTAATTCAAGGCAAAACAAATAAATTATTTTAACCGATTTTGCTAATGCTGTTCCTTGCCCTTATTGAACAATATTGTTGTATGGAAATTGTTGTTTCAGAACAGTTCCAGGAACAAGAAAGTTAGGTTGAACCTCCGGGGCACGACTGTGTGGGAGAACTTCCACACAACAATGAATATTCATGATTTTGTCAACCTCCCACGTGGTCCCACGACATCTCCAGCTAGATAGGCCATTGGTTGAATTTAGGTTTGGACTATATTCGGAAAGTTTGTACACCCTTTATTTCAGCTGGGAAGGTTTGCTAGGTGCTAATACCACATGCACGGAGATTGTGCCTTTTGTTGGTGTGCTTGGTGTCATGCGTCAACTGACAATAATATTCAGTGTGACCGTAATCATGTAGGTCCACCCTTTGATTTGCTCTGCCCATGACGAACAATACGGGAGCATAATGGTGGGGGGGGGCTAATTACCCTAATAATTTAATGTGTAGTCTTGCACACGCGCATGCATTGGTGCATACTTTAAAACAGTTGTGCCCCGAAGGGTTTGATTCAAATCATTTCATGTAATATATAGTATATACTAACCCACTTGTAGTGACTTTGCAATTTATGGAAACTCTCTCGTCCATAAGTATTCTTTTGAACGGAATATTTTTCTGATATTGTGTGATGAAAAAAACCTTAAATGTAGGTAATGAATAACAATTTTGGTGAAGATAAATGAACAAAGCTATCCCCAAATTCTAACTGGTGAAACTAACTGCTACCGTCATTATGGGTTGGTTTCTTCTTCACACATTTTTTTTTAGCTGTTAGTGTAAGTTTTGTGAGTTCAAAGGAATCTCGTCAACGGTGTGATAATAGCCTTTATTTGTCTTTATATTGAACATTGTGTATTATTTTGAACAAAATGATTGCACGATTGTTGTCGGGTTTAAATGACAAGAACGACTAAAAAGTACTATGTAAATGTAATAACTATAATTTATTTATGACCAGGTCAAAGAATAGGAAAAAAGGTTCAATGCTACAACCTAAACTCGTATTTGGTTACCTTTTTGAAGAACAGTATTCGGCTTTCGTTTGTGGTTTATTTACGTTGTTCTGATGTTTTAATACAGCCTTCACAAACAGTCAGCGTCATCGATTTATCAACGACCATACTTAATTGTTTGGAAGTTTCCCTCACGAAGAGTGAGTTTGGCCAGGCCCCGGATTTGTCAAAAAAAGTAGATGAAGAAAATAAATAATACAATGTCTTTTTATCAACAGCATCGAAGTTTCGGTAAATCAAAATGTAAACGAAATTCTCTTAAGGAACTTCTCAATGTTGTGTTAGTATTCTTATTTTATGGTGGAATGCAGAATTTGCAATTTGTTAAACTGCATTAAATATCTTAGTATGACTATACATAAACGTACTCTGCGAAAATGTGTTTATTCATTGTCACATATAGTTTATCATTTTTAATTTTAAATAGTATTATAAATGACATCGAGTGGAGAATACCGTGAAATAAAATGGTTGATATTTTGTGTAAAGTGCCACATTCTGTCACTGAATGCTTTCAAAACATGATTCATCGGTCATCATTTATTTATTCATTCGGTGTGAATAAAGACTGGTATTCAATAGTATATCTTTCAAATATCAAGCACTAAACCACAAGGGAAGCCGAGTGAGCAAATTTTTAATAATTTAGGGTTGAACAAAGAAAACGTTGACCAGAGCAGGACTTGAACCTGTGACCCTCCGGATTAACGTGCCGGCGCTCTGCCAACTGAGCTATCTAGCCCCAACGTTGGCGGTCTCCCTAATTTGTCGGTGTCTTTGTTCTTTGTTCAACCCCGAATTATTAAATAATATTTCGGATAGAATGGGGAAAAAAGACTGCTGATTTATTTTTGAATTCAGACTAAAGCTTACTTCATGACAGCAAAAACGTAGGTTAGTATATACGGAGGAGGGTATCCTTGTGACCCCAAACCCCCGGACTCTACCCCGAAACAACAATTTTTAGTTTCCCAGCACTCTGGTGATATTCAAGATGGCGTCCAAAATGGCAGACAAAATGGGTAAAATCATCTCCAACATGTGACAAGTTGGAGAAATAATCAGTGGGATTTGGTTCCTGGTCATTATAATTTCCGATAGTTGGGTATTGTTGCCACTTTTAAAAATTCAAGATGGCGTTCGAAATGGCCGCCAATACAATATCATAGGCCAAGAACATTTTAAATAACTGCCCAAAACTGTGGCAAAATTGTGAATTATCATTGGAATATTGTGTTTCTCATCATGAGTAACTAATACCTGTTGATTGAATTTTGTTGCAACGCTCACAATCCAACATGGCATCAAAAACGGTAGAGTGACCACTTTCTGTATAGACCGTTCCATTGTTAATAAACAAACCGCGCTGGTTGGGATGCAATACAATCGTGTTGACAGATGTTGTGACAAAATTCAACATTTCTGCAAGCTTTTAATTAAAAAGAATACACCCTGATAATGGTTGCTTTGTTTCCAACAAGACCTGACCTTTAAAAAAATAGGGACTATTCGTAAACTGCTGCAAAATAGGTTGATCAATGCCGGAATCCTTTTCACGTTGAAAGAGTGATCAGAGTAAAATTGTAACACTGAGACAGGGAATGAGATGTTGTGACGGCCAGGGCCCAATTTCAAAGAGCCGCTTATGCACAAAAAGTAGCTAAGCACAACAAAACTATGCTAACTAGAACAAGGTTACCTGCCAAAATACCATTCCACATGTATCATTTGTGACTGGTATCCTGCTAATGATTGCTTAGCAGAAATTTGTTAAGCACTATTTGATGCTTAAGCAGCTGTATGAAACTGGGCCTGGACCAATTGTATCGAGCTGCTTAAGCAGAACTTATTACTTGAAGATTTTCTATTGACTAAAAATAAGCTGGATACCAGAGACATCTTATTTGGCTGGTAACCTTGTTCTGATCAGCATAATTTTGGTGTGCCTAAGGCTCTATGAAATTGGACCATGGTATGAGCACTGATAGTCGTTGCATATGATTTTGGGGAAAGTAACATTGAAAAGTTGCGCCTTGATAATACAAACTAAAGCCTTCTCCCCTACCATCTTGCCCAACCTCCTTCAACCTCCCTTATCGTGGCCAGCCGTTAAGACGCCAGGAGACTCTTAAGACGGCGATAAAAGCCGCTTAACCCCGAAGGAAAACTATACAGCCTAACCGGCGAAGAACTCTTCTGGACTCCGTATCAACAATGTCCCTGCTCCAGCGCCGACTCCTCTTTCTTGGGAGTTGATTATAAACTAATAATTGAGACATCCAGGGAATCCACAGGATTGGATTAGCCGCCGATTCGGCACGATTGCTTTATTCCTTAACGGCTGGAAGTTCAGTTTGCTTCCATTTTTAGCAGTCACTGTTCAGGGTTCGTCCTTTCCAAAGAGGTCCTTTCCGATCTTTTTGAGGGGGCGGGAAGGTGAATCGAAAAGAGCCTATAAGACACGGTTATCTTAACACATAGAAGGTTTCAAGACGAAACGTGTCCCGAAACGAAAACTCTTTGGATAAATGGGGCAATTTTCGTATAAAGAGGTATAATCTCATGGTGCGAGTCGTTTACGGAAATGTTTTTCACCTCGTCGCCTCTAATTTGATGAAAGGAATCCCTCGACCTGAGCAGAATCCCTGAACTCTTCTCGGACGGAATAACTCTCAATGTAATTTAAGTCTGATCCATTCTTTAAAGGCAGGGGGATACTTATGGTAATGCTCAAGAAACACATTACCATAAAAACTTACTTGGTAAGGAGCACCTGAAAAAAACATTATGAGAAACGACTCCCTCTAAAGTAATGTAGTTTTGAGAAAGAGGTATTAATTTCTCATTGAAATATTTGAATCTGAGAAAGGCTTCAGGCATGAAGCCTTTCTCGGGCATTTGGAAGCACACAATTCTATGCAACAAGGGTGTTTTTTATTTCTTTCTTTTTCGGGAACTTCGATGACCAATTGAGCCAAATTGTCACAGGTTTGTTATTTTATGCATATGTTTGGATACACCAAGTGAGGATACTGGTCTTTGACAACTACAAAAAGTATACCCTGCCTTTAAAAAGAAGCTTTTGTATTGGGGTGCGAACCCCTAAAAAACCCTAAGATATAACTTTGAAGATTTTTTCTCTGTAGCAACCCCCACCCTCCAACGATGGTTCATCTCTTTTTTGCGTACGGCCCAATTTCATAGAGCTGCTTAAGCACAAAATAAGCTAATAAAGCACATCAAAATTATGCTTACCGGAATAAGGTTACCAGCGAACACACCATGTCATGTGATGTATCATTAGTGACTGGTATCCTGCTCATTTCAGCCATACATCATGAAATTGTTAAGCCATATTTTCTGCTTAGGCAGCTCTATGAAATTAGGCCCAGGTTTATAACTATGGTCTGCTTAAATTTTAAACAGTAAAAAATTAGTCATATAGTAAGTGTTCTAGTACGTTAATGTATATTCTTTTTGTAACCCGAGTCCAGCCTTCACACAAAGACCTTTTAATGTTTAATTTAAATTGTAACAAACGTTGTTCTGCCTGATCACTTGGCGTATTCGGGAACCCAAAACTTTCACGAGCAAATCATACAGCCATTTGAAGAGTCATTGTCATCAAGTGTCGTAAAAGAATTCAAATGAAGTAAGTCGAAACTTCATCAGGTTCATACATCCCCACGTCTGGGCAGGTGTCGGTCCCAAACGACTCTCAATTGACAACCCATCGGTTAGTCAGTACATAAGTGATTGAACTTTTTTTTCTTTTGACGTTTCCGACCGAGCGCTGCAATCGTACGTGGCCATGGCAGATATTTGCTTATTAATACCCAGAATATCCAACCCAAGTTCCATTTATAAAATGCTGTTCCTTCACATTCCCCCAATTCACTAAGTAAATCTGTATGAAAGTGTAATGACCACGAAGGATCACAGCATTTTAAGTCAATTTCTCGAGACAGTCGCTATGGAAACTAAGAGTCGTCTATAAATTTAAGAGAGTCTCAAGTCTCGCGCACGCGCAGATTGACCACTTAAAGGAACATTACAGAATTGGTAAGAAAAAAACTTGTAAAATATACTTTTTGATCACAGATTTACATAAAACTTACACGGTCTAATAATGATGATAGTAGAAAACATCCCTTGAAATATTTCTGTCTGAAATGCCATATTTGATGAGAAATGAATAAACTAATTTTCCGATTGGAGTTTATCGCTCAGTGAGCGTTTTATTCATTTGTTGAATCTATATGATTTCATGCAAAATGTGTAATCGTTTTTTCACTATTTTCTCGTGATCCAGATGGCCGATCGATCTCAAACTTCTACAGGTTTGTCAGTTTATGTATATGGTGGATTACATAAAGTGCTTACACTGCCAGCAACTGTTTTGTTAGCAAAAACCAATTCTGTAATGTTCCTTTAACGTAGGCCTTCATCGCCGAGGTCAAACCACGGAAACGTGCAAACGCGTACGCGCCACTCACAACTCTCAACCAATGATAGGTCTGCTCTCTTCTTCCTTTTGATACCAATTCGGCACTATAAATTTGTTTAAATTATTATCATTTTTTGTTTTTTAATTGGGGGGGGGGGTTGAAGGATAAGTAAATTGATGGTTCATAATCTAAATTGTATTCAATGAATAAATATGATATACTATTACCAATCGCCATGAGAAGTATTTCTGCTGAGCGATACGATCTTATTTCTGTTTCGAAGGACAAGAAAACAAAACCTTAGCATAAAAATACCCATGTGTCACGCAGTTTTCTACTCGAGTTGGAATTTCACAGGAGAGGTTTCAGACAAAGTAGTTTTTAACTAGAAAATCAAATGTTCATCCCACAACAAAAGACCCAAAACAATTCCTTTCCTTCACTGCATGATAATAATACTACAATATTGGTTTCAAAAAATATATTTATGAGTTTTTTCCTCATCAAACAAGGCTGTTTTATTACTCATGAGTTTTTTGTTTTTGTTTTTTTTTTTGAGGGGGGGGGGGCGGGGGCGTGGATTTTGTGAAATGGCTGCTTATGGACTTTGACTTGAGGTAAGCCAATGTTGCCGATGATGAAACAATGAAAAGCGCACCAAAGGATTGGCCAATGAGCTGCCTTCTTTTGACCTCCAGCGAGTGCGCCCTACTCAAATGACGTCATGTGCATATGAAGGTCTATTGTTATTTGGCAACTGAATTGTTGGGGGAAATATGGCACCACTTCAGAAAATATGGAACTGATATCAAGCTTTCTGGTATAAAAAAAATGTCACTTCCTGTTTTCCCCCAATGTCTACCAATCCCCAGTATAATAAAGAGATTAAGTCTCCTCAGATACACTTTATTCGTGGCAATGACACCAACATTGCACACCCACTTTAACATTAGGGAAACTTCATCTCGTATAACGTGCTCAGTAAATACATTCAAACAGTGCCGGCTGGGGAATGGAGGTGGCAAAGCTGGGCCTGGGGTCGCATAATAAGTATCTTGTTGCATGCAACGGACGAAACGTAATTGTGATATCTCCTCCGTTTCGTTGGACCCGAAGGCAATGCAATCGTTTGTTAATCGGCCATCTCACCAAGTCCTAGCCCAGCGTCACGATAGGAGGGGGGCGCTACCAGACAAACAAATAATGTGAAACAGACGATTGTTTCCTCATTTAAAATATGTGTACGTGTAGCTACTAGCTATATAGTCAGTGTCTTGGGTTGGATCCTGATATACCTTTCTACAACAACCAGAAATCGAAGATTACAATCCAGATTTTCTGTGCAACTATAGCTCAGCGTTAAGGGCGATACTGACATTCATACACAATTAAGTAAGAAAACGGTTTCCCCTTAAAATATCTGAACATCTGTTCATTTTGGAAACACCTCTTTGGGGGCACTTCCACGATTACTCAAGTTTTATTGAGCATACTTATCAGACAGTAGTATAGTTTTCTAAATGATCTTTAAAATGACACTGATATTTAAAAAAACAAAAACAGTTATAAATGATTGATTTTTTTTTTTTTTTCACAAAAATCGTCTGGAAAACCAAACATCTTTGTAAGCGACATCTATTCAGCAATTCTTCAAGTCTGATCTTTTTCTGGAAGGGTTTTCAACAGATGTCGAAATGACGGCATTTCCACCCTTTGGTAACCCCTGAAGCTATGAATTCCAATGAACTTTGAAATTCCTCCTCACTACAGAAATAGACCAAAGAGCAAGATTTCTTACTAATATCTACAGTAAATAACTGCTAGTTTTACCCCCACAGACAAACGTAAAAAAGATGTGAATTCTGATAAAAGTCTGAAATTTACAATCCTATGCTTCAAAATACAGTTTGACGACGTAAAAGAAGAAGAAAAAACCATTTCGTGTCATAAAGTTTATAACAGAAAGGCTGTTTGTGGAGAGCGACAGTTTATTTTTAAACACTCATTTATCATAGTTTAAAAGCCACGCGTCCGGACAAACTGAGATCCAATTTGAAGACCGCTAAAACACGCTCGTCCAATTTAATTACCCGCCGATCACATCCATTAACCTAATTACCACACCGCGTCACATTGTGCCGTAGTCAATCAACCACGCGGACAATTGTTTTTCTGGGGGAGGCTATACAATTTTCAGGGCGTTCGTGGACTATGGCCACTAATGAAGTAATGGTAAATCTTGCATGTTTGTGTGTGGGTGTGGGCTTCCTCGCTCTGTGCACACTTACTGCTTATTTTACACAATGGAACAATGCTCCCTACATGGTTTTCTTTGTTCTAGTGCTAGCCTCACCGAAGATTTCTTCACAAAACGGAATAGAACAATGGAAGTATACCCCTTAACTGCCTTCAAGAAAGGGTCTGCGTGTGTGATGGGCGTGTGTGCCCCTTACACTCGCCAACTTATGGGGTACTTTACTAAAATGGAACAATGCTACCCACAAGTTTTTCTTTGTTCTAGTGCTACCCTACATGTTTTTTTTTTTGTTCTAGTGCTACCCCAAAGAGAATTTCTACAGAAAAGGGTAGATTTACAATAGCAGAACCTGGTAAATACAAAGAGAAAGAGGTGCTCAGGACGAAAAAAGGGGGAAAACAAAAGGTATCCACAGGGCACTTCTTAAGCCTGGGGTGCTCCACAAGGAACTTTGTGTAAAAGGAAAGAACAAAAGATGGGGAGGTAAAACATAGAATGTGTGCATGTGGGTGGGTAGGTATACACATTCAAACCGATGACCTATAACAAAAGAGGACAATAGGGTCCCCGTTTGGGGAAAGGTCCCCGTTTGGGGAAAGGTCCCCAGTTGGAAAACGTGTACAAAACCAATGAGAGCTGTTGCCAAAAAGTTAGAGTACAAACAAAAGAGGGACAATAGGAGGTCCCGATTGCAGGTGTTTACACACTTGGGTGGGAAGGTAGGTATACAATTCAAACCGAGGACCTACAACAAAAGAGGACATAGGACAGTCCTCGCTTTGCTTTTGTATACAAAACCAATGGGGACGTCGCTAAAAAAAACTAAGTCCAAACAATGGGAGAACAAAGGGGTGTCCTCGGTTAATACCATTTACAAACATGTGTGTGCATGTATTACAATGCTGTTGGCTGTAGGCTTGTAGGCTATGTCAGAATTGCATGCCGTGGCTACGGCTGCTGCCGTATGCATACTTGTTCAGAAGACGATCAAGTCATAGCCAAAGTCGCTACTTCGTAAACGGCTTCATCTTTACCAATAAATAAAGCCTGTTGTAAAACCAATTCAAATTGAACACCACTGTTTGTTTTTTAACCAAACATGTTCCGGAGTTAGACCAAAAATCTGACACATTGTGTACACATTGTACTAGTGGACGTGGCATCTTGATGGAAAACTGCCCCCAGACCCAACCCCCATTCCCACCCCAATCCACAAATCTACTTTGCAGCGGTTAGATAAGAATTAATAGCTAGACAAGTTGTTTCAGAATTCACATTATCTCATTCGGGGATAGACCCGTGAGTATTTGTCTCCTGTAATCCACAAATCTACTCCAAGGCAGAAGATAAACTTGCAGGCCGAGATAACTAACTACATTCTACCCTGAGTGAGTAGATATAACACATGGTGTTATCGCAAACTGACAATCATTCGGAATGTTCTGTCGTCCAAGAAATATTTCGATCACTCATCTTTCAGTACACGCACAAAAAAAACCTTTTGTGGTAATTTTTTTAATAGAATGCCATTACTCTGGGCCGACTCCTTATTTAAAGGTACTCTTCTTACAGGTTTGGTAGAGCTAACAAAATAGTCGATATTTACACAAAATAACAAACCTGCGAACATGTTGGCCTTATCAGTTGTGTGAGTCACAAGAAAATAGTGAAAATCATGCACAATTTTCAGCGTGTAAACCACGTCCTTAATTTCAGTTATAACGACCGAAATCAGCCGTTGCGTTTTTTAAGCTTTTTCGAATATGGCTTCATTTCAGATTGAAATGTTTTTCAAAAATAAAAGGGGGAGGGGTTCTTGTATGAACTTCATAATCAGTAAGCTTTCAGACTAAAATTAAACAATGATGTTTGTTATCCTTACCAATCTTGTATAATAACTTTTTTTTTTTTTTTTTTTTTTTTTTTTTTAACTATCCTTGAATTGTCTTCGTCAGATAGTTTGAAAGCCCATGTGCAACATTCAAAGACTAGTATCCACTCTTCATGTGACCCAACATTTTATACTGCTACATAAAATAACAAACCCATGAAAATTTAGGCTCAATCGGTCATTGGAGTTCCAGAAAAATAGTGAAAACCCCCTTATTACATGTATGTGGTTTTTTTTGGGGGGGGGTTTAAAGTTGTTGTTTTTTTTACAGTTTTAGAACATCAAGTTTTGGACTCGCGAGATCAATACTAATTTTCATTCTCATTTCTTGAAAAACTACCGCATCTCAAGCAAAAATATCTTGAGGGAAGTTTTCCACCATGACCATCTTTATACCATGTAAGCTATGTGCAAATCTGTAAACATTCATTTGGTCAGCCTTACCAATGATACCATGTAAGCTATGTGCAAATCTGTAAACATTCATTTGGTCAGCCTTACCAATGATACCATGTAAGCTATGTGCAAATCTGTAAACATTCATTTGGTCAGCCTTACCAATGATACCATGTAAGCTATGTGCAAATCTGTAAACATTCATTTGGTCAGCCTTACCAAAGATACCATGTAAGCTATGTGCAAATCTGTAAACATTCATTTGGTCAGCCTTACCAATGATACCATGTAAGCTATGTGCAAATCTGTAAACATTCATTTTGTCAGCCTTACCAATGTTGTGAGTACCCTTTAAAGAGACACCATTTTAAATGAATGTCTTTTTCGTGATTAAACCATAAACACAATGACGGCCATTAATCAACTGACTGCAGAGACACAGTTGGTCGCAACTCTCAGTCCCTGGGGTGCTATTAGTACATTGGCCATGAACAAAACCGCCCGCTTGGATTCGCTCCATACAAAGCTCGTTTTGAACTGATGGAAACCATTGCTGCGAAATTGTTCCTCCCAAAAAGAAATCGTGAATATCTTTTGGCCATAATAATGTTGACTTTCAATGAAAAGCAATTTGTGAACTGCTTTTTTTGGTTTCATTACTATGTTCTTTATTATTTTTGTGTGTATTAATTTTTTTTTGATATTACTATTGTTTTATTATTATTTTCATTGTTATTACTTTTATTGGTATTATCGTATTATTATTATTATTGCCATTAACGTCATTATTATTATTATTGCTAAGATTATTATTAATATTTTTGTATAATTTTTTTTTTCTTTTTTAGGGGGCAGTGTGGCTGATAAAATCCAACCCTCTTTTTGATTCTGGAAATGGTAGTTTGTTTTTCTTTGGATGAGTGCGAGAAAGAAAAAAAAACACTTATAAATTTAAAGGAATATAAAACTACATAATATTACCCCAAATTATCCATCCACGTTTAAAGAGGTGGCAGCGAGTGCCAACCACATCTTGGGCTGCAACATTGAAAAACGGCCACCAGGAAAGTTTCATTTGGAGATTCAATTTTTTTTCGACATACTTTTATTGATTTCTAGTCAACAGGGGCATTTCAGACGAAACAATTTCACAGGATGCTTACTACCAGTACAATCTTTATAACAAGAAGGTTTTCGGATAGAAATTAAAGACACTGGACACCTTTGGTAATTGTCAAAGACCAGTCTTCTCACTTGGTGTATCTCAACATATGCACAAAATAACAAACCTGTGAAAATTTGAACTCTATTGGTCGTTGAAGTTGCGAGATAATAATGGAAGAAAAAACACCATTGTCACACGAAGTTGTGTGCTTTCAGATGCTTGATTGCTTGATTTCGAGACCTCACGCGCGTTTTTTGTTTTTTGTCAAATTTGATACCATTTTGATTGAATATCATCAAAAATCAGAAATGAACTAATTCAAACGTTTTTGGATTTTGACAAAACACGCACTTTAAGGGGATTAAACTCCGTGGGGTTTTTACACCTCTTTAACCTAAGATTAGAAACTTTTATTTTTCCCCCATTTTCATAAGAATTCTATTTATTGGAAAATGAGTGGGGGCTGTGGAGGCTTGATTTTTAAAGGTGCGCACACATTACTTATATAAGATCAATTTATTGTGAAATTACGTATTCCCTATGAATTTCGTTTATTGTCAGGGGTTGATCTAGTATTTTGTGTGAAGGGGTGGATTCTAATACCACAAGGTCCACAGCAAGAAACTGTGATTGCGTAGGGATAGAGCCCACGGCTTGTCTAGACAAAAACTGAAGGTGACCTGCACTCTGGTGCATTCTTAGACTCTTTGTTTTATTTTATCAGAGCATAGTTACTTCAGTTTTTTTTTTTACTGAAGGGGAACAAAATATAATAATTAAGTGAAAAATGTGGGGAATATACAGTGTACATCACGAAGCCTACCAAGGCATCAGGGCCAGAGCCAGGGGCCGGGAGCCGGGAGCCAGGGGCCGGGAGCCGGGAGCCAGGGGCCGGGAGCCGGGAGCCAGGGGCCGGGAGCCGGGAGCCGGGAGCCGGGAGCCGGGAGCCGTGAGCCGGGGCTAGGGGAATGGGTGGGGGGGGGGGCCGGAGGCTGGGGGGCTGGGGGCTGGGGGCTGGGGGCTGGGGGCTGGGGGCTGGGGGCTGGGGGCTGGGGGGCTGGGGGCTGGGGGCTGGGGGCTGGGGGCTGGGGGCTGGGGGCTGGGGGCTGGGGGCTGGGGGCTGGGGGCTGGGGGCTGGGGCTGGGGCTGGGGGCTGGGGGCTGGGGGCTAGGGGATGGGGGGGGGGCCGGGGGCTGGGGGCTGGGGGCTAGGGGCTGGGGGCTGGGGCTGGGGGCTGGGGGCTGGGGGCTGGGGGCTGGGGGCTGGGGGCTGGGGCTGGGGGCTGGGGGCTGGGGGCTGGGGGCTGGGGGCTGGGGCTGGGGGCTTTTGGCCTGCTCAAGGGTCTCAGGCATTTATTTTTTAAATGTTGATGCTCTCTGGCGCTTACTTTGTTTTTCTTAGGTTTTGTTTTTGTTTTTTACTTTTGCACTCTTTCTCAAAGAAATCAGTGACGGACAAAATTGTGGGCAGTGTGCAAACACATGGTCAAGCCTACATGTACCACGGGACCAATGAGCCTATGGGTCGCTCCCAACATCCCCGCCCCCTCCCCCCACCCACCACAAGTTCATTCAAAAATAACAAGTGGGTGATATATCCCCCAGTCCCCCACACTCCCATGTGGATTTCGGCAGGTGGTTTGTTATGTTCAGCACTGCTCACGATAATTATATAAATTATGTTTTTAATATGTTTTTTAAATGCTTTCTGAAATAGCCCCTTTTATTACAAAAAATATTTGGAATCGAAAGTTTGCTTTTCCGGATATGAAAGTGACTTTTAAGAAACATTTACTGTCATTTTAACCACTTTAACACCTGGAAAACACCCTGGGTTAAAACCTTCAACGTGTGAGGTCCTAGAAACTTGCTAACTGTAGGACGTTACCACTTTTTAGTGACACCCCCTCTTATTGTTATATTTTCACCTCCCATTAATTTTTTGACATCCTAGTCACTTCTTTACAAGCCCAGTTGTTGTCTATGATTACTTAAGCTTGATTTTGTTTGTTTTTATTTAATTTTTAATTAATTTGATTTTAATTAAGTATAGACAAACAATAAAGAATTTTGGGTTGAAAACAAAAGGAATAAAAAACAAAGAGTTTCAAATGTCATGTTTGTGTTATATTTTTCTCACTCTCAAACAGTATTTGATCAAAACATGACATGACAAGCCAAGCCTGTAACAGAGCTGAACAGATTGCTCCACTTATCAGTGGGTTACATCTGGGTCATCTGTGTTTGTGTGCATTGGTATATAGCACATTTTGTGTACAGTTGTATGCCAGGAACAAGTTTCACAGCCCATAATTTTATTTTTTTTTAATCTGGGAACTAACCCCCCCCCCCCCCCCCCCCCCCATCTTAGATATGTGGAATGGTCCTGTTTGGGATATCGTGGACGGTAAAGTGCCCAGGGCTTTGCAAGTGAATAAAAAACAAAAAAATATAATTTACCACTAAAATTTGCCAAGGTCACACGTTTAAGGGTTCAAAACAAACGAGAATAGAAAAAACTAAACAGAAATGTCATTCAAAAATAGCACATTTCAAACAGTAGTTAAAACACTTCCTTCACTGGCTCATGCATGGACAGCCCTACTTATCTTTCAGCCTGATCATAATGTCCAGAGGGTACCTGTCGTAGTCTTCTAAGCCGATGCGAAAAACCTGAGCGTGCTGGTAGGCAACATCACCGGTGCCCCCCAAGAGATCAGCACTCAGGTTAACATTGTCCTCGCCGGAAACCGGAGCAGTAATTGTTGTGAATTGGATTTCTAAAAGGAAAAAAGAAGAAAAAAGAGAAGAAGGACAGTCAGCACCTCGGTCTTCACAAGTGGGGAAAAATGATGAATAAAGTGCAAGGTTTTCATAGAGAAAAGAACGGATACGAAGTTTTGAGGCGATCTCTTAAGTGGCAGGTAAAAGTTTGCTTTGTCTGATCATTTGAATATCAAGAGGGAATTTAATGCATACAAAGTTGTCTGCACCCTTAAGAACTTCTTGAATTTGAATGTGGTCTGGGTATTATGGTCCATTAACTTTGCAGATCATACAGTGAATGAATGAATTGATGAATGGAGAGTTACGGCTTCATGTTATTGTCATTGTCTTATAAGTAGCTGCAAGGGGGTACATTTTCATGTAGATGCAAAATATAGTGTTAATACAGAACAGCTATGTCCCTCCGACTTTCACAGCCTCAAATGCTCCCTGAATGCTTGACCACCCCCCCCCTGCCTCTCCATGGGTGCACCACTGCACTGGGTGAGGTAAGAGATAAACACTTCTCAAGGCTCCAATTTTTTTTTTGGGGGGGGGGGTAATCCGCAAGATCACAGGGCTTTTGTACCTCAAAACGGTTAGTAGACCTGAATTTTTTCAAAATCAAAATGAGAAAAACCTTCCTCGGACAGTTTAACATGTATATTCAACTGTTTTTGTTTGAACAAGCACTTAGACATGTAAGTGAAGATTTATCTCAAATTGTCTTTATGGCTATTAAGTATACGTCATTACCAAACAGAATTAAAAGGTATTTCATCCAATCCCAAACCAACATTTGAACATAATTTGTTTTTGTTCAATATATCACACAGTGAGGTATTATTATTCATTAAAGTTAAAAAACACAAGACCACCGGACTTGTCCAGTCGTAAGTTTACTTGCTGGACACTAAAATCACTGGCCTCGGGCCTGCAGTCCAGTGTAAAATTTGAGCTTTTTCGATTTGAGATTCAGTTGGCTTTTAGTTACAATTAGATTTTCCAAAGCGTGGGATGGATTCTGACAATTCTTGACTGTGTCAAAATGGGAGGAATGCAAAATTAAACAGGTGGTAACTCAAGGTTAGCCACAAGTTTTTTGAAGGTTATAAAGGGTTCTACCTCAGTTACCTCAAAATACCTCAAGGGTTATCCGGGGTTTAACCTCGAGTTACCTCAAGGCTTATCAGGGGTTCAACCTTGAGTTACCACTTGTTTACTTCTGCATTTCTCCATAAAGCTTAAAAATGAAATGTTCACACCATTGCTTTGTCAATCAGTTGTGGCAATCAAATATTGACGTGTAATGTAGTAACTTCCCACACTTCCCCACATTTGTGATTTTAGCGATCCTTCAAGGTATTGTACACTTTTGGTAACAGCTCAAAATCAGTGTCCACATTTTGTGTGATTCAACATATGCATGAACAAACAAACCTGTGAAAGTTTGTGCTCAATTGGTCAGCGAGGTCATGAGAAAATAGTGAAAAGAGACCTTACAAGTTTTCTGTTTTTTCAAACATCGAGATTTTATCACGCGTTTTCCCAGAAACGATAGCATTTTAGCCAGAAATATTTTAAGGAACCCTTTCTACCCTTACTTACTTTAAATTATGTAAGTTATGTGTGAATCTGTGAACATTTGTGTTTTTTTATTTTACCATAGTGTACAGGGCCTTTAATCTGAAAAGGCACTTTGATTTGAAACTTGATACCAGTACCAAATACCCAGGGAAATGTCTGAAGTAACGCCAAATTCGTCAAAAAAAAAGAAGAAAAAAAGACATGTTTGTGCAAACCATCCCTGACAAAACACAACCGGTACTTTATATAATCATTGTTTATCTTAAAAACGTGACCATCGGATTAAAAAAAAATTAAGGTCCGTTGTCTAATGCTGTTATTATAAACTTGAGGATACATGTAGAAATGATTGTAAGCATCCATATCTTTAATGGACAGGTACTTGGACAGGTACTGTAATGTAATGCTTTCTTTTAATACAAGATTGGGAGTTTACTTTTTCCCTTGATACTTTCAAAATCTAAGCTTCGGTGAAGTTTCTAATCTGCTTCTTGCACTAAGTTGCATACACAACCTCAAAAAGTCTTCAAAACAAAAGGGTCTTAAAAGGTCTTGTCACACTTCAGCTTGGAGGCAACCGACTGCACTGCACGCATAAGGCATACTGTGGAAGCGCATTAACTTTTCTAATAGTGTCTTCCTTACCCCCAAGTTAATTGCCTGAACATTTAATTGAGACTGGAGATTGCATGGTCCCAATTTCATAGAGCTGCTAAAGCACAAAAAGTAGCTAAGCACAACAAAATTATGCTTACCAGAATAAGGTTACCAGCCATAATACAATGTCATGTGTACCATTTGTGACTGGTATCCTGCTCGTTTCTGCTTAGCAGACAATTGTTAAGCAATGATTTCTGCGCAGCTCTATGAAATTGGGCCCTGGTCGCCCCATGTGACATGGCCCAGTGTGCAGAGTCATCACTTACTGCCTTCCCACAAGGAGCTGTCCAAAATCCGTCCAAATACTCCACTCCTTGGTAACTCAACCCCCCCTTATGCTTGGACATATAGACCCCTTGAATTGGTCCCCATTGCCGAGGTCAAACAATGGAAGGTGCTCGCCAAGTCTTCATTTACCTCAGTGAGGGCGCTGTTTGGGGGCATTCTTGGGGGTCTCTTAACAAGAATGGTATACCTAGCCCCATATGGTAAAAAGTCAATGATTGTTTTGGGTTTTTTAGGGGGTGGGGGGGGGAGAGTGCCAGTACAGTAACCAAATCTATCAATATCAAACCCAACCACTGGATGATGTACGATTTAAAACCCTTCACAGTGTCATAGCTTCGTTTTGAATAGTATGTTTGTAAACAAATGTTGCGTACATTTGTACATCGCCCAAAATTCGGTCAAAAATCGGCGAGTTGGAATTAGTGGTCGGACTTGATCAGCATGTGTACATAAATCGAAGGAAGGCAGGCCCATAGCAACAGCTTTGTTAATAGCCGCAGTTGGACATGGCCTTAGTGTTTTATGTTGCGCTGCTTCGGGGAGGAATGCAAAATTAAAACAGGCGGTATCTCAAGGTTAGACTCAAATGTTTCTTAAGGTTTTCAGGGGTTAATAGATGGATTGCGTCATTGACCACCATCTTTTATGTAAAACGATGGAAAAGTGCACGTGTGTACGCGTTACGCACTGACTCTCAGCCAATGATAGCTCTTCACGGGTGCACCATTCATCAAAGATGGCGGCCGATGACGTCTATTGCAATCCATCTATTGGGGTTCAACCAAACAGCATGGCAAATGGCAAATTACCCCGAGTTGATTCTTTGACTTGAATACAAAAAAAAATCCGTCAAAGATGCCTCCCTTCAGGAATTCCCATAGGAGTTGTGCAACAACTCTCTCAGTCAAGGGCTAACAGCCACTCCTGGCTGAAATCAATCATGTCTTTCAAGACGGCTTGCTGGCTCGGAGTTTGTTTTATTTGGGTCTGAGAGGTGTCTACATCTGACCATTTGGAAGGGAATGCGGTCAACACCAAAATATATTACACGTTATTATAAAACATACTGTTGAAAACAGTGCACTGGTGTGAGTGTACTGGGCACAGAAGTGTTTTTTTAACCAGCCCTGGTAGTGTCTCGGGCCGATTTAGTCGGCCAAATTTTCGGACTGTGTATTTTAAGGCAAATTAAATTGGTCCTTTTTCAAACCGCATTTTTATTGGTAACAAAAAACCACATTACAGTAAAATGACCTTTGCGGAAATCCAAGTGTTGACCAAAGTCAAGTTTGAGAAATCGGCTTTTGAACTTGTGTATGCCCTGATTGCAGGGTCGATGTTTCTAGAGTTATCATTTCTAAAACCAATAGTAACTTAATGTTTAAAATGCATGGCATTACATGTCTTTTAATACAGGGCACTGCCAGGGTTAAAGGGTGTGTACAACATTGGTAAGATTGAAAGTATAAATGTTCACAGATTTGCACATAACTTACAAAGATGGTCATGGTGTAAACTTCCCTTGAAATAGTTTTGCTTGAATTGCTACAGTTTTTAGGAAATGAGTAAAACAATTAGTCTTTATAACGCATGTCCAAAACCGGATGTTTGAAAACAGTGAAAGCATATAAAGGTGTTTTTTACTGTTTTCTCATGACTCCGATGACCGATTGCGCTTAACATTTCACACATGTTTGTTATTTTATGTATATGCTTGGTCACATAAAGTGCGGATACTAGTCTATGAAAATTACCAATGTTGTACGTGTGCTTTAAAACCCTCAGGGAAGCAACGTGGTGAAAAAATTCTCCACATATTCCAAATATGGTAATAATTGTTTTTTTTCAATGGGCCAAAAAAGTCAAGATTTTCTGTAATCCTCACCCCTGGTATACACCACAAGCCTGTAGACTCCCATTGGCCAGGCTATAACCACTGCCGAGTTAACATTTTTGAATGACAGCAATCCCAAGATGGGCCATGTCTTTGTGCAGTAACTGGATATCTAAGCCCTGATATCTAAGCCCCGTCCGGTTGTAAACAAATTGTTGTTACTAATTAACGGTACAGTCAAAAATCTTGAATTGTTTTAGGTGGTCTATTGGAGCATAGCCGGATAACACTATAACCAGCAAATTTAGCTGGGGGTCAGTGTTCGACCGACAATCACCTTTAAAGACATTGAAAATCTCTCTAATAAATTCATTCTACAGCAGGACTTGAACTTGTGGCCAGCAGTTTTAGTGTTGGGCCAGTAAACTTATGACTGGACAAGTCCAGCGGTATAGTGATTTTGAATGGAATGTTAACAATAATACCTCACTGTTATATCTTCTTTTATCATATAAATGTGATCAAGTGTGGGCTTTGAGTCTGATAAAATACCTTCCAAGTTTATTGAGTAATAAAATTGACTAAATACCCATAAAGACAAATGAATGAAATCGAATGATGTATTATATATTTAACTCTACCCTACTCACCTTCATGAACTGGCAGCTCCTTTGGGGGTCTACCGTCGGCAAACACTTTCCAGACGACTCTCCCATTTTCGTACGTTTTGGCCGCCACGGCGATGGTGATACTCTCTACCACAAGTCCCGACTCCTTGAGGTCAAAGCGCCAGGCAATGTGACCGGGTGTATCCCCTAGGTCGCGAGCAATGTAAACCTGAAGCATAAGAGCAAAATCAATTGAAACTCTGGGTCAAAAAAATCATACAGATACATGTGCATGTGTACCTTGGCCACAAACATTTGCTAAGCACTAAAACAATAGTGTTTAATACCACCTAAAAGTTACCAGCCAACATACAATATCATGTGTAGTGTTGTCTGACCGGTTCCCCCGATTGTTTTTTCCCAAGCAGAAAGTTGTCAAGCAACATACCCCTTGCACATAACGTCACAAGCTCAAACAGCGCCCTCACTGAGGCCAAAGGAAGACTAGCCCGAACATCTGACGTCACACTCGAGGCTCGTGAATAACGCCAGAGACCGGCTTTGAGCGTTTGGAGGAATCCTGACAAACGCACCTTTGACCTCGCATCCCATTGCGGATAAGGACAAGGGACCACTCTAGCAGTGACCATCATTTTGATTAATAGAGCGGTGCCTGTAGACCAGTCTAAAGGAAGACCTGCCATTGGCTGAGAGTTGTGTGCGATGCGTACAGGAGTGCGTTTCGACTGTTTTACCTCAGCAATGGCGGGTTTTACAAGGGGTCTTTACTTGTTTTCTTTTCTTTTATGGATATGGATCCAAAATGTTTTATCCAATGAGATTAACATTCCGCATCCTCAGCATCTCCCCTCAACCCTAACCCTTAGTGTCTTTGGCTAGAGACTCTTCTGAATCCTCAACTCCGTGGTAACTTACTCTAACAAAATCCAACACCATAGCCCTAGTTCAACACCCAAACTGTTAAAAACTGATTGCGCTGATCCCATGTAAAGCATGATCAGCTTACTTAAAGGAACATTACAGAATTGGTTTTTGCTAACAAAACAGTTGCTGGCAGTGTAAGCACTTTATGTAATCCACCATATACATAAACTGACAAACCTGTAGAAGTTTAGATCGATCGGCCATCTGGGTCACGAGAAAATAGTGAAAAACCGATTACACTTTTGCATGAAATCATATAGATTCAAGAAATGAATAAAACGCTCACTGAGCGATAAACTCCAATCGGAAAATTAGTTTATTCATTTCTCATCAAATATGACATTTCAGACAGAAACATTTCATGGGATGTTTTCTACTGTCATCATCATTAGACCGTGTAAGTTTTATGTAAATCTGTGATCAAAAGGTATATTTTACAAGTTTTTTTCTTACCAATTCTGTAATGTTCCTTTAATACTAGCACAGTCCACAGTATAAAAAAAAAATGAAATAAAACATACAGTTGGATTTTGAAGAGTTGGGGTGGTTAAAATCCAGAATCACACAAGTCAATAGCCAATCCTATTTTGGCTACTACTTGCAGTTTCTTCAAGCTGCTAAAGTCTTTTCAATGACAAAAGTATAAAACAGAAATTATGACAAAATTTAAACAATCGATTAGTAATCTTATGTTTTAAAAACATCAGCCGCATACAAAAAAATCTCAAAAAATTTCATTGTCGCCCTTATGGGAAATGACTGTCTTTACTTAATCAGAACTATAGAAATCTTTAGCACTACAAAAATGACAAATCGATAGCACCTTTGAAGATTAGCAGCGCCAACCAGCCTCACACTCTTTCTTGAATAATATCTTGTTTACACTACAACTAATTGCATACTTATGCAATGTGCGCAAAACAAATTTGTCCATTATCACCTTGTTGACACCCACCCATAGCCCCATAAATAATAGAGGCAGTTAAATGCGTCGGGCATGACTGCAGATTTTCCATTAAAGTTACACTTAAAACGAGCCCCTGCAGCCAGTTTATTTCCTCCTCATTTCCTCCGGGTGTCAATTATGAACTGAGTAAGTGGGCGAAATTTAGGCATAAAAAGTACATTTTTTTAGTTGAAACCTATCAATTGTCCCAAGGCTATTACATATATAGGAGGAGAATTAAATCAAGGACCAATGGTTAACTACATGTGTAGTTGTGGGTTCGTAGAAGTGAGAACGACTCTTGTCAATATGTCATGTCAACGCTCAGTATATCAGCAAATATCTCGCAAGTGGTAACAACAAGTGTGGACAAACAACCCAAAATTTATCGCAAGCTCTTTATTTGAATAACAAACAATAACAATAAATTTGAAATGTGACAGTTGAAATAATTTTTTTTTCTGACAACTGGTCCTCTCTGCATTGTGCTATTAAAAACGGGTGTTGATAACCAGCAATAAGAACACGCCCAGTAGGCTGGTTCCAAATAGTCGACTAGACAGAGTCAGGGCTAACTTTCAACTTTGGTCAACGATAGTTCTTGCGCAAGTCAAGAGTATTAACCCAACCCCACAAAGCATAACCAGAGGGTGGAGGGGGAGGGGGCAGTAGCCCCCCCCCCTCAGAACCCTTGATCCTCCTCCCAAATGAGATCCAAAAAGGACATAAATGAATGGATCTATACATGAATAGCCCCCCCCCCCACCAATTATGTCTTTGCCCCCGCTGGCCCTACCAAATGAAAATGTCTGGTTACGCCACTGCACCCCAATCAAGTCAATACTATTCTATGTAGTACAAAATAGTACAAAATAGTACAAAATAGTACAAATATATTGATAACTTTATTGCTGTACTAATTGCACCAGCATCACTCGCCCACAATCACCATATTCCAATTCTTCTATTTGTGGTACAGATAGCACATATTAATAACTTTATTGCTATATTAACCTGCCCAGAACCACCATTATTCCAATCCTCCTCTTCTATGTAGTACAAAATAGCATACACTGAAAGTTGTACTGCTGTTCCACAGTTGCTCCAGCGTGTCACCCGCCCACAATCACCATATATTCAATCAACAACAACTTTTGTTTAAAAAAAAAAGAAAATCCTATGTCCATCCATCGCCCACACTCACCATATTCCAATCGTACTCCTCTTTGCGATACATATTTTGGCTTTGATAAACACAAGTCCTATAATCCTTTGTCTGCTGGCTGTCATTGGATATGCGGATGTACTTATCCGAGGCAGGGACAGTACTTGAGATGCAAGCACTTCTGGGACGTCTCCCCAGGAGTCAGTTTGAAGACATAACCCTAGCGTTAAGATAGAGTGAGAGAGAGAGAAGGGGGAAAGCAACATGTTTAAAGGTGCAATACATAATCAGTGACGATTTCTACATAGACCAAAATGCCCTTTGCTTACATCTCAAACGCCCTCTATTGACAATTTTCCCCAGTGGTATGAGTGCGATTCTTGATTCAGGAGTCAGGAGTGACGTCAAAGGTCACACAATTCAGAGGTGATCTGACCGGTGATGTCACGCGCAAAACCAGATTTGTATGTGGGCAAAACACACTAAGCGTTTTGGCAGAAACATAGTGTTCTGGTTTTGCCGTGACGCTGGAGGTCGTATGATAATGAGCATGATACCAGTACCAATTGTCCGCAGAAATATTTCAGTCTGAAATAATGCCTTGTGTGAGACCATTTTTCTAACAATTATGTTTCGGCAAATCAACATAAGCACTTATCTTCAGTTTTCACAAGGTGATAGGTCCGCCACACAGCCAAAAAAAAAAACATGTTTTGAGTAAAATTGTGTTCACAGTTTTTCAAGTTGTTTTTTTGTTTTTCAAACTGCTGTATCCGAGACTGCTCACAGTTTTTACTTTAAAATTGAACTGCCCAAATCAAGCCCACTTCTTCAATCAAACAGAACTGTCAATATTTTTCATTCTCACAACTGTTTCATTGAGTTACCAACTCCAATAACTTATTTGCCACTTTTTGAAAAAAACAGAATGTCTGCAGAGCTCTGTGTTAGTATTTGGATTGGTTACATCCTGAAAACGCAAAAGTCATAGTACAATATGTTTGGCACCATGTCAGTGCTCATTTTGAAATTATTACATTTTCGGTCCTGAAACTAGGTGAAAATGTTAACAGCAGTGATTGCTTCGAGAAAACGACGTTCAATTTTTCTTCTAATTTTGGACGGATTCGCCGCTTCTTGACAGTGTCGCAGGTCTTGAGATTGGTCTTTGGTTCAAGAGAGGTGGTCTCGATTTCAAACTTTGTGGTCTAGACTACATCACTGCTTCATGAAAACACTTATGATTTGGCCCCACACAAAACCCCTGACAAAACAGAAACAGTTGTGGTGTAGGTTTCCTTGAAAAAAGGTGACCATCATTTCTGATGGAAGTTTCACCAAGTTGGTTGTTTTCTGTGTGTTCATGCAATACTTGAGGAATGGAATGAAGTTACTCTCCAAAGACCTAAATAGGTCGTGTACCTTTAAACAAGGAGAATGTAAATAAAGCATGTTTGCATTTTGACCTTTAAGAACCAAATATTGATGCATCGGTCACATCAATGTTTGGAAAGAGAATTATTCATTCTATTTCAACCACTTCGAAGTCAAACCTCTTGTTTACTTATCGCAGCAAATATCGGCGTACAAACATCATTGATATTTATAAAAACAAAAAACAGACCCCATTCAAAGGGGAACAGGAGTGCACAGTAAGATGTGTTGAGATTATTGGCGGAGACAAGTCCAGTAGGACCCACCCCTCCCGAGCCGACTAATTCAAGAACAGTTTCTAAATTAGCACGAGAGAGGCAAACTTTTTAGCATTGCTAATCAGTATTTAAAAATTAGCAAGTTTCAATAATTATGGAAGCTCAGTGATTATAAAACTTGTACCAAGATATAATAATGATAAATGATAATAATAATAATAATAGTGGCATCTTATATAGCGCTCAAATCCTTACGTGGAACTACGTTTCTGAAGTATGAGACCCTTTTTCCATTACATAGCACCATGTAATGGTTTACAAGGTGCTGTGGCGCAACTTTTACGTGCATTGCACAACACATGGGACCTATGGCTTTACGTCCCATTCGAAGGATGAAGCAATAATGGTTAACTGTGTTGCTTAAGGACACTAGTGTCACGACCGGGACTCAAACCCACACTCTGGTGTTCAGAAACACCAGAGCTTGAGTCCGGAGCTCTTATCCGCTCGCCCACGACAAGCCACAATTAATCTTCAAGAAAAAAAATCCCATCTGAAACACTGTCAGAAAGTTAGAGAAATTAGCTGTGGAGAACCCATCGGAGAACAGTTGCTTATTTGCTTATTTCAATTAAGTAGCAAACAAAATCCCTGACACAAACTTTAAATCCCCGAACACTGTTTTTTGGCTCAGTAAAAAATTTCACTTAGTTAGTTGTAGGATGTACACCTGACCAATTTTAAATTTGTTGATATTTTTCACAGGTTAGTTGTATGGTGTGTAAACCTGACCATTGTATTTTTTTTTTTATTTTTCACTGGTAAAGATGTATGGTGTAAATCTGACCAAGTAATTTGTTGAAACTTTCACTAGTTAGTTGTATGGTTTTAACCAGACCATGCATTTTCACTGTTTAGTTGAAAACCTGACCATGTCATTTGTTGAAATTTTCACTGGTAAGTTGTATGGTTTGAACCTGACCATTTAATTTGTTGACATTTTCAATGGTTAGTTGTATGGTTTTAAATTTTTCATAAGTATACTCTGCATCATTATGTCATGGCTGTCCTGTCACAGAAGTTGTGTAAATCAATTGAGGAAGGCACTTCATTTGCACAGAAAGTAAAACAGACGACCGTTTTTCCATGTCTTTCTGTAAAAAACCTTGCGCTGCCAGCGTCCGAGCAATGGCGGCGCGACCAGCAGCACTTGCGAGTGCGTGCTTAAAAAGATCTGTCTATAGAACAAGTGAAGCATAAGAGCCCAGTATGTGCAGAGAACCAATTTTACTCTACTTTAAACTCAGTTTTTTGTGTGTGTGTGGTTGTATCTAAGGGGCGGGGGAAATCCCCCCCCCCACCCACCAACTGACACTGGGTTGCAATCCAGCAATGTTTGGGTATTTCAAGCATTATTTCAGCTGGTTTATAAACTTTGCATGGATGACTGGAAGATATGATCTAGGTTTGCGGTAAAACACCATGTGCATGAGTTGCAGTGGTTCTGAAAAGAATTGGAAACATTTCGATCAGTAAAGTCTGGTTGTCTTCAAGAGAAAGTTAAACACTCAAAGTACGCTCAATGTATATTGTAGATGTATTAATGTGAAGAGTGTCTTTTAAGGGTCACAGACTACTGACATGGCCTTACATGAACTTGACTCCATAACTGACATGACCTTTCAATACTACATAGCAACCAGCACAAATAAAGATTGATCACCGCATTTATTCAACAATAATAAACAGACGTTTTGGCTTCATCAATCAATGGGTTAAGTTTACGATTTGTTTAATTTAAAGGCACTGGACACTATTGGTAACTACTCAAAATAATTGTTAGCATGAAAACTTACTTGGTAACGAGCAATGGAGAGCTGTTGATAGTATAAAACATTGTGAGAAACGGCTCCCTCTGAAGTAACGTAGTTTTTGAGAAAGAAGTAATTTCTCAGTAAAATATTTGAATTGATTTTGAGACCTCACGCGTGAGGTCTCGAAACCAAGCATCTGAGAGCACACAACTTTGGGTGACAAGGGTGTTTTTTTCTTCCATTATTATCTCGCAACTTCGACAACCAATTGAGTTCAAATTTTCACAGGTTTGTTATTTTGTGCATATGTTGAGATACACCAAGTGAGAAGACTGGTCTTTGACATTTACCAAAGGTGTCCAGTGTCTTTAAAGGCAGGGTCATCGTTTGCTTTTTGTCAACGTAATGCTGATTTAGAGGCAAAACTATCAAGAAAGATGCAATCAAATTCACTTGTGAAGGTTTCAGTTGAATACAGTATCCACTTGTTGAGAAAAACGGCAAAAAAAGAAATGTCTTGATATTTTCACAAGACCATCAAATCCATCCACGTTGAGCGAGGCGACAGCAGGTACCAACCGCATCTCTGGCCACAGCATTCCTGAACAGACACAACCCTCAGAAATCTGAGAAACGATTCATGCATTCAGAATCCTTTCTCAGATTCATATGTTTTTATTGATTTCTGATCAACGGGGGCGTTTCAGACAAAATAATTTCACAGGATGCTTACTACCATTACCATCTTTATAAAAAGTAGGTTTTCGGAATAGAAATTACACTCTTTTTTTTAGGGGGTCGTTAAGCATGACCCTACCTTAAAGATGGTTTAATTTACAAGCACACACAACCACAACCATGTTTGTCGACCTGGTAAATCAAGGACATTGTAGTGACTTATTGTTTTGTAGTGACATTGACTTTGCACACGAAAGCAAAGCGAGGATGTCCTCCCGTTGTCAAAACACTGGTTTCTCTTTTGTTAAAGGAACATACCAGAATTGGTTTTTGCTAACAAAACAGTTGCTTGCAGTGTAAGCACTTTATGTAATCCACCATATACATAAACTGACAAACCTGCAGAAGTTTGAGATCGATCGGCCATTTGGGTCATGAGAAAATAGTGAAAAACCGATTACACATCTGCCTGAAATCCCTTTTCTTTACTATAAGTGTATTAACTGGGTTCTTTTTTTATGTGCATCACACAACACACGGGACCTACGGCTTTATGTCCCATCCAAAGAACGCAGCAATAATAGTTAAGTGTCTTACTTAAGGACACAAGTGTCACAACCGGGTCTCGAACCCACACTCTGCCGATGAGAAACACCAGAGCTTGAGTCCGGTGTTCTTATCCACTCGGCCACGCCACGCCACGTTATCTTGCAATAGTGACATGTGACAACACAGCTAGAAAGGTTATAGAGGTACATTTCCAGGCCTTAAAGTGTCATATTATTGACTCTTGACATTTAAATTAAAAAAGTCGCATCCCCTCAAGGTGATCCCGTGGCTGCTGCTTCCCAGTTTGTATCGTAAACTTGGGTGTGATCCCTGGCTACACGGCAGTTAACGGTTGTATGGCTTCTGACTGGCACCCCCCCCCCCCCCCCGAACAAAGATATTGACAAAATAGGGAGACCGCCAACATAGGGCTAGATAGCTCAGTTGGTAGAGCGCCGGTACGTTAATCCGGAGGTCGTTGGTTCAAATCCCGCTCTAGTCAATTTTTCTCTGTTCAACCCCATACTATTTGAAATTTACCCAGTCAGTTTCCCTTGTGGTTCATTACTTGACATTATTGACTCTTCAAGGACAAATCTATGTTCTGATAACCCCTCTCGTGATCTACACACTGGGGTCAGGAGAGGGTTCAGGTTAGGTTTCGGGTTAGGTTTAGGATTAAGGTTAGGATTAGGAAAATATATTAGGGGTGTCGTAGGGGTGTCAGAACATAAGTTAACCGGTTTATCAAGCTATGTTCTGAAGCATGCAATTAAGGACCCCACTGCAGTTTGTGCGTGGAGGGAGTTAAATGCATATAACGTTGCACTACCTCTGTGACATTTCTCAGCTCAAACCCAGATACTGCTGATTCACCCCTGTAGCTCCCTGGCTCTATAGTCTGATCATACTGATGAAGACTGCCGCTTATTTCGCTTGGTTGCTTGGTGGGCCTTGCAATGGGACCGGTGTGCTGGTTCCCTGTAAATCGCCTCCTTTTTCCATAGAAAAGCTTAGATTTGGGCATTTTTTTGTGGCTGCAGAATTTGTTAAAATCCCGAAGACTTGGGTGAATTCTACTCAATTTATACCGCAACAAAAGGCCACACAGTGTCACCATAGAAAAGCACTTTAATTACATGCTACAACTACTAATGCATGGGGCCACACTATATGGCTTCAGGCGCACACCATATCAAGTACATAAACAGCAATGTGTGTATAACTGCATTGTTGTCATACACAGGAACTAATAACTGCACTAGTGCAGAGGGAGTTCCTTTGTTTACTGAACTCCGACACGAGGGCAATGGTCGAGTTCCAATGGAGGTGAGTAACGCCCTCTATTGACTTCAGTTGCCATGATTAAATTAATGGGTTATGAACCAGTTCGGGTAAAAACGTTCTTCTGTGGTGCTTAAAGGGAATGTATACGTTTGGTAATCACTCTTGAAATTAATGGCAATAAAAACTTACTTGGTTTAAAATACATGTACAGCAGCTTTCGACAGTAAAAAGCATTTTGAAAATCATTTTACTTCGGAGTAATGTGGTTATGGAAAAATACATCAGTTTTTATCAGAAAAAATTTGAATCTTCAAAGCATTTCTGTCAGAAACGTGTCTCAGATTGTGTATTCCAATGGCGGATTATTTTCCTGCGGGACATAACGCTCTGGATTTTCGTCAATTTCTCAAAAACCTACCACCTTTTGAAAATGATATTTTCACAGGTTAGTTTTATTGTATATATCTACATTTATGTAGAATTAAAACAATTGAACGGTTCCAAAAACCAAAGGTATGCTTTTTAAAGTTGCATGGCCCGATTTTTGCTGAACTTCATTTTTTAAAGATTTTTTTTCTTTGAATTAATTTTGACAGATGTGCTGTTTCAACAGAAGTCTTCTCTTATGGTAAACACAAATGCCCCGCAACCAGTCCGTTTCTTGACACTAGACCTCAGTGGTCCCCAAAAAATAGGCTTGAAGGATCCCAAGACCAATCCACATCCAACTTTGCACAATGCAAAGTCCTTCTCAAGTCAATATCACTCGGACAACGTTTAGCCACAATGACCTCAAAATTTGACCTAGGGGATCCAAAAACAACAGGCTTCTGGGGGATCCCAAGACCAATCCACACATCAAGTTTTGAGTTGATATGCAAAGTCCTTCTTGAGTTATGGTTAACTTTTGCATGCTGCACAGTACCCCTCAAACTCTCAAATGTCATTACACCACTGAGGGGGTCATGAAGGGTCGCTATATAAGAGTAACCCTAGTCATTTAAAGGGTTCGACAACATTGGTACGATTGAAAATACAAATGTTCACAATTTGTACATAACTTACATTGTATAAAGATGGTCATGGTGGTAAACTTCCCTTGAAATAGTTTTGCTTGAAATGCTACAGTTTTAAGGAAACGAGTAAAACAGTAGTCTTTATCCTGCAGGATAAAATCTTGAAGTTTGAAAAAAAGTTAAAACATATGGTGTTTTCACTGTTTTTTTATGACTCCGAAGAGCGATTGAGCTTACCCTTTCACAGGTTTGTTGTTTCATGTATATGTTGGGTCATATCAAGTGTGGATACAGGTCTTTGGCAATTACCAATGCTGTAAACACCCTTTAAATTCATGCATACTGGCCAAGGCCTGGGCCCAATTTTATAGAGCTGTTTAAAGGCAGGATATACTTTTGGTAATTGTCAAAGACTAGTATCCTCACTTGGTGTATCCCAAGTTGCAAGAAATTAATGGAAGAAAAACCACCCTTGTTGCATAGAATTGTGTGCTTTCAAATGCCTGAGAAAGGCTTCATGCATGAAGTCTTTCTCAGATTCAAATTTTTCAGTGAGAAATTACATCTTTCTCAAAAACTACATTACTTCAGAGGGAGTCGTTTCTCATAATGTTTTATACTATCAGCAGCTCTCAGGTGCTCCTTACAAAGTAAGTTTTTATGGTAATGTATTTCTTGAGTAATTACAAAAAGTATCCACTTCCTTTAAAGGGGTACTGTGTGATCATAGTCTGCTTGTGGCTGGACATGGAAACATGAACTCTCACCCAGTTACCACAAGCGCCGCGTTGACCGTCACAAACAAAAGCTTTAAACGGCACTGTCATTATTATTTTGCGTGTGTGCGCAGTAACTGGGTGAGAGTTCCGAATTTATTGTCTGGCCACAGACTCGCTGTGATCACGACGACAGTGCCCCTTTAAGCACGAAAAGGAGCTTTGCACAACAAAATTATGCTCACCAGAATAAGATAACGTGCCAAAATACCATTCCACATGTATCATCTGTAACTGGTATCCTGCTTATTTTTGCTTTGCAGAAAATTGTTAAGCAATATTTGCTGTTAAGGCAGCTCGATGAAATTGGGCCATGAGGCTTGTTCTTGAAAGGGCAAGGGCACCAAGGCGCTTTCTCTATTGTAAAAGGCACCTCTATGAGGAAATTGTACAATTCTACTGGAACAATTCAAGGGGCACCAAGGCAATGACCAGGGACAAGGAGGCAATGTCTGCTGCCTTTGTAAAGTATCAGGCCTGCTTGGCCACTCAGTAGACCATGTGACCTGTGACATCACATGTTTACAAAAGAACCACAGAGCCTGGACTTCCTGCAGGCACGATTTGTACACAGCCCCAATGCATGAAAACATCAAATCTTGTGTTTATGGAGATTGCACTGTCTGAATTTCATCAACTTTTGGTATGAAGAAATGGGGAACACCTCAAAACTTGGTCAGCTGTTACTTTATGACACAAAATGTAAAACTTATCAAAATGTCAAATGACCAGGTGTAGTATGTTGACTGCCAGAAAATGCCCTGGAACGTACTTACACAGTCAATCTTTCACTTAATAAACAAAGGTTCTATGGTTTATAAGAAGCATCATGCCATTAACTATTTTTTTTTTTCATTCACACCATAGGTCCGTTCGGTTGGTAAGCAGTTTGCAAAAAGCTAATTCTACTGCTCATGGTTTATAAGAAACAGACACTCAAAACAAAGCGCACAGTTGAATACCTCTCGCTGACAAATATAACATATTAACCCTCCTAATCTCAGTGACTCTTGGCAACACTTTCCTGTGCGTTGACCAACCATTTGAAACCATTCGACTGACAAGGTTGTGTACAGTGGCACAACTGTGCACAGAACTAACTGTGTACTGTGTACATGCATTCCCTCATGGTATCATATTGCAGGCTGGCATAGTTTATCTATCATTCAAAACCACAGTGAATGGTATTGAATGGTCAGACAGCAAGAGGGATTATTAAGCGACATTTTAAATACGACAATAAATATTCAGTTCATTTAATTGGGGTCCAAGTGCATTGTGGGTATTCTACAGCAGCCATTTACAGATCATTAAACTCTTTTGCAGATATACATAAAAAATATGAATAAATGAAAAAGTGAGTGGGTTCAATTTTCTTGCACACACACACAAAAAGTCTCAGGAAGGCTGATATACTAATAGCAAGTTTTTACAAACTTTCAAGTTATTGATGTTGCACTTTAAAAACACTTATTTCTTTATTATCAGAAACTATTATTATTAACATAATTATTACATTTCTGATAATGAAATCAAGGATGCCTCATAAGTAAACTTAATCGCTGTAGTTCACAAGCCTGAGGAAACCTTGTAACCATGCTTGCTATGTGAACCAGAAACAACGGGGTTAACCCCTGCTCTTCCATCAAAAGTGTACTGGGTCTTTTATGTGCACTAATTATCCTAGTACATGGAACCTGATACAGTTTAATGTCCCATACGAAGGACGAAGCTATTAGGGTAAAGTATCTTGCTCAAGGACACAAGTGCCACGACACCGAGATTCAAACCCACACTCTGCTAATCAGAAACACCAGAGCTGAGTCCGGTGCCTCGAACCGATCGGCCATGACATGCCACAATGATATATATATTTTTGTCAATTAAATTAATGACACATCACACAATCCAAAGTGACTAGAACAAGATAAAACAGGAGACTATGAAGAAAATGTCTGTTTTAGATGTGGGAGGAATACCCCGATGTGGGAGGAATACCCCGATGTGGGAGAAATACCCCGATGTGGGAGGAATACCCCGATGTGGGAGGAATACCCCGATGTGGGAGGAATACCCCGATGTGGGAGGAATACCCAGATGTGGGAGGAATACCCCGATGTGGGAGGAATACCCCGATGTGGGAGGAATACCCCGATGTGGGAGAAATACCCAGATGTGGGAGGAATACCCAGATGTGGGAGGAATACCCAGATGTGGGAGGAATACCCAGATGTGGGAGGAATACCCCGATGTGGGAGGAATACCCCAATGTGGGAGGAATACCCCGATGTGGGAGGAATACCCAGATGTGGGAGGAATACCCCGATGTGGGAGGAATACCCCGATGTGGGAGGAATACCCAGATGTGGGAGGAATACCCAGATGTGGGAGGAATACCCCGATGTGGGAGGAATACCCCGATGTGGGAGGAATACCCCGATGTGGGAGGAATACCCCGATGTGGGAGGAATACCCCGATGTGGGAGGAATACCCCAATGAGGGGAAAACCCACGCAGTCAGGTAGGGACTGAAAACACAATCCACGCACAAGGCTCTGGTCTGAGGCGGGATTCGAACCAGATGTTCCATCAGATGGACATGTTTCTTAATGAACATGTTTCTTCATTTTGAACTTGTGGTTTCCTGATTTAGAAGCTTTTGTAAGTTGAATTCAAATTGGCGGCTAAGGCTAAGGCTACGGCTACAACTCTTGCTAAGAGTGTTACTAAGGATGTCCCTTCAACGCATGATGACGCAGCGATCCAGCCGTAGCCATATCCCCTAATTCAGACACAGACTCAGGCTCGGCGGACAACAAATGGAAGTGTTTTGACTCGGCCGCCACTTTTTTCCACCCGCATTTGGCGAGCGGGCAACCGCTAAGGTCCAACTCTGCAGACTGTCCAAATCACCTTCTAGTTCCTAGAATCTGGCCAGCATTCCAATCACAACTGACTTTGAACATTTGGGTGTTGCGCAATCATGAATCGTGACTATAGTTCATATGGGAGAATGCCTCACCAATGAGCATAGGACACTAGTGTTATGCCTCATATCAGAAATCCTTGGACACTGGGGGTTATAGCAAAAAACAAAAGTGTTTCTTATGTTTGGGGAAATCGTAAACAACATTGTTGCCTTACCTCAGATGCTGTTTCAGTCACTGCTTCCTCATTCCCTGGCAGTGTGTCGCCCCTCGTCTCTCCCCTGGCCAATCTCCACGCTATGGAGCCAGACAGTCTACCCTCCTCCTCACCGTTCCTGAAGACTTTGGGCGAGAGGAACTCGGCTAGCTCTACGGCAGAGCGCTGCTCCAGAACAGCCTTGCGAGAGTCCGATAGGTTTCTTTGCCTCTGTTGGATCAGGAAAGCAGGTTGTAAATCCAGAGCAATGGGAGCGCTAGGTGGCAGCAGGTATACAAATGTTAGTTTGCGACGACGACTTGAAGCATATTTGGGCTTCGGACATTGGTTGAAGAGGGTCTCCACGGTCAAATTCAGTTTTGTGATGCATTCATGAAAGTGAGGTAAAAAAGTACAAGTCTCTAACCTCATTTAAAAATGGTGTCAAATGTTATTTTATTTGATACTCTTTAAGAGCGAAATTTTGAACATGACATCATTGGACGGCAAAAACAAATAGGTCTGTACATTCAAAAGAGGAATTTTTGTGCCATTCGAAAAGGTCAAAATCCGGTTTGAATCCCGGTCATGACACTTGACCATAATTGCTACGTAAAAAGTTGGGAAGGTAGAGCATTCTGCTCTACAAGCCAGGCTCCTAGTGGATGATACCCATGCCTACATCCTTACGGGCTGTGAAGGGCGGGTAATCCTGTTTCAGCCCCAGGGGTAGGTGGCAACGAGCCCCAGGTGACAGTTGATTTTGGATGACAGCCCAAATCAGTAAAGTGTAGCCCTCACCTTGAAGTGGCCGACCGGGATTGTGAGTTAGGCGATATCTCATTTAAGAAAAAAATTATATATACATGTATACACGTTAGCGGAGTAATTTTTTGGTAAGCAGGCACAACGTCGCGCCGTGAAATTGGGGCCTCGTATGTGATTTAGTTTCCCCATCCCCTATAGAGCTTATGCACATGACGTCATTTGAGTAGAAGTCAATTAGTATTTTCATCATGTTGTGACTTAGTTTAGTAACTGAGTGGTTTTAGTCCGGCTTTGTGAGTTAGGCAGTATTTCATTCAACAAAGTTAACAATTTTTTTTTAAAGTGGGATGGTATGTGTGAGCAAACTGTCTATACCTCTTTGTTCATGGTTGTTATGATATCCATCAGCCAATCCTCTCGGCACTCTTTCCTTCTTCCCAGGAGATCTTTGGGGCTAGCTGTATATCTCCAGCTCACATCAACGACCTGGACAGAGGTTATCACAAGTTGGGAGTCAGAGTGAGACAGAAGTTGCTTTTCTCCTGAGAACCACCACAGCTCATAAATAAATATTTTCAATGTACATGGTGTTACCTCAAACCTTTATACAATTGTTGCCTGCGGGACATTGTCCATGGTGTTTTGCACACCCGAGGGGGCAAATGGCACCCGAGGCTAAGCCGAGGGTGCCATTCGCCCCGAGGGTGTACAAAACCCATGGACCATGTCATCGCAGGCAACAATTGTTTTGTTATACCTTTGTCTTGAATTCTTAGTAATATTTTCCTAATCTGAAAGACTCCAATTTCATCGAAACGATGATAATCTTGATCCTTTGCTGCACAGAAAGTTGTACGTCGCGCGCGCGCGTGAGAGGAGAGTGGTACATGGATATTTGTTGCCCGCTCATGTGATCGTTCTGCGCCAATGAAAATACAGCATTCAAGACAGAGGTAAACAAACTAGATTGTATCTCCACCATGCAAAGTTTCAAATCCACTATCATGTGACCATTGGTTGTTTTCACAAGCAAACTATCACTTTCCAACCTATCGATTGTATCTCCACCATGCAAAGTTTCAAATCCTACTCATGTACATGGTGATACAGCAAACATTACTACAACAGCGAATAAAAGCAAAAGCAGTCACTGTAGTATGGAAAGTAGGAGATGGGATTGTGCCATCGCAGGTATTACAAGAATGGCAGCCATTTTGAAAATTGCTTGTTATTCTACCTTTAACTTTTCAACAATTCAAATCTGTGATGGACCTACATGTATAGCCAAATGTCTTTCTCATGACATATTCTGACTGCGTGCCAAATTCCATGCTTGTATCATCAAAGTCACAACTCTCCCAAAATATTTCCCCTTATCTGCCCCACTACTTTGAAAAAATACTGTGCAAGAATGTTGTACCTCGTCATTGGAGAATGCAATAAGGTAGGACAACTTCTTAGACCAGCCACGCTCATACAGTAGAGGCTTATCGCAGACATTCTCACATGGGTCACAATGAAGCCATCTCTGCTGGGACTGAGAATACACCTCCGTCCAGACGTGATCTGAGATAATGTTTCAGACAAAAGTACAGGGGCAGTCAATATCAACAACAACAAATAAATCAACGAGTGATTTCAATCTGAAAGCTGCGTGTTATTATAAGGGAGTAAAAGAGTAGGCGACGAGGTCTTAACCGTTTAAACCAGCAGGGTTGGGTCTTTATCACACAGGCCAAGACCCTGCAAGGTTTTAAACAGCCGGTTAAGACCGAGTCAGTACTCTTTTATTCCCATTCATAAATGCCCTTTTTGTTAAAAAGCGTAATATTGTTGCGAAGGATATGCATGCCACGCTCTTAAAGGTAGATTAAATACCAGTATGTATTGATTGCGTTTTGTGTAAAGTAGCGCCTCCGTAACCTTGCGCGTAACAGGTATGTTTAAACTTTTCTAGCCGTGTTTATATCACACGTTTAAACACGGCCATGTGATCTCCTCTCGACCAATCGGAATGGATAAACTGTCTCGGGTATTTATGAATAATTATTCAAGAGACCGCCAACATTAGGGCTAGATAGCTCAGTTGGTAGAGCGCCGGCATATTCATCCGGAGGTCACAGATTCAAGTTCCGCTCTAGTCAATTTCTTCTTTGTTCAACCCCTAAATCCTGTTTTTATTATCATAACATACCTGTCCAGTCAACGATGTGCCTGGCCTCAAATCCAGCTGCTCGACAACACAGCGTGAAACATTTGCCCATTCACCACATCGTCCTTTCCTTGTCTCTAACAGCTTCCTGGATGATTGTACCTATGGAAGGAGTGAGCAACAATTTGTTTTTTAGGTATAGAGCACATAAACACCCCTAATCGAATCTTGTTGCATAAGAACACGAAAAGGCAGGGTTCTGCCCACAGTGGTCGGTGCCGGAAAACCTGCCGGCACTCCGGATTTCCCAACCATCACTGGCAGAATTTTATCTGTTTCCGACCATCACACATTTTTCACATTTTAAAATTACACTTGGTTTTCATGGAAATGTAAAATTGGGTTTTCACCAGTAAAAATGGTATCCGAAGCCATTAATTTTGAGTACTTCTTTGATTTGAGTCTATTAATATGATCTACTGTGTAACTTATCCATCTTGCAATGGTTTCCAGGGAAACATTTTTCCACCACTAAAGAAATCCTGGGCAGAACCCTGAAAGGCCCCGACAATTCTCTTATCCCTATTGGAAATCGTCCCACTCCATTAAACTCTTTTATCCCAAGTATTCCTTTAGAATGGATGCACCACTCCACCCTACCAGCACCGCCCCCGCCTTCTTTTTCCTTGGAAATCGTCCCACTCCATTGTAAATATTTTATCCCAAGTGTTCCTTAGAATGTACCGCTCACCCTACTAGCACCCCATCCCCCTTGGTCATTTACCTAGGAAATTTTCCTGGTCCATTGCACCTTGAACATGTGTCCCCCTCCACCCTGCCAGCACCCCAACATGTTTCTTTGAAATCATCGCAGTCCATAAATTGTACATGTGCAGCCCCCCCCCCACACCCGTCTCGGTCATTTACCTTGGAAATCGTCCCGGTCTATTGCACCTTGTACATGTGTACCCCTCCACCCTGCCAGCGCCCCATCGGCGGTCATCAGCATTCGGCTCTACCAGGCCAACGCTCCTCATACGGATATTGCACGTCTCGCAGGTCGGGCTGTCCATCCACTTGAAGAAACTTGTCTTGAACCATTTGAGGAGCTCCAGGAGCAGTAAGTCACGTTCATCAAGAGGGTTTGTGATGTCATCTGTGTCTGGTGAATCCAAGAGGAAAAGATTGTTGATGAACAAGAAGTACACGTACAAACTAGGGATGAGATTGGACGAATGTGGAAATTCCAAAAAAATGGCATGCAGGGCTGGGTTCCCCCATTTTCTAGACCCAGAACCTCTGAGAAGTTACAACTCAGGAGGTTTACAGACTCTGTGCATCACCAGAAATACAAAACTACAGGTTTGGACACAATGTGGAGTATTTCTTTCTCCCTTTTGCCACTGCTATACTTCTTTTAGAAGATTATTAAGGCTCAAACTCAAAGAGTTTTTGAGCAAATCCTAAGAAATCACATGCCTGGCCAACACATACAGTGTACAGTTTTATATAAACTGCATGCCAAACTGACATTATTGAGACAAAACTACAGGTTTGGACTCAATGTTTACTATCTCGTTCTCCCTTTTACCACTGCTTTACTTCTTTTAAGAAATTTGAAGGCTCAAAGAGTTTTTGAGCAAATCCTAAGAAATCACATGCCTGACCAACACACACAGTGTACAGTTTTATATAAACTGCATGCCAAACTGACATTAAGAGACAAAATACAAATGTGTAAAGTAGACAAGGGAAAGATATGTCAAAGAACCAAAGAAAGCTCATTGTCAACTGTTAGCTTCATGTAAACCAGGCATGCAACTGTCCACCGATCAACCTGAAGAAAGGAGCATAATGCAGAGTAGTTCCTTCAGATTAAATATTCTTGGTTTCATCCTTACACTGAAGTATGATAAGCACTGTGTACTAAGTGCTTCTATTCAAATGGGATTCGAAACCCATGACCCCAGCATTCTAGAGCAGATGCCTTTACCTCAACCAGTTTAACAGTGATAGTGTAATAACTTGCGCTGGGGATAAAGAAATTAAGTATAAACGGTTGCCTGCGTACACACAATCCCCTACAGTGTCTCACCACATGCAGCCTGTTGACTTGACCACCGCTAACAAACACAGCAAACTCAAATGCCCATTTGTAACTGCTGTGTGTTGCATTTAAGAGTTTTGCGTGTTATTGGTTAAAATAGCCACACATCTGTTGAATAGTTGCATAATGTTCCAGCTAAAAACATGATATCACATATTTCTGTTTTTTTACACTGCAAAGTTCACTGGACAAAAAAATCGTTTAGAATCTATTTTATCATCGTGCTGTACACTTTATTCAAGGTTAACTCTCTTCACTACACCTTTGTTCCACCTTCATGATGCGTGAAGTGTACCACTCTACAATAACCCTTAGGGGCATGGTACAGGTGATGACAAATTAATAGAACACCCTTCTCAGGAAATATGAACTGCGTACTAACACTACTGGTCGGCAGAACAGAGGGAACATCACGCCTTATTGTACAGAGATGATGGTGGCAAGACTTTCCTGTGCATCTGCCTAGTGCACCAACTCTATGGCGTTTGCCAACCAAAAGTGTCTGCGTGAATATAATTAGCATATTTCACGGGAAGGGCCAATTATGTCAACAGCTCAACAACAAATAACTAATCAAAATTCTTTATCTGTGAATTTGATCAGTGAACCATTTCATTTTTCTAATAGATTGTAAGAATTTGCATCAAGGATAAAAAAAAGATTTGTTGGCCCCCCCCCCCAACTGTGGTGTCATAACCACTGTATACTCAGTCACATGGAAGACAAAATCCACAGGCATACAAACATGGTTTTGCTTTGCATGGTGTTGGAAGTATTTTACTTACTGCAAATGATGACTTTAATAATAATAATAATAGTAATAATTTAATAATAATAATTTGGGGTTGAAAAAAGAAAAATTGACCAGAGCAGGATTTGAACCAACAATCTCCAGATTAACGTACCGGCGCTCTACCAACTGAGCTGTCTAACCCTATGTGGGCGGTCTCCCTATTTTGTTAATATCTTTGTTCAGGCAGGGGTGTCAGTCAGTTAACAATAATATTAACTAGTTATTTTATAATGCTTTATCTACGGGCGTCTCACTCTCAAAGCGCTTTTTATTATTCTTTTTAAGACGGGTTTTTGAAATATGGGACCAATTTATGTAGCACCTTGTAAGGGTTTACAAGGTGCTGCGGGCACATTTAGCAGCCACTGCTAGAAACATCGGGGCAAACCCTTCTCTTGGCAATAAGTGGTTCTTCTACATGCATTACACAACACACCAGAGCTATAGTCCAGTGCACTTGACAGCTCGGCCACGACATGCATGTGAGTTTTTTCCCCAGTTGGGATTCTTCTCCCACATCAACATCATCTCCTCACAGGTATCTTCAGGCCTTCTGGGTTTGAGGGTTCCTTTATTTCATTACCAGAAATATGTAATAGCAATCATTATAATTCGGGGTTGAACAAAGAGAAAATTGACTAGAGCGGGGCTTCGACCCGCGACCTCTGGATTAACGTGTTGCCACTCTACTAACTGAGTTTTCTAGCCCTAATGATGGCGGTCTCCATGTTTTGTCAATATCTTTGTTTGTGGAGCCAGTCAGACACTTTGGGTGATCCCTGGCCACGCAGCAGGTACAGGTTGAATGACTTCTGAATGGCACCCCGAAAAAAGATATTTAAAAAATAGGGAGACCACCAACATTAGGGGTAGATAGCTCAGTCGGTAGAGGTCGCAGATTCAAGTCCCGCTCTAGTCAATTTATCTTTGTTCAACCCAAAGATATTTAAAATTTACCCAGTCAGTTTCCTTTGTGGCCATCATTTATTAATAATAATAATAACAATAATAGACCATCGAAACGAAGAGGTTATCTTACTTTGAACACATTAAAAGGATGCCAAACTCCAGCTTTCCAAAGATCACTCTGGAGGGAGGCGCAGCTGGAAAACCAACCTCGCGGACGATCGCCCATGCACTGGATTGACACCATTCAATCAAGCTGGGCTGCCAGAGGGCATCCACTGTACAACTGAAGCTGGCAGGAGAAGTCTCATTATACAGCAGACATCTCTAGGCATAGTGATAGCCAGAGGGGTGTCTGGGTGTCTTTTGGTAGCGCCTTTGAACAATTTTTGTTGATTTTGGCGCAATATAAACGTCTTCTGATTGATTATTTGATTGATTGATTGATTGATTGATTGATTGATTGGACACCCTGTTTTATCTGTCATTTACATGTAAATGTTTTGTAAGTGAACAATTTGGATATCCAGTTTTAAAATTTCCAGCAAGTTCGGACACCCTTTTACTCAAACCTTGTCTCTACGCATAACCTGAGAGAATGGCCTACTACTATAATAACAATAACCCGATCTTACCGTTTGTGTTAGCAGCCTGTTGTTGAAGTGTCTCGGCAGCCTTTCGTATGAGATCCGGTAGAGCCATACAGTCTCTGGCTTTTTGCTGTAGGACTGGGTCTTCATAGGTGAGCACGTGGTCAGCGCTACTACGTAACCGCTGATGGAATGTCAACTCCGAGGCCTGTTTTGAAAAAAAGAAAAATCGGTTCAGAAGGAAGCAAAGAAGTACACCTCAGCAGGCCTTGATTTGACCCACGACACCAACAGCATTTGCCGTGGTGCCCTGTGCTTTTGCTGCGGTGCCCTTTGCAAAGTTCCAAGTGCCCCTTATCAGAGGGTAATTTCCGTGCCCCTTCAACTGTGTTATAGGGTTGTGCATCTACGTTTCTTTTCATAAACGGTTGAAAGGAACTTGTGACTTCCGGTTAATTGTTTTAACAGACTCCAATCAGCCCCTTCAACTGTGTAACAGGGTTGTGCATCTACAATTCTTTTCATTAACGGTTGAAAGGAACTTGTGACTTCTGGTTAATTGTTTTAACGGATTCCAATCAGCCCACATGTAAATGGAGCAGATGTCAACACACTTTCCAGGAAGGATCAAAATTAAGAATAGAACACTATACCCAGTGGTCAGAGTCACAAACCACATGTGTGGCAGCTACCAAGCAAAATGTATAACAAATTGTAGGGGATTTGAAAATAATATATCACAAATTGTAAGGGATTAAGATAAGAAAGTTCCGCCATGAAAAGAAAAGTCAATCATTCTCCCTGGACAGCGTCTTGAGCTAACATTTAAATGAAACGAAAGGTAATTTTTTATTATTTTTTACTGTTGGCTTTGTGTAACCGTTTAGGAAATCTTTAACGTTTTTTGGTATGGTTAACCGAATTAAGCACTCCAACCCTACTGTGTAAACGAATGAGTATTATTTATATACCTGTATGTTCCACGTATTGGAGGCGGATATCTGTTGTGCCATGAGTTTCAGTCGTTCTCTGGCTAGCCTCTCCTGCATCTTGATCATATCCTTCAGCATTGCGTCCGGGGGACAGACTAAGTGATCATCACTCTGGTGATTGTACAAGAGATACATGAATAATAAGATGTTGAGTTGGTTTGAAATATAACCTCAATCTAAATTGACTCAGACATTTGACTCAGAAGAAGGAAGACAACAACTTTGATACCTTTTTGTGTAAATGTCCTATACTATCTGTAACAATATCTGTGTGTACCTGATCTTTAAATACTATCATATCCATAAGACAATGCTTCTAAAGTTGTATGTACAGTACCGTACTACCACACTGGGTTTTCCCCATCACAGAGGAGCAGGCCTGATTCTTCACGGAGGCAGCGGAGGCAATGGCCTCCATGCCCAGGCCTGGTACTTTGTTACTTCGGGGGCAAGGCAGTTTTTTCCTCAGTAGAGGAAAGTAAATGGTGTGTCGTGGCCGAACGGTCTACTGCATCGGACTCAAGTTCTGATGGCTGAGTCATCCGAGTGTGGATTCGATTCCCGTTCAAGACATGCGTGTCCTTGAGCAAGTCAGTTAATCATAACTGCCTCTCTTTACCCATGTGTATTATTGGGAACCTGAGAAGGCCGAGACATTACCGTGTTGGACTAGCCCCTAAGCGCTAATTTAAGCAGCTAGGGCTGTATGCTTCCCAAGGAGTTAAGAAAGTTAGAGGATTGGTCTAAATGTATGCCTGGTGAGGCTCTAAGGAAGCGGGGCTCACCCTTAACACTAGCCCGGCGTACATTGTCTAGTAGAAACTGCTACGGGCTAGTAAACACCACTTCTCACTTGCCCTGTGGGCTACTAAAAACTGTGCAACCTACTTGTTTATATTGCTCCTATTTTTTCCTTTCCAGATGTGAATAAAACATTTTTGTTAATGTGTTAATTTGTTTTGGAGTGAGTGAATTTAACTGAGCATTGAACTGGTTGTAATCACTACCATTCAGAAAGATGTACACTTATGACAATACATGTTTAAAATCTGGGCCACTAAAACTTCCTGGGGGCAAGTAAAATTAACAGTTTGTTAGTCTGATGGGGTATTTTATGAAAAGCTTAAGCGCAAGGCCTGGGATTATATTGATAAAACAGTTTAAACTCTTTTGGTTTTGTTTTTGTAAGCAGATGTTTTATTGACCTGGAACATCTTTAATGACTTTTATTTATTTTTTCATTTTTTATTATTACTTTTGTCCTAACCTGAAAAATCTTAAAAGTATTGAATCATCTGAAGTTTTAAAATAAATACCCAAATAAATAAAATAAACTTTACAAATGTTTAGTTTTTTAAAGCAAACTGTTTCGTAATACATACCAGGGCTCACCCTTAACACTAGCCCGGCGTACATTGTCTAGTAAAAAATGCTATGGGCTAGTAAACACCACTTCTCAACTTGCCCTGTGGGCTACTAATAACTGTGCAACCTACTTGTTTAAAATGCTAATTTCTTCCTTTTCAGATCTGAATAATTAATGTATAAAATGTGTTAATCATTAAACTGGCTGTGATCGTTAACATTAAAACACATCAGAACATTACATTTATGGCAATTCCTGTTTAAAATCTGGCCTACTAAAACTTCCTGGGGCAAGTGAAATGCACAGTTTACTGGCCCGGCGGGCTACTTTACAAAAAGCTGAAGCGCAAGGCCTGTTTACACACCTCGGTGTATACAAAGAATTTTGTGTACCTCTTCAAATCCCATCAGGAATAAACACTCCACGGCACCAGACACAGGTAGGACCCGCTTCTCAAAGATCTTGTTCCCAAGACGAATTGAACGGAATTTGGAGACATTTGGGCTTCTGTGTAGTATGGAAAAAAGAAGGAAGGGAAATAATAAGGGAAATGTGCTGTGAGGATTCACTTTGTATACAATTAGAACAGCCACTGGTTAGAAACTTAACCCTAACTTTACAATGTGAACATCAAATCTCATGCATTTTGTAACATAGTCACTCTTTTGTATTTAAGAACTGCTGCAGAGTTCCTTCCTCCACAGTCATGAGAAAGATGTTTGACTAATTGGGCTATTACAGATTTGTCCTTTAAACAAAATTACATGTGGAATATCAAGCCATTGCAACAATTTTCTGAGTTTTTTAATTTAATGTTTAGGACATATTGTTGCATTTACTTTACAGTCATTTATTTCAACTTGGGAAATGTTTTTGTGAGTATGGAGCGATTTCACTTAGGAGTACGTGGGACTTTTTTTCTTGTTGGAAAAAAGAACCAGCGACAGCAAAAGCATAAAATTAGTGTTATCATATTACAGTGATCAAAGTTGACTGTGTGTTCCTTCTTACATCATGTAGATGTACATACGGTGTGATGAGGAAGGAACTGTGATCTGGATCTGGATCTTGATTAGCTGCGATAATCGTGATGCACCTTATGGGCTATTATGGCTCTATGTTAACATCGGTCTTACCATATAGTCGTCATTACAGCCCATCCCCCTAACATACCACAAACCAGCACCGAAGGACCGAACATAGCATAGGGGCACAGCCACAAGTGGGTGCACCATTTTTTCTGGGGAGCACTTATCACCAAGACTATGCAGTATGGACACCTTCGCTTTATATCGCTACAAGACTAATACTAATTAAATGTTTTGCTTCAGTTGACGTGAAAGTTGATCGGAGTACGCAGCATTTCCCGCATGTGCACACGGACGTGCTCACACGTCAATCGCCAATCGCCTCGGTCAAGATGTTTACATTAATACAACGGAAGTTTATTTTCTGGAATAATGTCACCTATGCCATGGATATATTTGTTATTTGTAGAGAACAATCAAAAGTGCAGTTAAGGACATGAAGAATATATGAACGAAATTTCAGCTTCTTTAAAAAGGTAAAATACGAACAACTATCATTTAGTTGGAATTTGTTTTGCATAAGTCAGTCAACAGGTCAACTCAAGGAAGTGCAGTGGCCAGCATGCGTCACATGATGAACCACAGGGCACAGAGATGAACCATGCATGTGAACATTCCTGAAAAGAATAAAATTAAAGCAATGTGTTACGAATTTCAGCTTTACCTTATTATGTTTTAGCAAATCTCAGGAGAATCTCAGAGACTTCTAGAAAGACTTTGGGACCGTTTTCCAGCAGCTGATTCGTCACCACAGCAAACTCCTCATTCGACGCCGCCATCATTGATCAGGGATTAAACTGTGGAGGGCGCTGTTTACCAATTATGGTGTCCGCATCCTTCATTATTTCGGCTCCATTCAATGACAGTTCATAATTATTATCTGTCGATTTTAAAAATAAAAGCTTTATTACAACGAAACAAACACATTGCTTGATTGATTCATCCGTGTAATGTGAAGGGTAGGGTGCCGTACACCTAATCTGAGACAGAACCTTTACTCGGAAAAATGTCCGTATCCTGCCACCACTTTTTCACTCATTTTTACCAAAAGGAATATCTCAGTTGAGTAAATTAGATACTATTTTATTTCATAGAAAAGGGAAAAAGTGGCAGGATAAGGATTTTTTTCCCTTTACTCGACGGTCAAACAAGGTCAATTTTCTTGTCACAGTCATCCGCTATGGCCAGCGAGTCAGAACTTAAAGTTACTGGACCAGTTTGCAAGTAGTGGACACGGCCATTTATTTCAAATGACTTGTTTAATTTTAACTGTATTTAGGTCTATACTGAACCAATGTTTGTTAGTCTAGGCCCAATTTCATAGAGCTGCTTAAGCACAAAAAGTAGCTAAGCACAACAAAACTATACTTACAAGAATAAGGTTACCAGCCAAACTACCATGCCATATGTACAATTTGTGACTGGTATCCTGCTCATCTCTGCTAAGCAGGAAATCGTTAAGCAATAATTTCTGCTTAAGCAGCTCTATGGGTGATCACTAGTCGGACTTGTCGGGGATGAAATATACCGGGAGTGGAGGGAATAGGCTCAATGGACACGGTCATTTAATGTGGCAACTAATTCCACTCAATCTCCGAATGAGGGCGTGGCATGTGGGTGTTTTACGTCTGAATTATCATTTGTATCATGCAGAAACCGTATTCAATTAATTTGTGAGATATCGCAGTCCGTAGGGGACCGTTCGCCAAGATAATTCAACTCTATCCCCTAGATATGCATGCCATGATTATGGTGTAGCGAAATTCTACTCCCTCACACGCACACAACTCAATGAGGAATATAATAAGCAGCCCTCTATTTGTTTCTTTGTTTGTTTGTTTGTGTGTTTGTTCCATTCATACAAGAAAAATTGATACACAAAACAATAAAACACACCAAAAGTTGAACAAGTGTTGTATCAACAACTTAAAACAAATATTGAGACGAACAAAGAAAAATTGAAGAGCTGGACTTGAACCATGGATTATGTACCCAGTCAGTTTCCCTTGTGGTTTATTACTAGAAATTCAAAAATACCCAAAAGACGGTACGGATGGGGGTGACCTCCTAGAGGACAAAGCCTTCTGTCGACAGAGGAGCACCCTAATTGAGTTCATCGATCCCTGTTCACGACCGTTACGCCATCATCTCCACTCCCGGCTACACGGGCTTTGCGAAGGCGTAACCCCGTGTGTATCAATGTTAATTGCATGGACGCCTTGACTAACCGACTTGAATAGTTTGGTTATAATAATTAACCCAATTCCAGGTCAGGTTGACCCGGATACTGGTCAAAAAATGGACTTTTGACCCAGATTCTGCGTTAGGTCGACCCATTTCTGGGTCATGTTGACACAAAATACCGGATCACTATGACCCAAAAATGGGCCAGGCCCCATGGGACCCGGATGCGGGACAATTCAGACCCGAAAGTTTTCAAAATGAAAACACTGAGTCCTACGGAGAAAAATCCACAGTTGCTACCAAAATCCACCATGGTATCCCAAATCGAAACAGAGACAACGGGGGGGGGGGGATCCACTCGGGTTGGATTCGAACCCCACTGTAGATAATTGGGATGTCTCAACCATTTATAGACCAACCAGCGTGCCCGGTGACTAAAGAAGCCAGTTTGAAAGGTCTCGTTTTTATTTATAAAATTTTCTTACGTGGACGATTCGCTGAAAGAAAAAGAGGAGAAACTGTGATATCCTTTCGTGCCGTGAAGATCGCATAAATAATGTCAGGTCGTGTGGTGTGTGTAAGGAAATGCCAGCACCGTGTTTAAACAACGTCTGAATCAGTGCGGTTCAGACAGAACAAACTCATGTTAGTTTAAAGGAAGATGATTATGTTGTCATGACGATTTAATTATTTGCCAAATCCGGCCGCCTAAAAACACACGGAGGCGCCCACCAAAAAAACCTAGACCAACGGTCTATACTTTACGTATCTGCGGGCCAGGATTTTGTGGCCGGACATAGACCACCGTGCCACAATTCAAAGAATTCGTTAATCCAAGTCTGCTCCACAATGTCAATGTTGACCGAATTCCCTTGTAAATATTCACGGTGTGGATGTCACGTGAATGGTAATTGAACCGTTGCCAAAAGACAACTTATTACTCACACTATACACAACGACCATGCTATTTATCCCTATCTAACACTCGTCAAAAAAGAAGGAGACGGAGCACAGTGTTGTTTTAACGAGACTTCGTGTTGAATGTTGTACTGCTCTCGTGTGTCGAGCGCGCCGGCTCCCCCACCGCGCGCCATCAAAAGCGCCGCCTTACTTTCGGGGTTAGATTGCGTTGAAGGAGACACCATCCTGCATAATATTAAACATAGTCATTCCACACATCTGCGGACGGCACGAACGGTTCGGCACGCAATATCACCAATGATTCACTGTCATTAACGACATCTTCCGTAACTCTTGCGCGTGTTACTGTTCGCCGACCAAAGCAGCAGCATTTTGGGAAATAATGGTTGGTGGCTGGGAGAATAAAGAGTGCATCGCGGCAACACAATCAGCTGAGTGGTAAAAGAAGAACTCAAAATACGAACTTATTCACTCCTCCAAGTGGTATGGTATAGTTTGCAGCGCATGCACCTGCACGGCTCATTTTGTTTCATCACACATTGCTGGTGGCGGAGGTGGTCGTAGCAAGCCATCACTAACTTCGGGACAGCATACCCTCGTAATACCGGTTGAAGCCTTCAAGGCTCGAAACTGCCTCCATGAATAATAACACAACAAACCTAACAGTCGGGAAGCTCAGCTGACAAGTCTTACCCGTGATTGTAATTTGTTTAGATTTGTTTTTGTTTTTGGAACCCCCCACACACGATTCCTCCATCACCTGCCTGGGCCGCGATGCTGATGGATGCAGCCGGCATCTTGCAGGCGGGTCTCGCCATCATCTTGCTGAGGCTAATGTCATGCGGTAAGAGCCAATACGGTGTACATTGCATTTTTTTTCTTGATGGTAGTCAGGGCATTTTAATCCACTTACCCCATAACTCTCGAGCAGTGTGTACATGTGTGTGTGTGTCTGTGACGAATCTTCTCCTGCATAATCCATTCCATGTTTTGTGCTACACGCTGCTTCCCTCTGCATTATTTGCCTCCAGATTTACCTGTAGTGTGTCGTAACGGATGGTTTGTGTGCCTAACCCACTTTACTCCTGTGTTCAGGTCAAACCACCGTGTAAATCCCACTTTATGGTAGGGGTGTCCCACCCATATCACGCCGGTAACGGCGAGAAAATATCAGCAGGAAATCAAAACATATTTTCGTACACTTTTAAAGACAATAATATCCTCCCATGCCTGCGATCATAACGAGGGGGAAAATGTCATGGATGATTTGTGAATTATGATTTTATTACGCTGGGCACAGCCGGGGATTGTTGAGCAGGTGCGAATCGATCGTCAAGAAGCAAAATAATTATTCCAAACCCAAGAAAAAGGGAAACACATCACAAAGGATACGAAAATATCAAACGTGGCTTGACGACTTTTTCATCAGTCAAGAGTTGAAGCTGTTTTTTTGACGATTCGATTTAATATTATTTATTGTGTCCCAGTGGTACGGGCGACTAACGGCTGGGTCTTTCAACACAGTGTTTAATGTCATTTGCCTCATGGAATAAACACAACAGTGGGGAGTCTACTGTCTGCCAATACTAACACCTTGTTGTTTTAATCCATATACAAATACTACAATTTGTTTATAAAACCATAACCAGTAATATCATACAATAACTATCTTTCATTTTGTTTTTATATCACTTGATTTCTTGACCTTCAAGCGTCTGTCTGTGTCATAATATTATGGAGATACCATACCTGCTTATTCCATGTCGGCCCTACTTATGCAGGAATTTGTAAAAAAAGTGCATTGTAATTTCAATGTAATATTGAACTTCGAAGAAAAAGAAAAAACCCAACATTTTAATTTGCATTTAAAAAAACCACTCTGTGTATTTTCTGTGTGCACAGTGCAGGGAAATCAATTCAACAGCATTAATTGTTTTCATAACCCAAATATTATAAGCGCAATGTTTTTACAAAACCAATTGCTCAGCATAGGCATAAAGCCTACTGCTGTTAGTTTAAAGCGCGCTGCCTCACGCCATAACTTCGGTACTGAGGTGAAACGTGTCGAAACACAAAAACAGTTGTTGCGAGATGACAATAATTATTGTGGTCCTTATTAGATATAGAATGGAGTGCATTTGGAAAATGTCATCGCAGACATTCTTTCTGAACGACACAGTCTAAGTGTCTGCCTCGATATGCGCCTAACTATTTGGCGTTTGTGTACTGAATTTACCCGATCGGGTTATGATGTGAATTTGCTTCAATCCCTCCGTAATCTTCAACCGCAGTAAGGCCTACCGATATATTTATCTCTCCACGATGTGCGCAAACAAATAATTTCAAAATGAATCGAATTGAACCGAGTCTCAAGGTCGGTGTGTCAGAAAGCTACGTTTCTGCTAGTGCCATACTGGCGCATTATCCAGTGTGCATTTGCTGACGTAAGCCATCTAGTTATCAAGAAGTATTTTTTCCAGAAAAATAGCCCGCGGAAAACTCGTCATTTACATACTGACGTTCCAGAACTAGACTGTTGATTTTTTTAATTTGGAAGGTTACTCCATTATATAAACTTGATGTCAGTACCCTTTTTTCATGATAATTATTCCCGCCTGAAATACTAACATGATTAAGAAAAGTTGTCCCCAAACACTCCTTTATTATTCTGATTTGCCACGTGTGCGTGTACAATTGTCACAGTATATCGAGAGGGCCCAGTGAGGCTTCGTTATACATACCGCGGGCGAACTTCAAGTGTGCAGCGCGAAAGATTGTCTGTGAAACTGCAACCGCCTTGTATTTATAGGCTACATAAATAATATGCACACGATGTGAACTTCAACACAAATGCCGCCAAAATAAGACTCAACCAATACGTGACCACCTAATTTGTTGAATTTTTTAACAAGTCGGTTGTGTGATTTTGTTTGTTAAAAACAACAGAATGGAATGGATTTAGCTATCACAAACTTGTTTTCTGCCCAATTTGGTAGTCGGTTGTATAATTCGGTGATAAAACACATATAAAATCCAAACCTCATAATGCCCATTAATCCTGAAAAAAGGTGTTCTTGTCTTAAATACTGTCATCGTTTCTCTTGCACATGACAAGTGAAATAATAATTTTTAAACATCTAAGCATGTTTATCGGGTACATAATATGCTGAGATTTTTTTGAATTGTATTTTCTTAATTTTTCACGCATTCATGTTATGATTTCTGAAATCTGCTTCCCTCCAAAACACAACCTTGCACTGTCCCGTGAGGTGCTGTATAGCTCGAACAACATTATAATATATATACATCTTTCATCACTGAACCTACATGGTCCAATAGTTGTGTGCGGAATTAATTATTATGGAATAAACCTTTTTTTTTAATTGAACCGTGAACAATGTGTCAGTAATTGGTCCTATGACCTTAGCTCATTGAGTGCAGCTGTTCCGACGTGGAAGCGAAATGTCGGATAATTCCATGTGACAGTAAGATCATTGTACCTCTACGGAACTATTATTGTACGAATTATGGACGAATAGGAATGTGTAATTGTTCACATGAGTAACGTAAAGTATGGTGAAGCAATCAAGATCAATTTATTTTATCAAACGGCAATGCAACATTTATATTGAATGGCAATGGGTATAATCTTTTACACATTGAAATTGGTATTGAATGAAATATTCAAGATGTGCACTTCAATACCAACCTGTGAGGGCTTCAGTGTTATTTGTATGTTTTTTTTTTGTAGTAGATATTTTTTCCATTAGCCGAACTGGGCAATGTTGTTTTCAGTCTTCTTATGAAATGAACTATATCTTTCATAACTAAGAGAGGTTTGCGGTAACACCATGTTAAAAAATCTCTTTTGAGTAACTGTTGGTTCTGAAAAGAACCGGTTGTTTTCAGAACCAACAGTTACTCAAAAGAGATTTTTAACATTGTGTTACCGCAAACCTCTATTACTTATACTTTCACCATGCAAAGCTTTAAATCCTACTTATATCTTTCATGTTGACCTGGTTATGGATAGACTTTCGGCTGCACAGTTTTCCACCGGTATAGGGCTGTACCATTCTGGTGTCTTATTTTATGGTGTCACAAGCAAAAATAAATTTCTCAGCAAGTGCCCAAACGGTTATGTCAGCCACAACGTCGGTGTTCCAGTTAAAAGGATAACGAGACAAACACAAATGAATGGAAATTGTTAACTTTGATTGACTTTTATGTGTCAGAAGAAATCGCCGAAACCAATCCGTTTTACTGTTGAGAGTTAAGCGTTCGCAGCGTGGATTTAGCGCCCGAGGCTGTTTAATTTTATGTATTCAGTCTAAATAAATAGCGAACAAGATGGCAATACGCCAAACTAAATTAGGAGATTTGGGGGCTGACGAGGGCTTTAGTTTTGACGCATGTGGTAGCATTGACAACGGTCTTTTAAAGGTGTTCTCACACACGCGAGGCTGATTGTCATGAACTTGAAGTGCGTGGCAGATGATCACCAAGGAATCCTGTTTGGAAAGCTCCCCTACTCCGTGAACATGAATACCATACTGTGATGAAACATTACAGCAACCCCCAAGTCCCCTCACGGAGGAAAGCTCCCAAAAGACCCCCACTGCAGTCTCGCAACATCCACTCCTGCAAATCCTTTTCTCCGGGAGTAACATGAGCTAGCCCGACTGTAATGGGAATAGACTTGGATCGTTTCCATCTCATGTAAGACGACCAAGATTTGCCAGCAAGGCATCCCGGGCTTGGGATCTCTCAAGGGTGCTTGTGATGTACGCTGATTGAGAGAGAAAGAGAGAGGTTAGGGGGGGGGGGGAGAGAATCCGCTGTCAATCTCCTTCGTTCCCATGACGACTATAGAGATGAGAGCTCCTTAGCAACATGGGGTCGTAGGTCAACCAAAGGCTTCAGGTGTGTTGTGGTTGTCAATATATTTTGGTCTCAAATGACCATTTTAAGTGAAATGCAGTTGCGGGGAAAAATCTACGTTGGATTGTCTCCGTTTTAAAGGGAGTATAGTAAAGTGAAGTGTATTTTGGAACATGTATTCACTCAAACTATCCAAAACTATTACCCGAAACCTATAAAACTTACATTTTACGGAACATAGTTTAATAATCAAACGTGTACAATGGTAATGTACTTTGTTGTTGCTTTACTTGCATTGCACCATACCAAATTGGTGCAAATTCTTTTGGAGGATTTCGTGTGTATACAACTGTCACTAAAAACTATACTATCACTTTAAAGCCACTGTCAATTGTAACGGTTTCCATGGCGACCGGAGACGAGTGCCCCTCAGCAAGGCATACAAATCAAGGAAGAGGCCAAATATTGCTTCGGGATGTGCATCGTTCGTTTTTTACTATTTCTATCATAAAATGATTTCTGAGGAAATAAGCGATTTTTCCTTGGTGTCTGCGGGACGTCAAACATAGTTTCGTCTTTGGGGCTTTGTGCTGTTTTGGGTTTTGGGTGTTTTTTTTTGGGGGGGGGGTTGACGTTTTTCATGATTTGGGTTTTGTGGAAAGAGTAGATGTCGTATAAAGCTGAAGGAAATAGAAAGTGTAGGAAGGTACGATCGGAGGAATCTTAAGCTCACTTGTTATAAAGTTTATATCAGTATAGTACAAGTCATCCAGAGAAATATTTTCGTCGATAGTTATTGTGAAACTCAAAGAATTGACATAAAAGAGACATCAAAATCATCGTTGTTACATTGTAATTTATTACATCTATAGAGGAGAGGGAAAATATGTATTTTATTTATTTATTTGTTTTATCCCCAATCTCTGGACAATAAAATACATATTTATATTCAAAATTGTCCGGGTCAAGACAAAAGTTTCAAAAACTGGATGTGTCAGAACCAATAAAACCTCTTACTATTAGATATAAAAATGCAAAAAAGGATTTAAATACCCCCAAAAAGCACTAACATCTATTGGTAGCTTTACATTGTAGACAACAACCTTTCTAACCAGAAATACAGACAACTTGAGTACAGCTATATGTTGATATCCCACATCAACTAAAGCTGTTGGTGACAAAATGAAAAGGTAAACAGAGCCATCAACCAAAAAGCAGGCTACTATAAAAGCCTATTAAAGCCTATATCACTTGGTGTATCTCAACATATGCACAAAATAACAAACCTGTGAAAATTTGAACTCAATTGGTCGTCGAAGTTGCGGAATAATAATGGAAGAAAAAACACCCTTGTCACACGAAGTTGTGTGCTTTCAGATGCTTGATTTCGAGACCTCACGCGTGAGGTCTCAAAATCAATTCAAATATTATTTTACTGAGAAATGACTTCTTTCTCAAAAACTACGTTACTTCAGAGGGAGCCGTTTCTCACAATCAACAGCTCTCCATTGCTCGTTACCAAGTAAGTTTTTATGCTAACAGTTATTTTTTTGAGTAATTACCAGTAGTGTCCAGTGCCTTTAAGACAGTGATAATGTAATGTAATGTAAATCTCTTAAACAACAACAAACTGAAATTGTTCTTTCCCTATTTGTTGCTGTCCTTCCGACTAAAACCTTGCCCGATTTCACAAAGAGCTAAAGGTGAGTTTCTGTTGTGACGTCAAAATGTCGATTTGCGTTTCAGATTACATTCATTGCCTGTAGGTCTTTATTGTGACCTTTTTACCTCTATTGTAAAATCAGCGCAATGAAATTCTCATGTATGTGCAGTGAAACCATGGGTCGAATTCCCTTTTTCAAATTAAGCGCAACCACTCAGAAGCCTCTGAACCCACAACTCTTCATTTCCATCATAAACCAGAGTGTGATAAAATGAGGCAAAGTATAGGCACGGCGCAAATCGTCGGTGGGGGATTAGGTGTGGATGTAGACCGGCTTTCTGAGGGGAAGTATACCATCCGCGTCTATACCCCCGAAGGCTCAGTAAACGAATCTTCAGCTTATCGCGTGCGGTGACAGAGTAAATGTTTTTAGAGGCAGACGGTGATTCTAGCACAGGCTCATCCAGTGAACGGAGGCGACATGTGTATATATGTACACACCGTAAACTCAATAGGTGGGACACAATGTGCGGCAGCGTGATGTAAACCGAATACCTAAATGTAGCCATGTAGCTAAAGCTTGGCCCCAAATGTAGTCCCAACCCTTATACCCAATGTAGCCCGAGTCTAAATATGTATAGCCCCACCTAAACTTAGCTTTAACCCTGTACCTAAATGTAGCATTGGCTCAGGTTTAGGCACATCGTTGGGGCTACATTTAGGCCCGTGCTACATTGAGTTACATGATATGGTGTACATTTATTGATGGGCTACAGTAGTCCTATATTAGAACACTCTGGTTACTGCACAGACATGTTTACGCTTATAAATTTTTCCCCACCCTTTACTGCCCGGCACGGCTACATTGAGACATAAAATGACGGTATTTCAAATATATGTTTTTCCCTAAAATCTGACACAAAACTTCTAGTTGCAATTATTTAAATCGTTGTTTTCAAATTGAAATCGATATTTCAAAAGCGTCAAATTAATATTTTAAAAATTATTTTAATACAAACTTGAAGAAGTTTCACACTCAGCCAAAGCTGAAGTGGATGCCAGGAGTATAGACACTTTTCGTTCCATTTTTAACTGTTAGAGTACGGTCAGGCCCAGACTATTTCCTCGTTGCTGCCATATTTTGTCAACTGCATCTGAATGGCTTCACACTATATGTAATAAAACCCAAAGGGCAATTTCAAAAGAGGTTATGAACTTATAAAGGGTTATTTTTTTCGTGAGTGGGTGTATGCAAGCACAATGCCCCCCCTTCAATAAATAATAATTCAATATTATACTTATTCAATATATGACTTAGAGATTGATAATGTTTCGTATACGTTTCAATTTACATGAAAGGGGTGTCAAAAAGGGTTGGGTTCAAAGAAATTTCAACGTGAACATTTTGCAATCTGAGGCCGGGTCCGAATATTCGGCTACGGTACGGCTACGGCTACGGCTGGACCACCGTGTCATCATGCGTTGAAGTATAGGATGTCCTTAGCAACACCTTAGCAACATGTCGTAGCTGTAGCCGCCTATTCGGATACGGCTTAAACATAAAGCCCTTTGTCCACGCAAAGAAATATCTGTCTCTAAAAATATTACTTATCTTTAAGACACCGATGACTAAACGTTAACAGGATGTGTGCTGTGCTGAAACATAATGGTGTTGAAAAATAAACATTAATACGGTTATTCATTGATGAAATGATTTCCAAGTGTTTGACTCCTGTACACTCTGACCGGGTTAGAATTGACCCGGATTCCTGGTCCCGTGTGGGGGCCTGATCCATTCCTGGGTCAGTATGATCCGGAATCTGAGTCAAAATGACCCCGAAATTAATCAAACTGACACAGCATCTGAGTTAAAATCCCATGTTGAATCAGTTTCCGGGTCAGCCAGAAACGTCCCAGGCCCCACTGAGACCCGAAATCTGGGGCAATTCAGACCCGACCCGGGAGTTTTTAGAGTGATAACTGACTTTAAAGGTGATTTAAATCAATCAATGTTTTGGACCACCTTCTTGCTTGATGTCACCGCTGGCACAGATGCCTTATGCAAAAAAGTTACCACCCCCTTTAAAGGAAGGTCTTTGACCCATCACTTTAAGCTATAAAAAGCGTTTGTTATGAAATAAATATCTCTCGAAATTGAGTGGTTTTCCTTTTACTTCGTGAACCAACACGGTCCGCCATTTTGTAGAACCACATTTTTGACACCACAAAATGGCGGACCGTGTTAGTTAACCATTCAATTTGAGGTATAATGTGTGTGTATCGTTATATTCTTTTTAAAACATTTTTCCAGCCATATTCATTTTGAAAACAAACGCATTTATAGCGCAAAGCGCCCAATCGGAAGGTTATGTGTCCTTTTAACAGTTCAACTCGATGAGCATCAGGAGAGGGTTTTGTTTTGTTTTAATTATTATTATAGTATTTTTTTGCATTTTGAAGAAGGCGACTTGAGTACCCACGTGCATAAACTCGTGTTTGGTTTTAAGAGAGACCTTCGAGTTTCAAAACATTATTGGTAATTAAATGGCAATCCTATAGACGATGTGACCTGTGACATCACATGTTTACAAAAGAGCCACATTTGTACACAGCTCAATGGAAGAATACAACAAATCTTATGTTTTATGGAGATCGCACTGTCTGATTTTCCTCAACTCTTGATATGAAGAAAGGGGGACATATCAAAAGCTGTACAGCTGTTGCTTTTGTAAATTTTGAATTTATGTGAAAATTATGACACAAAATATAAATTTTCCCATTGAGCCTGTGTAGCATCTTGCCCGTCAGGAGTAGCATTATAATGTACGAGTTCACCACTCTGTAAACAATGTAACATGGTCCATATTGTTATCGTTTGGCTTGAATAATATTGAAAGACAGTCGCTGTACCGAGAACAACAACGCAAAAATTATTCTTGCCCTATTTGTTGCTGTCCTTCAGACCGAAACCCTGGCCTGCTTTCACAAAGAGCTCAGATTTACCTAAAGGTGCGTTTCACAATCTGTAGTGACGTCAAAATGTCACTTTGCAATTAAAATTTGGTTCGTTGCCTGGCTATTCACTGCGACCTTTTAGCTCTACGTAGTGAAATCAACGCTATGAAATACTCGGGTACGTGCAATGCAACCACATGTCGAATTCCATTTCAAATTAAGACCGCACCGTATACATTCAAATGCGTTTGAACAGAACTCGGACAGTTGGGCGGACGCTCTCGCACAATTACGTCTTTACAAACTTGACAGAACAACTTGATTTGCATTTGGCAAATTTCTTCATCGAAGGAGCACACATCCTTAAATAAATTCATACTGATAAGCTGCTTCCAATTTTACACTCGCATGTTCTAACATGAAACCGCGTGGCAGATGTTCAGAAATATGATCTCCTTAAAGTCCTCAGGAAAAGCTCAACTCGTCTCGGCCATGAAATTTTAAACCAAATACCTCTTCAGAAAATCGAATTTACAACAAGCATGTACTTATATCTAGAATTAAACTTCTGCGATTATGAAAGCGTAAATTAAATTCTGTCAACTTTGCTAATGTACTTTACGTGTCTAGATAGACTCTGCAGGGTTGGGGGGAGAGACTCCAAGTATGTTCTTTCAAGGTCACCGTAGATTAGATTTGCCGTGCCGTGCCGTAATTGGCGCAATGAATGGATTCACAACGTCCGGGGCTGATTTCGGTTTGGAAGTGTTGGAAGGCTTTGACTGCTTTCAAACGTGTTTAATTGTGTGTGCCATCAGTTCTTGGTCGATGAGTCTAACCGTCATTTTATTGGCATTCGGGAAATGTTTAGAAAAATTTAATTAAAGAGACATTATTTTGGCAGATGTATATGAAGTATATACGGTGATAGTTGGGGAAGATTGGTACATAAAAATATTGCCATTTTGTTTTTCAATATTAAGAATAACATATCCAGGCATGTGAATCCTTAAGGATTTTTTACTGGTTTTCCGAATTTGTTGATCTTTCAAATTCTCCTTGAGCCTTTAAATTTTCTTGAAAGAAGTCAAGTACCGTTTTAGTCGCCAAAGGTAGTCCTCATCAATAGAAATAGTCCATTGTAGTCTGGTGATGCACAGAGTCTGTACCTCATGAATTGTAACATAAGGTAGGTTTGGTGTCTAGAGGGAGGTAGACCAAGACCGGCGAGCCATTTTGGAAGGAATTTTAAAACTCGTCAAAATCTCATCCCTCCATATTATCACAACCATGGAGGGAGGTTCCTTCCTCCTTGTCATAAACCAACCACATCAACGTTTTACCATGGCATTCTGTTCACATTCGTGACTTGTACTTTAATATTTTGATCTGGCAAATCAAGCTCAACAACTCGAGTATAGACCTGTAGGGGACGACTCGGTCCCACACGTCCTTTGATTTCAGACGGATTTAAATAGCAGGGCAATTTGGTACCATAGTATCAAATTTCCAGAAAGTAAGCACTCAAAAAAGTCCTTTAGATGATTGCTTTTTTAAAAATTTGCGGATCTTTGACTATACACAGCAATGGTTTCATTCAGCTGGCACGACTTGATCAAATGACCCGTGCAGACCGTGTGAAGATATTTTGTCGAGCAGAACTAATGCGTGAGAGTTTAATAACAGCGGACTCTCGTGCTCAGTCGGTCACCTTTCCATTTTCTCATTATATATTTAAAGGAACGAAAATAAAACTGCGCCTGCGCACTGGCAACATAGTCTGACCCCTTTGTGATATGATGCGATTAGGTATTCATTCTTTCTGTTGGCACGCAGGGAGCATGACAAGCACTGTGGCAGCGTGGCACAAGTATTGCTGTCGCGTATTATTAGGCTTACTAAAATATGTACTCAATGTAACACTCTAAAAACACCGAGGTCAGAATTGACCCAGATCCCAAAGGGCCTGATCCATTTTTGGGTCAGGTTGACCTATGAAAGTGGTTGAAATCTAGGGTTTGAACTTGGATTGTGCTAATTTTGATACAGATTCCGGGTCATAGTGACCCAGAAATGGGTCAGGCACCACGGGACCCAAAGCCGGGTCAATTCCGGTGACTCTAGAGCGTAAGTAAGAGATCAAAGTCTGGTCTTATTTCTGAGTTTTACCTTCTAAAACCATTTGAAAATCCTGTTTTGTTACTTTTAAGTTTCATCAGTAATCACTTGCAAACTAGCCACCACATGACAAAGTCTATAATGGATATTTTATTCCACAATGTTTTGGTGGATGTCACGAATTTGTCAATGCAGTCTCAGTGCAAAACGTAAACCGCTGAAGCTACACAAGTCTTAACTAGCCTTTTTATACCTTTCTATAGTTGATAAACAAACTGCGCTGTTTAGCATGGACGGCCGAATGTTAGCAAAACATTCTGTCGTGTTGACAGATGTTGTGGCCAAATTCAACATTTCTGCAAACTTTCAATTAACAAAAATACATCCCGTGATTGGTTGCTTTGTTTTCCAACAATTTCAAAACTAATTTAGAATATTTGTGTAACACTGTTTTTAACTGTGGCTATCTGTTTTTGCTTAGCATTTATGGCTTCCCTTAGTTTTCCAACCTTGGTTGGCAAAAACTCGGGCTGTGACGTTGCAATGGAAAGGTCTGTTAAAAGTGCGCCATTTCGAATGACTGCATTGGACGTTCGGGACGCGATTTTTTTTCTGCAGCACACGTCGGCTATGGAGTTAACAGTTAAGGGATAGGCTGTTCTTCCCTATCTCTATACTATTGACTCCGTAGCCAGCGCGTGCTGCAGTACATAAATTTGCGTTCGGGACTTTGAACAACGTGTACACGCAATCATCCAAAAACCATGCACTGCTCAAATCTAGTTTGAAGTTGTCTTTTAATTTCGCGCACGTCCTAAGTTGGGTGATTTTAACAGTTCATTGACACCTCTTTCACCAGGTTTATAATTATCAGATTACATTTTTTGAAAGGTTATAGGTTTGTTGTATAATGTGACCTTTCGTGTGAATCATGCTGCACATTCTGTTTAAAATGCAAAGTCATTTGATATTGTACACCTCCACTGTATGGTAATATTGCTGGACAGCCGTAGACTCGAGGGCACTTAATAAACTCATGTGAATATTGGGCCGAGAACAGTACGTTTCGCCTCGAGTTTAACAACGTGCCCAAGTCAAAACCACTCAGACCTTCCACAGCTTTAATATATTAATATTACTGTTCGTGTATCACCACCACCACACAGGAAAGATAATTACACATACCTCAGCTGAATGCTGGGGCTTGTAAGAATCTAATCTCCCGTCCGCACACTTACACACACACGAAAAAGATATGTCTTGGTACAGGAAGAGCGACTGAAAACTGTCTGAAACTGCGGCATTTTCTTCGAAAAATCGAAGCCCGAATGATATCGCCCGGAGTGAAATCAGAGGCGCCTGCATAATGGCGAACAGCATTAATACACGCTTGCATCCGTCCAATTTAACTAGTATTGATTGTGTGTATGTGAAACGATTCGGCATGGGCAAAGTGCTACGACCTACTCCCCGGTATACTCCATGATTTTTCAGGCGGTGAATATTTATACGCTCGCCGCTTCCTTTTTTTTTCTCTCTTTTTTTTCAAATCATTTTTCATTTACCTGTTGTAGATCTCGGTTGGTTTGCCGGATGGAAATACGATCCTTGCCACTGCGACATTTTCTCAAGTTTGTAATTGATTTAAAAACTGTTAAGTGAATAGTCCACGTGTAAAAGAAAAAAACATACAGAAAATGGGAAATTTTGTGTATAGCGTGCCCAATGAGCCGAAAGATTCGCCAGTTGAGCGTGCATTGAAGTTCAAATTGACTGAAAATGCAAGTCGAGTTGTCTTCAAACTGCGTTGCATTAATAAGTGAATTATAGCAAAACAAATCAGTCAACATCTGCAAGGCACTGCGTTCTGCAGCTCTTGGGTATAGGCCTAAATGTATTGCTTGAAATTTCATTATTTGCCTGAGCTGGGTTTTTTTTTATTTAAAGAAAACAATAAATACAAACTTTTTACAAACATTAGTTTAACGTCTATTGATTATGAATTTTTACAAATCAATACATTGTGATTCAGTAACTAGAAGTCAATACTTATTATAATATAGTCATTGTGAATTCAGTGGTTAGCTTGGTAGGATTCGAACCCACAACCTTGTGGTTGCAAGTCCTGCAGCCTAACCACTGGAACATGCACAGTGACTTTCGAATAAGAAAATGGCATCGGGTTATTGGGCAAACACAAAGATAACAGCATGGCAACTGCATCCATTATACAATAACAATATGGAAATACAGTCTTGGCAGTAAACGATTTAAAAAGCCTTGCTGCTTTACAACGAGCCCTCTCATGAAGTTGTCTCATGAAAAAAAAGACCTAAAAAAGAGCAGAGCTCCCCCAAAATATCAGAAAATGTTTCTATGTGCCTTATTGTGCTCATTGCTGGTCGATAGTTGACACGCGATACCAGGACTATAGTGCAAACGAGTGGAACAGTCTATACTGTATGGTTGCACATTGTAACGAAATACTCGCAAGTCTACGTCCAATCGCTCATTGCCAATCTTGGATCGAATGTTCAACCGACGGCTAATGTATGGGTTTTCCTCAATTGCATTCAGTCTGGTCACTAAGATTTTAATCTTCTACGGTGGCCTGAAAATGACCTTATTTAATCATGTCATGATGTGTCAAAAAACAAACAATGTCAGCCGTGATCGGACTGTTGGCAGGGGTGAAATAATGGAAAAACGGTCTTTGGCAGTGATTTCAATGATAATCACAGCCGTAGCCGCAGACCAGTGTGTTTTTTGTTAAAGATGTCTGCCAAAACATGAGTTGACCAAACGGGGGCATGGGCACTAGGTGGCGCTGTTGATAAAACCTAAATCCAGATCTTATAACAGAATCTGCAATTGTCATGTTTTGAATAAAATATTAATAGCTTGCGGGGTTTAGTTGTGAGACGCTTCTTTAGGTTTCCTGATCCCTCTACGTTCTATGCATTTGTAGAAATTGAGATGCCCGTCGCTGCTGAGAAAACACTAGTACTATGATATATACCATGACTACGTGGTCATTTCTCATTATTTTAAAACAACAAACAAGATAAATCTGAACTTGTGTTAGCAATCATTAATCACTAGGCCCCTTTGTCGACACGTTTTTATCTCAAAAAAAAACAGCCGTTGTGTGCATACACATTGCAGAATCGTACTGGAAGAGAGAGTAAAATCGAAACGTCTTCGACGACCGGCATGCATCATCGTGAAGGAAATGCTATACCTCTTTCCAAATCCCCAACTATTTTTTCATTTGCCTCCTGGTCCGTTGTGTGTTCCTCGAGCTCTCCGCAGAGGTTGCAATCAATCGCGAAGTCCCCGGGGGCACGAATAAATTGCCCTGTGGCACGGGGCAGGAGGATCGGAGGCAAGTCCGTCATGCCTAAACGTGTTGCGTTCATACGCTATCGATCTCAATTTCTGCACAGCTCGGTCACTCGTGTCATAAGAAACACGCCGACGCATATCGGTCACAGTTTCTCGTAACATATTCTTCTTTTGTTGACGGGCGTTTATTGAATAATGGCGGGAAACGCGATACGACAGAAGTTGAGGATGGTGCAAGACTACAGCTAAAGATAGAGATATTATGTGACAGTTAATGGTCTAACCAATTGAAGCGGCATTTCACTGAATCTGCACATCTTTGCAAGGTTCAGAATCCATCAAATGCTTCGACATATCCTTCATCGTGTGTCGTGACTGCTCTAAAGTGAATCAATAGACAAAATTATTTCAAATCAGAACTTTAAATTATAGGATCACTAAGTAGACCGAGTTGCCAAAATTAGAAGAATACGCTGTCACTCATCACGTTTACGAGGACCCGAGCTTCCCAAAGGCAAAACATGTAAAACAGCTCAATGGAGAAAAAAACAAATATCTTACATTTTATAAAGGTAGCATAATACCATTTTCTATCAACTTTTGGTATGAATGCATTGGCCCATATGTCAAAGTTATCCAGTTGTGTACAATATTTGGTTTTATGCCAAATCTACGGTACACGGTACAAACTGGTTAGGTCCCTAATTATGAACAGCTTATATAGTCACTTGCCTGCCAAGACATGCCATGGAATATTCAGGGCTATTCTTTTTTAACATGCACACTTAGGGGAGAAAGTAGAGTTTACCATTGAGAAGGGGAAAAAGAGGTGGGGCTTTAAAAAGGGGACCGCACAGTTATAAATGGGTATGTGCCACCACGAGTTCGCAGCATCTGGCAAGGACCAAATGTTGAAGAGCTGATTTCAGCTTCTTATTCATAGTTGGATTCTTAACTTTGATTCAATCAATACATTTGCATAATGGGAACTGCTAACTTTCTTGCACGCTATCGGGTGGTGTTTTGTTTGCGCGAACTCTCGTGGCGCCAACGAAATGCCGCAAAAAGTTTACCGAAGCATCTCTAGCTCTCTGGCGTCGTCGTCTGCTAAACAGGAGAATTATACAATGTGCCCTAATGGAATACGCAATTACAGTACTTTACCTAACTAGCGAATGTTTAGTGTTGGATTTCTAAGTCTTAATTCGTTTATGAACTGTCGGACTTGGGAAATTAGTCAGTTACTTTGAATCATGGCGGGGAAAAGCGACCGGCGTGAGTACACACCATCTTCGGTTACCAGAAATTCAATTTTGAGAAAATTTGATGTGCGCTCTGAATTAGCTTAAAGGCAGGGTATACCTTTCTTAATTACTACAAAGTTTAATGACCATCAAAACTTACTCGGTAAGAAGCACTGCAGCGGTTGATAATGTATAGCATGTTGAGAAACGATTCCCTTCTAAGGAATGTGGTTTTAGAGAGAGGGATTCAAAAAATATTTCAATCTGAGAAATAGTTTCTCAGATTGTGTATTCCAATTACGGATTTTTCTTCCTGCGTATAAAAAACCACTACAGACTTTGGCGATATCTCAAAAACACTACCACCTTTTGAAATGAAATTTTCACAGGTTAGTTGTATTGTATATGTCTACATTTATATAGGATTAAAACAATCGAACGGTTTCCAAAACCGAAGGTACACTTTGCCTTTAAAGATCCGAAGAGGCACCAAACATCCTGTGAAGCTATTGCATCTGGCGTGTAATCAAATTTAGAGTGAGATGTAATGTGTAATGCAATGATGGGACATCGGTTGCCTTTAGGCCCATAATAACATGCTATCCAATTATTGTGTTCGGAAATGTTATTAATTGTGTATTAAGTTGGTTTGTAGTTATGTACAGACTCCCACCTCCGGTCTTAAAGAAAAACATTCAAGTATATTATTAAGTATATTACTATCCTGTATTTATCACTGAATAAATGGCCAATGGAATTTCAACTATCAAAGGGTTGTTCTGTGACATGTTAATATATTTGGTATAGGATTGAATGTTTGCTTTCAATAGTTATTGGAAAATAATATATAATTGGCGGTGAAGTGAGACGAAGACTAGGCCCATCGTTATTCATATAGAACCGATCAACAGAGAGAGAGCAAATTGATGTATAGGCAACAAAAATGGAATAAATATAAAATTACAGAATGCCAGTCAAAAATATACTAATGGTAGGTATAAATGATTTGCTGGTCACCTGTGTTTGCTGATAATTTTTCATTTCTTATTTAAGGTTTTCCCGGCCAATTTAAACGACAAAAATTTACTTCAATTTAACACACGGCTCACTCAAACTTCTTTCAAAAACGAATGCTCTGTTGCATCAGCATTCAGCAGTCGAAAGGAGTAAATTTAATTTCAACAGTTTAGCATTCACTGTGAGATTATTCAAATTCATCAGGCCGCAAAGAGCATTCAAATGCAACTGCAAGAGGCTGGTCAACCACTGAACATCCCGTACGCATGTCCCAAATGCGCATGATCGGCCCGCAAAGGATTCTGGATGAAGTCCGAGTCCGAGCAAAACTGGGAAATATCATGGCGCACTCATTTTGAAGCAATGCGGTATATGAATACAGAATCTGGAAAATTACATGTAAACTGCACCGCATGGCGTCCATCCTATAGCAGCTTAATTTATTTTTTAACTGTACTCAATTTCCCAAGATGCTTTGCGTTATATTTTTGTGCATTTGGGTAATTTCATCAATTGTAAATGGGTAGGCCCTAATAGAATTCAACTGGAGAATGGTGAACAAATGTTGCCTTGAATGCCTCTAAATGAAACAGAATGACTGAGAAGCAAACCTGGTATGAGAGGAACAAAATCACGTGTGCACGAAAATGTGTTAATGAATCTAAATTGCTTACATTGACGGGAAAACCTATATATGTATATATAGAGAGAAAAAATTAATGTATGTGCCTACACCAGGCAGCCGTAAGAAGTTCGCCCCCTGATGTCCAGCAGGATCTCACACAACACTGGTTTTGAAAGAAACAAATTAGTCTAATAGACCCGAGGGGCGCATGTGGAAAGACTGTAGGTTCATATCATATGGGACACATTTTGAAGGCAACTTGGGGCCAAATCCAAATGGACACGTCGGTAGCGTAACATTCGTGTCTTCATTACTCTCTTCGGACAATTCAACGGAAATTTAAAGGTGATCTGTTTTCATCCTTGAGATTGTCGCCAGGAACTGGTTGGCTGCAAAGTGCCTCGTGTGACATGGCCCTTGGACAATGGGGAATAATTGTACCTTCCTATGACCATTTCCAAAAATATTATGCAAATGTCGTATGCATAATGAGTGCATTGTTCCAGAATATATTCACGAGGTAAACTCTGGACATTTTCATTTCACAAGGCGAAGCAGGGTGAAATTGAAAAGCCAGATTTCACGGAGTGATTATAATGCAACAATGCACGAATGAAATGCATTCTACATATTGTAGATCCCAAGTCATTTGAAATTTCGTTTTCACAATAAACAAAAAATAGCCCAACAAAATGAAAACTCAACAGCAACAAAAACCTTAATCGTTGCCGACTCCAAGTGGACACCAACCTTGTCCGCCGTGACATGACCTCGTCTCGACGGAACAAACGGGAAGGAAACGACTAAGAGTTTGGAAAAGACACTGGCCGGGAGCCTGGGTCCAAACTTTGGAAGTAAATACAAAGCAAAATAATGGATGACTCGTGACGCCTGTTCTACCAACCAAATGACAAGGATATAAGCGGGTTATATAACGCAAAATAGTGGATCTCGTGACGCGCGTCTACGAATCAAATGACAAGGATATAAGTGGGTTTTATAACGCAAAATAATGGATGGAACGTGACGCGTGTTCCATCAATCAAATGACAAGGATATGTATGCGCGGTATGTAACATAAATTGAAGCCTTGTAGCCTTGTCACTGTTGCATCTCTCCATATTCTCTGTGTCCTGACTCACGCTCCTTCAAATTATCGGCCACACCTGGAGGTTTAAAGTGTGAGTCACAGCACCCCCCCCCCCCTCCTCCGAAATCAAATCAAATTGTCAGAGGTACTTAGGGTAAAATACACAACATTACTCAAATCAATGTCATCTACAGATAAATGAGAGGTCCGATGGAAATTGGTCAGTTATTTAAGTGCATCGTTAGTGTATAATGTTTTGTAACGTGAGAATACAATTCGTATTGACATTATTGCGGTACCTCGTCTGTTACATCATTCGCCACTTTTATTACTTTAATAAAGTCAGGTTTAAAACAAAATACTTTTTATCACGTTCTGTTTACTTCAATGCTTTGCAGGTTTTGGGTGTTTTTTCTTCTTCTTGATCAAATTGTACTCTTTCCTCGATTTATTTTACTTTTCATCATAAGTTATTGTTTTATTGTAAACATTGATTAACGCTTTAATGGCATGGTTTTAATAATACTATAGTCTATCTTTTCTTATCGTTTACTTCAGTCCATGCATTAATTTTGTGTGTTGCTGTTGTTGTTGTTGTTGCTGTTGTTGCTGTTGTTGTACCCATCACTTAATTTTCATTAAGTTCTGTATGTATTCTTTTTTCCCTTCTTTTCTATTAGTTAAATAGATATGTAAAAGAAATTGATGACCTTTACTAGACTGGTTCTGTGACAAGTTTTACAATTGTGTCATAATTTTCACATTAGTTCAAGAGTTATATAAAATAACGGCTCAACAAATGTTGAGGTTCTTTTTAATAAGTTTTGTTTATGCAAGCTTGCCCCAAACAAGGCTAAAAACCACTCTTGGTAAGAGGCAACAAGAAGAAAATATTTAAGATGAAAACAACTTGGGGAAGCTGAAGGTAGGAATTGATATTCCTCTTAAAACAGTCTAGATTTTAGGATGACGGGGAAAACATGCACCAGGCAAGGAGTTCCAAAGAGATGAGTGCGTGGAATAAAGGCTGTTAGAATGGCTCTTTGTTCTACATCTCAGCAAAGCAAGAGTGTATGTGTGAGAAGAAGCAGAAAGCCTGGTTTCACGCCCATTTCTTCAAATCATAAACTGATAACAATCAGACAGTGCAATCGCCATAAAATATCAGATTAATTTTCTGCCGTTGCGATGTGCAGGATACAGATCGTGCCTGCAGGACGTCCAGGCTCTGTGCCTCTTTTGTAAACATTGTGACGTCACAGGTTGCATGGTCTTTTATCAAAGGACTGGAGTCAAGTTTACTTTTTTTACATTTTGAATTGACTCGTCCTACAAACGTCACATTGGATGAATCATTGTTGATTATTGAAGAACCCCGCTGACTTCATCAATATATTTTTGTGTAAACAGTACAAAATAAAGTCTAGACGCCAAAAAGAATATGTCAGAGTGAAATGTCAAATTAATCATGGTCGGGTGCTGCTCTTGAATTAAGACATGCCAGTGAGCTACGAAGTTCTCCCGCCATGACTGGATTCGTCACATTAAAGGGGAGGGTAGTCAACTAACCATGGTTCCGGGGGGAAATTCACAGCGAGCCTGTGACAAAAAATATTCATTAATATATAGGTGTCCATACACGTCTTAGAGAGGTATGGCCTATATACTTGCTTATTTTCTGGCCATGGGGTGTTCCTGTTAGTTAAAGTAAACCAGCAAGTAACTTTTGATGAATAACTGGATAAGTTGATTTGATTTGATTCGATTCGATTCGATTTGACTTGATTTGATTTGATTTGATTGATTGATTTGATTCGATTCGATTCGATTCGATTCGATTCGATTCGATTCGATTCGATTCGATTCGATTCGATTTGATTTGATTTGATTTGATTTGATTTGATTCGATTCGATTCGATTCTATTTGATTCGATTCGATTTGATTTGATTTGATTTGATTTGATTTGATTTGATTTGATTTGATTTGATTCGATTCGATTCGATTCGATTTGATTTGATTTGATTTGAATTATTCAGATAAAACACAGCAAGAAAATTGTTTTAAAAAAACATACGTAGTAACAGGCGGTTAACAATGAAAATGAATAAACAAAACTAGAAAAAATGGAAAACAAATTTCGCAAAATTATGCCTGGTTAGCCCCAAAAAGCCAATAACGAATGGACTTGTTTCCTATGTGGTCCGTACAGAAAATAGCAACAATAAAAAACAAAATCAAAAACAGACCTAGAGATTAAACGAATGCATGTATATACAAAGCTATCAAAACCAGACAAAAGTAAATTAATTAATTTAATAACAAAATTATTAAAAACTAAAATAAAAAGCACAATAACTATACGCTTTCTTTAGATCTGGCTTTAGTAGCATTTAACCTTTTTTCAACTGATGCAGGCTATAGTAGAGCCTTTTGATGTTTCAGTGGGTTAATTGTTTCATTCTCTTATGGCTTTGGCAAAAAAGGATTGTTAAGTTACATAGAGCGAACGGTTATTTATTTCCTTTGCGAGGCAACACGCGTACAGATCGTGTCTAACACCATTTTCTTGAAGATGGCAATTTCAGACACCTCAGTAAACCAATATAGTAGGTTTGCAACTTACGGGAATGGTGGACACTCCGGTTTTTCGGGAACGTAAGTCAGCCTTCTGAAATACACGCTGAAGCTGACGTGTGGGGGAACACCTATGGTGCTAACTTTTAGTTAATGTTGGGTGTGCTGTAATTATCACACAGAGTTACGGGATACGAAGTCAATGTGTCGAAATAGAAAAGTAATCTGATGACGTACTGTACAGGTACTGCAACTATAAAACACAGAGTGTGTTTGCAAATGACACTGAAAACTCACAAGCTGTATCATGGTGCAACCATTTTGATTTCTCACATTAGTTACATTGACATTGAGGCGGGAATGAAAATCGTTCTGGCCATTTACACACACAAAATGTATTTAGGTTTTAAGAATCATTATTCAAGGCACTTAGTAAAACCCGCTGGGATTTTAAACCATTGTTGATCGCATCAAGATACACCTTTTCGGTTATTCTTGAAATACATTCTCTCTCCCCCCCCCCCCCCACCCACCCACCCCACCCCCTCGAGTCCCAGTCGGCGAGAGCTTTGACGTCACAGCTATTGTAGAATTTAGAGCTTTTTCACTTTAGCCTTACAGTGCGAGGCCTCTCATCAGAGAGAACGTTGGGGTGACTCCCGGCAATGGCGGTAAAGCATCAATAATGAATGGCTGGACAGTATTGCAATATGGAGATGCGAATGAGTGCCTTAAGGCCGAGGAAACGTTGGGCCCGATCACCGCCCCCCCCCCTCTCTCTCTCTCTCTCTCTTCTCTCTCTCTCTCTCTCTCTCTCTCTCTCTCTCTCTCTCTCTTTCTCTCCCCTCATCCTCATAAGGTTGTTTGGGTACCGGGTGTGATATGCAATCGAATACTTACTTGACTTCCGCTGAGACATTATTATCGAATGCAGCAGTTCCGTGACATTCCCCCACAGTCTAATGGGCTGAAGCTTTGCTTCCGAAAGTTGTGGAATTCCGTAAACAAAACGGAGGCTGTTTTGCGAGAAAACAAAGTTGACTTCTTGACCGGATCTTATTATCAATGAAACCACTTTCGGGATCGGGTAAGAGTCCAGGCCTACGCAAACACACGTGGGTGTCGTGACTCTATTATTAGTTGAAGGATCCCGCACGAGAGGCGAGACATTCAAAACAATATCGCCGGAGACATTTCTTTCATTAATTAACCGACAAACACAGTTAGGCAAAAAAGAGACATCCGTCCACTTTTTTCTTGTGATATACCTGCTCTATTAAGTGTGACGTAATTCCACTGTAAGCCACGCCCAGTTCACACAAACTGGCTCTCTTTGGTTAGAAATAGAAGAAGCACATGATGTGAATTGCACTTGAACTGGTAAAATAATTTATGCACGAAACGGTTTGATAATGGGACTTGGCTTTTACATACACTCTTCGAAGACTAAAGGTCGTCTCGGTATGAAAAGCTTTTTGTTATAAGAAATGCCCTTAAGCCCGGTTCATACTTCCTGCGAATGCGAATGCGAAGCGAATTTGACGTCACAACTCTGTTTTCGCTGCGAATATTCGCAAGAGTTGAGCACAGCTCAACCCTAACGAATTATCCGTTGCGAATTTGTGACGTCAACATTCGCTTCGCATTCGCATTCGCAGGAAGTATGAACCGGGCTTAAAACGAAGAATAGTGAACGATTTTTTGTAAAATTATAAATACGTACACACGTAAGCCAGCTTTGGAGCAAAACAGTAGCGGGAACTTTGAGCGTGCAGCAGATACACACGTGTGTGACGTAACGATTTACCAACATGAATGGTACATTCGAAGACACCAAAAGTATTCTATCTGTAAAACTTCATGAGGTAGACACTTGGACCAGCGGCAAATTAGAGTCTATCGGCGGATTGGTTGCCGAGTGGCTTGCTCTCCACTCATATCCTCGACTGACCTAACTAGAGCCGAATGCAACTGGAAACAGGCGGGCGCTACTACTAATTGGAAAAAAGAATCAAATTCTAAAATCAAGGCTCTTGAATAACCAACGGTATCGATGAAACAGGTTCAACCTGATAGGAATTTCGGTTAAGCAGGCCCGCCAGGCTCGGCCAAAAAAAGAAAAAAAAAACTCAGCATATTTGACCACATCTATACCACCACCCCCCTCGGGGAAACTTTTTGAGGCTACTACTTTGCCTGGGTATATGAGAACAACATTATAGGTTCGCCGTAGCTGCCAAATATACATGTACATGTATATACATTTATACACACGATACACCAATCAATTACAATCCAAGCGTGAAGCAAAGTGTCCCCCCCCCCTACGCGAGTAGTGCTGATCCGCAGTGCGAACGGCCGAAGGGACTCCTCTCTCTAATTAACGGGGGGTATGTAAACGAGTTATCGCGCCGGGTTCGCCCCACGGCTCTCTTCCACGCTCCCCTCACTTCCGCTAAGTCTGCTTAAACGAGGGAAAACTCCGGCGATTTTATTATTGGAGACCGTGTTTAATAAGGCTGGTTCGCGAAGATGTTTCAGTAATGACGACCATTGTGCATAGCGAATGAGAGTTCATCGCACTCGTATTATACAACACGGTGCATGGAGCAGGCGGAGTGTATTTTGTGTAATGTGACCGTTAATTATTGAGCAAACAGGTGTGTTCGAACTCTGGAGCCGGCATTGAATAACCCAAACAATTATAATTTCACATTGATGATGATTGTTTATTATCTGTTTCCCACAAACGACAATGTTGACCAGAAAGTATTAACGCGTCTTTTCTCAAAATCGTCGTTTTCCATGTTGTTAAAAAGACATATGTGGATACGAATACTAAGCTGGTGGCATTTTATATAGGGTCAGGTCCATGGTCAGTCTGACCGGGTATCCGGCTGCTAATCTATTGTGTTAATCGTCTGTGTATTCTCCTCACATTCCTGTTTTGACATCTCTCGGCGTCATTTCCGGGCAGTAGACCTTTTCACGTTAGCTATGGCCTTTTCGAAACCGCGGCCTCGGTCTCGCCTCCGGCTTAGGCTACGCCTGCCTTTTTGAAGCTTCGTACCAAAAGTGCAGGTTTTCAAATGTAATGACGGAGCCCAAGCCAGAGCCAAAGCCAGAGCCTTGATTTCGAAAAGGGCCATACGTAGACACAAAACGACCCACCAGAAAAATGATCATGCTAATCCGGAAATGTGTCATTTTGAGTGAGCCAGGGGCACGACCATCGAAGTGGAGCCTTCCATAGCATTTGAGGGTAAAGTTGGGCGTGTGATTTTCATCATTTATGTGTGATTTTTACCGCTGCACGCTCAGAACGGCCGTTACGACTTTCGAGAGCTGGTGCACGAATATTGGTCGTAATGCAAAAGACGCTTGTGATCTAAACCATAGGTCAAAGGTACACAATAAAACGCCAGTATCTTCGTGACGTCAGATGTCGGGTTGCAAGGAGTGGTGCTATAGGACTGCAATATTATAACAATGTTTAATAAAGACCAGCCATTTTTCTATAGCTGGTTGGAACATGGAGGTACCCATGGTTGGAACAACTAGATCAAATTGTCTGGACTAGTATCACAATACTGGTTTCCAATTCTACAAATCTAAGCATGCTGTTAACTGCAGCCCAAAGGGTGTATAATCCATGATTAAATGGCGCCCCCATAAGTTCGTGCATGTCGCGGATATACACATAGTCACTATTATTTTGACAATTCAATTAGCCTATAATGCAATATCCTATTCCCTTTGGTCGCTGCTGTCCGTTCTCTTTGTTTACCCGTTAATTTATTGGGAGCTGATCCCCTCTAGGGGGATGCAAAACTCCATGCATCTTTGGATTCTCAGTGGAGCTCTGTGATATAGTCTACCTTTACCAATCGGTCGGGGCCTGTCCTTCGTCCCCGTTACGGACAGGTCTTCTTCATTTGATTACTTGGCGATCGTGCCTGGCATTACCTCACATCAATTAGAGAGTGAGGACGGCTTATACCACATGCGGCTCGACCACTCCATTGCCTGGCCTCATAATCGCTTGGCAGGTGTGCGTGGCGACGGACTCGCTCTCGATAAAATCAAGACGTAAAAATGAATTACATTTACAACCACCAGCATCCCCCCCCCCTCTCTCCACCTCCTCTCCCCAATTCTACAATACAGTGTGATTTATGTGATCATGATGGAGGAAGGCTTGTAAACAAGGTCAGCCTGTGATTAAAACTTGTCGCTTTTGGCGTGATAAGAATTATGAGTAGTCTTCGCTCAACTCTAGAAATGGGAAAACTTATCAGAATATTAATCAAACGTAGTGCATCGGCGTGGGTTTATAACCACACCTCGTGGCTGACAACCTATCAGGCAGTCTCATGTCGCATGTGTTTATTGTATTGTGGTATTTTAAAATTTACCTCTGAAAATGTATTTCATTACAGTACCGTATGTTGAAAGAAAAAAAAAACAGCCGAGTGAAGAGACATGTCACATTATTGAAACATGCAGATGCTATATTTTAAATATTTCTGTCGTGCGCAACCGATGACCTAGGTTTGTGGTTCAGTAATGATAAAGGGAACAAATGAATTGCGTATAAAATAAAAGGATATCTCACAAAGCGGGGGATAAAGCAAATGTTGTATTACGTAAAATTATCTATAAAAGAGAATGTTATTTTGTCATTGTCAAGGAGTAGACTTGCCAAAAGCATTTCATCCGTATCTGCAAAGAAAGTCTCTCGATCAATAATTTTGAAAAAAAAAGGTTTTTATGCAATCTTGTTCCATTTTGTTTTTGGTTTTGTTTGCAGCGGAAACAATGGAGTGCTTCTCCTGTCCGGCAACTTCCAAGAACGACGACGAATGCAGACAGAACGGTTACGTAGATCAGTGCACCGTCGGATACCACACGTGCTTCACACAAATCAAATACGAAGGTAAGACGTGAAAATTGGCGTTTAAAATGCAGAAGGTCGATACCTTGCCCGCATTCCTCTCGGATTAAGGGAAGGGGAGTTCGGGCAGGAATTAAGTGAAGAGTAGTCTATTTGGAGCAAAAAGATGAAAATTAAAGGGACACTTTGCCTTCGGATTGGGCGCTTTGGGCTATAGAAAGCGTTTGTTACTCAAATTAATTGGAAGCTTGTGTTTGAATAGTAAAAAAATAACTATTCACCAACATTGTGTGGTCCTCCTTTTACTTCGCGAACTAACACGGCCAGTCAAAGGAAGATCTGCCATTGGCTGAGAGTTGTGCGTGGCACGTATACACGCTTGCACGTTTCCATTTGTTTGACCTCGGCGATGGCGGCCTATGCAAGGGGTATATTGTATGAGCATTGTTTTAGCTTTGAGCTTAAAACTTTTTCCTAGAAAGGACACCGATTTAATAATGCAAATTAAATATTTAAAACTGAATGAACAGATGCCGATTTGCACATTACATTTGGCAGGTGGAAGCAACTACAGACCGAAAAGGGTCACCAGGAGTTGCGTTGACGACACGTTTTGCTCGGAGGAGGAAAAAACTTACAACAACGGGAAATGTGAGGTCAGTAACGAGGACTTTATATGTGTGTGGTGTTGCCATGAGAACAACTGCAACATGGTGTCGTCTGCGCACAGACAAAACGTCAGTCCTCTTTTACTATTTGGCGGGGTTGTCTTGGTAACGTATCTGTCGTCTGGTATTCTTTGGCACTGGAGCCGTTGCGGGTATAGCAGATGTAACTGGCGGTGACTTTTTAGGGTTAATTGAGAACTTTGGCAAGGGTGCGAACTTCTCGTTACCAGATAAATACTATCTTCAAGGATCTTAATAACACATGGGAAGTGAATGGAAGTGAGTTGTACTTGCCTTTGTGAAGCTGCCGTATGACCTGCCTGCGTACAATTCCTGTGGAACAAAAATGCTACGGAAAAGTTTGGCATCTCGTATGGCTCCATTATGCATGCCCATGTATAACGTTGTGCAGGCCAACGCCCAAGCACGTGTACAACTTGCTACCACAGACGATGCTACTGGCTCGCACGCTAATAAACACAGCTTTGACCATCACCGCCCAATCACCAAGAACGACAGTTTTTTTTAACTAATCAGCTCAGCATGTATTTCGCCTTGCTGGCAAGCCTAATAGAAAAAGCAATTTTTGTATCCGCCCGACCTGCTTCGGATGTTACACTCCATCTTATGATGTTCCTTTATGTGTCAGAGGTCATCTTGTTGGTCAATTTTCAATGGCCATTTTGAAAGTTTAAGCTAGATCGCTGGTAACCATGATGAACCCCAGTGTGTAAAGGGGCTAATGCAATGGAGCTTACCGTTAGCAGTTAATATGATGGTTTAAATAACTCCCTTCGCAGAGAATCATTTATCAATTTTGGTATCATTATTTCTAAAGTTTTCTACAATTAATTTACACAGTCATTTTGTTCAATATTTTTACTTCATAAGTTGCGTCCAACAGATCAAGTCTGCAAATCCGTCTATACACAAAAATGTAGAATTGCCTCATTGTGTTTCTTCAAAAATTGAGAACTACTAATTTTGGCGTTGGTGTTTGACATTTGTTTTACCAAAATGTTATGGCAAATTGATGGCCGTTGAGAAGTGGGAGAAAAAAGGGGAAATGTACTTTGGTCAAATGTGCTATGTACAATAAATAAACACACTAAAAAAAATAATAATACTTTCTTTCAATGAGGGCGTTCCCTACCATGTCACGTAAATAGATCAACCCCCACAATGAAATAAAACAAATTCAACCCGATGAATTCTTTGGTGTCATCTTCGTCCTTGCGTCAGGCACGTCTAGACTTGAAGACGTTTTCGTTCCGAGTTCGAGTCATATTTGTTATACTGTTTGCTTTGTACTTCGCCCCACTGTGGTTTGTGGTGTTTGTAGATGCACAACCCTAAACGAATGAACGCGAACGCCGTTGGTCGACGGTAGGAATTGGTCGGAGTACGAGTTGGTCGGAGTACGAGTTGGTCAGAGGACGAGTTGGTCAGAGGACGAGTTGGTTGGAGTATGAGCTGGTCGGGGTACGAACTGACCAAAACGAGCAGGAGTTGATTGGAGTACGAGTTGACCTGTTTCGGTTCAAACAACGACCAGATTATATCATTATACCTTGGACCACTACATTGACGGGACGAACAGTTTCACAAGGTTTGGGAATATCTCATCAGATCAATCGAAATGATCCTGACAAACACATTACGGTGTGTAACACTTATTGTCGACGTTTCGACCAGTACGCTCATCGTCTTCATCGAGACACCAAATTGTACCACTCCACACATCATGGAGATCAAAGAGTGGTGTAGGCACATTTTTTCTGATTTTCCTGTGAATGAAAACGTAATGCTACGTCACTTTTATGTAGTTTGCAAATGCCAGCACTAACAGAAAGAGACGTATGGAGAAAATTGACTCTCCTGAGTTGTCATGGAAACAGGGAGGTCATTACACAATATGCATCTGTTAATTCCCTGGTGACATGTGAAAGAAGTAGACAGGAATCGCCAAGCAGCTTCAACCCATTAGGAGCCATGCTGATATGGACCTGACGTTTGGCAAACAATGCTACTTCAGATACTAAAAGGCTGGCAAATGATTGCCTTTGGGGCAAAAGTTAATCTTATTATAAGCCATTGGTGTTTTGTTTTGTTTTGTTTCTGTTAGTTGTTTGTGACGTAATTTATATCTTAAATGATTTTGCCGTGAAGTTTCAGGAATACAGATGCAACAATTTGTAAATGTGTTTTAATCTGTGATTTTCTGATGTATAAAATAAGGTAGAACACAATGTAAATCAACAAATTCATTTCACAAAAGTGGTTCCTCACAGCGCTTTCATTCGGTGCTTCGTTGTTGTTGTTGTTTTGGTTGTGTGTTTTTCCCCTATGACCAATTGACTCAAATAAATGAAGCCGAAGTTGGCGAGGTACACGACGACAGCGCATTTTTATTAGCCTTTCCAAAGAAATGGGCTAATTATACTTACACATGCCTACATACACTGTTGGCAAAATCCATAGAGTTGTGTAGAAGGCTTACGCTCAAACGTAAGTGCGTCACGCCACCATCAGCCCCGTACAAGAAGGCGCAATGTTCCCTCATTTTGCACACTATAGCGTTTTTAGTGCGTACAAAGAAACACATTATTAGACAGGTTTTTGATGTTTTTGAATTATGAGACCGATGTTATTAAGAAAAGCTTCACAAGGTGCTGCAACGCACTCAGCAGCCACTGCCAGAAACACTTGTGCAAACCCCGTCTTTTAGCTATACTAAGTTAGTGTAACTGATGGGTTATTTTGCTGCACTACGCATAGCAACGCACGGGACCTACGGCTTTACGTCCCATCCGAAGGACGAAGCAGTAATGGTTAAAGGAACATTACAGAATTGGTAAGAAAAAAACTTGTAAAATATACTTTTTTATCACAGATTTACATAAAACTTACACGATCTATTGATGATGATGGTAGAAAACATCCATTGAAATATTTCTGTCTGAAATGCCATATTTGATGAGAAATGAATAAACTAATTTTCCGATTGGGGTTTATCGCTCAGTGAGCGTTTTATTCATATTGTGTTGAATCTATATATTTCATGCAAATGTGTAATCGGTTTTTCACTATTTTCTCGTGACCCAGATGGCCGATCGATCTCAAACTTCTACAGGTTTGTCAGTTTATGTATATGGTGGATTAAATATAGTGCTTACACTGCCAGCAACTATTTTGTTAGCAAAAACCAATTCTGTAATGTTCCTTTAAGTGTTTGCTTAAGGACACAAGTGTCAAGACGGGAGTCGAACCCACACTCTGTTGATCAGAAACACAAGAGCTTGAGTCCAGTGCGCTTGGTCGCTCGGCCACGGCACGCCAGATCTCGATGCACCATTTTCAGGGAAGGCGCGACGAGATATCCTTTCAGCATTCAAAATATGGTTAGGCATCTTTTTGTCGTGGTTGAAGTTATATGTAAATTTAATAATTTAAAAACAATGAGCTTTCACATTTTAACTGTTTACCGATAATTTTACACTGGTGTTGTACTCCATTTTGTTTCGTTTCATCGTTGTACATAATATTGTGTGCACATTATTGTGCTTTTTGCACTATTACACTTGCACTCCGTAAGACGTAGTGTGTAAACTGCTGTTGACAGCAATACGAAGATTATTTGAACTTTACTTTTGGGTAAGGACACTATCTCCAGTAGACACTCAAATAGATTTGTAATATGAATGAACGCATTCTTTTACAATGCTTGTTGTTGTGGGAGAGATTACATTAAACAGTGTGTTAAAAAATGATATGTATAAGTCTTCACGCAGAATACTGGAAAATACCCAAGCCCAATCTTAACCATAAATTGCACCACTGCACCTAGGAGTATACTATAACTGTATCACAATGTCCGTGTAGAATATACAATTTTGCAAGGTGGGAGTACAATCGAGACTGTCGATATTGTCTGTTCATATCAGTAACACCACGACTCACAAGAGAGATTATTTTCATGGTGTTACCACATAAGTGTCTTCTTGATCGGTCGGTCATTATTTCTGACAGGATGGCAGATGGCATTTGGGTCAATAAAAATGGTTCCGTTCATTAGCAGAACTGATGCTGCTTCCTCCTGGCTGCTTCCAATCCAATGAACTCACCGTGCTCAGCGGACAATATTTGCTTAAAAGGCACACAGGTAACCAGCCAGAATGTAATGTAATATAATTGGTTGTGACTGGTTCGCCGCTTTATAGAATATGCCAATGAAGTTAATACAAACGCTCAAGCGAAATTTCCCGCTTAACAGCTCTTGTAAAAATGAACGGCAGTCGGCTCGGTGGGTTTGAAGAGTTGGTCATTTTGTTACTAGGCGATGTGATGTCACACTTGAAGCAAATATCGTCGTGTGCCCGGGAGGACATGGACATGAAACCGGGAAAAGGACACAAGCACTTAATGTGCGAAATTGAGTTTCAAGAAAAACTGAGTGTGAAAGTTTGATCGGTTTTCTGCCATTCATTAAAGCCATTATAGGAATGTTAAGATCTGCATGGGAATGGGAGAAGATGTCTTCGGGGGGGGGGGGGGGTATGTAACAGTAATGCCATATTTTTGCCGGGAGCCATTTTATTGCTTACGACCTTCTGTTACTTGGATAAAGGTATTTTGGGAAGTAAGACGCCCTTCTTCTAGGCACACGACAATATGCTGAGGTACCATTGTTACTAAGGAGCTAAGCGCAAATTCAACATTTTAAGAAGACCGACAAATTATAGACAGGGCCCATACAATCACGCCTGCAGGTTACAGTGCAAGGTTGTTTGAAGGTTCCTTGGTCTCATTACCGGGAAGATTTAATAAATAGTTATAATAAACTATAAATGAGGCTTCAAAACGATTGGTCGCGCCCTTTTGCATGTTAATGAATTTAGGGTTTACTTACTCAGTACTAAGTTAAACTTTGGACTTTTTGCGGAAGCTCAATTTGGACATGGCAGCAAAAAAGCCCTGGATTGTATTCCATTGGCGCGGATTACTATTTAGTCCTGGCAGAATAGTAATCCGCCAGAGCGCAATTGAATTCAGGGTGTTGTTTTTTTGTCGTGTCCTAAATACGCTTCTGTAACTTCAGCTATAACTAAAATAGTCATGTGTTTTTGTGTTTGTGGCTTGTGCAACGAGAAAAAGTGTATTTGGTGCGTATTTCGATTCGGCGAAAGTTGCCACGTCGCTAACGATACAGGGCGCCCTCCAAAGGTGATGTGCAGAGCGGAATGTGCTCCGCCCATACTTTCGTTTGCGACTAGAGTATTATAGTAACCTTTTTGATAACTTACTTATTTTGTACTTTATAAGAAATTGTTGCATAATGTTACATGGGAAAAAACACTCGTTGCAGGTAATGCGACGCCCAGACAAGTTATTTCAGCAAAACGATCTGCATTTGCGTAACATACTTTTACTACGAGTTTTACTACATGTTTTTCAGAGCACCAACAAAAAAGCTATTAATGTGTCGGGGGTTTTCTTAAAATTTGATTTAAAAGGGTTGTGAACAACATTGGTTATAAATGTTCAAAGATTTGCACATAAATATGCCTACATGGTTTAAAGAGAGTCATGGTGGGAAAACTTCTGTTGAAATATGTTTGCCTGAAATCAGCGGCGTATTTAGGGGGGGGGCTAGGGGGCCACCCCCCCCCCATATATCCAGTGCCCCCTCCACGCCCCCAAAATCCAGATGCACGTTGAGGGTAGAGGGAACATGTCCCCTAGCCCCCATCCACCTGAAGAGCAATGCCCTATCACTTCCCTGTAAAAAACCATCCTGGCTACGCCGCTGTCTGAAATGCTGTACTTTTTGGGAAAAAAATTGTAAATTTAATAGTTTCGATCTCGTGGGTCAACATTTTAAAGTTTGTTTTTTAGTTAAATATTTTGTCGTGACCGGTTGATGACCGATTAAGCTTCAATCTTTCACAGGTTTTTTATTTGATGTATATAATGCTGGGTCATGGGTGGATACTGGTCTTTGACAATTGTCAATGTGTGCTTTAAAGGCAGTGGACACTATTGGTAATTACTCCAAATAATTATTAGCATAAAACCTTACTTGGTAACGAGTTATGGGGAGAGGTTGATAGTATAAAACATTGTGAAAAACGGCTCCCTCTGAAGTAACGTAGTTTTGAGAAAGAAGTAATTTTCCACGAATTTGATTTCGAGACCTCAGAATTAGATTTTGAGGTCTCGAAATCAACCATCTGAAAGCACACAACTTCGTGTGACAAGGGTGTTTTTTCTTTCATTATTATCTCGCAACTTCGACAACCAATTGAGCTCAAATTTTCACAGGTTTGTTATTTTATGCACATGTTGAGATACACAAAGTGAGAAGACTGGTCTTTGACAATTACCAATAGTGTCCAGTGTCTTTAAGCCTGTATGACAAGTAATTACAAACACAAAAACTAATGATAAGAAAAGGCCGTGAGTTCTGCATTTGATTTGTTTTTTAAAGATAAATTATATATGTGTCTTTTTATTGTATGGCAACCAACACTCGGCAGTGCCGATTGTGGAGTACAAATTTTAATAAGTTCAACATTAATCAATTTTAAATGTTCAGTCAAAACAGTTTTTTAACAATAATATAATTGAGTTTCCCTGCGCTTATATTTTTGCCTCTGTAATTATTATGTATAGCCTATAATGATATGTATTTCCTTTGTGTGCTAAAGAATACCGAATCAGAGGCATTTTTAAAAATTATAATGTAAGATATTTGCGAGTGAATTTCACAAACATGAAACAACGTGTTTTATGTGCAGTTAAAAAAGAAAGAAATGCGTAACTGTTTCGCTGACCAAGTCAAATCAATGATGTAAACTTTTACCTGCGGAAGTCATGAGGCAAATGTCATGTTATAATTACTGTAATGTTCACAATAACGAAACTACTAACCCTAAGATTTATTCAACATGAATATCTAATGATTCAACAAAATATAAATTGAATAAATAAAGTAACATTTAATTTCTACTTCTCCGAGTGTTGAACCAACAATTTCTTGAAACCGTGGCACTACGTTTTAATACATGGGTCAACAAACTGTTGAAAACTAGTCGGAACCGGTTGGGGCCGGTTGGAACACAAGCATCTGACCAGAAGCCATACGCACTTCATAGAACGAGTAAACATGATCAGCTTTCACCGTTGGGCTACATTTCCACTCATTGGTGAGGACAGCCGTGTCTGAGTGGGACTTCCCCCCAGAGCACTTCACATGTAAATCTCCTTAAAAGGGTGTAGGCCTACGTCTGAAGCGAACAGCAATTTTTAGGGTATTTTTTAAAGCCGATATTTCAGCCCTGTGGTATAAAAACAAAAACAGAAGCAGTTTGAGCCGAGCAGATTAACAGAATATGCCTCACTAAAATCACTCAGTTATTAGGCTAAGTCACAACAGGATGAAAATACTAATTGACTTCTACTCAAATGACGTCATGTGCATAAGCTCTATAGGGGATGGGGAAACTAAATCACATACGAGGCCCCAATTTCACGGCGTTGGGCCTGCTTACCAAAACCAAAAAATTACTCATATATTTTTTTCTTCCTAAATGAGATATCGCCTAACTCACTTTACTGATTTGGGCTGTAGACCCAAATCAACTGTCACCAGGTGTACGTTGCCACCTACTTCTGGGGCTGAACGGGGTTACCCCCTTCACAGTCCGTAAGGATGTCGGCATGGGTATCATCCACTAGGAGCCTGGCTGGTAGAGCAGAATGCATTTTTTTACCAGGCAATTATGGTTAAGTGCCTTGTTCAAGGGCACAAGTGTCTTGACCGGGATTCGAACCCACACTGTGCTGCTGACAACACCAGAGCTTGGTTCCAGTGAACTAGACCGCTCGGCCACGACACACCACAGTATACCCAGTAAAGTGTGTATTTCTACGGACCCTAGTCAGGTGTAAGCGCAGATTTCCATGGTAAGCAGACCAGATCAGTTAGAACGTTCAATAGAAGACAAAAACATTTCCTGTAAGATCCTTAAGAGATAACAGTTCATGTGAAGAACCATTCCGGTACCTCCATTAGTCCATGGTGAGATTAAAAACATGGAGGTGCTGCAGGGCAAACTAAAACCCATATCGATCAGCCACTATGCAAAGCTTCAAACATCTCATGAATGTACTCGTTTAAGAAAATATTGATGTAAAACCTTCAAACCCTTCGGGCAGAATGTTTCTCAGACGATTGCTTAGAGCAGCAACATAGAACCAAATTTTCACATATTAGTTACATTCGGGTTTTTTTTTAATCAAAAATAATAATACCACAGGGGAAACTGACTGGGCAATTATGTACACAGTCAGTTTCCCTTGTAGTTGATTAATACTTGATATTTGAAACAAAAAATTGCTTTCCCTTAAAGGCACAGTACAAGTTTGGTAATTGGAGCCTACTGATTGTGTTAATCCTATATAAATGTAGGTACATACAATGAAACTAACCTGTGAAAATTTCACTTCAAAATGTGGTCGCGTTTTTGAGATATCACCGAAAAACCGGAGCGAATATTTCCACGCAGGAAGAATATTCCCCATAGGAATACACAGTCTGAGAAGCGTTTCTGTCTCAGATTCAAATTTGGGGGAATAAAAAGTGATATATTTTCTATAACCGTAGTATTTCAAAGTTTCTCAAAATTCATTATACTACCTAAAGCTGCTGTACTTCTGACCAAGTAAGTTTTTATTGCCATTAATTTTCAGAGTCATTAATACCAAACGTGTAATGTGCCTTTAAGGTGTTCCCTCTGCTGCCGCTTTCAAGGCCGTTTCGTACACTTGGGTGTGATCCCTGGGTGTGATCCCTGGCTATACGGCAGTTACAGGTTGAATGGCGTCTGACTGGCACCCCGAACAAAGATATTGACAAAATAGGGAGACCGTCAACAAAGGACCAAACAGCTCAGTTGCTGGAGATTGTTGGTTCAAATCTTGCTCTGGTCAATTTTTCTTTGTTCAATCCCAAATTAGTTGCGTTTTTTGTCCATAGGTTTGAAACTATTTACTCTTCCAAAAGCCAAATTTGTACCCCAGAAAACAACTGACCTCTGAAATGTGTACATAAGATTGCATTGCATTCACAGAAGAAAAACGGCCCACAGATCTGTTGTATTCTTTCAAGTTCAGGAAAGAAACACTTACCTTAAAGGTACAGTCATAGATTGGTTTTTGTCTGCCTGATTTATAGGCAGAATTGTTAAGAAAGATACAATTAAAGTCACATTGAAAGTTTCAGCTGAATACAGTGTCTGCTTGTTGAGAAAACAGCCAAAAACTGTCACAATATTTTAACAAGAGCGTCGAGTCCATCAACGCGTAGATGGATTCGACGCTCTTGTGAAAATATTGTGACTGAGGTTTTTGGCTGTTTTCTCAACAAGTAGACACAGTTTTCAGCTGAAACTTTAATATGTAGCTACGTTTAGCTGAGTGACAGCGGGTACCAACTGCATCTCTGGCTGCAGCATTGCTGAACGACACCAACCCTCAGAATATTGAGAAACGATTCATGCATGAATCGTTTCTTAGTTTCAAATGTACTTATTGATTTCGAATCAACCAGGCCTTTTTAGACGAATCAATTTCACCGGATGCTTTACTACCATTACCATCTACCAAGTAAGCTTTCGGATAGAAATTCCATAATTTGTCTTCGGGTCATTACCAAAATATGACCCTACCTTTAATGACATAAGCATTTAGTTAAATTTCCAATGAGAATTGCAGCCGGTGCCACTTAAGTAATTCATGGAATACAATAAATGGACATCATTATTGTACAATTATGTCAACAATACAACAAAATGTGAGGACATGGGTCCAATTTCAAAGAGCTGATTAAAGACCAAAAATAAGCTGTGCACAACAAAATCATTCTTGCCAGAATAAGGTTGCCAGCCAAAATACCATGTCGCATGACCATCCATTGGTGACTGGTATACTGCTCATTTCTGCTAAGCAAGAAATTGCTAAGCTATATGACATTGGGCATTTCGTAGAGCTGATTAAGCACAAAAAGGAGCTGAGCACCAAATTGTGCTTACCAGATTAAGGATAATAGCCAAAATTCCATGTAACATATACCATCTGTGACTGGTATTCTGCTTAGGTTTGCTTAGCAGAAACAGTTCAAGCTATATTTTCTGCTTTAAGCAGCTCTATATAAATGGGCCTGCAAACGCCTGATGACAACAGCACTGTGGTTATTGGGGCATGTGTGTTAGAAACCCCATGCATACGCCACCAAAGCTGTGATAAGCCAATGAAGTTGTGCGCGCATGTAGACACCTATAACAACTGTCAACCATTGCGGTGCCTTCTTTTAAACTCAGTGAGGGCGCTGTTTATATGATACTGTATCAGCTTGTGACATCCCAAGTGACTATGAGAAACTGGTTGACACATTTTAAGATGGTCCGATTATTGTGGACCTGAAATGCCTTACTAGCCAGGTTCACTTTCTTAGACCAAGGGAATACTTTCTTCAGAATATCAAGTCCAAATATTCCTTCAACTACTGGCATACCTATGAAGTATAAATATTGTTTTAAAGGAATGCTTACCAAAAATATAGCTTTAAAATATCATTATATGATGATGATTCCTTGGTAGAAGGGAGCCAATACAGACAACAGAGAATTTCCAGAGCCCTTTAATTAACACAATCAAATCAGCTGCATCTTTCGCGGATTCATTTTTTGTACTTTAAAAATCATTTCCCAGGGTCCAATTTCATAGAGCCGCTTTTAATAATAGTACCATGTATTTATTACTTTTCAAGCCAAGGAGACCCTCTAAGAGATGCTTACAATGATATTACCCAGTTGTTCGTCAGGCTCTAAGCATTCCTGAAATCATCGAAACTCATGAGGAGTATGCAGCACCGGCAATCAACTGGGCGCACAGGTTGCTTAATCACTCACATCAACGATCTCTACCCTCGCCAGTATCCATTTACTCCTGGGTTATGAGAAGCAGTCGTAGTTATGCATCTTGGTCAATGAACAAGTGTCCTGATCCGGATTCGAACCCACCCTCCGATGACTTTGCCACCAGAACTTGAGCTCAATAGACCGCTCGGCCACGACTCACTTTTACAAGCCAGTACTGCTGAACTTGATTTAGGCATCATCAATAGTACCAGAGGCAGTCAAAGCAACGCATTTTGGTTGCTACCATGTTTGCCCTAAGTAAAAAGTTTCCTGCTACCAAATTTGAATCTTAAAGCAACTCTATGAAATTAGGCACTACAGTATTTAAACTAAAACAGCCTGACTCCAAACGTTATATTGCATCAACTAATATCTTGTCCCTGTGAATTAAAAACCATCTATGACTTAGCAATGTAGAAGAAGATATATCCGGACCTCTCGCGTTCCTCACGTACTGCCGACTCGCTCGTTCGAACGACTTGGGAGTCGTCGTAACTCAGCCAGCTGTTTTTTACCCTGCTGTACACGTCGCTGATGTAGTGACCGACTGAGGATGTGCTACCCATGTGACTGACCACACTGACCAGACGATATGACGACGGCAGATCACCATTCTGTAATATTTAAATGCACAGCAGAGCATTAGTTTTTTTTTCAGAGGAGTGCACTCCCTCCAGTCATTCAGATTTCAAGAAACATATCTCAAAAGTTTCCTGTCAAATCTCACTGAAATAGGTGCTCATGTTTTCAAGAAAAACATTTCAATCTTGTTGTTATGGTTTGATACATTAGACCGACAATCAATCAAGCACCAATTTTTCCCCGACATGACAGCGTTATACAATAAAAGAATATTTTAGAAAACAATCTAGACGCCAATTCCTCCAACTACGTGTTTTAGTTTACACAATCCCCAATTTTAAAATAGTGTTAATCCAGGAATGAGTACACATGTTCATAGATAAAAAGGTTTTGAATGAGCCACTTGCGAGTCAGATTTTGAATATCGTCTGGTACAATGACTCGATTGGTCACAAGTGAACACTCAAATTGGATTCTCCAGACTAAAGACAGTCTTGTTACGCCACTTGGTTCGGGGCAAGCTTTTCTATAGCAACCTCCAGATGAGCAAACCCTGGTACCATTGTGCCGTTCACATTTACTCAGAATTGTGTATGGGTGTTCACCGTCTCATACGTAACTACACAAAAGCTTGCCCCGAATCATGTGACATAGCAGCTAACTCTTGTCTGGGGAATCCAAATTTAATTATGGGGTTAACAAAGAAAAATTTACTAGAATGGGATTTGAACCTGCAACCTCTGGACTAACATACCAGCGCTCTACCAACTGAGCTATATGTAGCCTTGATTGAATTATTATTAAATTAAAATTTACCCAGCCAGTCTCCATTGTGGTTTGTTACTTGATATTTGAAACAAACAATTGCATCCCCTTTAGTTGATCCCTGTTCTGTCGCTTCCCCGTTTGTTTCGTAGACTTGTTATACAGCAGTTATAGGTTGAAATCGCTTCTGACTGGCACCCCGAATAAAGATATCAACAAAATAGGGAGACCACCAACATCAGGGCTTAGATAGCTCAGTTGGTAGAGCGCCGGCTCGATAAACTGGAGGTCGCCCACAGGTTCAAATCCTGCTCTAGTCATTTTGTCTTTGTTCACCCAAAATAGAGTTGAAATTTACCTAGTTTCCTTCGTGGTTTATTACCTGAATTCTAATTAATGCAGTCACTTGTGACTCAGCAAGTCAATGTTAACCAGGCAATATTCAAATCCAATTCCAAATGGCTTATTGAGTGGGGGGGGGGGGATAACAACTTTAATACAAAATTGAAACATAGCAAAACTGAGAACCAGAAACCAACCTCGGCATTTTCAGTGAGCTCCGTTGTCAAGATTTCATCCGAATCCTCATCATCCATCTCCATAGGCTCCTGGTCCATGTCTTCAGGACTTTTACTAAAACTCTCTGAAAACTCTGCGTAAATAAAACATTTGAGGAGCCGTGAATTTGTCGTACTTGAGACTTCTCACCGACGTTATATTTCTACAGCAATGCTGGAGGTCTGCCATGCTGGAGACCTGGAGCACATGCAGGATACGTACACGTAGTGCCATCAGGCATTGCGTTACCAAGCACATGTTCACGCAGTTCTAGTAATGTGTGTACATGACATGCGTGACATGCGTGACGTGCCCAACATGCGTGTGTCATTACTCCAGCTTGGCGAGGGATAAAATAGTAACGACATCTGAGAAGGGTCTATTTGAAAACTCTGTCATGCCACACGCACACCCAAAATCTTTGTTTCCTGTAACCCGACTGTTCAAAAATCTACCAAATGTAAAGCATTATTTTACTAATTTGAAAAGATAAAACAGCTGTTCGCGATTTCTCGATTCACAAGGAATTCCTTCAGTTTTCTTTACTCGTTGATCCGTGTCACATACCTTGCAAACTGATCTCCTTTGCCCGCTTCAGTGCATCTTCTTCTTGTTTTGCAATTTCTTGAGCATCTACAAACACAAGGGGGTAAACATGCATTTTACACACAATCCAGACATGCAATGTTTGTTACATTTAACACCTAAAGGGAGGATATACCTTTGGTAATTACTCCAAAAATGAATGGCCATAAAAACTTACTTGGTAAGAAGCACTGCTGCTGTTAGCACTGCTGCTGTTGATAATGTCTAAACATTTTGAATGTGGTTTTAGAGAGAGGGATTCAAAAACGTTTCAATCTGAGAAACGCTTCTTCATGAAATGTTCTCAGATTGTGTATTCCATTTACGGATTGTTACCTGCGTGGACACCTAGCATTTGAAGACCCCCTCCCCTCCCCCCCCCCACAATTCACTTTTGCTTATGTTGATTGCTGCAATCAAATTAAGCATGTATATGTGTATGGCCGTGCACAAAATCCACTACAAAGCAAAAACTGCTTTTTGTTTTGTTTTCAGTAAAATGTGACCATCAAATTTGATGGATTTCACACCGATGTGTTATTTGATAACTTGATGACGTAGACATGCCCAGTCCCTCCAAGCAAGTTGATATTGCGCCCTCTACCGGTGACTAATACAAAAACTAGAGTCGCCAATCAAAGATGAGTGACAAAGTATTTTTACTCGGTTGTCAGCGCACAAGTTTACATCATTATTACATGTTCTTTGTGTACCTTGTAAACTGAGCTCAGTAGCTTTCCTGAATTCCTCCTCCTCTTTGGCCTTCAGCTCCTCATAGCTTGGTCTCTGCCCGTCACCCTCCCCTATCTGCAAAGTGTTGTGGTCCTCATTTCTACTGATGTCGGCTGAATCGGAATCTCCCAAGCTATATTTCACCCTGGATTTAGGGGTGTCCGATTGATTGTTGTCCAGATTTACTGCGCTGTCATCTGCACTCTGTTTCTTAGGAGAGAACAAGTTGACGATGGATTTCTTAAGCCCTTGCAAAGGTCCACGGGACGATGGTGTCCTACTGCTCTCAATTTTCATCTCTTTGTCTTGGAAACTGAGCCCACTGTCTCCGGTCGCCAAGGGATGCTCAGATGGACTGCTATGACTGGGCAGCTGGTTGTCTGATTTTCTCCGTTTCCACCATGAGGTGTTGTCTAGTGAATCAACATGTAAGCCGTCACCGCAACCCTGTTCGCGAAGTGGGGTCTCCGTCTCGGATCCCCGCCTCTTCAGACTTGGCACGACCTCGTCCTCGTCCTCGTCCGAAATCTCAACAACATCCCGCGTCTTGGCACTATTGCTCGTTTTGTGTGAAACGTCTTCGGTCAACCCTCCCTTGGGGGCGCCCTCCTTGGGAAACACAAAACCATTCTGATGATTGTGACTTCCCATGTCTTTGGAACTGATGGCAAGTGCATACTCCAGTTGCTGCTCCTCGGACATGTCAGCAATGGGCTTGCTTTGAACTAGTTCTTGCTTGCTTTCTTCAAGGACCTGAGGGGGAAAAAAACATTTTATATCGAAACGGTTACAATATCAGTAACGGTTGTTACGTAACTCTTTCAACTTAGTCTCGAGTTCATCCCTCGTTCACCGAATCAATCATAATCCTTCACAAGGAACACAGAAATATGTTTAGCTATGCTATACTGAAACTCGGGGGGCTACTCCTACCTTTTTTAATTCTTCTTCCTCAAGTCGCAACCTCTCATCTGCCTGTTGCCGTTTCCCCTCTGCCTCTTTCTTACTCATCTCCAAGACCCTTTTGGTCTCGTCACCGTCCGAGTCTGTGTTACCGTCCAGGAGTACGGTTTGCGTTGATTGTTTACTACCACAAAGAGTGAAGGGAAAGAAAAACAAATTAACAGAATGTCTTTTTTTGGACTTGTTCCAAATTTTAAAAAGGAAAGCACATACTCATAAAAAAGAAAACATATTGAATCTATTTATCAAAAGCTGCTGTAATTCTAACCAAGTAAGTTTCTATTGCCATTAATTTTTAGAGTGATTACCAAACGTATACCTTCCCTTTCAGCATTCTACATTGGTATAAATAATTACATTATAGGCCTAGCTAGGTGTTATTTGAAAGATCTCATTCTCATCCATTTTATGAGTAAATAAAACCCAGTTATGAATTTTGGCAGAAAGTGCCTGGTGTTGGTATGGACCTTCTATATACAGACCATGTGACCATGTGACATCACATGTCTACAAAAAGAGCCACAGGGCCTGGACTTCCTGCAGGCACGATTTGTGTACACAGCTCAATAGAAGAAATCATCAAATCCGATATTTGATGGAGATTGCACTTTCTGGTTTTTGATATAAAAAAGGGAGCACATCTCAAATTTTGTACAGCTGTTGTTTTTAGAACTCTTGAATTTATGTGGAAGTTATGATACAAAATGTACAATTTCCCATGATCAGTGTAGTATCTTGCCTGCCAGGAAATGCCCTAAAATGTTCAAAGTCACAATTTTTATTAAAAAAAGTTACATGGTCTAAACTATACATACGTATAATTTCCAGACACAAACAAAACATAACATAAAAACTATGTGTAGATTACAAAAACATTGATATAGAGGCACAAGCCATAAAAACAAAGGATAAAACATGTGTTTAGGGATGATATTTACAAAAACATGTAAAAGTCTAAAGTATAAGGTTTACATAGTAAACTTGAATATAGTAAAATTGAAAACAAGCAATCAAAACAGCTACACATGAAGATCACACAGAATACCCCAACAAACAAATAATGTGAATATATATAAAAGAATGCTAAAGTTAGTTCTCAGCCAGGATTGTATTTTTTTTTTTGCCATAGAATGTTTGTCATTCTATATGCTTTCTTCTTTACTATGTGCCTTTTTAAAGCACGGCTTGGGCTTGAGGCTTGGGCTTAAGCTCTGTCAGTTGTTTAGAAAACGCTCAATTTCCGTATGGGGCTTCAATCGGGTGGATGGAGCCCAAGCCTAAGCCCAAGCCTAAACCTCGGTTTCGAAAAGGGCCTATGTTTTGAAATTCACCTCCACTTTCCATTAGTGAACAAGACAGGACCAAATTTCACAGAGCTGATTAAGCACAAAAAGTAGCTAAGCACAACAAAGTTTTTATAAGGTTAACAGCTAAAATACCATGTCACATGTACAAACTGTCACTGGTATCCTGCTTATTATTGCTTTACAGAAAAAATGTTAAGCACTACTGTATGCTTAAGCAACTCTACTACATGGACCATGCTACTTTGAAAACAAAAACAAATAACAAAGTCGGCCACAAGTTGAACTGGCTAGATCTGGGAAAGTGCTAAACAAAATAAGGTTTCTGTTAAGAAGACTCTTCCATCCCAGGAAGAAAAAAACACAACTTCAATGTAGAAGTCTACAACGAATTAACCACCTGTAAGTGTACAAAAAAGGCATATTTCAAAATAAAATCAAAATAGCATAAAAATAATAATAACAATGAGAAGGCAAATGACATGTGATCGGCATTATACAATAGCTTATAATTTTGGTATTATTCAACAAAATATGCAAACAAATCTAAATAATATAAACTGTAAACAAATTCAAAATCACAGCACTTGGTTTTATAATGTATTGTTATGTTTATCATAACATTATTTGTAAAAATATTCAGTGACATGAAAAAAACACCAATACTGAGAAATTGAATGAGTACCTGGTGTCGTCATAATTCAGCCTCTTCCTGGAGGGCGTGGTGGAGGTGAAACTGAAGCGCGAGGGCTTAAACGACGGGTTCTTCGCTAACCAAACAGAATCTGTCGTCGATGGGGCAGTGAGGGACAAACTCTGAGTTCTCTCGGCATCGAGTAGTGGCCTTGGAGATGACGTCCCGTTGATGAATGTCTTCGGGAGGGATACTGGACTCTGGGTTTCCTTGGTGCAGTGGTAGTGGAGGGACAAATACTTGGGGATCAGGATGCGGCGACGGAGCTTGGTGTACTGGAAGGCGTCCGCGTCAAATCTGTATCGTTTAAGATGAACGATAATCACCCTGCAAGAAAAAGATAAATTGCCCCACTATCAAGTACAAAGAACTCCTACGGTTTTGACAGGTCGGACCGAGGTGATGCATGGCATGATTGATTAAAATAGTTAAACGGGGACAGGACAGAACGTTGTTAAAATGTTGTCCCTCTATGCTAATGGGTTTAGTATGGGATTTACTGGAAATCACTCAATCATCACTACTAATTTATAACGTTTGATGTATTGCATGACAGGCATGAAGGATGGTGCGAGACAAAGTTCTTGCGAGCTTCAGTTTCAATTTGTCAGGTTTGCAGTTTTTTGGCACGGCGAAACTGACAGGCGGAACTACGTTTGATGGATCACCGTCCATATTGGACCAATTTGCATTAAAAGCTTTGCGGATTGAAATACTTTGCCTTTATCTGATGGCTGAATCTCAAACATGTTTCTGGCCGGGTTTCTTTCAAAACTAAGTCCCAACCAAAAAATTATTTTTACCTTGGCAGCTTAGTGAAATTGTGAGTGACGGTAGCTTGCTTGCAATCACATTCTCCACATGCGTACTCTATACCCTCCTCTCTGAAGAACTGCTCCAGCGCTGTCTGGATGGACCCGACCGGGTTTGAGTTACTGAAACATGGACAAGTTGGATACCAATTATTAATAATAATTACTATAATAATAACAATAATAATCTAGGCGTGTATTATTTTGTTCTACAGGTAACAGGATGAGTGGCTAATTGCAGTCTGAGAAAAATTCCGTCTACCTTGTCATGTGAGGAAAATCTTCAGACAACATTTTTAGAAATTTTGAGGCAGAGCTGAACGTAATCAAAAAAGAGACTGTTTTTAAGAGATAATAATAGTTGCCAAACCTCCTTCTGGGCATATCTAACGAGAGATCGTGGAACTGTTCTGCCTTGGTCACGACCTCCCCACATTGCTTGCAGGTGATGGAGTGCATCACCTCAAACTCAAAGTTCTTGACGATCGGGCAAGGATGTGGATAGCGGGACTTCAGTTTCAGTTTGTCTTCGTCCGTCGCGGAGTTGTCATCCAGGGGGGAGTTCAGCGCCCTCTTGTTGGCCCTTTCTGAGTCTTCTTTGAGTTGATCGAGGCACTGACAGAGGAACTCTTGCGCATCCTAGACATACAGAGTTATACGAGTTGGAATAATTGACTTTGTGGTCTACTTCCTGTTGACAATATGTTATATCACCTTGAAAAGTAACTATCTGAAGTTTGGAGGCATTTTGTAAAAGGAGAATTAAGTTGGTAAGGTTTGGCACTGCTCATTTAACAACACTCTGGCGAGAGACTTTGCTCTGAGATACTAACAACACTCTGGCAAGGAACTTTACTTTTGATATACTAACAACACTCTGGCAAGAAACTTTACTCTGAGATACTAACGACACTCTGGCAAGGAACTTTACTCTGCATTATTAACGACAGTATGGCAAGAAACTTTACTCTGCAATATTAACGCCAGTATGGCAAGAAACTTTACTCTGCAATATTAACGACAGTCTGGCAAGAAACTTTACTCTGCAATATTAACGACACTACAATATTCATTTCAGCTGGAAACAAACTCAATACAATTTTGAAGTGAAAACATTTGTAACCTGAGCTTTGGAAATTTCACTTGACCATGTTTGTGTTTTTTTTCAAAAAAGTACCCATTACAAAAGGCCAATACAAGGGAGAGTGGAATTCATATACTTTATTACTTTTGGAATATGGCTGCTCTTCAATAACTTCACTGGCTAATTTTGATTGTACAAACAGAAATCTGATAAAACCTGATTGATGGATTGTATATAAACGCCGGTCAGCATAATTTTCTCTGAAGCAGCTCTCATAATATGTGCTGATTCGTAAACTTACATGTTGCATGAAGCCAGAGAATCGAGCTGCCGTTGTGGAGATGGCTTGCTTCACTTTACGCAGATACATCCCAACACTCTCCGCTGAGTGATTGCTCTGCTTAGCGCACAGCAATTGAGCTAACGCCCTGTAACAGTAATCAATATATCAATATTTATGTGCATAACCACAACTAAAAGAGTCCTTAACGCAAAACCACAAACCACAACTTTTTGAAACTGAAACCCCTAAAGATTACATCACTGCTTTTCATAAGACTGGCATCTCCTGTGTATTTGATTTGCATAGCAAATAAAGCATTGTTATTTCGTTTATTGCTACTGATGTACCTTCTGAAGTAGAAATGAGTAACACCCACAGCCAGGGGGGAAAAAAGTGTGCTATAAACAACAGGGTGTCTCCAAATAGAACCAAAAAGAAAAGTTTTAACATTTTGAAGTGTTGTGGACGAGCGGTCTAGTGCACCAGACTCAAGCTCTGGTGTTCGGTGTCAGAGAGTGGGTTCGAGTCCCCATCTTGACAATTAACCACTATTGCTTCGTCCTTCGGGTGTGACGTTAAGCCGTGGACTCCTGTGTGCTGTGTAATGCACATAAATGAACTCAGCACACTTGTCGTTAAGAGAAGTGTTTCTGGGATAGTTGACAGCTGATTGCTGTGCATAACCTTATAATTCCCTACAAGGTGCTACATAAATGGGCCTAACGATTCAAGCGTAGCTCTGCATACCTGCCATAGATATAAAGAGCACATTGAGACATCCGTCAAAGCCCAATTTCATGGCTCTGCTTACCATGAGAAAAGAATCGGCGCTTACGAAAGCAAGGAATTCCGCGCTTGCCCTGTAAGCCAAAAGCAGAACGGTAAGCAGAACCATGAAACTGGACAAAGCACTACATAAGCACCATGTATTAAAAACTGACAAAGATTGGTGTCCACATTAAAAATGGGGTTGAAAAAAGACATCCAAACACTACTCTGGTACATCTGTGGGATTCAAAACTTTGTGCCCTGAAATTTCAGAGCTTATTCTCTTTGAGTTTCTGACAAATCTGAAACGGTTTCTGACAAATCTGAAACAAAGAGTCAAAATGCTTACCAGTAGAGACTTGACTTCTGCATTAGGGGAATTATATCTTGATTCTGCATGTCTGCCGTGAAACATTCCAGTCCGAATAACGACTGAAGAATGGCGTTCATGTAACAGGTATTACCCAGATTGGAGAATCTGCCAGGGAAAAAAGATGAGTGTCCAAATTAAGCAATTTATAATTTAATAGATTTCAATTTTGCATCGGGGATAAAGAATATTATTTAGTTTTTGCCCTTACACCGATGTGTATGAGGCACTGTATACTCGGTACTTTCCCAAATTCTGTGAAAAAATATCCACAGGCATATCGCTCGGGTAGGATTCGATCCACGACCTTTACCATGCCATGATGTCGTACCACTAGACCACCGAGCTAGTCCCGATGGCAAGAGGCAGTTTGAATCCTTTGTTTTAGCAGCAGGTACCGAACAATTTAATAGATGTTAACAAACTCAAGAAAGAACTCTGGGAAAGTATCGAGTATACAGTGCTTAATACACATCGGTGTAGGGGCCAACAAATATTCTTTATCCCCGATGCAAAATTAACATCTATTAAATCGTTGCGGTACCCGTTGCTAAAATGAACACGTCTCTAGCAAACCATGGATAGAATGCTATTGAGCTATAAATATCATTTATAAGAACTGTGTGGATGACATACCCTTGTAGGCTGATCTGAGATGTCTTAACTGCAGTGGGGATGCTCTTTTGCCTCCAGCCAGGGTAGCTTGTGATCGGGTACAACCTCTTGGGGTTAGAGAGGCTCAGGAATCCAGGGGTGCGCTTGACCGTTACATTGGAGTTTGTTTGCCTGAGGGTACAAACACCAATGTGGAGGATCAAGAAAATGGGATTTTGCACTAAAAGGGTTTATAAAACTATATTAATAACAATAATAATAATAATACGAAGCGCTTGTATCTCGTAAACTATTCACTGCGCTAGGAAAGGGAGACAGGGTCCAAAAACCTTGAGCAGAGAGGTAACTTTTGATATGTGTTCGGAAGGAATCAATGTCAGGTTGTGTTGTCAGTTGTCAAAACCCTCTTGCTTTCAAGGAAAAAAATAATTCAAGCAATAATTCAAACTTTGTATGTTGCACTTTTAAAAAAGAAGCTCACCTTGGTTGTAGTAATGCATCCGTGGCGGTGTAACCAGCAATCTGGCGCCCTCTATTGTAGAAACTTGCCGCATTGGAAACCGGCTTTGGGGCAGCTGCAAATCGGGATTTAAAAAACCTTCACTAATTTTCTTTTTCTTTGTAATGTTATAGAGTAAATAACAATGGAATATGCAATTTTTATGTAGCACTTTCCATTTATACACCCAAGTACATCGTTGCCAACTGATTGGAGGATTGGAGTCACTATTCACACCATTTCAAGGCCAAAGTCATTAAAAGGGTCATTTGGTACCATTTGGTTTGCATTTTTTGTTTCATCCCTGTTGTATTATTGCACACTAAATCCCCTCATTTCACCATCCCAAACCAACCTATAACACAAACAAACTCTTTAGAGACCACAAATCTTTCCACCCCCCGAAAAAAGAATTAAAATAGATGTCCAAAACTCAACAATGAAATTGTAGAAGATATTAGACCTTTATAATGGTGCGGCCATTTTTATTTTGTCCCATTCAAATCAATGTAACCAAACCGCAGCTCGAACGGAGAAACAGTCTGGTTCCTTTTTGTACAATGTATGAATATTAGCATTCATTACCACTATCGGATGCAGGGAACATGACCAAAACGGGGGCAGCATGACAAAAGGGTCTATACTTACTGTTTTCTTTCCTCTCCTCCAGTAGAAGTTGTTTCTCATGGAAAGAGGCCATGAAGACTGAGCCCCCTTCCTCCTTGCGCATCTGGAGGGCGCTCTTTCCCCGCTCACTCTTGCTATGTTTTGGAATCCTATCATGAAACAGACAGGAACCCAAATATCAGGGTTGATAGAGAACTTCGTTGGCTACCGATTAGAGAACGAACTCATTTCAAGATTGCTCTTCTTGTTTTTAAAGGCTTGAACAAACTACTCCGCGATATATTTCCACTTTACTGTACAACATTACACTCCACCACAATTTCTTCGGTCCGCACTTGAGTTGACATTACATGCTTGAATGTTCCCCGAGCAAACAAAGTTCTAGGTCAAAAAGCTTTCAGTGTAGCTGGGCCAATGATTTAGAACAATCCTCCTACTGTCATTCGGGAATCTGTTACTTTATCTACATTTTGTAAAGTTATAAAGACTCACCTTTTTCCATGTTAATTGCTTTTATGTGCGCTCTGATTTTGATGGAATAGCACCTTTTAAATTGTAATTGTTATGTTATGTTATAGTCACTGCTGACAAAAAGGCCTTTAAAATAGGATCCAAATCTTCTGAGGTATAGGTAGAAATAATAACATTTTTCACCTTCTGGTAACTCATGGGGTATATCGATTTCAAGGAGCCTTTTGGGATCAGGATCCCAAGCACTAGACAAGACATTCAAAGAGCATGGTTTTGTTGCATCAGAAGAAATTAATGGCCGATTTCACAGACAGACGTGCAATATTGACTTAGAAAGGGTCAACAAGTGAAATTCTACCTTGTAATTTTGCCTCATATTATGTCACATTATAAGTCCGTTATTGAATAGGAGTACGTCCCCCGTTTACTGACTGTACTCTTGTGTGAAATTAAGTAGTGTTGCCCCCTGTTGTTTACCGGAGCCAGCCCTAAGGTGTCTATTGACCCCTTTCATTTACATGTAAATGAATTGTAAGTGAACAATTCGGACACCCAGTTTTCAAATTTCCAGCCAATTTGGACACCCTTGTACCAAATCCTGGCTAAAACCTCAGCCCAGAGCACTGTGTCTCCAGTCAACTCGCAGAGTTATGTCTTTTTTTCAAGACGGAGAAAGTTTTGTTATTCTTTTGCAATCACACACAAAGTTAACTTCATCAAATCTCCTAGAGTGGTGATTACAACGATAAATGGTAGGTTTTGGTCAATAAATTATGCCAATCAGTCAGATAATAATTATCATTGCACAATTGTGCTAGTTATTTTTTTTCCGGCCAATACAGTTTTTCTGTTCACTCTGACGAATCAATCCACTGGACACATTCAAGTGAAACACAGACCATGCACGCATGCTTGATTTTAAAGGCAAATTGACTTAAGGTTGGCACCCAAACTTTATCATATAAGTACAGTTTATTGATATTATCATTATCATTATTATTATTATTGTTATCCAGATTTCTCACCTGTAACTCTGTTGTCCACCATTTTCCTTATCGCCGAAGGGTACGTCTGTAAAAAGCAGGGGTGTGAACTCCGTCCTGCCCCCATCAATGTCATCTTCATCCTTGATTTCAAAGATTCCGTTCTCGGCGGTGACGGAGCACCCGGGGGTGGAGCGAAGATGACTGGGCGTGGTCATGGGGTTGGGGGAAGTCCTCGCCGGTGTGTCATTGGCTCCCCTTGCCATGGGACTATTCTTTGGGTGAACTGTAGTGAACTCCTTGGCGTTAGAGAGCCTTGTCTGGTCCTCTGTCTGTTCTTTTGTGAACTCCAAGTTCCTGGACTCTGAAACGGAGGAGTATTAAGCTTTTCATGACAACGGTTCATGTCTAACTTGTTACCTCATGCTCCACCAAGAGCTGCAATTTTACTAATTTCCTCAATCTAGCTCACATAAACATTCATGGATACCTAGAAGCGTTTAACCATTCTCATTGGTCGAGAGGAGATCGGTGGCCATGTTTAAACGTGCGATATAATCACAGTGAGGAGTGCTTAAACATGTCCTGAGGAAATTCAGTCAACAGAGGGCGCTATCAGATGATTGTGTGTAACACGCAAATTTCACAGCCCAATCTAAGTTGGTAGGTCCCACATTTGACGCAAATTTTAAATTTGCGTGCAATAGTTGGAAACTTAAGCGCGCAAGTTTCAAACTTGGGCGAGAAGCTACTTGGCGCTCAACAGTGCTAAATGCTAATATTCATTGTACAAAAAGGAACCAGACTATTTTCTCCTTTCCAGCCTCAGTTTGGTTACATCGATTTAAATGGGAGAAAATCAAGATGGCCGCACCAGGATAAAAGTCCATTCCCAAACCAGAACATCCGAACAGAAACTCAAATCTCAAATCTAACGAATAGATTCTCTGAATTACCTGTTTAACCGGAGAGAGTGCCTGCCCATTGGGAGTGGATTGAACGCCCATCACTGTCGTCGTGGAATGCCTATATTCTGGTAAGAACAAAGCAGAGTACACAAATCTATGTCAAGTTTTTTCAAATTGTTCCACCCTTGTTAAGCCATACATATTGAAGGCGGTTCCAATAGTACTTTGGACTGCAGAAGCTGTTGAAAGGAAGGGGTAATACATTTATGTGTTACACAAATAGTAATAATAACAATAATACAGTATTTATATAGCGTCAAAATTCATGAAAAAAAACAAGCTCTCAGGCGCTTCACATAAATTAATAAGGAAAGAGTTACATAAAAAGTACAAGTAAAAAACCACCACAGGAACAATTTAAAATATATACAAGAAAAATTAGGTAAAGAAAATCACGTACAAAATGAATTCAAAATGCCAAGAATAAAAGCCATCACCCACAGTCAATCAAAAGAATGCTAAGAGCTAAACAACAAAAAATAAACAGTAAGGACCCCTCTGCTCAATCCCACATGAGAAACAACGATGAACCCTCCACCCATTAAAATTAATCGGCTCTAAGTGGGAGATTTCATGCATTCTTCCACTGAGCTGTATACAAATTGTGCCTGCATGAAGTCAAAGCTCTGGGGCTCTCTTGTAAACATAGTATTTGGCACAAACCTTTTCTGTTGTGCTTCAATTCTTCCAGAATTTTGTTAAAGGTGTCAACCTTCTCCGTGTTCTTGTTAAGGTAGTTGATGTTGGTGCCATTTTGAAGATTGATGACACAGCGCTGCTGATTGGTTATGACACCCTTGATCTGATTGGTCAACTGTCTCCACAAGAACAGAATAATTTGTGAACATTTCAAAAACACAAACAATAGATAAGACACTTAAAAACCCTAAGCCCCCATCAACTTTTTCTCTGGGCACCCTACAACAAAATGCAACAAGCGATTTTGTTACATTGTGCAGTGAAGTGGTTTGTATTAGGACAGCTTGCCCTGCTAAATGCAACAACATGCACTTAAGTAGTCTGGTGACTTTGCCTGACATGGGAGTCATGTGCACAGCTAAATCAACATAAGCCACCCCTAAAAAAAAAGTTCCCTGCTGAATACAACAAAAACAAACACCCAAGTTAAATCAACTTTCTGAATGTGCAACAAAAAGGTATGGGACTTGAGATGCCTGTCAAGTACAACAAATTGCCAACTGGTGCATTTGGTTCCATTTAGCAGGGTTACTTAGGGTTTTAACACATGTTATAAGAGCCCCGAGTAAATGGTTTGAATGTAATTCACAAAAATTGCTGTATCACAAAAACCTTTTGTGCCCAGCCAACTCTCGTGCTGTGCAAGAATTGCAAAAATAGTCATTTGGGAGGCTAATCATCCTTACTGGCAGCTCTGAAATGTGAAGGGTGTGGCTACAACGTGGTCGCGCCGCAGGCATGCAAAGGCGCCTTCGGAGCACAGCCAAGGATCGAAAGTGACTGATTTTTCCTGAGTGAGAGAGGAAAAACAGAGGGCCCGGAGAAAAAGCCTTGTGGCATTAGAGAGAACAACGCACCACTCTATTCACATATATTGCCAGGGGAATCGAACCAGGGCCACAGTGGAGAGGGGCATGCATTTTACAGACTAGCCACCCATGAAGGTGTGTCAAGAACACTGTATATACGTACCATAAATTTTTTGGATGGTCCAATGCTGTAGTTGACAATACAAACCACCTGACCAGTTTCTGCTACAGCAAGCTCTAGGTTACCAGTCTTCCACCTGCTGGTTCCTTCGATACTTGTATGCTTTACATTACCATGCACCTTGCACAGCGTCCTCACAATACCCACACGATCAGCCATTCCTGAGGGATCATACAGAGAGTCAGAACTTGAAAATAAGGCGACAAAAAAGAGCGGTTGCCCAGTCAGCTCATGCCCCTACTGGAGCCCTAAGCAATACTAGACCATGAGCTCAATGTGTATCTTAAAGACACTGGACACCTTTGGTAATTGTCAAAGACCAGTCTTCTCACTTGGTGTATCTCATATGCACCAAATAACAAACCTGTGAAAATTTGAACTCAATTGGTTGTCGAAGTTGCGAGATAATAATGGAAGAAAAAACACCGATGTCACACAAAATTGTGTGCTTTCAGATGCTTGATTTCGAGACCTCACGCGTGAGGTCTCAAAATCAATTCAAATATTTTACTGAGAAATTACTTCTTTCTCAAAAACTGCATTACTTCAAAGGGAGCCGTTTCTCACAATATTTTATATTATCAACAGCTCTCCATTGCTCGTTATCAAGTAGGTTTTATGCTAACAATTATTTTGAGTAATTACCAATAGTGTCCAGTGCCTTTAAGCACGTATACTACACAGAGAGCCATGGAGAGAAAAATGGTAATTTTTACAGTATGGGATAAAGTTAACCATAACAAAATACGAGAGAAAACCAAAGTCAAGGATATCATTGAAAAGATAAATGAGATCAAACGGACACTGGCAGGCCTTGTGTCAAGGGTCCAAGACAACAGGTGCACTAGACGAATGACAGAATGGCAGCCTAGAGCAGGCAAGAGAAAGAGAGGACGGCAAAAGAGAAGATGGAGAGACGACATAACTACTAAGTAGACTACTACTAGTACTAAAGTAGTAGCAGTACAAGGTCGCACAATGTGGACTATTTCTTTCTCCAATTGGCATGATTGGTGACTGGTTTACTTTTTCAAATAAACTTGACGGCTAAAAAAAAAAACTTCAAAAAAAGAAATTTTTGCACCTACGCATGGCAAAAACAAAGAAATGCACTGTAGTGTTAGTGTTAATAATAAATAAAATAGTCAACTCAAGCAATAATATAATAATAAAATATGGAGAAAACAAAAGTTAATAATTTATGAATATGATTATGATCTTTCAGAAAATCTGGTACTAAGTTAAGGTAGGCCTATTCTTGTTTCCTTATCCAATCCAAGGTTTTTACCACTTTTTTACAGTTTTAGTGTCAGCAATAAGCCGCTCATTTGGACTTATTTAAAACACCTCCATGGATGAACTTTACTGTTAAGTGACTTGTGACTGTTAATGTTGGTTGTTTACTCTTGATACTCAGCGCTCAGAAGACCTTCCTCTTGCTTTTCCTCGTATCGTACGTAGTCGTATCGTCGTCGTACCATACCAATGGCGTAACTCGACTCTCGAGTCGAGTCAATGTTAATGTCAATGTCATATGACAATGTGATTGTCATTGTGTTAAAACATTGTTATTTAACTATTTTTACTCAAAGTCATCTAAAATAAGCGATAACGTAAAATAGTGTACGGTATCCTACAACTTACTGAGAAAGATATGTAAACAAACCTTGTTTTCGTAAATGGTCAACGAGAAAAAATTCCAAGTCCACCGCCGCTAGTGATAGTACTTTAATTCGTCAGCCATTTTGAATTGGCGCGAAATTGCGAACTTGCTCTTTAAGTGAACGTTGAGGGAGACAAATAAATAAATAGTGGTGCACGAGTCGTGCCTTGCAAATTCACTGGAGTCTCTAATGACCTGAATATTTGATTTATCGTACACAAGTTTAAGCCACCTGATCTACATTAATTCCATGTACATTACACAGATGACTACAACTTTTAAATAATATGAATATTCTGGTTGACATTTTGAATTTTTTGGGGGGAGGGGACCAAATTATCTTCAATAAACACATCACACATCAAACCTTTTAAATTTTATTTATTCTTTTTATTTTATGTATTATTTGTTGAATTATTGATTTATTGATTTCATCGATTTAGTCATTTAAAACAACAAGTGGTTTATGTTTTGTCAGGGATTTTGTGCAGATTTATTTTGAAATTGTTTGTGTCTCCTAAATGCTATTTTCTCAACTTTGATATTTTTCTTAACTGTAATGGCATGGACTTTACAGCCAGCGAGCTATCTGATTGAAATTAACAGAGCTGCCAACATTTTCATGTTGCAATCAGGGAGATTTTGGGCAAGAATCAAGGAGATATTTAGAAATACATTCAACAAAATATGGAAAGAGTTTCCACAATCAGGGAGACTTTCAAATTTGTTTATCAGAACATGGAAAGATTGGTATTTTTTCAGGGAACTATCTGCAGGATCAGGGAGAGTTGGCAAATCTGAATTAACCAATATTCACAAATCCTGTGCTTTGACTTTCAAGTAGTGGATACATGTAAATATACTTCTCTTGAAAACAACAAGAACCCTCTTTTCTTCCCAATGAACACACCCCATGAAACCACCTCCCCTCTTGGTTGGCTCGATCCCAGTGCCTGAACCAAAAGCCCTGGGATGGGCTGACATAATACGCAAGCTCCTTGCTGACCTGATAACCCCCAGTAAAGCAGCTATCTCTTCCTTTTTTACGAAAGACTTCACCTCTATCAACATCGAGCTCTATGGTGTAGATCCTTTGGAAATAACTATTGTAGTTGCATTGTAAAGAAGCGTGTCTTGATCACAACATTCATAATTTCTCTGAATATTCTTCTTCTTCCAACTTTGGTTTAAAAAAGGGCTTTAACTAATAAGAAAGGAGAATAAAGACGAGCCGTGTATACTGTTCGAAATGCTGTGACCACACTGGCTCTTTTCAGAGCCAACACTCCTCCCAAAAAAGACTTATAATTTGTACCCGCAATTTTACCGTTCATAGGTATTTATTTTTGGAAAATAAGAAAAGGCTTCAAACATCACTTGCTGTAACTAATGTTTACACTGTCATATCGTGGGAGTACAGGTTGTGATTGGGGGCATTTCGCCGATCAGAAGTACAATCATTCCCATCATGCATCACTACATCCTGAACAAGAACTTGTCCAAGCTCATCAGCTCATCCCTGCAGTCTTGGACGAGACTGAATGGGGCCGAGCGAACCATCTTGGCCCCATGTATCCAACTCCCAGCCCTCCAATGTCAGTTAGGTTCTACTTGGAAGTATACACGCTTTAAATACGCCCGTGGTTAATTTATAAAAGCTTTGCTTCAAATACATGAATATTCCTGTTCTTTTCATGGAGAACCTCCTTTACTGAAAACTTCTCCCTCAACATATCAAGAAATTTCTCATCTCTGGTGTATCTTATGCGACAAGACAAAAGCACTAGGCTATCCCTGTTGGTCACATGCACCAAAGTCTTTATAAGGTCAGGGAAAGAATCCTCCAGGTACACAATGTCTGCTCCTAAGACCAGGTCGAACGGCTTCGGGAACCCATGGAGGTTCTCTCCCCAAGTAAGCTCCTTTACGGATGCAGCGATCCCACTTCTGACACCAGATTCGGGGATATTTGCCTCCAGATTCGCCTGTAGCTGGTTCAGTGCAATTTTGCGATCAGTCAGATCCACGTGGCCACCAAGGAGTGCTGCTACTATTCCAACAAGACCGGTTCCCGCCCCTAACTCGATCACAGATTTGTTCTCCAACGAGAATAGGAGTTTGCCCACGTTTTGTTCCAGGTATTCTGCCAATACCACTGCCTGTTATAATGAAAAACAAAACAACAATGATGTCTTATGAAATAAAATGGCTCGATCTAGGCATTTTTGAAACATTGTAGAACTTTGTTTAACATTTTGAATGTTCCGACTGAAGAAATCTCAAAATGCAAAGTCAATGAATCTTTTGAAACTGCATCTTGAGTCAAATTGTTGTCAATTTTTCTTTTCAAATGGTGCCTATATATTGTGTACTGTATAGTAAACAAAATACTGAAGGCCACATGCATTGAGTTATCAACAAAAATGTCATTGATGACATTTTGTCAGTAAATTAAGAAGAATTATCATGAAAAAACGATCCATTTATTTCAGTAAACAAATCTCCATGCATTGGAGTTGGACAATGACAAATAAATGATGGTAACGTACAGCTCCCATACGACTGCTGCCACCCCAAGCTCCTCCCAGTTCTGTCGTATCGTCACTCTCCTCCCTGCAAAACTGAAGGTTTTTGTTTCTTCCCGGAAGGCGCTCAGAATTGTTGGTGTATAAGGTACAAGGGCCATGCTTTTGGAGTATCCACTGATTGTCTGGGACTGAGTTTAGGGCATGCATCAAAATGATCACAGGCACAACCACAAGTCGACTGTTGCTGGTGGCGAATCTTGAGTTCATTCAAAATCCCATGAAATGCTGAATATGTGCAGATTTTATGACCTCTTGCCCTGCCACCACACTGGTCCGATCCAGAAGATGAACACAGCAAACTTCCGAAAAGGATTAAATTAAATATACTTAGCATCTCATAAGTATTACTTGCTACATGATTATGATTGAGTAAGTTCAAAATCGTCTAAATCCACGTGGATGAGACGCGAGCATAATGTTGTTGTTTTCAGTTGTTGGCTGTTTTGAATGGCGCCCTCACTAGTAGACGGAATGAAATTTCCATTTATTTCCCGAAAACTTCTTTCAAGATTTGTTAATAGCGCCCTCTCGGGGTCAAACTAATTCCCCTACACTTAGCAACGTTGTAAACAAGTTTATTGTGATACCAAATCCGATCTTTCTGCTAGCTGATTTCCTGATGGTCAGCGGTGCACGGCCTTTGCTGGAACAAAATCAAGATAACGTCGATTCGAAGCTGACGTGTTGTGTGTACTGCAGCAGTGTGACTGGGACTAAAACAAACTACATTTCACTTTATACCTAATACTTTATTTATAAATATCAAATTTTACTGAGAATTCACCTGCCCAGACAATGGCCGGAAAATCAGGAACACAAGGTAAGAAAAGATCGGGTAGACAAAGTAGGCCTACTATTTTATATTTAGTTATAGATAGTTTTTTAGTAGATAAGAACTTCACTTTAACTCAGAAAACTGATCGACATTTATGTGAATTGTAAATTGTAATTTGTAGCCGTATCCAACACTCAGTCTTTTGAGTTTATGATATTTTTCATATCAAATCTCACTCACTCTGATATACCATATCTATGTCTATACTAGAGTCATACAAATTGGAGTCAAATTATCGTTTATTTTGAGAAAAAAAAATGTCAAATCTGGCCAATAATTTTTAATGTATAAATAAATGCCAATAATGAATATCGTTTGCCTTGATTTTGTAATGATCTAAAGTTTGAAGTGACAACCATCACTCATTCATGGATTTCTCTGATGCGCGTTTTATTGTATGTATGTAGCTTATTTTATATTTACGTATACATTTACTTAGTGTTAGTTATTTACATATTTTCATTATTTCTATTTTGTTTTTCCTCTCCTCAGATTGGTTTTATCATGCCCCAAAGAAGAGGTCCACGAATGCCCCACCCAAGGACTACCCAGCCCCATCTCAGATCCCCATGCTGAGCAACGCCATGATTGAGGAGGAAATCCGAGATGATAGTGGAACGATGAGAGGCTGGATTCGTGAGAGCGATTCCAAGTATGTCAAGCTGGCCAAAATGCGCGGTCGTAAAGGTACGTCCTTAGCTTTGATAATTGTAACAGTTATCACCCAGCAATTGCTCTGCTCCCAATGTCATGAAGCTTTTAAAGAAGAAATTGAGCACCTTACGTTAGATCTCCTCAGTTAGTAAAGGGGGCTCTTGAGCATGAAGAATGTGTGTTCACGACACAACCACTCCGACCTGTGTGAGATAACTACTAAACATGCCTAAGGAGTTGCTTGCACGGTAACCACCAGAACCAGAAACTCAAGTTTCATGTTAACATCTTGATATTCAAATAAAGTAGCTGATTTAATGTTGAGTTTGTATAGTTGCAGTAAATCATTTCCCTTGTAATGTAGGTTTTTAGAGCGGCTCAAAGTGCCACACAAAATGCTACTCAAATAACACCAATTGCTGCACTCAATTTTAGAATTTGGGTAAATGTTAGTATCATTTTCTTTGTCAGATCATGATAGATTCCAGAGTTATTTTTTTGTAATGTAGGCTAAGTACTATTCTGATTTTATTTTCCAGATTTGTTGCAGATTCGTGAGAGATCCCCAATGGCTGCCGAGGCCAAGCCATACCCGCGTGTGGATTGGTTTGATCACAACCCAGAGGATGTCCCACAAGATGAGAGGTAAATTTAACCACAGAGCAAGGACCAGAACTGCTCGTTTAATTTCAAGTGATCCCTTGGTCTTTTTCTGGACCCAATTTTTATGCACTGCTTGCCACAGAATTCTGCACCTTTAGCGCCCAGCAGAGTGGGTTTGTAATTGAAGTGCCATGAGCTGCTTAAGGGCAAAAAGTAGCTAAGCACAACAAAATGATGCTTTCAAGGATAAGGTTACCAGTCCAAATACCATGTCACATTCATCATCTTTGACTGGCATCCTGCTAATTTTTGTTAAGAAAAAAGATGTTTAGCAATATTGTCTGCTTAAGCAGCTCTATGAAATTGGGTCCTGATTGTACTACAAATATTTTGAAAAGTGCTTTTATGATTCTTGTAGGTTTTCTTTACATCAAAATTTGTCATTGCTTACTCCAGGCAAATCATGCAAATTGAAAAAACTTCAAAAAGTTGGTGTGTTTATCAAGAATTGTTTTGATTTTGCTTTTCAAACAGCATTCCAAGGAAAGTCTACCTCCCAGATTACATGGTGCAGAAGAGTACAAGCCGGAATCCCATGTCGACGATCAGCAAGGAGTTCGCCCCCCACCCAGGAGAGCGCCGTTTTCGCTCCAAGACAAGCTGTCCGTCTTCCAGAGGGAGGGCGATTCAGTTTCAGACAAGATGCACGTGAAGCTGCCCGAGATCAATCCCACTGGGAAAAAAATTGTCAAAAAGGTCAAAGGGAAGAAAGAGGAGAATAAAGTGAAAAGTCAGCCCAAAGCTGCCAAAAAGTAAGCATTTTTTTACGGTAATAAAAATGTATTATGTGATTTTCCAAACACAGACAAAACTTGCTTCGCAAAAAAAAAACTTGTCATTCCAAACATTCTGCAATGGACATCATTTACCACCTAACTGTTTGAGACCACTCTGATCAATAGACTCCATTTACCAGGTGCTCCAAATTATGCAAAACCAATTTTATGAAATCAATACAAACTGCATTAACGACCTTATAGTCCTGAGCCGGTGATATATTCCTTGAGGGAAATAATGTCAGCAATAGCAGGGTCCTCAGTGAGACACATCAAACATTACACAGTGAAGTTGAACCATTTTTTTTTTAACCATTGCGTGCTTCTCTCCTTCTCTAGCCCTAACTTGGAGAACAACGAGCGTCCCGTCATGGGAAAGCTTCTCAACTTTGGCTACCAGCACGAGTGGTACGAACAACGTGAGAAACACTCTGAACACCAGAAGAAGGTACAGACTCAACAGCCCACCTGGGGCAATACGGGCGACCAGGGAAACCGGCTGACAACAGAGTACCGGGATGAGATTAACACGGTGACGAAAGGACACCAGCAGACGAAGGACTCCTCAGGTCCGAAAAAAGTTCAGATGACAAAGAAAATGGAGGCTTCCAAAAAGGCAAAGGAGGTGGCAGAAGAGAAGGAACTCTTCAAGTTGAGCAAGTAAGTTTCTTTTGGCTAAACAGTAGCGTTGATCCTTGCATTTCAAGAGGAAAAGCAAGTTCAGAATAAAGAGAAAATTTGTCAGTGATATTATTTACAATTTTTTGGTAATTGAAGAACATGTATCTAAAGAAATTATAAGGATAAGTGTAAGGATGCTTCCACAAACACAACTTTACACTTCTTAAAGTCTTAAAATTGTTACTTTCTGTAAACTTCCAAAAAGGTTCTTCACATAAATGAGTAGTCGGGTAAGGGTTGGCAATGCCCCTTCAAATTCTGGCTGGGTCTTACTGGCCTTCCTTTTACCTTTCTTATAAAACACGATCAGAATCATACCAAAGGACATTTTCTCCTTGGGATTTGATTTTAAAGATCAGTGCCCAATTTCATGGCTCTGCTTACCGTAAGCGAAGCATCGGCGCTTATGGAAGCAGGGAGTTATGTCAAGCGTATTTCACAGGTTAGCAGGGAATTTTTGCCTTTGCAGGTTAGCAGGGAATTTTTGCCTGTGCACGTGCATACTTCCTGTTACTAGGCATTCTTCACTTACACAGCTTGCGCAGAAATTTGGCGCTTGCCCTGTGAGCAAAGAATGGTGATTGACGTGTAGAATTTGGTGGTAAGAAGAGTCATGAAGTTTGGCCCTCCTTGTTCGATTTAAATATTTTGATCATAATGTTGCGTGTTTTCTTAACAATATCGTGCATTCTTTTGTTTACCATTTGATCTTTTTTTAAATTTTAATCTGCAGGTTTGACAAAGTTGGTCCAAGGATAAGCAGCCATTGGTCGGCTGGTCCAAGATTATCCGATCAGCAAAAGCTTGACACCTATACACAACAGTTGGATGAGATGGCACGTGCATAGGTCAAAGGTGACACACCATTGGACAACTCTAGACTGTAAAAATGTATAATATTTGTCTCATTACCTTGCCAAAGAATTTTACTTATTTTAAATTGAGAATTTTTTTAATTAAGGTCTTAAAATGTAGAGTTCATACATATATCTCCATCGATAGGTTTAAAAGAGTATGTTTTTGTATTCTGCACGCTCTAATCCCCACCAAGAATTACCAATAGCACTCCGCACTAATTCTGTCATTTTTGCTCAAAATACCCGTATCTCAGACAAACATTCTACCACTACCCTTCTTGTGAACTCTGCATCGGTGTGCCAAACTGCAGAAGTAAAGTCAGTACACGCAGGTGAACAAGAGCTTGGACATAACACAAATGCTTGTGAAATTTGACACGTAGTCTGAGATCGGGATACTGAGCTTCAGCGTTAGTGCAGAGTGCTGTTTAATCTTAAAGTTATGTGTGAAAGGGAAGCAAACTTTCTTCCATCCCAATTAGAAAAACGGGGTGTACCTATTATTGTGTCACTAAATTTGGCTTTGCATTAGCTGTTGAACTGCGCTTATGTTTGCCAACGTGTCACAATGTTCACCAGAATAAACTCACCCAATGATTATTGATCATAGAATTTTCAACTGATACTCTTTTTAAAAATATACATGTATTGACCCCTTGCACTGCATGTCACACACGGCTGCTGTCTGCTCATAGTCAGCCATTTTGGGAGTCAAACTGCATGTAAAAAATATAGCGGCTTTGTCTCTACAAATAACACATGGAATCTGTTCTCCCAAGATGGCTCAAACAAGATTTATCGTGTGGTGACAAAGGCAATACTGGTTCTATCCAGTTTTGAGTTTCATCTGGTCTTTATCAGGCCTGGTTAAAAGCAGTTTACGCTATTGGACAAAATATGTTGTTAAATGCTAGAAATGGCTTCAACCCCCCCCCTTTTTTTTTTCTCTCTCTCTCTCTTTAAAACGTTTGTTTTAGAAATGGCATCATGAAGCTCTATTTATCAATCTTTTATAAATAAAAAATAACCTAAATTACAAGTGTAGAGGTGTCAGCAAATTTTTGGTTTCTTGTAAAGTCATGAAAGTGTTTGTATGACTTTGACTGAACTGGTGTTTCAAATATTTACTGCCATATCACAAAAACAATCTACACTGTTATAAACCCTTCCATTTGTGTGATGATAACAGTAACTGATGTAACTATTTCATGTCATTTAAATGTTTTTTTTAAACATTTGCCTACAATGATATCCCACAAAAAGCTACCGTCCTGTTGCAAATAACTGAAATCTGTCTTCATATTCAAGATTAACATCAGCCCTTTACAGGGCAACCATCCATTTATTTGACATTGATTGTAAATTTTGTGTAAAAAAAAAAAGGTTATAGTTGTTTTCTTTTAAAAGGTGCTCTTTTGTAGTTTGTGTAAATAATTTTTACAATGCCACTTGTTGAATGGCAATATTGTTTTCAATAAATGAGAAGAAATCATTAGTTAAAAAAAAAAATGACCTGTTTACGTTTGATCTAGATATGTTTCCGATACAAATTGCCCCAGATAGCGACTGTTGACCTCGTTCATTTTACAGAGGGACCATGGAATCTTGCAAGTGCAGACCTGATTATCGGGTTAAAGCAAACAGAAAATTGAACACACAAGATTTTGACTCGTGTAACAACACAAAACAAATTATACTGACCTTTCGGACAAAGTCAGTAATATCAATAGTGGGTCTTTACCAGTGTTGTGGTATACATGTATTCTCTTTAGAAAATGGTTCCTAGGGCCTCAAAAAATTCTTGAATCTTCAAGTTAACAATGTATTATGGACAGGGCCCAATTTTGTTGAGCTGTTGAAGCTTGATAGGAAACTAAACACAAAACAACTTTGATTACCAGACTTGGGTTATTACCTGCAAAAATGCCTCATCTAAGGGACCTTAATTCTAACATAGAATTGCTTAAGCAGATCTATGAGAGGACACAGGGCCCAAGTTCATAGAGCTGTGCACAAAAAGTAACTACGCACAACATAATTATGCTCACCAGAATACGATTACCGGCCAAAATACCATGTCACACACCCATTTTTGACTGGTATCCTGCTCATTTCTGCTAAGCAGAAAATTCTTAAGCAAAATTGTCTGCTTAAGCAGCTCTGTGAAATTGGTCCCAGATGGTGGCGTGGATTTCTATATCGTGTGATGGTTTTTTTCTTCCAGGCACTCACCAAATGGAGGGCAAAACGAATTGTGATATGTAGCCGAACAAAGTCAAAGTTTAACACTTCTGATATATTGAGATCATGGCAATTGCTTTCCTCAAACTTCAACATTTCTTAGGCCATCACCAGAAAGCTGTTTTTCTATCAATCCAAGACCGCTTAATCACTTAATACGAGCAAGATATAATCACCAGATTGAGTTTGCAGTAACTATAGACAATTTATAGTGTGATCTCATATTTGCTCGTAAACATTGATTCTTTGCCTAACTCATCCAAAGGGCCTTCCTTGTCCTATGAGGCAACTTTTACAGGCAATGTGGAGGCAATCAATTGCAATGCACGCTACAGGACCACTTTGGATGCACAGGAATAATATGTGAACTGTCAAATTAATGTAAATGCCTTTCCTTCATGGAGATTGCCTGGAACTGGTTGCCTGCAATAATTGCCTCATGTGACATGGCCCTAAGATAATTTGTTCAATGTTTGCTGAAATCAGGCCTTGGATGTCAGATAAAAACCAAACTCAAAAAAAAATCCGAGCTCATGAACAACAACTGCAGATGCAATCTTCTTTTATTGGGGTAAAGGTGAAAGTCTCCAACTTGGCATGTCAAAACATTGCTTTACACACACAATCCAGTTTTTAAATAACAAAAACATTACACCTGTTTAGTAAACATAAAATACTTTCTTTAAAGAACAATTCTAAACAACAGAATAACGGGATCGCCTTCAATAATATTTCAAGCATGCAACTTCTCAGTTGTTCAGCTGATTTCCATTCATTTTCTTCTTTTTTAGTTCTTGTGTACAGGCAGTTTTCTCTTTCTTTCTTTTGTCTTTTGTTTTTTTTGGCAAAACCAAAGTTGCATGTCTCAATATTACTCTCTTGGTTCAAAGGGCTAGACATCAGTTATTTTGGAGGGGATAAATTCAACAAGGATTTCTAAAGATTGCTTGTAAAGGAGTTATACCACAGGTAACTGAAAGTCCAAGTGGAGATGCGACTGTATGACTCGACTTGTCAGGAAATGTATGCCTTGTTTACAACACTGACCAAATTACACATCTTATTACATGTATTTGTGTTTTAGCCATGCACTGATGAGTGTTACTGTAAGCACTGTATACTTAGGCCTAGTTCTTACCCCCCCCCCCCAGTCCTGTGAGAAAAAATCCACAGGCATATTACTCATGTGGGATTCAAACCCATCATGACCTTTGCCCTTCTATAGCAGATGTCTTACCACTAGACCACTCAGAGCTTGCCCAGTAGCCAGAGGCAGTTCCCTGTGTATAAAAGCAGTTATGATAATTGATTTTCATATTACCATAAAGCACCAGACTGCAGTTATAGACCTTTTTATTGTTGATAAACAAACCGCGGTGGTTGGCATGGACGGCCGAAGCATAGCAAAACACTCAATGGTATCGACAGATGTGACCAAATTCAACATTTCTGTCAACTTTAATATTTGTTTTTTTCAATCCCATGTTTAGTTGTTTTGTTTCCAACAAATTCGACACTATGTTTGAATATGTGTGTAACATTGTTACAAACTGTGGCTATCTGTTTTTGCTTTGCATTTATGGCTTCCCATAATTTTCCAACCTTGGTTGGCAAAAACTGGAGCTGTGACGTTGCAATAGAAAGGTCTATAGTATAACCCTTGGCAATTTTTGATTTAGCTACATTGATTTAAATGGCTGGGGGACACAACATGGCTGCATCAAGAGAAAGCAGATCTCCATTTTGGGTAAATTAATTCCAACCCTCTAGTTTTTAATAAACACAGTGTGAACTATTTGTGACGTTTCATCAAATTTGGTGGTCAGCAGAACGAAAACAGCTAAAAACTGGTTTTGTTTTGTCAGAGACAATAATGTACGTGCTTATTGTGATGACAGAAACCAAAATATTAAAGCAATGGTGATTAAGGAGCTTTTTTAATGCTTTTTCCTTGAAAAATGAACTTCATAATCAATAACCCTCCAGATTGAAACTAATCCCCCACAAAAATATGGTTTGCAAAACTACCAACCCAAGGCCTTTCTATTTTTTACTGCTGATAATTTGTTTTGTTTCAAGGAAAGAGCCAGACTAAAAATTTGCTTGTTTCGTGGAACTTGGACGTCTGAAATTAGCAAACAATTAAAATCAATCATGAGAAGCATGGCGCCAAGATGAAGCGAAAATACATGAAAAATTTAGTCCTTCGGGGAAAATATATATAGTAAAAAAAATGTTTAAAGAAAGCAGATTCAAATTGGGATGAGGGCAGGGACGTTCAGCTGGTGTTTTTTTTTTTAAACCGGCCTAAAGATCTTTGGAGATTTTAGTCCCAGAAAGAGGAATAGATTTCACTGGACTCCATCTGGGTGAAATTAAGACGCAGAGATAAACGTTGATGTGTGACCATAACTGAACATAGCTTCAAGTATTCTGTATTTATTCTCCAAACAAAGAAGTTTCCGATAAAATAGTCAGTTTAATCTGATTATAAATGTACAGCTGAAAAGAATTACAATGTACAACCCTACACGGTATTTACACAGTAACATTTTTTTCCACCTCCATCATTTGACAAGAATATCTAGTCATCGAAAAAGATACCACAAAAGTTAAATGTGCATTAAAATCAGTGTTTTGGGGGAGGAGTAAATTAACTTCTACCTTCCCACCAACCTGTGAAAATTTCATATAATAGTTTGGTGGTGTTGTTCTGTGGCATCGATGAATTTGTTTTCAATGTTTTTCAGGATCTTTGTGCACATTCATTATGTGAATAGTAGCAATCAAAATAAGCAATGATGACTTTGGGAGTCTTGTTTACAACACTGACCAAATTACACATCTTATTACATGTATTTGTTTTAGCCATACACTGATGATGTGTTACTGTAAGCACTGTATACTAGGCCTAGTTCTTACCCCCCCCCCCCCAGTCCGTGAGAAAAAAATCCACAGGCATATTACTCATGCGGGATTCAAACCCATCATGACCTTTGCCCTTTTAGAGCAGATGTATTACCACTAGACCACTCAGAGCTTGCCCAGTAGCCAGAGGCAGTTCCCTGTGTATAAAAGCAGTTATGATAATTGATTTTCATATTACCAAAAAGCACCAGACTGCAGTTATAGACCTTTTTATTGTTGATAAACAAACCACGGTGGTTGGCATCGCCGGCAGAAGCATAGCAAAACACTCAATGGTATCGACAGATGTGACCAAATTCAACATTTCTGTCAACTTTAAATAATTGTTTTTTTTAATCCCATGTTTAGTTGTTTTGTTTCCAACAAATTCGACACTATGTTTGAATATGTGTGTAACATTGTTACAAACTGTGGCTATCTGTTTTTGCTTTGCATTTTTTGGCTTCCCATAATTTTCCAACCTTGGTTGGCAAAAACTGGAGCTGTGACGTTGCAATAGAAAGGTCTATAACACTTGGCAATTTTTGGTTTAGCTACATTGATTTAAATGGCTGGGGGACACAACATGGCTGCATCAAGAGAAAACAGATCACCATTTTTGGTAAATTAATTCCCACCCTCTAGTTTTTAATAACAAAGTGTGAACTATTTGTGACGTTTCATCAAATTTGGTGGTCAGCAGAACGAAAACAGCTAAAAACTGGTTTTGTTTTGTCAGAGACAACGTACGTGCTTATTGTGATGGCAGAAACCAAAATATTAAAGCAATGGTGATTAAGGAGTTTTTTTAATGCTTTTTCCTTCAACTTTGAATGCAAAAGTAAATATTTCTCTGGTACTGGTATGAACTTCATAATCAATAACCCTCCAGATTGAAACTAATCCCCCACAAAAAAATGGTTTGCATAACTACCAACCCAAGGCCTTTCTATTTTTTACTGCTGATAATTTGTTTCGTTTCAAGGGAAAAAAAAAATTTGCTTGTTTCGTGAAGCTTGTGCATATTCATTATGTGAATAGTAGCAATCAAAATAAGCAATGGTGACTTTGGGAGTCTTCACACTTTGACCAATAACTCAGAACCCAATTTTATAGAGCTGCTTAAGCACAACAAGTAAGCAAGCACAAGACAATTGCTTACCAGAGAATACATTTACGTACCAGCCCAAATACCATGTGACATGTACCATTTACGACCGTGCTAACCTGCACATTTTTGCTTAATTTTTATTGTAAAGCAATATTTTTCTGCTTAAGCATGCAGCTCTATGAAATTTGGCCAAGTTGGATTGGTACTGGTGTGAAGTTTATAATCAGTGAGCTCTCTAATTGAAAACTAACATTAAAAAAAAGCTAACCATGTACAGTGCATGGTTTCATGTACTGTACATGGTATATTGTCAACACTTGTCTCGTTTCTGAGAAATGAATAAAACAATAGTTTTTATCGCGTGCGATAATAAACTTTATGTTTGAAAAACAGAAAAAACACATAAGATCCCTTTTCACTATTTTCTTGTGACCTCGATGACCGATTGAGCTCAAATTTTCACAGGTTTGTTAGTTCATGTATATGGTTAATCACACAAAACATGAACTTTGTTTGCGACTGTTTTGTCAGCTCTACCAATCCTGTATAATACCTTTAACACACAGAGATATTGACTCCCAAAATGGCGCACGCAAGACTGCTGTGACGATGACGTCCGGTGAATGAGGTCAAATAGTACACATCATTGGAATTTTTTATAAATGAGACAAAAATTTCACAATTTAAATCAAACTGAATGATGCAAACATTACTAATACACGGCAGAGGTAGACATTTTTTTCTGGATTATTAGTAATGGTAACGATGAAAAATTCTGATCAACGATTGCAAGTTTCTATTTTTTATTTTTTTGTCACCCTTATTCATGAGTTACGCCTACACCCAAACATAAAATAAAGTCAACACCTGAATATTTAACAACCCTTTTTCTTTCTAAAAATGTAAAGAGTCTAGAAAAAACGTTAGTTAAAAAGATTCTATTGTATACTTCTTAAAAACAATACAATCTCTTCACTCCTTTTATAAAACATGAACAATAGATTTGATTATTGATCATACTCCCACGGAGTATATAATATTTCTAGATGACATACAATGGAGAAACAAAAACAAAAACATTGCTTTGATCTGGTTACTTCTAATTAATTACCCATGTTTTTGAGAGAGACTTCATTTGGGCTAAAACGAACAGTTTAAAAATTCCTTGTAAAAAAGTGTTGAGAGCAAAAATGAAATCTAACGAAATTAAACAAAACAAAAGCTAATTTCCCGAAAAACCCAAAGTGGTTAATTTTGAAATATCAAAATAGGTTCATACGTGCTTGTGCGTTTGATTATAGCTGATTGACAAAATATACGTAAAATCATGTTTAAAATGGAAGACTAAGCACACCAAAATTGTTTTTAACAAGAAGATGGGAGCTAAAATTTCATACAATTCACCCAAGTTGTCCTATATCAGAGATATCTAGTATTTAAAAACCTGTATTGACCTGTAGGCTTCCCAATTTGCAAGCAAAATAAAGACTTCCTATCTGGATAAAACCTATCTTCAAAACCTGTTAATTTTATGCATTTCTTAATACTCTAAGCACCATACCCTGGTGGTGAGTCATTGTGTCACATGCGTGAGCAGTCTGCCGCCACGCCCAAAGTTTTCGCTACTTTTGGCTCGCATACGCTTGTGTAGTAATTCTCCCCAAATCATACATTCATTATGACAGAAATTACAATTCTGATATTATTACTACATTATTAAATATTTCTGGTAATTTCACTATAGCTCGCAAGCCCGGCCTGAGAAAGAATGTATGTAGTGAAAGGCAAGTTCAATGATTAACTTTACATAAATCCTCTAACAAAATCTTGCTCAATTCATTCCTTTGGGCTTCTGGTAATGTTGGAGCCAGCTTGTATAAAGTGGGCGTGGCATACAGTGGGATAACGTCACACTTACAAACAGGATAGAAGACACATGCATGCTCCAGCAAAATACTGTAACTCTGAAAGAATGCCTGTAGCATTTGACCTGCACTGCAAACCCACTAAGCCCCCTAAAAAGGGTCAGAGAATAGGTTATGTCCCAATTGGCCATGTTAACATACAAACATTGCAAGAAAGAATGTGCTGCAAAGTCAGCAACGCCTGAGCATACAGTGAATGAATACACTTGTGGCAGAAAAAAAGGTCTGATCTCGGTCTCTATCCATTGGAAAATGAGCGCAACACAAAACTGCATATTAGAATATGTTCCCAATGCTTGTTATTTTTCTGGCAGTGAGAAACAGTTTTGTTTGACACCGAAATATACTGTCATTGGCAGGTTCTTGGTCTTGGAAAGGGAACACAAAGTAAACAAAGGCAGTAAGTTAGTTCAAATCTCTCATATAAAAAAAGCTTGAAGGATTGTCAAACCACTCGCACTGTCTGGCTGCTCGTGCATAACTCACTTCACTCCACGAATAACTAGCATTTCTGTCCAGAGGTATTCATGGCAGGCCTGTAATTTCATCTTTGAGAGGACATGGCCTTTTTCATTATGCAAAGGGCACTTCAACTTCAATCCAAACATCTTAAAGACTATGGGAAACTTTTGAAGGGGCACCAAGGCCAAGACCATATGGCCTCCGTGTAATTCCAGGCCTGCATTGTTTTTCCTGTGTGGCTATTACAATCTTGGTTTATAGCAGTAGCAAACAATAATAATAGTTATGATGTCAAATTGTAAAGGTTAATTACAGGTTATTAAAGTCATCAACCCCTGGGAAACTTTTCCTTGTTCCCCATGTCCTTTGCATCCCTAACTACCCCCAAAATAGATAAATTGTTAAAAACGTTAAAATGTTATAGAGAAGCAGCTTGCTCAGTTTGTGTTGTTCTTCTAATCCAAGTTTAGCTACTCTGAAAACCTTACATATTGAGTGTAATGCAAATCTACTTTGTACATGGAAACCATTGCCCCTTTGTTTTGACCTGAATTCCGAATATTACTGGGGTTTTTGGGTGTTTGCTTTTCTTTGGTTTTGTTCACTTCGCCCCTCTGAATCACCCGATAATGCAAACCACAATTAGCTGCATGCTAGTGGAAACATGCTCCACACTGACATAAAGATCGCTTGCACATTTTGCACACAATTTTGTTTGGTAAGAAAAATATTTCTCAAATGATAACTCCCACTGTTGAATGAATGTACTCATCACACCATAGACTTGACCGGCCATCTTGTTTTTCAACCACACAAATGCACGAAACCAAAATGAGGCTTGGAAAAAAGAAAACAAAATAGACTTGTTCCGCATAAGACAATCAGCTCTTACAATCTTGATACGGTTATAGACAAAAACGGCAATGGCCTTACAAAGGTCTATTAGTATAAACTAAGACTGTGTCTGAAATGGAGGCTATGGCTATGGCTGGATCTTTACGTCATCATGCCTTGAAGTATAAGACCTCCTTAGCAACATCCTTAACAACAGTCGTAGCCATAGCCGTAGCTGCCAATTCGAACACAGCCTGAGAACTGTCCTTTCCACTCTACTGCTGGCTCACACTAACAACTTCAGAATAAAAAATATATAAAAAAGTATCAAAAGACAGTTCTTGTATTCTTAAATTACTGGTACCTTCCCAACCCATGATGAAGTCCTTAGCTTATTACAAGATTTTCTTCAATATAGCAATGGGAAGATCCATTGTTTCATCGCTAACGAGCACAATGTCAAAATTGTCTTTGTACATCTCCAGGTTCTGTTCAATCTGTATGAAGAAACAGTAAATAAAAATTGTAAGCAATCCATGGACATTTTTTCTTTTTCTTACAAATAAGCCCATAGCATGTAGGGGCATGCTTAAAGGGGCACATTGCTTTGAGATTGGGCACTTTGGTAAATAAACAGAATTGTCATAAAATGAATATGGTTGGAAATCTATGGATAGCGGGCGCGCACGTGCAGTAACTGGGCGAGAGTTCATAATTCCATGAACAGCCACAGGCCTGCTTTGATCATGACAACACAGCCCCTTTAATATGGAAATTAGATACTTAAGAAACCGACATGGCCATTGGCTGCAACGACAATGTTGAAATTTCGTCGACCCGGCCATGGCAACTACCTAAGCCATTAATTCAGACATGGCCTTACTGTTAATTTAGAACCGTGCATGTAGCATCTTGCCTGCAGGGGAACGCCATGGAATACAGAAGGTCACTCCTAATGTAACCAGGGTTATAACAGTCTAATGTGCAGTATTTCGTTCGCTGTGTTTTGCTCCAGTGTAAAGGATTTAGAGTTTAACAGACAAACCGCAACATGGAGGCCAGGCATAGCAATCTTATCTAAGTCCAAACATTTGGGTTTTGTGAACTGTGGTAAATATTGCATTTTTCAGTTCGGTGATATAGGAAGATTCGTACGTTTACCTTAAATATTTTGGTCTGGGTCGTACATCAAAAAGATTTGACAGTGACAGAAAACTTCAACCATTTACTTATGACCGACTTACGTGATCATTTAGGAATCCTATCGTTAGGGTGTGCTTCGTGTAGGGCATCCCATCCACCATGCTGAGATCACCGAGTGTGTCCCCTAGTAGTATGACGTTACCTCGCTTCCTGTGCCTCTCAAAGTATTCTGGGTGGTGCACTGCAGCTTCGTGCTTGTTATACGTGTGAATCAACTCCCCTTTAAATCCTACTAGTTTATCCTGAAGCATCGTTTTAAAAAAAAAGGGAAATAACGGACAAGTTATTTCCAAGAGAATTCTGATTGGACGTGAAGATACTTCTTGTGCATCTACGAACATTTTGTAATACCTTCATGTTTTATTTCATTAATGACTTCATCTAAAATGTATTTTATTTAACTCTCTCGTTACCAAATTATTTTTTCATAAACAACCGCTGGTGCCCACATTGTCTGACCACTCAAGCGTGAAGCACACATTCTCACACAACAGAAAGCCTTGGTCCAAAGGTCAATTTTACAAACTCCATAATTACCGTGCAGATTTCATTTTAGAGCATAACAAGTTATAACAAATGTCTTAGTTTTTGAATTTTTTTTCACACAATCCTAAAATCATTTAGATCGGCCAATAATTGTTCAAGGCCTCGGTCTTTGTTTTCTCAGTGTGTTCTGTAAACCCAAACACTTTTTTGTACATTCCGTAGGTGTTTGGCATTTCAAATGTTTATTTATACCGGCCTTTTTGACAAATACCAAACCATCAATTTTTCACTGTTTGATGAACAAACACAAAAATAGCAGAAGCAAAAAAAAAACACAAGTGTTTACAAACCTCTTCATTAAACTCCATAAAGTTTGAAATGACCTGGACATTGGGCGACATGAGATTTTCTAGTTTCACCGCCTCCAGTAGGATGTCTCCAATCCCTGCAGAGAAGATTAGGAGGGGCACACTGGCACAGTCGAGGATGTCAAACATGACATTGCTGTGTTCCCTGGGAAAAATAAATAAACAACAAAAATTAATACAATGTATATTCAGTTTGCAGTAACACCATGTGTAATATATCTACTCTGCTGTGTAGATTTGTTCTTGAGAACTTGTCTTGCTATTTATTCTACTGCAGCGGAGTAGATTTAGGAATTATGGAGACTACCAAGTTCTGAAAAGAGCTGTCCTGCTTCTTAAGTACTACCTCCCGAGGTAGAAAATCGGTCGGGATTACTACGTTTAGGGTCGTAGCGTCAAACTAGGGTCGGTAGGGGAACCGGAAACAGAACCCTTTTTTTTTTTGGCCGAACTATAATTGCTTCTCATCACCCAGGAGGGGTAAATGGGTACCTGCAAGGGTTGAGATTGCTGATGTGAGTGACTAGCAACCTGATATGCCCGTTTGGCTGCCAGTGCTGCATACTCCTAAGGAGTTGAGATGGCATCAGGAATACTTAGGGCCCAACGAAAAGGGTTAATGAGATGCATCAGGCATTGACAAATAGAAATTTGATTTTGATTCAAACAGTCACTTCTAACCTACAAACATAATAATGTATGCCTTTAACCCTCCTATGTAGGGTTAACCCTCCCACTTTCTAGCCATTCAAGTATCATCCACACAGATTTGAAGGTTACTTCAGTGTGGTGACCGCATGCTACACAATATGCAGTTGAATAGTTCCAACAATGGTTGGTCAACGTACAGGCAAATGTAATGTATAGTCGGAGCGTTAAGTATGGTAATTTAAAGACTACAGCCATCCTCTAAAAAATAAAAATCATAGTGCAACTCGGTTAACTGTTCATCTACATGTTGTTCGATTTTTTTCCCCGCAAATACCACATTTAAGCAACGAACCTGAGTAAAAGATTGGCGCTCCGCACCATTTCTGTAATGTCACTTCTGTTGAGATTGCACTCTACAAGAAGATCATGCGCTGTTGTCCACCTGAAAAGAAGAAACCACTGCAACTAAAACAAAGTTTTTGAAATGATAGTTCCCAAACTTGACAATGCTTCTGATTGACCAAATCCTCTCCATGTAGAACACTATTAAACAAACATAAAAACAGGGCTCACCCTTAACGCTAGCCCGGCGTACATTGCCTAGTAAAACACAGCTTCTCAACTTGCCCTGTGGTCTACTAAAAACTGTGCAACTTACTTATAATGCTCATAATTTCTTCCTTGACAGATGTAAACAATAAATTTTATTGAGTGCGTGAATGAAACTTCATTTAACCATTAACCCTCTTACTGTCTGACCATTCAATACCATTCACTGTGGTTTTGAATGATAGATAAACTATGCCAGCCTGCAATATGATACCATGAGGGAATGCATGTACACAGTACACAGTTAGTTCTGTGCACAGTTATGCCACCGTACACAACCTTGGCAGTTGAATGGTTTCAAATGGTTGGTCAACTCACTGGAAAACGTTGCAAAATTTTGTTGGCAGTAGGAGGGTTAAACTGGTTGTGATCGGTACCGTTAACAACACATCAGATAGATACACTTGTGACAGTACAAGTTTCAAATGTGGGTTACTAAACTTGCTGGGGGCAAGTAAAAGTACAGTTTACTAGCATGGGCCCTACTTCATGGAGCTGCGTAAGCAGAAAATACAAAAACATTCTGCTAAGCATCAATAAGCAGGATACCAGTCACAGATGCTATTTGTGAAATGGTATTTTAGCTGATAACCTTTTTCTGGTAAGCATAGTTTTGTTGTGCCTAGCTTGTTTTGTTTGTTTGTTTGTTTGTTTGTTTGTTTGTTTGGTTTATTTCCATTTGCAAAACTTGTAAATACATAAAATAACAACTGTTATAATAGTAATAAAAAAATGTAATAAAAAAAAAAGTACAAATGGAGGTAACATCCAGAGGAGGTATAACCCTCCTGTAGTGGAGTACCCAGACTGCTATTGGTTCCTAAGGTAATAAATTCAGAATATGAGTTAAACAAACTCTGGCATATCTCTCTTCTGGACAGACTGTTTCGTACCATAAGGCACTCATCAGCAGATATATATATATGTATGTTTATATATTCATGTTTATTAATTGCATGCGAAAATTTAATATACTATCCCGAGGTCAACATATAAAAGACTACAAATATGATAAAGAAAGAATAAAATATAATGATTAATGCCTGCTGATTTGAGCACGAATGAAACAAGAAGTTAATGCAATGAAATGTTTATATTATTAATGCCCTGCTGATTTAGAGCATGAATGACATGAGAAGTTAACGCAAAGAAAATTTTTATACTTGTCCAAATAAAACTCTTTGAGGTGGGTAAGGAAATGCTTCCTTGATATACCAGTAAATTCATTTCTCAGGCAAACAGGAAGGGAGTTAACAATTTTAGGTAGAAGTTTGCGATAATTGGAAGAAACCACATCCACTCTACAAATATCAGTAAGACGAATAAGATTATCTTGTCTTGTTGCGAAAGGATGAAAGTCCCGATTCAAAGGAAAATACGAAGACGGACTTAAATTAACTGGGACTAAATTGTGTATATAATCAAAGTAATGCATGGCAATTTGGACATTAACAATATCCTCCAGCTTCAGAAGTTTATATTTGAAACAAAGAGGAGTGGTATGTGCATTGTACTGAGCATGACACGCATTACGAATACATTTTTTTTGAAGAGTTATAAGTCTTTTAAACAAGGAGGGGTACACCTTTATCATGCCACCCCAGGCCAGGAGGCCATAGTTTAAATAGGGATTAACTAAACTCTTAAAAACGGCCAAACTGTCTTTCACTCTCAAAGTATTCTTAGTTCTGTTGATAATGTAATTACATTTAGAAACTTTATTGCATACAAGGTTAATTTGCTCTTTCCAGAGCATATTCTTATCAGTGATTAGGCCAAGAAAAGTAGTAGAGGAAACCTTATTAATAATAACATTTTCTAGATAAAGTGAGACATCATGTAAAAATCGTTCTCTTTGCTGCAAAGAATAACAAATATTATGTGTGCTGTGTTGTCATTTAGCCTTCTAGAAAGACTGTTAGGGTCGAAACATTCATGATTAGAGCAACGAGTGTCAGATGTGCTTTACTTCTGACCCAAGTTTTCAGTGGCCTTTTCTTACCATTCTGTCATCAGTTTGTACTTTTCTTCCGTGGTTAACGTATTGGACATCTCCAGTGGGTAGTAATGTTCACGTGTTTCTACAGCTTTCTTCCTGTACTCCTCTGGAAGAACTGGGCTAATATCTAAAACACCTGTTAACATTTCAAGCAGAAACATTTCTCGGGATTATTCATCTTTTCTATCAGACCTGGGCCCAATTACGTAGAGCTGTTTAAGCACGAATAGTAGCACAACAAAATTCTGCTTACCAGAATAAGGTTACCGGCCAAACTACCATATCACGTGTACAATTTGTGAATGGTATCCTGCTCATTTCTGCTTAGCAGACAATTTTCAAGCAATGTTAAGCAGCTCTATGAAATTGGGCTCTGGGCTCGATTTCACGAAGCACTAAGATTCATCTTAAGATGAGTTGTCAGTATTACCACAGTGATTTGAATAGTGACATCTATCTTAACTCTTTGAGAAGTAACTGGTATCAGTTCAGTAAACGAGATAAAAAATCATTGCTTTTTTGAAGAGTAGATTCATTCCCATCCTCTAGTTTTCAATTAAACACACCACTTTTAGAACAAACTAATTTTCATCAAAGTAGATGGTCATGTGACCCCCCAGTTGTAAAAAAAAAAAACTCATTTATAATGTTTTGTTGGGGATTTCGTGCAGGTTCATTACATAGCCTTTAGACATGTAGCTGCGATCAAAATAAGCAAACCCTTTCGGATTTGGTATTGAGGTAGGGAATGGGTGTGGGGTTAGGTGCAAGGGTAAAGGATTGGTACGAGGATGGGGTTTTTAGGGTTTGACTGTGAGGGTAGGGGAGTGGGGTGGGGTTAGGGGTTTGGAATTGGTATGGGGTAGGATATGGGTGTGTGGTTTAATAGGGAATGGGTGCTTGGGTACGGTATGGGTATAGGTGTGACAGTTTGGAATGAGTGTGTGAGGGTTGGTAATGACTTCAGCAAGGCCATAAGGCTCTGCACATGGGCATTAGAATAAAAACCACTGGGATTAATAGCTATATGTCAAGATGAATGCTTCAGATTACAGTAAGATTTTGTCTACATATCGGAGGCCAGTATGAGGTCTATCGCCAATACCACCTTGTTGATTATGCAACATGGTCCAAATGCACTGTGGGAAGGGAAAAGGTGCAAACAGTGTTCACATTTCCTTCCTACGGTGACTTTTGACCATTGTGCATAATCAACCACCAGGCGGTATTTGAGATAGACCTTATGGGTCATGTGCAAACCACCACACTCAGCGACTACTTCAATACCAACATGGAGTCTCTAAAAATTACAAAACAGTAACACCAATCAAAGCTTCAAAGCTACACAATGTAGTCTTCCCTGTCCAATTGTAATACCATGGCAAGTAGGCACTTTTCTCCCACTGTTGTCCTTAAAACGAGATAAGGTTCGGTCAAAGTCTGTCACGAGTAAAAGTTTGGTCTTGCCATCCCGGATCAGCTGCGTTACAAGTTCTTCCACTCTGTCCGGATCCTTCATGTGTACAAATGGCTTTTGGAATTCATCCATCTGCAGGTACAAACACAAGAAAACCTTTTTTTAAGAGATTTTCTATAGGCCCTATAAATGGGAAAACATCATAAAGTTTAAAGGAACATTACAGAATTGGTAAGAAAAAAACTTGAAAAATATACTTTTGATCACAGATTTACATAAAACTTACACGGTCTAATGATGATGATAGTAGAAAACATCCCTTGAAATATCTTTGTCTGAAATGTCATATTTGATGAGAAATGAATAAACTAATTTTCCGATGGAGTTTATCGCTCAGTGAGTGTTTTATTAATTTGTTGAATCTATATGATTTCATGAAAAATGTAATCGGTTTTTCACTATTTTTTCATGAACCAGATGGCTGATCGATCTCAACTGAGGTTTGTCAGTTTATGTACATGGTGGATTACATAAAGTACTTACATTGCCAGCAACTGTTTTGTTAGCAAAAAACAATTCTGTAATGTTCCTTTAATAAACAAATACAGTGGTCATACTCCATTTAAATTGGCAAAAGAAAACACTCTTGGAACTGCACAATTAGTTTTCATCACCAAGGTTCCGCAGTTTGACTATTGGATGAACATTTTACTGCACTGCATTATAAGTTATAACTGCACTATGAATGATTGGTCTTTGATGACTTATGAAAATACACAATTTGATTAATAAGTTAAGAGATCCGATTAGGACAAAAGAGTTGATATTATTATTGACTTATTTTCTACTAATTGCATTTCAACAAAATAATTAAATTTTCATCGATGATGTTATTCATTGTTAGGCCGCATTTTCCATTCTATTTCTTTTTTATCTACACATAAAAAAATAGTACTTTGGTATTTAAGATCCTTTATTTTTGGACAGGTAAAATTGGACCACATCTTGTATATAAATCTTGACTTTAAACTAGATTATATTCACATTGGATTGGGGGTCATTGGCCTTATTATTCAATAGACACACCCGAACCATGGAGGACGCAACAATTGATTGCACAACAATGACAAGCAAAGCTCAAAAGGGAAGCAGATGCGGCAATCTGTATTACTATCTAGCATTAGCATGATCCTTCTTTTCTTACCATTTCAATTATCTTGGTCCGCTTCGTTTTTCTCCTGCTTAAAACAAAAGTTACCGCAACGGCACCTACGGCAGCCACAATGCCCGCCCCAACTACTAACTTGGCCGGTTGAGATCGCCACATCTTTACATGCAGGAGTCGTCTTCTTTGCAGATAATTATCAACTCTAAAATTAGTAGTCGAAACGGACACCTCAGTCCAGACGTACAGCTACAGCTGGTTTGTCCTGCTGACTGTAAGTAATGACTTGGTCTCTGGAGCGCGGAGGTAGGTGACCCAGCAGTGCGTGTAAACAGTAGGGGTCAAATATTGCATCAGAGAGTTTGAGAAATCCCCTTTATGCCGCCGGCCGAATGAGGGCGCTTTAATAATAACTTCATTGATCTACATTATACTGACTGGATAGGACGACTGCGCGTAAATATGGCGAACGCGCGCGTTTGCAAGTGGGGCTTTTGAATTTAAACGGCGAGGCGGCGCATGAGTCTGAACGCAACGCAAATAAATGATTTACAAGGTCGTGGACAAATATTGTTCCGTTTTTTGCCTTATTTAAGGGTTCCGTTATGTAAAACAAGGGATGACACCGTAGTCAAACACAAGTTTTATGCTGCAAAAATGGTAAAGGCTTGTGTTGCGGTAGGTTGCTCTTCTTCAGGAGCTATGTACGGACGAGAAAATCGGATTTCCTTTCACAGGTAAGTGGTGTAGTCTGCAGAAAAAACGAACACTAACACTATTACTTGGTTATGCTGTTTTCAAAACAGTATTTTAGGCCTGTATATTGTTTTTTAAATACAAACTTCAATATTGTGTATAGGTGTTCGGGCCAACAAGGGCGGACACCTTTTGTTTGGGTTTTGTTTTTCTGTGTAGGTGTAAACTTCAATGCTTTTGAATTAAATTAAATTTGATTGAATTTCAAAGTTGTTTTTGTTTTTGACATTTTCTCGTGATTGCCTGTCTGAAATGTTTAGGAATATTTTCATTGGCAGACTGAACCTTTACGTTACGTTTTCCTGCTTAAAGTCTTTCCTTCTCTTTATTATTTTACACTTTAGTGTTTCTGTTTCGTGTGTAACTAATTAAATTTCTGATAAGATGAATACACAGTTATGGTTTTTTCAGTTTTAGTTTCCATGTGGCAATTATCTAACTTTCTAATTGTAAATATTAAACAAATGGAGCTAAACTGGCACCTCATTGAAAAAAAGTCATAATTTTGTATTGAATAAACCACTATCTATGTGCGAGAGTCTTGTTTATTTATTAAACGGTTACATTAGCCACATTTCTCTTATTCCAAATTTATTGGTTTTTAAGATTGGACCTCGAAGTTTTCTAATGTGCTTGATACTTTAAAAACAAATATGCGTTCATGCTCTAGCTAGGCCTATATAAATTAATTGATGAAATATCAATCTAGATTGAAAAAATTATCATAAACAAATGAATATTAATTTTATACTTTAACTTCACCATGCTCATCATCACTACTACTGCATGCTTGAGGCGCTGCATGCATGCTGGGGCCGCCGCGCTTGCGTACTTTCACGCAAATACCCCTTGCAACGACTACGCGCTTAGCCATAACAGCGATCATCGAACGTGCACAAACGCGCTGAGTTGTCCTATCCAGTCAGTATAATGTAGATCAATGAATAACTTGCAAGATCGATTTCGCGGTTGACTGAGCTTCTTTTGTCATGGCAGCAAAAATACAATATTTAATGTGGCTTTCTTTAAAAATCTCTCTGAAGAATCTTGTTGTGAGATCATGAACATTTGGTTTGTGTTGATCGGAAAAGAAATTTTGTAAAAAAATATCTTGGACTTCTAACAAAGTCTGTACTGCTGAGTAATGGTACACATAAATGCATCATAGAGAAAGGACTTTCTCTATGCATAATGTATGCAAAGCACATGTGACCATTGGATAAACATTTTAGACTGGCACCCTGAGTTCCACTCGATGGAGAGATAAGCCTGAAAGAAGGCTCGGTGTGAACATGCATGTCGCCCTCATTACCTGATCGAATCACCTAGCGATATTGAGTAAATAAAAGGCATGCGGCCGCGGCCTTGAAACAATGAAAGTGAAATTATCCATGGCAACCATTTTGTGCTGTAAAAGAGTCAATTTTAGCATAATTTGATTTTATTACATGAAGCATGGACACATGATCCGGTCACAAAAGTCACACAACAAAATTGTAAACAGTCGATCGCAGATGAGATGGGCGAAGTGAAAGAGGAATTTGGCGAAGTGTTTGGCGTTCTAACGTTCTGACTTCCTATCTTGACTTATGGGTTAGTGCATACTTTCTCTATGATTGGTGGTGTTGAGATCTTATATTGCTCTATGTTGAGATCAAATCGCAGTTGTTGGAATTTCTGGGGGTCCGTGCGGGGTCCAAGAAAAAGTTAAGGTAATGCTTTAAATCGAGACATGGACATGATGGAGGAAAGCAGAAATTAATAATTATTATTTTTCTCATGTTCATCTCTGCTGGTGCTAGTTTGCTGGATTGATGTGTTTGATTTAAAATTTGATTTTGACTCATCTACATCATGGGATGTATGTAATTTCAATTGCCCTGTGTGCCCTGCCCCTGTGGGAAGTGCTATATACTAATATTGTTATGCTAGAATTCTTGGTAAAATTTCCATGATCATAACATTTAGCAGAGAAGGTCATCTATCAGTGGTCAGTACAGTACTTGTTACTGTTCAATAATTTTATGAATATTTACAAAATGCTTCATCTCCCACATTCTTCAGCCGATTGCTGCCTTAAATGTAACGCAGAGATTTTTAAAGGTTCATAACTGTAAGTCTTATTCTCTGTTTAACTGAAATCCTGAGCGTGCAAGCGGATTTAGTGTGTTCTTGGTGTAGACGACTGAAGAAAAGTCATTTGAAACAATAGGTGACTTGTACTGTGTGAGAGGCGAGTACATAACTAAGGCATAAGGAAAAGTCGGAAGGAGTAGTCGAGGCCCAGAGTGAAAGTTGGGGAGATGTTTTATAGTATTTCGGTGGAGAGGGAGTTTTCATTTAGAAATGATGTCACAGACTGACAGAGAAATAACATAAGATTAGTGACATCATTTCCAAGAAGAAGGTTGGATGATGTAGTGGTCAACAGGGGAGTAACTTGGTAATGGTCAGTATACTGGTCAGTGGTCATTTTATGAAGAACAAAACCCCGAGTGAATCTGTGATTGGTCTTTCCTTGCTTGGGGGCACTCATACCTACACATTATACAAATATAACATGGTTTGAGGGTGAACAGTCAATATTAGCTCCCCGAGGTATTGGAAGTTGACAAACTAGTTCCCGAGGCGAAACTAGTTCCCGAGGCGAAGCCGAGGGAACTAGTTTGTCAACTTCCAATACCGAGGGAGCTATTATGGACTGATCAACCGAAATAAACCATGTTATATTTGTTTTACTATACCTCATACATATTCAGTTACCAGTACAATATTAGGACCAAGGGGAAAATGACGACTGTGAAATGATAAATTGCATCCAGGATAAGTTTTTCATGTGTTGGATGTCGCTAGAGCGATGTTCGCGCATGCGGACAACGCCGGTGAACAGTTCCACGATCGTAAATCCCATGACAAGTAGACTGTCGCCCGGGTGTCCGGGCGACAGTCTACTTGTCATGCGCATTTACCATGTGCGTGAATACTCGCGTGCGCGCTTGGTAAACAGCAAATATAGCGTCTGGCACGTGATGTTGAATGGACCAGTGAGAATTCGACTCACGGTCATGAATATGTATGAGGTATGGTAATACCCATTATTGCCCATTAGTCATATAAAAGCAAACTGACATTTCATGTCAGCACAAGGGGGGGGGGGTTGTCACAATCAAAATGAGCAATGGTGATTTTTGGTCCTTCCAAATACTGTTTTCTCAACTTTGTCAGTATTCAGAACAATTTCAGTTGAAGATTGGTTTCACTGTTTTTGTGTGAACTTTATATTCAAATTATTATATTTTTTTTCCCCCAAGGGCTCAATTTCATGCCTGAAGCATACTGTACTTAGTTGGTACACTGATGGTACTGGTACATTCTTAGAATTTGATTGTCAAAAAGGACATTTTTGGGGTATTATACATGGTAATAATATGTAAGTGTTTTAACTAAATTTCCATTAGACATGTTAGACATGTAACAAGATCAAAGAAGAACGAGAGCGGACCAGTTGCTCTTTGACTTGCTGCCTCTTTTGCAGGCTACCAGACTTGAGTGCACGCGTAGAGTGGATCGACCAAAGGCCGTAACTAAAATGTGCAATATATAAGCACTTTTAAATTAACAAATCCCGGGGGTTGTGAGTGAGCAAGGCATGGCAAGAACAATCACCCCTGGAAACGAGGTTGAATGCTCATTGCTTTAAAGGTTAAATGACATTATGAAATAGAGCAGACTTCCGTTCATTCCCCATGACTCACAGGTAACTGTATGTAAGAGCTTGCAGATCAACAAGTATGGCATCTGATTGTAACCACCCTGCTGCTTTTGAATCTCTCGTCCAAGGAAAGACAACCAGCCTCCCCTCGCAAGAGTCCAATGTGGTCCGAGTATTCCTCAGCTCAACTTTCACAGGTTTGGATTCATTTATATTCTTAACAGTCATTTGAGGTATTGAAACCCCCCCCCCCTGTGCCATGCTCACCAGTTTGGGAGTCAACGGGTGAGGGTGGAAATGCTGCACAGCCTAAAATTCGCACTACACTTTATCTGTGGTCCTGTGTAAGACATAGGGTATAGTCTCAAAATGGCGCAACCAAGACTATTGTGGTGATGAATCAGGTCAATAAAGGAAGTTGAGTTTCCTGACTTGTGGAGTTTACATCTGGGGAGAAGCCATTTAAGTTCCTTTACTGGGGTACTTAAAATGAAATTTCCTGGAAGCGTTTTCCCCTGTGCAGTATACATGTGAGTTTGTTAGAATGTGATCCTGGTTGCTCACCTTGGTGACAAAGTTCAAGTTTGTAAATCAAGACCCTTCATGTTGCTGCGATGTACATGTCGGAGACCTAGATAATGCCGACCTCTAATCGGTCAGTAAAGTAGCTAAATATTGATTAGCTCTGTTCAGAGCAACAGCTGGGCTCGGTTTCCCAAAGCACTAAGATTTTATCTTAAACTTGTTGAGTTGTCAATATCACCAAAGCGATTTGTATTGTGACATCACACTTTGCTTAGCAATTAAGATTGATACACAGTTAAGATCACTCTTGACTCTTTGTGAAATCGACCCTGGATTGCTGGACCTCAGTCCGACCATGGATGGAGAAGTCTATCGTCCATTCAACGGTCCAACTACAATACTGTAGCGATTCTGCCGTTCTCTTTTTCTTTGAAATTATTTTCCTTACGATTTATTTATTTATTTATTTATTTATTTATTATTATTATTTTTTTATAGACACAATAAACGAGAGGAATAGACTTCTAAAGGATGTATTTCCAGACATACAGAAGTACTGTCAGGGTAAAGGCCTGGACTTTGAGGTGGTGGATATGCGATGGGGGGTGCGGGACAATGCCACGGCAGATCATCTGACCTCCGCCCTCTGTATCAAGGAGATTGAGACATGCAAGAGGCTGTCCATGGGGCCTCACTTTGTGGTGAGTGAGAAAATGATTGGGTGCTCCCTGGCATGTGTCTGAATCAGGTAGAGGACATTCACAAGTACAGTTGCGACAGTGAACCAAACAGATTGAAAAGTAACTGCTAGTTTGCATATTGTAGCATGGACCTATTTTACAGGGCTTCTAACACACTAAAGCAAACACTCTTACAATATCTCGGTCGTTTCTCTGGATATACTGTCGTCTTTTCGAGAGCACATTTATTTATTAACTAGCATGGTTGCAACAACAGCAAAAGACGCTAGCACCCACTTCCCCAGCGAACGAGTTGCCCGATCCTCCGACAGGGGTCCTCAGTGGAGGCTCCAACTGCAAAGCCGTGCTGGCGCCCTCTGCTGGCAGATCATCATCACCACTACAATATTATTAGAACAATGCATACCATGGTTGCGCAGTAACTAATATATGTTTACACTATTTTTATTGAATTATTTTGTCTCTGAAGGGTTTTCTCGGAAACAAATATGGGTATCGACCATTACCACCATCAATTGACTCGGCCCACTTTGACAAGCTCTTCCAGGTCATCCAATCACAGGCGGATCCTGAGGAGTGCCAACTGGTGACTGATTGGTACGTCCAAGACACCAACGCCAGTCCCCCACTGCATGTCCTTCAGCCAATCACAGCAATCCTCTCAAATTTCTACAATGCAGAGCAGCCGGAATCGCAGAAGAAGGAGAGGGATGATTGGTGGAGGATCTTCGGGAGGTTGCAGAGGATTTTACAACGAGGGGCAAAGTCTGCTGCAGTTCAGGGGTCCATCACAACAGAAGAATCACTGGTCTTTAGTGAATCTGGTAAGTTTGCACCTCTTGATAAGATACAAGATTGGCTTTTTGAAGAGCAGATTTATTCCGATCCTCTAGATTAGGGTTGGGATGTTCAATCACTTCACATCAATGCCCACCCACAGTGTTATTTTTCAGAGATTCTTGAGTAATCATTCTCCCTTGAAAACATCAGTGCCACAATGCAACCCTGACTTGACAAAGGAAAGACAACAAAGGTTCCCATAATAAGCTCCAGGATCTGACAATATCGTGTGAGAAAAGTGAGTTGGCACTCACCCTGATATGCAGAACCTCTGCCGCCACGGCCATGGTGTGCTGGAATCTTAGAACGCTCGGACTTACCTCCCATTGAGCTGAATAAAATGAGAAACACATTTGAAGTGAAGTGGTCAACCGGTTAACCCGTTATCTGTAATCCAAACTTTAAAATCCGTTGCCAAATTGCAGGTTAACGAAGCCGACAGAAAAAAACAAACAAACAAACAAGCAAGAATTTTGGGAATCTGTTCTCTTCACATGGCAGTAATTCAGACAGAAATCCCAGGACAGATGGCACTGACGACAGTTTGTAAAAAGTAACAATTCAGAGAAAATCGTTCATAAGTTTTCTTAGGGCACCGAGGCTCAAAACTAGGTCCACACCTTAGTGAATAAATCCAGAGATTACAGTTCAACTGAGCTCACTTGTGGATTTGGTCCTCCTAAATTTGAGCCCCTGTAGGATCTGGACTGTAAAGGCCATTTCAATTTGCTTTGGTTAAATGTGCTCATTTTTGTCTTTGGTTGCAGTAACGGAAACTGAAATAAGACAAGGGCTGCAAGACGTAACTAACCCTTCAGAGAATTGTCTGTTCTTTGTGCGGGACCTTCAGGGAATAGGAGTCAAACTAGAGGATGAGGCCACAAAGAGATACTTGGACCTGACAGAGGATGGGTCAGTGTGCATTCAAATGTATTTTTATCCTGTACCAGCCGCCCCCAGAAGTTAATGTGCTTGACGTACTCACAAGATATTATTTCCCCTTTTTAGTCTGTCTCATTCACTTATTAGTTTGGGGGTTGAACAAAGAAAATTTGACTATTCATAAACTGGGATGTGATCTCTGGCTACACGGCAGTTACGGTTGTATGGCTTTTGACTGGCACCCCCAAACAAAGATATTGACAAAATAGGGAGACCGCCAACATTAGGGCTAGATAGCTCAGTTGGTAGAGTGCCTGCATGTTAATTTTTCTTTATTCAACCCCAAATTATTTGACAATTTACCCAGTCAGTTTCCCTTGCGGTTTATTACTTGACATTCAATAGTTAATTACTGTTTCTCTCTATTCCAACTTTGAATTTATCTGTTGTGTTTGTACCCTCTTGTGGTTCAATCAGCCCCTTCCCTCTACCCCCCCCCTTTGTCTCCTTCATTGTTCTCCTTCTATTTCTGTGAGCTTCCTGCCTCTCTCTCTCTTTCCATTTCTTTCCACTTGACTGCTTCTGTTGCACTATTATACTTTGTTTTGTTTGTTGTGTTGTCATTATTTTAACCTTTGAGAAAGACTCTGTTTTGGTTGAAACTTCAGGCCATGAACTATTTTTAGCATTTATACAACTGTTTTGGGGTTGGTAAAGCAGTTTACAACAGCTAATTCTATTTTTTAAGGTATGATTTCAAGAATAAAGGTTTCGTGACACTGTTTCAAAATATCTGTACATCAGTTAGACTCACTTTCTCCCTTAAACAGTTTAATCGATGAGGAAGCTCGGGCTTCTCTTGAAAACCTGAAGACCAAGTACCTGCCATCTGTAGTCGGAGAGGACTCCATCCAGCGATACACCCTTCCTTGGACTCCATCTGGAATCGATCCCTCCCATCCCGCACACGCAGAGTATCTCAACGACATCTGCAAGAAATTCAGAGACGGAATAATTGGGATGATCGATAGAAGCCTGGAGCAGAGGTCAAAGGTCACCGATCAAGCTGTGGCCAACCTTTATGAGGAAGTTCTTCACCATGCTAAATTCTGCAACACAAAGTGCAGGTAAGAACGTTTCATTGCGATGATTTTTTTGTCTTTGTCTTTTATAAAGCTATTATTCAGTATTGGTAAGGATAAAAAACATTGTTGAGTTTTACTCTTACTCTTGAGCTTACTTATTATGAAGTTCTTACTAGAACCATTTTTTTCTGTGAAATATTTTCCTCTGAAATGAAGTCATATTTGAGAAAACTATCTGAAAACCTGAAACAACGCAGCAGCTATTTCGGATGTTAGAACTTCATAAACAATGGAAAATTACATGACTGCTGCCCTCTAGCATCTAAAATATTCAAATTCAAGCAAACTTTCTGTTTTACATTACCCTTAAAGGTTGGGTCATTGATTGGTAAGTACCACAAAAATAAATGACCATACAAACTTACTTAGTGAAAAGCACTGCAGCTGTTGATAAACAATTTTGAGAAAGGATTCCTGAAGAGTTGGTGTTCGTTCGCGAATGCTGCGGCAAGACCCGCTGTCCCCTCGCTAAACGTGGAAATACTGCAACAGTTTTTTTCTGTTTTCTCAGCAAGTAGACACTGGTTTCAGTTAAAACTTTCACATGTGACTTTTATTGTATCTTATACAATGCTGCCTATAAATCAGCATTACGTTGTCAAAAACTAATCTGTGACCCTACCTTTATTAATCCCAAAGTGTAGTTGTGCAAATTCAATCATTTATGTAAGGTAAATACCTTTAAAGCTGTCACTTTTGACCTACAGTGTTTTCCATGGTCGTAAGGACCTCATGGCCAGCATTCAAGAGGTTCTCTCCAAGAACCCAAGGAAACCCCTGATTGTCCATGGGATCTCTGGCTCAGGCAAGACGTCGGTCATGGCCATGCTGGCCCGGAATGCCTCCGCCTGGCTCAGACAGGAGTTTGTAGTTGTTCTGCGGTTCCTGGGAACCTCTGGACAGAGCAGCGGTATCCATTCAACGCTACAGTCGGTTTGCCGACAGGTAATGTGCTACAGCGATTCATTTTGCCGAAGGAGTAGGGGTGTTGTATTAATTGGGGTCTGGGATAGATGGTCTGGGATTGCTCGAGTAGTGTAAGGATAGTTTCTTTATTCTGAAATTTAAGTTGGTCATTGACCCCAAACAAAGATATTGACAAAATAGGGAGTCCGCCAACATTAAGGCAAGATAGCTCAGTTGGTATAGCACCAGCACGTTAATCCAGAGGTGGCAGGTTTAAATTCCACTCGCATAATTTTTTTTCAACCCAAAACTAGTTGAAATTTACCCAGGTAGTTTTCCTTGTGGTTTATTACTTGATATCCCGCTCTAGTAAATTTTTCTTTGTTCAACCCATAATTGAACATTTTTTACCCAGTCAGTTTCCCTTGATGCAGTAGATTCTGTTCAGTTTCAAAGTAGGAAAGCAGGAAGTTCCATTTTTTTTTTCGTAAAGTCATATTTTCGGGTGGCATGGATGGCCAGTGCGTGAAGCGATTACCTGTCACCAATGTGGCCCTGGTTCGATTCCCATTTATGGGGCCATATGTGATTATTGCGTTAGTTTTCCTCCATTTGAAAAAAGTCTAACATCTTCAATCTCAGGCTTAGCTCCGTGGTCACATATTGGTCAATGTGGCAGGCTGTCAAAAGGGGCCTTTTGCGGCTCGACCATGGTTTAGCCTAGGCATGTGATTTCTCAGGATATCCAGGATTTTCCTGATTTCTGGATTTTCTCAAAATCTCCTGGAGACTTCAAAGAAGTAAAGCAGTCACCAACAGGAAGAATAACTCCACATTGTGTCCAAACCTGTAGCTCTGTATTTCTTGTGATGCACAGAGTCTGTAATTCTCCTGCTTTGTAACATCTGAGAGGTTTGGCCCACCTAGAATAAGGGAAACCCAGGCCAAAAAGCCATTTTCAGAAGTATATACAAGTAAAATCTCGTCCCTGTTTAGCCACATCCTTCGATGGCAAGCTTCTCAAATAATTGTAATATATATATATAAGTATTTTTTTTAATTTTTTTTATCCTCCTCTTTGCAAGAGAGAATATCACTAAATGAGATATATATTGCCTTGTTTACAGATTTGCTTTGCTTACGGTTTGGAGCAGCCGAACTCAAGAATCCTGGATGATTACACGGAATTGTCAAAATTCTTCAGGAAGTTAGTTGCGACGGTTGCAACGTCCGATAAGCCGCTCCTGCTGATTTTCGACAGCGTTGATCAACTGTCGCCCGCCAACGATGCGCATGCCATGAACTGGCTTCCCATGTCCTTGCCGCCGTATGTTCAGGTGGTTGTCTCGATGCTGTCAGAGGATGAGTTCAAGTGTAGAGAGAAGACGCGTCTACTCCTCAGCAGCGACAGTTGCTACGTCGAGATGCAGCCCATCCCGCGAGAGACGGGAGTGGAAATCCTGAACAGCTGGCTGGCGGTGAAAAAGCGGAAGCTGACGGAAGCCCAACTGGAGAAAGTCTCGACGGCCTTTTCAGAATGCCCACAGCCCTTGTTCCTGAAGTTGCTGTTTGAAACTGTCGTGCACTGGAGGTCCTACACCAGCACCTCGGAGAAGGCCTTACCGACCAGCGTGCGGAAGGCCATCACAGACCTCTTTGAGGATCTGGAGCACAGACACGGCCAGATTGTGATCTCGCATGCTCTCGGTTACATCTCATCGGCGAAGAGCGGAATGACAGAGGCCGAGATCGAGGACATTCTGTCATGCGATGACGAAGTTCTGAATGATGTCTACCAGTATTGGGATCCCCCTGCTGAGAACATAGTTCGGACCCCGCCTTCTCTCTGGAAGAGAATCCATTATGACGTGACAGAGTTTTTGTCAGAGCGCCAGTCAGGAGGTAAATATTTTCTAGCTAGATGTATAAATGATTTTCTGGCAATTTATTCTAAAGTTTATAAAGGTGGGAGTGGGATAAGTAGTAAACATACTTAACACTATTCAGTAATCTTTACAAAGTGTAAACACCTAGAGCTTTATGAGTACAGTTAGCCATATCGGAACTCTACCAATGTACCAGGAAAGATCTGGAACAGGGTGGAACATTTTCCTGACTTTGTAATTCAAGTCTTCTACATAGTTGTACAGTAATGTTCTAATGGAATATTAGAGTAACCAGGTTTATGAAGATTTTGAATTTTGGGACAATTTTGTGTGGCACCTTATAAGGGTTTACAAGGTGCTGTGGCGCACTCAACTGCCACTGCCAGAAACTGGGTTCTTTTTTCGTGCATTACACAACACATGAGACCTAGGGCTTTACGTCCCATCCGAAGGACGAAGCAATAATGGTTAAGTGCGTTGCTTAAGGACACAAGTGTCAAGGCCAGGACTCACCACACTCTGCTGATCAGAAACACCAGAGCTTGAGTCAAGTGTGCTTGACTGCCCGGCCATGACACGCCACATTTGTTAAATGTTTCATTCTTATTTCACTAAAGAAAATATTTGGCAATAAATGGAACCAAAATCGTTCCAAATCTAGAAAAAATTAAGAAAGTAATTTCTCCTACAATGGCAAATGCACAATTACTTGACTAATAATGAATTGATCTGGTTGTTTAGATACTGTATGGGAAGAATGCAGGAAGATGATTCAATTCAATTTAATTCCAGTTTATTATTGTAAAAACATTGAACAAAGAATATACAAGAAGAATAGTACAACATAAAATTACAGATAGGAGCGAGAATACAAATGTTGCTGAATATGAGTTTCATGATAAAAGAAAAATAAAGCAATAGTTCTAAAAAGTATGACAGACAGATAAAAACACTCACAAAATGCTGTACAATTCGATAACTGTAGTTTCTTGTTTTAATTGATGTTCAAAGGTAAGACAGTCATTGCATGGTACCATCGCCAGTTTATTGAAGCAGCAGAAGATCGCTACCTCAGCGAAAAAGAGACCGTCTTAGCGCGACACCAACTCCTGGCCGAGATGTTCCTTGGGTCTTACAGCGTTGGAAATATTCGACCGATCACCCTGGAGAAGCGCAATAAAGTCTTCTCCCAGGCAGATCGCCAGGTGGCACCCCAGCCGCTGGAGTTTGGCGTGGGTGTATACAACAGGCGGAAGCTTTTGGAATTGCCGCATCACCTTGCAGAAGCAGGAATGCTTGAGGATCTGGTGTCCAATGTCCTCTGCAACTTTAGTTGGCTGCTCACTAAGTTGAGGTCCTTCTCATTCCTAGAGCTGATGATGGACTTTCGCCCATTCAATGAGGAGATCAACATTCTGGTTGAGACTATGTACTTGGCTAGCAGCAATCTCAAGGTGGACCCCTTGTGTCTCGCTGGGCAGCTTGTTGGTAGGATTGGAGACTACGGAAGCAAGTATCCAAACTTGGAGAAGCTTCTCCACCAAGCAACTGATTGGATACAGAGCACCAGTCTACCAGTGATCGTGCCACGTAATCCGTGCCTGATTCCGCCCGGTGGACCTCTGCGTACCGTCTTCGGAGGTCATCCCAGTTTGGTCTTGAGGGTGATGTGTACTACCCAAGGAGACATAATGCTGTCAGGTTGTCTTGATTTAGAGGGACACCCCATGCTAAATGTCTGGAATATGTCTACTTTAGAGCTTGTTCATACCTTGCAGAAGAAGACCAATGAATCACCGGCAGTTAAAAGCAGCAAGATCAACATCTGCATTTCGAATGACAGCAGATATGTTGTCTTTGGTAAACGTTCGCTGTCAGTTTTCGACTTGGTCATTGGAGAATGTGTTCTGGAATTTGATACTGAAGACATGACAAGTTTCAGTAATCTGCAAGTTGATAGCAATGACTCCCGAATCATAGCCTGTGCCCAGCCTGGTAACTTAGTTTGTGTCTGGAGCATGGCTGACGGCCAGAAAAATATCTCTCTGCAGCACCCCGCCGAAGTCATTTTCTTTATTCTGCTACCTGCAGGAGAAAACCTTCTCTCTGTCTGCAGTGAAGGAAAGTTCAGGGTGTGGTGCTTGAAGTTGCAAGAATGTCTGACTTGTCTGGATGGGTACGATGAAGGAAAGACTCTGTCCTGTGCTACAGTCACACCAAGTACCAACTCTCTTGTAACTGGAAGCTCAGACGGTCAGATTAAAATATGGTCTCTGAAGCCATTCGCCTCGTCCGAACCCTCCTTGATTGTCGAGTCAGAGTTTGCTGCCCCCGTTACTAAGGAGCCCCTCTTGAGTATCCTTGCTCAATCGGACACTACCTTGGTTCTCCGGGACAGCAGCAGCATCCCTCGAATCTGTCAGCTCCTTGTCGATCAAAAGCCAAACATAATCGACCTTAAGGGACATGATGGTTTGATAACATGCACATGGACCGACAAGGGAGACGCTAAAGAGTCAGAGAGTTTATCTCTCTTGGTGACGGGGTCCAAGGATGACACATTGAAAGTCTGGAGCTTGGAGGATGGGAGCTGCATCAACACGCTGAAAGGGCACTCCTCGTGGGTTTCAGATGTGACGATGGTTACAATGTCTGACGGCCTGAGAGTACTATCTGCTAATAATGATAAGACGGTGAAGATGTGGATACCGACTAAAGGAGAGGTAAATGAATAAATGTCTGGTACAATGACTTGTTTAGTCACAAGTTTACATGTAAATTTGAATTCCTCAGACTATTATCAACAGTTGCTATGTCAAATGATTCGGGGCAAGCTCTTGCAACAGGACGTAAGAGACTGTGAACACCTATACACCATGAATGTGTATGGCACAATGGTACCAGAGTCTGCTCATTTGGAGGTTGCTTTACAAAAGCTTGTCCCGAACCATTTGACATAGCAACTGTCTCTGCAGTCTGAGGAATTTAAATTTAAGCGGTAACTTGTGACTTGGCAAGTCCTTGTACCAGACATTATTCAAACCTAACTTGCAAATGGCTTAGTCATTGCCAACCCACTCTATACAAGTACTTTAGGAAAATAATTTTTTTATGTTAGTTTGATTTCCATGAAAAACATGTTTCCCTTGAAAAGTACATACCTAGTGTGATGATGTGTTGATTTTTCATGTTATTTTAATGTCTAGAGTTCTTCACATGTACAAGGTGATGAGCTCAGGACATCATTGTGTGCCTGGAAGATGGACATAATGGAAGTTACTGGAGAAAGGGTGTGAGCAATCAGTTGGCAAAGTTTTAATTCAAGGTTTTCTGCAATTCAAAAGTCCTTATAGGAAGGTTAAATTCTTCATGGGAATGGGAAAACATGTTTTTGCAGGCGATTCTAGCTACAAAAATGTAACAGTAATGCCATATTTTTTTTCTCGTCAGGATCCATTTTGTTGCTTACAGCCTTCTGTTACTGGAAAAAAAGGGACTTTGTGTGCCTGCTGTCTTCCGGGCACACGGCGACTGTTAATGTTTTGTTTCTTACTTTGTAATAAAATTATCTCCAGAGTGCACAAAAAACATCCGCATTTAATAGCATGTCGAAATTGAGTTCAACAACGTCAATATAAACTTCATTTGAAGCATCAAAAACATTTGCAAATATTTTGCTCCATGACGCCCACAGCAAACTGTGGATTCTTGTTTTCTGATTTGTGTCGTTCAGAAAATACATAAATCTTCTGGTCTCTTGATGTGTTTTTTAGGTAACAGAACGAGACAGACATGAGTCATCGGGGCAGTGTGTGGCGCTTTCGACCCACACCGATTCACTCATCGGTGTGTCAGGCAGCAAAGATAAACTCACCAAATTCTGGAACGTCGATGAAGCCAGATGCTTCCTAACGGCGGACTGTGCATCCGTTGCCATGGAGATTCTGGAAGCGCAGGACATTGTCGTCTGTGGCACGGAGGAAGGCGAGGTGGTTGCTTTCAACCTGGTAACAGGATCAGAGGTCTGGCGTCGGTCTGTCTTCAAGAAAAGCATCTCAGTGATGGGGCTAGCTCCAAAGCAGACAGTCCTGGTGTGCTCTAAAGATGCGTCGGACAAGCAGATTCGGGTCTGCGACGGGGCCAATCAACTGGAGGAGAAATTGAGGCTCGATGGGCATGATGGGGTGACGACTGTTCTCAGAGCAGCTGTAGATTCAGAGAATCCCATGTACCTGTCGGCCTCGAAGGCAGCTGGAGAGATCAAAGCTTGGGACAGTGTCATGGGGATCTGTGTGCAGACTATGGAGCATGAACAGGTGCGTGGAACCATTTTTCAGTTCTTGTCAATATATTGTTATTCTGGGTTCAACCTGTCAGCTCATTTGCTCCACAGAGTTACACAAACATATTGACTTGAGTGCTAATACTTTATTCCACATGCACGCATTTTTTTAAGGCTTCTGGGCATAGACATTGTTTGAGGCAAGTGTGCCTGACTGAAGAACAAATTCTAAGAACAATGGATTGTCTTGGTTACTCCGCGCTGCCTTGTAGCATCTTCAAACGTCGCCCATTGAGAAATATTTCCGTGACCATACATCCTTTTTTTTTGTCCCTGTTTATTTCAGGTCTACTCCATGGAAGTGTCTCCCAACTCCAAGTTCCTGGCCACTGGATCTAACAGTGGCACCGTCAAGGTGTGGTCACTAGCAGCCACTTCAGTTGGATGCCTTCTAGCCGAGTTGTCCGGCTTGTACAAGGACAGCATTGTCTGCCTGACGTTCGACCAGGAGAATCGTTACATTGTCGTTGGGGCTCATTGCGGAAAAGAGCAGCTGCTGGTCTGGGATTTCCAGCGAAAGAACAGACGGTTTGAGAAAATTCTTTTTTTCGAAGTATTTTTTATTCTTGAGATGATCCATGAGAAAAATGAATAAGTCGGACCAAACTAAATGATTAGTTTTTCCTTTTTGGAATTGAGACTGTTTTCATCCAGTTTGGGATGTAGCCCTCCTCAGGAAAATGCCATTCAGCTCTATTCCTTGCTGTTCTTGTCCATACTGTTCCTGCATTAAGACCTTATGTCATCCCTCCATCTTCTTCTTGGTCTGCTTCTTCTCCTGTTGTCCTTCAAAGCCACTCCATAAGTCTTGTGGTTTTTGAGGCATTGCATGGTGAGGTATCAATGAATATACACCCATAAGTCTTGTTGTTTATCTGTTGGCTGTTCTTCTGCCATCGGTCCAGCCCATCTCCATAAAATTAGCCTGTTTTATTTTACTTCTGATGTCTGTAACTCCTGTTTTTCTTTCGTATTTCTGTACATGTGACCGTGTCTCTGATTGAGATGTAAAGCATTGGTCTTTACATTGCTCTTTTCCATTGTGATGTACAAAACGTTGTCTGTGTTGTTTTTGTCGATGTTTGTGCCCCATATAGGTCCATTTTCTCTTGAGGAGAGAACAATTTACACATAAAATATACAACATAGGATATTTGCGCCAAAATAAGGAAAGCACATTGTAAACATGGCATAAAAGTTCTATTTGGCAAGGCAAGGTCGCTAGAGAAAACAAAACAACTCATAATAACCAGACGAACTAACAAGCAGGCAAGCCTTTACAACATCTCTTACCTAAATAAGATATTTTTTTTATATTTTTCTTTTTATGACAAAATATACATAAACAAGCAACAAAACAAGTTAAAGGAACATTACAGAATTGGTTTTTGCTAACAAAACAGTTGCTGGCAGTGTAAGCTCTTTATATAATCCACCATTACATAAACTGACAAACCTGTAGAAGTTTGAGATCGATCGGCCATCTGGGTCACGAGAAAATAGTGCAAAACCGATTACAAATTTGCTATGTGTTATACAATGCATGAATAAAACGCTCATGAGCGATAAACTCCAATCGGAAAATAGTTTGATTTATTTCTCATCAAATACGGCATTTCAGCCAAAATGTTTCTAGGGATGTTTTCTACTATCATCATCATTAGACCGTGTAAGTTTTATGTAAATCTGTGATTAAAAGTATATTTTACAATTACCAATTCTGTAATGTGCCTTTAACATTTATGGCAGGCGAAACAATACAGGTTTACCAGATACCAACAAAAATGCAGGCTCTATCAACGGGAAGTATGTCAGTCCCCTGGACCCTAGATAAGAGTAACAAAACAAAACAGAAACAAGCACAACTTATTCTTAGACGCCCGCCCCCCCCCCCCCAATAAATAAACACACAATTTATTGACTTTTGGCACAGCTCAAACTGTTTTTATTATCAACGAGAAGGTCACTGTAACCACTAGGTGTGTCAGTCCAAACTACAATCCCGGCCATATCTCGTTGGGCCCACGCCCCCTGGCCCCCGTTCAATGTTGGTTCTCTTGAGCGGTCTGCGCTCCTAACAACATTGAGCAGGGGAGCGGGGAGGGTATGTTTATTGTCACGTGGCCCGAGCATTTTTGGCCGGGATAATAACAATAATTATTGACTTTTGGCACAGCTCAAACTGTTTTTTATAACCAACCAGACACTGGTCACAGTGTGTCCATTAGGTGTGTCAGTCCTGGTGGAAGTTGTCAGTAACTGCATTTGGCGGTCAGAGCCAATCACTGTTTTCGGTTCATTGGCCAGTGATAAACTAATGGCAAATTCAACCGAAACAGTTATCGGTTACGATGGCCAGAAACACAACCCTGGATAGCAGTGTAACAAAAACAAGCACAATATATTAGTAAACAAACACACATCAAACAAACAGTCAGAACACCACACACACACAAAATCAAATCAGTAAAAAGGACATAAAAAGCACGTCTGCAAAGTGCCCTTTTAAATTACAGTTGTCAATTAACAAAGAGTCCCTGGACTGAAAGGCAGTCGGCCATGTGAAATTTAAAAAAATTGAACTATTCTTTGTGGAGTTTGTTTGGACCGCTAGATGGTTGAAACAAGGTTTGTCTAGTTATTGATGATTTGACAAGTAAAAAAATGCACGTTCCCGTTCATTATTTCATTTTATTCAATCATTCATTATTCACACACTGTTTAAGCACCACCTAGTGGCAGCTCATTCAAATTCGACCCTGTGGGATCATCCTTGCCATGTATCTATCAGATCTGACTTATGCTCCGTTATTTATTCCAGACAGATTACAATAAAAGTGTAGAAGACGGCGTGAAGAGAAGTTATTTGTGCCGCATCTATTTAAACCCAGTCACGGTAATAAACTCAAATTTTCAAATGTGCACGAGGTAAAATATGTTTCTCTTTTCTTTTGACTCTTGTTTACAGGTTCCTGATTGGCCACACACATGCTGTGATGTCGGTATGCATCACGCCAAACAACAAGTATGTGTTCAGTAGTTCAAGGGACTGTACCATCAAAGCTTGGAGTTTGGAGACAACAGACCTCTTGGCCTCATTTGACTGTCAGTCACAGGTCAATATTCAACTCTTGTTTTGTTATTTGGTTTTACCCATGCATCGATGTGTGCGAATCACTGTATACTCAGTGTTTTCCCGAATCCTGTGACAAAAAATCAACAGGCATTTTACTCGGGTGGCATTCGAACCCACAACCTTTCCCATTCTACAGCAGATGGCTTACCACTAGACCACTAGAGGCAGCTCGAAGCCTATACTTTGGCAGCGTGTACCGCAACAATTTAATAGATGTTAACTTTGCATCGAGAATAAAAAATTGTACCTCTTGTTTTATCACTCAAGCAAATCTAAATATTTAGCCATATCCTAGAGTAATAGTTTTTCACACACAACGGCCACCTTGGAGCAAGGGACTCTATGCTGTGGAGTATCGTAGCCGAGCGGTCTTGAGCACCAAACTCAAGTTTTGGTTTTGGTAGTGTGTGGGTTCGAGTTCTGGTCATGGCACTTGTGTCCTTAAGCAAGACACTTACCATAATTGCTGCTGGTTTTTTTTTTTTTCATTAGATCAAGTTCTTCAAGTTCGCAAAAATTGCTGAGGACCACTACAACTTCATCGCGACAAATCAGTCTGGTACCATCGCTATGCTGGACCTGCTGCTAGCAAAGGCAAAGAGGAGAGGAGGAGTTGAAGAGGATGCCAGACCAGGCGCATCTTCATCGGATCCGACGTCAGAGGTTAGTCCGTATAAACCTGAAGTTTTAAATGAACCTTCAAACGGCACGCCGACCAACAGGAACAAGACTGGGGATGGTAAAGTCAAGAAGAAGATGTCAAAGATTTGTACAACTATCTAGACGCACATGTAGGGTGAGGGTACATGTCATTGTCACGCAAGGATGGCAATGCATATTCTTGTTGGGAGAAGAGAGTGCCGGTGCAGGGATATTTTCCAATGACAACTACCCTGTGAGCAGAGTTAAGGATGGGTATTTGTCATATGAATAGAGCACAGTCAGAGAATGCTGTCCTTAATAGAATGTGCAAGTCTCATGCGTAGTTCATTCGTGAAATTTCCAGGACTATCAATCTAAGTGGCATTTCTGACTAGCAACTGTGTGAAATGCACTGACCCATTTTTGTTGACATTCATTGACGTCACGTTTCAAATTTCGCTCTGAAAGGGCAACAAATAAAAATGACTTGGGAGTTTGTGTTTCGTAAGTACATTATGTCGCCTTGAACGACACATTTAGTGCTTTAGGCAAACAATCACGACTACGTTTTTATAAGTCATGGCGTTACGGTTAACCGGGTAGTTGAAAAGCGACAGTCACGATTAGACATAGCAATCAATAGTCACGACTTTGACACAAGTCGCACTAGTCGCCCAGGCCTAGCGCACAAATAACTATGCACACAGTGTTCTCAAAGTTCTATACTTCTGTGGTAATTTTTAAGTCAAACCAAATAGAAGGCAATGACAACAACCTATATTGTAAATCAACTATATTTATAAGAAAAACTATAGCAGTAAGTAATGGTGTAATATTTAGTTGCTTGAGATTTAGGAAAATGTGCAAGTAACAAGAAGTATGTACCCAGTTAGAAGATAGTTGGATAGGGTGACACACCTATGTTCTGGCACCCCTGTGTTCTGAACATAGGGTCATCGGAACATGGGGTCGTCGGAACACAGGGGTGTCTAAACATAGGAGTGTCAGAACACAGGGGGTGTCGGAACACGGGGGTGTCGGAACGCAGGGGTGTCGGAACACAGGGGTGTGGGAACATAGGATTGTCAGAACACAGGGATGTCTGAACATAGGGTTGTCGGAACAGAGAGTATTCACCTTGGATAGTATAGTGCATTGCAATAATGGCCGATCCTGGTCTGTCTCTGTGAGTAATACGGATCTCGGAGTATTCCATAACGTGAATGTCTTTTGCAGAGAGTAGATTATTTTTGTGTAAAACAATTTTTTTAAAGCATGGACATATTTTGCATTTATATATATTTTATGAGAGCGACGATTAAATCTGATACCTACTGTAAATATTGAGCTGCATGTATATAAATATTAGTATAACTATACAGGGTACTATCTTAATTGATTGACTTTGGCTGTTCATGTGGCCTTTGGCTTTAGCACAAGCCAAAAGCCATAGTCACTGCCATGCCCCCAAAAAACAAAGCCGTTTATTCTAACACTGCCTTATAACGTGCCTTAATAGGGAATGCCAAAAGGCTGTAATAAATGTGAATTGTGTAGGAGCAGGTAAAGTTTTGACAAAACTAGTTTTAAGCTGTGCAGGTTTGTATAAAGAAAAGTGCCTTCAGAAGAGATGTATGTATATGGATGTGTGTGTAGAAGCAAGTAATGTATTTTACAAATATTTTAAGTTTTAAGATATCGTGCGTGAAATTTGAGTGGAGACCAAGTTTTTGAAAAAGTTCTGTACCCGACTGCCACTCTACAAGGGATTCATTTGATTTTTCATTGGATGGTGGACTTTATTTCCCGTTTTTTAATATTCCTTTGGAGGAATTGGTAGCTAAGAATAATGCTAAGACACTCGTGCCCAAAGAAACTTAAATTGAGTGTAGCGAGTAGCATTGGCAAGAAAATGGCTTATTTTTCATGATTTTGACACTTTGTAATACTTCAAAGTGACTCTCTGTATACATTCTGTCAACCCTTCTGGACAGGTAAGGAAAAAATTTGACCGAAATTATGGTAAAGTGGCTGCCGGATACAGAATTTTAGCCCAAGTTTTTCTTTTGTGTCTTTACGCCAACAAAAGACAATATTGATCCTCTTCTATGCAAAACCACAAATCTTTCAGAATTCCTTATTTTCTCACTCAGTCAGGGAGTAGTTTATGTCGTGTCGTGGGCACCGGCTGAGAGGAACGTGCAGGGAGTAGTTTATGTCATGCTGTGGGCACCGGCTAAGAGGAAAGTGCCACTTATCTTAATATGTTGTGTATGTTGCACCCGTCGTGAATGAGGAGTTCACTCCACGGTGTACATTAATTGAAAATCTGTATAAAAAGGATGGAATAAGACATCACAGTGAGTTGGGTGCTTAACTTTTAATAATAGTCTGCATCTCACTGTCACATCATCCGGTATCTATCTTTAACATTAATATTACTTAAACATGAAACTTAGAAACCTAGAAACCTGTCATTGTTTCCACAATAATTACTTTCTCTGCCTCAATTCAATCCTAATATCATTTGCAGTAAACAAATACTCCAAGTGTCAATAAACATATACACCAGGTCGAAATCTATTAATACTGACTACACCTGTTCACTTCTGAAACTAAACTCCACAAGTAAAGCAATCACAGTGTTTTTGCCAAATAGTCAAAACAAAGAAACACATTAACTTTAAAGGATAAAGAAACACATAAACAAAACCCTACAGGACCATAAGGGAAGTCTTGGGTCTGGTATAAACAAAACCAACTTGGTCAAAACTAGGCAAAGTCACTTTCTAACCTGGCACTTGCCTCTTATCAAATAAAACAAGGAAGGTTGTACAGGCAGCAAGGATATCCCAGGCTATCTTGGCTAAAGAGCACTACCACTGACCAAGCCCTCAGGGGTTTAAGTTAATGACCTGCTAGACTTCAGTCTCCACTAAGAATTACTGTTTCACACCATGGTGGTCTTTGGTACACGTGTATCTACATACATTAAGTACTGTACAACTGAACTTATAAAAGATGGTAAACTTCCCTTGCTTTTCCCCTAGAAATATGCATGGTTGGAAAAGCCATAAAACACCTTTCTTAGCATCAAACATTTCTATAGAATATGAGCTACCAGAAACTTAAGTTAATTAATCAAAACATAATAAGGAAATGGGATTAAAGTCTAAATCAATTCAGTACACTTTAGAGCTTTTCATCTTTCTACCATCTTAGTCAAAGCATGGGTCTACACACATGGTGGTTCATGGTGAAAGTTACAGCTAAGTTAGAGGAGATAAATCTCTCCTATCCTTGAGTTCAAACAAGTTAAGAATAATACCATCTCAATCTGTAGTTTATAAACTTGATAGATTATACAAATTAAAATCCACATACCTGTATAAAAAGGATGGAATAAGACATCACAGTGAGTTGGGTGCTTAACTTTTAATAATAGTCTGCATCTCACTGTCACATCATCCGGTATGGGGGGACTGCTGTGGGGTGAGACCCATACCCACTCACTGAGGTATTTCCAACCTTTTGATTGGCTTAATTTGGCTGTTGAAACAAAGGGGTTGTCAAGCAGCTATTGAAAAATTGGAGGGGGCATAATACATGGAAATTTAGGAGGGGGCATAAGCGACCTCTACACTCTCCCCTTGAAAATTTAATGTTGTCCTCAACATTTCAGAATTCAAAAATTTTCGTCAAATCGTCAATGACATAAGGTGCCAATAAATTTGGAAATTTTTTTCAGCTATCACACTGAACACTCACAATATGTGTTCAAAGATATACCAATCAGTCTTTTGAATCACTAGATCCTCACTGGTTGCTGTGGGTAGGTCGCTGCTGGATACCACTGTTGCCATGGTTGCGCATGCATCTGGGGCCAGGGCATCATCACAGGGTTGGTCCACGGAGTGGAGGGTTGAGGCCACATCATCGGCGGTGGTCCCTGTGGTGGCATCATGGAGTATGGCCAGGGTGCTGATGGATGTTGGTAGAGATGTGAACTTCCAGCTGACATTGCATATACTCCACCTGGGCTGTGCTGTGGTTGTCCCAACTGATCATAAGCAAACCGCTGCGGGGGTTGTCTGTCTCTCTGGGGGTAATGATGGGCATCTTGAAGAAGACCAGGCGCAGGGGCGTCATTTGCGGTAGTGGCAGGGGGCGGGACTTCAGCATGTGGCTGGTCTGGTGCCTCCTGTTCGTCGGGCTGACCGGTATCTGCAGGGACAGGGGGAGGGGCTTGCTGGTGAACATCTGGGACTGGTTCAACAACATCCTGAACTACCACAGGTTCTGGAGCAATGGGCTGTTCCGGCTGTGGATTTGGGTTGGCCTCGATGACCGGTTCAGGAGCAGCGGCTGCCTCAGGGATCATTACTGCATCAGGAACACCGGCATGCCCCTTGGTTGTGGTTTGGTTCTCCCTGAGTGGCGTTATCCGGAATGAGAAGTAGTTCAACAGGATCTTGGGCAGTAACTAGTTCAGGGATTGGTTCAGCTACCTCTGGGTTTGAGACATCCCCTGCGATACTCTCCTCACTGTGGTCAGCAGCTGGGATGAAGACTGCAGCTTCATGGTTCCATGCTGGAGTAGCTACTGTAGGGGGGCGTGGTCTCAAGGAGGGTCGTGGGCGAGTCGGTAGGTGAAGGAGATACTCGTCTTCCGAACTGTCACTGCTATCCTTGTTAACATTCTGTGCTGTCCTCCTCCTGGTCTGGGGTATTGGTGCTGGTGGGGGCTTCCTATGTTCGGTCTGCTCTTCACGTATGAGGTTGCTACAGGGTAACAGTAGGTTTCTGTGAAGAGTTCGACGTCTTCCCTTTCCACTCTCAGGGCAAAGCTGGTACACGGGAGAGTCATCACCAAGCCGTTTCACAACAGTATGAACTTCCTTCTCCAGTATGCTCGGAGCTTGCCTGGCCCTCCAGTTTCATTCCGGTTTCTTATCAATACTCTGTCACCTTGCTGTAGGACTGTGCTGTGTGCTTTCTTATCGTGCTGTTGTTTTCCTCGGGCCGATGATTTGTTGGCGTTTCTCCTTGCTATCCCGTAAGCCTCTTCCATTTGTTTTTTCCATCGCTGGCTGTACTCTTGATGGTTCATTGGGGGCTCCTGCTTCCCTGTCAAACCAAAGACCAGATCAATTGGAAGTCGAGGTGGGCGTCCATACAGAAGATAGAAAGGGGAGAACCCCGTGGCTTCTGAGCGAGTGCAATTGTAAGCATGCACCACTTTGCCCAAAGATTCCTTCCAACGAGACTTCTCTTTCTCTGGTAGAGTCCGCAGCATACCCAGGAGAGTTCGGTTAAACCGCTCCACCTGACCGTTTCCCTGTGGGTGGTATGGAGTGGTCCGAGATGGAGTAATGCCAGATAGCTGTTGTAGTCGTCGAAATAATTGGTTCTCAAACTCCCTCCCTTGGTCATGATGGAGTTTATGGGGAAATCCAAACCGTAGAACAAAGTCGTTGAAAATCTTGTCTGCGACTGTCTTTCCGGATTTGTTTGTTGTTGGATATGCTTGGGCAAACCTGGTGAAATGATCCATCACAACCAAGATGTATTCGTATCCTCCAACACTTCTCTCCAGATGAAGAAAATCTATTGAGACTATCTCGAATGGGGCTGTTGTGACTATGCTGTGAAGGGGCTCTCTGGTTATTCGGTTTGGTTTCCTCTGCTGTAAACATCTACAAATGCTGGTTACATAGTGCTCAATGTCCCTTTGCATGTGGGGCCAAAAGAACCTCTCCCGTGCAAGGTGTACTACTCGCTCTGCACCTAAGTGACCCATATCTTCATGTAGTTCTTTGTAGACAAGTCTGTGATACTTTTGAGGGAGGACAAGCTGTTTCCTATCACCAGACTCACGATGCAGAATCCCGTCACTATTCAACTCCAGTTTATCCCACTCCCGAAGAAGAGCAACAGTGTTAGGCTGTTCGGTCATCTTGGTTTGTCTACTGGGGCGTTGACCCTTTTCAAGAAACTGAATAACAGGACCCACTATGACATCATTAGTGATGTGATGGGAGCTTGTAACACTGTCATCTGGGCTTGATGTAGACGCAGTCAGGGCACCAATCCATGGGCAGTGGTCAGAATTATCAGCCTTAATTGCATCGATGGTGGCACTAAGATGAGTTGGGCTGATCTCACTTGTGCACTGGGTTCTAAAGCTGTCTATGTCAAGGGGCATACGGGAAAGGGCATCGGCATCTGCGTTTGACTTTCCAGGTCGGTACTTAATCGTGAAATGAAAATCAGCTAATTCGGCAACCCAGCGATGTCCTGTCGCATTCAGTTTGGCTGATGTCAAGATGTAGGTCAATGGATTGTTGTCTGTATACACAGTGAAGGAGGGAGCATAGTACAAATAATCTCTGAACTTTTCTGTGATGGCCCACTTCAGTGCCAGAAATTCTAGCTTTCCAGAATGCAAATTGTAGTTCTTCTCGGCGGGGCTTAGCGTCCGCGAGCCGTAGCCGATCACCTTCATCTTTCCATCCTGCTGCTGGCACAAGACAGCACCCAATCCTTCATTTGAAGCATCAGTATGTAGAATGAAAGGCTGCTGATGATTCGGGAAAGCCATCACTGGGGGGCAAGTGAGAAAACTCAGCAACTGTTCAAGTACTTTCTGATGAGAAGCTTCCCATGTTATGCGTTGCCTTGATGACACTTGTCCTGTACCTTTATTTAGAGCAGCTTTTCCTCGTGGCTTTGACGATGGTTTCATTGGGCTAGTTTTGCTAGGTTGGTCATCACTGCACGGACTTGGTTTCTTCAGCAGTTCATACAGTGGTTTGGCAATGGTAGAGAAGTTTTGGATGTACTGACGATAGTAGCCCAGTAGACCCAGGATTTTCCTCACCTCTCCCACGGTACTCGGTTGTTTATCACGGAGTGCCTCAACTGCTTTGACATCTGCAGGATCCATCCTGTAGCCTTCATTACTGATAATTCTGCCCAAGTACCGCAATTCTTTCCGAAATAAGCTGCACTTACTTGGCTTAAGTTTGATACCACGGTCTTGGAGGCGTCTGGGGACTTGACGTATGTGTTCCACATGTGCCTCAAACGTTTTGCTGTAGACCAGTACATCATCGAGGTAGACTACGGCGATTTCTCCGACTAGACCATCAAGACAGGATTCCATACACCGTTGAAACACGGCAGGTGCATTAGTTAAACCAAAGGGGATTCGATTCCACTCATACAAACCCCAAGGGGTGACGAAGGCCGTCTTATGTTTGCTCTCTTCCGCCATGAAACCCTGGTGATACGCTTTACCCTGGTCTAGAGTTGAAAACCATTCATTTCCACCGAGACTATCTAAAACATCTTGGATTCGGGGAATCGGTTGTCTATCGGGAATCGTCTTTCGGTTCAGCTCGCGGTAATCTATGCAGAGACGGAGAGAGCCATCCTTTTTCTGCACACAAACTACCGGTGACGAGTAGGGAGACTCTGACTTCTCAATCCAGCCTCGACCAATCAAGTCCTTCAGGTAGTTTTTCACTTCAGTGTAGAGTGGCGGAGGCACCGACATGTAGGATTTCTGCACTGGCTGGTCATCCTTCAGACGTATATGCATTTTCAAGTCTTTGATGCAACCCATGTCACTGTCATCTTTTGAAAATGCTCCTGCCTCTTCCTGCAACATCTTGTTAACATCTCGTCGTTGAGACTCTGTTAAGTGACTTAGATCAAACTGGGGGGTCCCTGTTTCTTTGGTAGAGTGTGGAGTGGAGACTTCATTTATTACAAGTGTACGTTTATCTTGTGACTCTGGTATAGGCCTCTCGGGAATGGTTTCAATTGAAAGGGGAGACTGCAGTGTTCCTAACTGGGTTTGTTTCCGCAGGACGATATCATGATTGGATGTGTTTTGCACCAAGATGAAGACTTTGCTGGATGGCCCCTTTTTCAACCTAACAACTGATGGTTGAGGATGAAGCTCTTCTGGCCACTGGTGGGTGTCCACATCAGGCTCAAAGATAGTGGTAGTGTCTCGATTCAGCAGACATGATGTCGCTCTGCAGGCTACCTCGATAATACTTCTGCCAGGTACGGTGACTCCTTTTCTGCCTACCTTGACACGGCAGATGTCTTCTAGTGGCTCTTCTTGAATAAGGTGTGCAAGGGCTGTCACTGCTCTCCTTGTCATTGATGGAAATGCCGCTCTCACGGCTTGAATAGGGGTTGGATGGAGAGTGTCTCTTTGAATGATCTCTTCTATTACGTTGTACCCAATTATTGGAACTCCAGAAGTTGCCCGTGTCACCAAAACTGGAACTTTGATCTCCTGATTCAGCCCTGATGTCAAACTGAAGGAGACATTCAGCCAACCATCATAGGGTATAGGGGATCCGTTTGCAGCCGTGAGATTTAGGTCAGTTCCTCCTAACAGCTCACACAGTGGTCTGAGTTTGGCTTGGGGCAAGTGAGCTGCTCGCCAATCAGCTGGTATGATGGTGACCTGGGCTCCTGTGTCCCAAAGTGCCTGGGTCTTTGTCCCGTCTATCATGCAGCTCACCATACATCTCTTACCAACTAGTCGGCTGACATTTGCTTGTCTTGAGGGGGCTATCGAACAAAGATGGGACTTCTGGTAATTGCTTTTGTAGGTTACTGGCCGTCCCGTGGCAGTAACCCTTGGCCGTTTCCCGGTTGGTTGCGTCGCCACTGTCTGCATCCACGAGCAAAGTGCTCCCCAGAGCCACACTTGTAGCAATGGTCGCAACTATCTCCAGTGCCACTCTGTTGGCAGTTAGAACAGCCTCTCTGTCTGTTGGTGTCACGGTTGGTCCTTGGGGTCCACTGCTGGCGCTCACTAGGCTGGGCTAGTGACTGTTGCAGACTAGCTATCTGGGTTTTCATGGTGGCAATCTCCGCAATTCCTGCCTTCAATTCAGCAAGGTCGGTCATTAAACTGCCTTGTTTTGGCTGTTCCTTGAAGTTGGTCCCCGAATCTTCTCTGCTTGATCCTTGTTGTTGTATCACTTTGACGGAGATGTGTTTTGCACTGGCTACGCCGAGTTTCTCTTGCCGTTCTGCTTCCTGGCGGGCTGCTACATTTATTTTCTCAAACAACTGCTCATCCGTCGTACTTGGATTCTGGAGATAGGGACGCAGCTCTGACTTGACAGCATCGCTTCTTAATCCAGTCAGAAGTCCATGCAGGAACATACTCTGTACAAGGGTGGGATCATATTTCAATCCAGAACCTGCTTCCTGGCTTGCAAAGACAACTTTTTGTTTAAGATCAAGGGCTCGAACGAGAAAGCTCTGTGGGGATTCCTTGATGTCCTGAGTCACACGGGATAGTTGTTGGTAAAGTTCTGTGGCATCTTTCTCTCGGTAATGTGATCGCAGAACTTGACGGAGACTGGGCAAGGCAAGGGCTACCCTGCCTTCCAGGTAACTTCGTAGGGGAGAGCCTGGTGAAATCGCTCGGATGACACCTTCAATGATCTCCCGTTCGGTGTGGCCCTTAAGACGACCATTCTCGATCTGGTGAGCCAAGCTGGAAAAAGATAATTTATCTTTCTGGCCCGGCTCTCCTATTTGGCCAGAAATTTTGAACTCCCGTCTGGCTAGAGACATCAAACTGTGGGGTGTGATGGGGGTGGTGGATTGCTTCAGCGCTAGCTCAGCATCTTTTAGTGGCTGTTCTCCACTTGCTGGTTGAGGAGTTGTTGAAGATTTAGATTCGGTGGTCGGGGATGGTTCAGTCGATGATTCTGATGAAGCTTGGGGTTTCACAACTGGTGGCTGAGTTTCAGGTACGAGTTCCTTTAGAAAACCTTGTATCTCCTTGAAACTGTCCAGGCCTTGATCCTCCATCTCATCAATTTCATCTCGGTTGAGATGACGGTTGACCTTTCTGACGAGAAGCTGTTGGTTGTCTTCTTTCACCTGTAATGCCTCACAATCGGGGAGATCCAAGAACTCACAAACTCTGAGTAACTGGTCACGAGTGAGTTTACTGACCTGGCACATCAAGGACTGGTATAGCTCCTGGGCGGACTTCTCCATCTTGGGGGCAACTCGTTTCTTCAAACTCCTTGTTTGGTCTCTGACTCTGCCCTTTGTCTGCTTTGTCCACCGCTGCTATTCTCCTGCCTCTCACTACCAAATCTGGACTCCTATTAACATGGTTACTGTAGCTTGGGTCTTGGGTTCAGGATCGCTGGACAGGCGCTGTCGTTAAGCATTCTAACAGATGTAATATGCTGTAACACACCTGTCCCGTCGGAGGTGCCAAATGTTGCACCCGTCGTGAATGAGGAGTTCACTCCACGGTGTACATTAATTGAAAATCTGTATAAAAAGGATGGAATAAGACATCACAGTGAGTTGGGTGCTTAACTTTTAATAATAGTCTGCATCTCACTGTCACATCATCCGGTATCTATCTTTAACATTAATATTACTTAAACATGAAACTTAGAAACCTAGAAACCTGTCATTGTTTCCACAATAATTACTTTCTCTGCCTCAATTCAATCCTAATATCATTTGCAGTAAACAAATACTCCAAGTGTCAATAAACATATACACCAGGTCGAAATCTATTAATACTGACTACACCTGTTCACTTCTGAAACTAAACTCCACAAGTAAAGCAATCACAGTGTTTTTGCCAAATAGTCAAAACAAAGAAACACATTAACTTTAAAGGATAAAGAAACACATAAACAAAACCCTACAGGACCATAAGGGAAGTCTTGGGTCTGGTATAAACAAAATCAACTTGGTCAAAACTAGGCAAAGTCACTTTCTAACCTGGCACTTGCCTCTTATCAAATAAAACAAGGAAGGTTGTACAGGCAGCAAGGATATCCCAGACTATCTTGGCTAAAGAGCACTACCACTGACCAAGCCCTCAGGGGTTTAAGTTAATGACCTGCTAGACTTCAGTCTCCACTAAGAATTACTGTTTCACACCATGGTGGTCTTTGGTACACGTGTATCTACATACATTAAGTACTGTACAACTGAACTTATAAAAGATGGTAAACTTCCCTTGCTTTTCCCCTAGAAATATGCATGGTTGGAAAAGCCATAAAACACCTTTCTTAGCATCAAACATTTCTATAGAATATGAGCTACCAGAAACTTAAGTTAATTAATCAAAACATAATAAGGAAATGGGATTAAAGTCTAAATCAATTCAGTACACTTTAGAGCTTTTCATCTTTCTACCATCTTAGTCAAAGCATGGGTCTACACACATGGTGGTTCATGGTGAAAGTTACAGCTAAGTTAGAGGAGATAAATCTCTCCTATCCTTGAGTTCAAACAAGTTAAGAATAATACCATCTCAATCTGTAGTTTATAAACTTGATAGATTATACAAATTAAAATCCACATACCTGTATAAAAAGGATGGAATAAGACATCACAGTGAGTTGGGTGCTTAACTTTTAATAATAGTCTGCATCTCACTGTCACATCATCCGGTATGGGGGGACTGCTGTGGGGTGAGACCCATACCCACTCACTGAGGTATTTCCAACCTTTTGATTGGCTTAATTTGGCTGTTGAAACAAAGGGGTTGTCAAGCAGCTATTGAAAAATTGGAGGGGGCATAATACATGGAAATTTAGGAGGGGGCATAAGCGACCTCTACATGTAGGTTGTACAGAACAATGTTGGGAAGGGAGACGTCCGAAAAGTCGGCACGGTAGGAACGTTCTAATAGACCCTTGCCATGAAATATAAAAATTGAACATTGCGCATGCGCACTCACCCTACTGGTTGGCAAAATAAGTGAACATCGCGCCTTTTTTGTTTCGGACTGATGGTGACGTGATGCACACGCAATTATTTGTGCGTCTGCCTAGTGCACAACTCTATGGCATTTGCCAACCAATAGTGTCTGTACGCATGCGTTAATGTAATTAGCATATTTTCACAGGAAAAAAGTCCATTTGATTGGAGGAGTGTTCCAGCACGTGCTCTCGGACGGTTCCGTTGGACCGGCGGAGGAACGTTTACAAAATACTAATGCGCGTATTCACTCGTGTAGGCTTGCTCACATACTTCGGCACAATTATAGTTCCAGAAGAATGTTCTTTTGTGCCTAGAACGTGCCCCGACTTTTGAGACGCTCCCTTATTCACAGTATTTGTTCACTGCTTGAGCGCGGGTGTGAACCAAATTTACATGATGCAAAAAAGTGAAACAATTTATATTATTTTTGTTCGTTGTTATTATTATTATTATATATGTCAACTTAACAGACCTCATTTGTTTTTTACATATTGTGTTGAAGTTTTGGAAGCTTTAATATGATATGACTGTTCATATTCGGTGATATTCGACCAATGGTCGACGGAAAATCAAAAAAACTGAAATAATGTTTACAAAAATAACCTGTAATTCCTGGGGCAAACCGCAATCGTACAAATTGGCCAGATAATAGTGGAGGATTTGAAGCCCATTTTTGACAGGCTATTTGATTGGAGATTTAACCAGCTGAAATCCAGTAAGCTTGGAGGATTCCCAAACTTGGATGGGTTCTGTCTTTATTCTATACTCTCCAGACAAAAAACTAAGGTTTCAATTTGAGCTTTTTGGCTAATGGCTGATTCTCATCATGGTCAACGATTTATATATTTTTTTTTATACAATGCAAGTTTGCCCCAAACCAGGTAAAAGCTACTCTTGGTAAGGGGCTACAAGAAGAAAAAATATCAAAAATGAAAATAACTCAGGGGAGCTGAAGGTAGGAATTGATATTCCTCTTAAAGCAGACTAGATTGTAGGATGGAGGGAAACATGCACCGAAACAACAAATCTGTTTAAGGCTCAGAAATGGACTCAAACTTTTGTTATTGCGTTTCAATTTATTGCAATATGTAACTGTCTGCCTAATTGTTCAGGAAGGCGTTGAAGAATCTGTATTCACAATACTTCTTAATTCTCATTTTTGTTGTGTTCAGATTAAAGAGACGGACATTTTGTTTGAAAAATAGTCTTGATATTTAAGTGTGTACTTAAGAGCAAGATGGCTGTCATCTTCTTATAATCTCTCATTTTCATAATTGTTTTCTATAACGTATTTGTGTACAGTATCTGTTCAATAAGTTGCCTGCTGAACATTCCAATACCAACTACTAAAAACAATGCATTTCTTCTTACCTGCTGAACTATTTTGTATTAGATACATATTTTTGTAAAAATCTTAGTAATCAGATGGCGTGAGTGTACTTCTTCTTGTGGGCATTTCCATGGTCATGTATGATAATATTTATTGTCTTTTATTCGTTTTCTGACTGTTGAAGTGCCTTGATATCTGTGTAAGTTTAAAGCTTTAAAATGAACAATTTGAATATGGTGTTTATGGACTGGAAATGTACGGAGCCCAAGTGTTGCCTTACCACATATCTAGATAATGAGATCATTTAACTTGCCAAGTTGGCATATTTTATGGAATATAAGTCTACTTGTCTTGCTATATATCTTGCCAAGGCAACCACTGTTTTTTATAAGTTGTTTAATTTTATTTGATTTACCTTTATAATATGTAAAGGCGCCTTAGAGCATTTTTCTTAATTCGATTTGGCACTATACAGGTGTAATTTTAGTATTACTTTTATTGTTGAACCTAAGAAGTGGACTTGTCATGTCACAATAGTTTTCTCGTTAAGATGACTTATTGAGCCGTAGAAGTCGACTTTTGATAATTTATTTTGCCAAGATGACTTACTAAAAGTTGAGTAAACTTCAGTGAGTTGTCTTGGCGAGATAAATTGTGACAGTAAGTCAACTTCTTGGGTTTAGAAAGAGCGGCAGCACCAGATCTATTAATGGGGGGGGGGGCAAGCTTAAATTTAAGGGGGACAAACAATAATTATTAATGTAGTTTTGTACTTTTGGAAAAGCATTGACAATAACACAATGACGGAGTAACAGGGAGGGCACCCCCCCCCCCTATAGCGCCACCGCTGTTCATAAAGTCATCTTTGTAGAACATAATCACAACAATTCCACATCTAGCTCTCAGTAAGTCAACTTAGCGATATGAGTTCGTCCTGTCAGTGCAACTGCGACATATCTCAATTTTGCAAAATCATTATATTCTCGCATGAAAATGCACCGTGCAAAAACATCGTATCGTGATGCGTACTTGTTTTGTGTGTACATCCGTGCTGTTTTAAGCAAGATAGGACGTTTTGACTATTCAAACTCTCGTAACGTAAGTTTTTAAGTGCTATTTTAGGAGATGCAACGGTTTTGCACTGACACGACGAATTATCACCATTAAGTCGACATACTCAGTTTCAGTGGCAATAGTGGCACAGTCATCTCGGTGCTATAATAATTATCAGAACTAGTTGACATCTTAGATTCAGTTCTAAAGTCGACTCGGTGAGATAAATTATTTTTTTACCTGGATAAATGGAATGGCACTCCCGGAGCTCTCAAGAAATGACATTTTGAATGCTTCGACCAAATGCCTCAGAAATTTTTGTCAGATAATACTAGAGTTGTTTTCAATTGGGTATCGTTTTCCTGGAATAACTAATGTAGCCAAAGGGCTTTGTGTTTGCAATATCTGTTTGTACTCTTCTATGTTTTTGACAAAGGGAATCTAATGATGTAAATACTGTACATTTTTCTTGATGTCCTTTTAATGTGCTTAATTTGTTTTGATGTTTATTTTTGTACTATTATTTAACTTTGTAACTTATCTTACAAACCACACAAAAGAAATCGTCGGAGCATAAGTTGTCACATTTTTTTGAGAAATTGTAATTTGTTTTACCTAATATCCTGTGAGGGATTTCTGTGCTCAGGGTGGTGACAATAATTAGCAGAAAAGAGATCAAAACTCGCCTTTACATCACAGTGATGTTAACAGTTTGGTATTGTGTACAGTTGTTTTTTCTATACTGATCTATTCAAATAGCATTAATATCAAGTTATACACCACAAGGAAAACTGACTGGGTACATTACAGACATGTCCAGGGTATCTACAATCAACATAGACAAGCACAATCGATCCATGTCATCTTTTAATCAAGGCTTCTGTTTGTTCATCCTATTGGACAAAGCCCTCCCCATAAAACTTCCATTTGCCTCTCTCTTTCTCTCTCTCTCGCCACTCTGGTCCACTGTAGCCGTGCCGCGTTGTGTGCTGCTATGTCATCTCTTCTGTTTTGCCGTCCTCTTTTCTTTGCCTGATCTAGCCTGCCATTCTGTCATTCGTCTAGTCCACTCACACATGGCCTGCCCGTGTCTATTTTGTCTCCTTTATTTTTTCAATGATGTCCTTTGACTTTTGTATTCTCTCTTATTTTGTTATGGATAACTTTATCCCGTGTTGTTAAATGTACATTTTTTCTCTCCATGGCTCTCAATTTGTTGTCGTCCAAGTTTCTGCACAACCGATTGAAAAATAAAAAATGTTTAATACTGGTTATTCGTTTCGTGGTGTAAAATGAAAATGTGCGAAGTGGCCACTATTTTCATTTTCTTGACAAGAAAATTGCGTGGGTAACACTATTTCTCCTTAATATAACTTTGGTTTTAGATAAGAAATAACGATAATGGTAGTTTCTGAAGATTTATTTTTCAGACTCTGTGTCTGCCTTGAAGAGAGAAGATATTTTTTTAAACCACTGAACATTCCTTTGCAACTTGAAAAATATTCAAATTATATTCATATTTTCCTTTCGACTGAATGTTTCACTACACTTTGAAGACCGTTTGTGTGATAAGAGCTGTTTTTCTATATATCTTGCCGTTTGTCTTTGTATACTTGTTATTACTTGCATTACTTGCATCTTCCTTCCTTTTTTCAAGGAAGGCAAAGTTAACTATAACAGTCGCCTTTTTCGTGCCTACTGATTTTTTAGTGTTCTTTCAAGTAGAAATCATTCAAGTCGGGTTTGTTATTTCACTAACTAAAGAGATAAACATAGTTTGGGAAGATTGTGTTCTTTTAAATTCATATATAGTTTTTAATCAATATAAGGCAAGCAAAGTCTGGTCCATGCTCTGTGAATAAATCACACCATACATAAGCGACCAGTGAAATGTCATAAACTAAAGTGGTGATGTTTTAGTTGGTCGGGGTGGGTTCTGCTAATTGTACTGCTCACTGTATACATGCTTATTTCAATTGGTGCAATCGATACAAGCAGCAGCGATTATTTGAGGTTCTTCTACATGTTGTTTTCTCGACTTTGACATCATACAGATAGACATATTTTTCTTGTGAGGGAGTGGTATTAGTTTGAGCTTGACAATCTCTGAGCTCTCAGATTAAAACTAAGAAATGTTTTTTTCCTACCGATTACCAAGCTTGTAATTTCGTCTGTATAGTTGACCCAGATAAGAGTTCGATTGCGTGTGGCGCCACAAGACTCTAGTCTCGACAAGTATTAGATCCAATGTGTTTTAGAGAAGCATAAGTGGCCAATTATTATTATGTGTGCGGTATTTAATATTAATAAAGCCATATTATCATAAATGCATTGTATAAATAAACCAGAAGTGTCTCAGATGAAATAAAGATCATATCATTTGACTTTGTCTTTCCTTTGTGTGGGTCTGTTAATACTTCATATTGTATTTTGTGTATTCACGGGGCGTAATTGAGCAGTTTATTCTATGAACAAGTGGACTGGGAAAGGTGTAATTAATTGGTAAAAAGTCATATTCAACACAATGTAAGAGTGTTTGTCCAAGTTTGGCAATTTCTACTGAGTGCGCAACATGCTTACCTATTACTTTTATATATTTGAACAAGATACACAATGAAACAACCCAAGGGAAATTCGTGGTGTATATGTTTTACAAGGGACCAAGTTGTAGATATTATTTGTTAATTTGTTGGGCTTGTTTGCTACAATAAAGAAATGAACGGCTTGTAGTAAAAACAACCTGTTTCAAGTGGGATTTTGATATTATGGACCGATTTTGCCAGCTTTCACCATCAAATAACCAATGCTTTATCATTACTATCGTCGACCGACAGATAATTATGCAAACTTCTCACTTGATCAGGTTGGTGGGCTGAAGGCCCCAAATTTATGGCTTTATACTGCAGAATTGCCTGCTTTTACGGCGCGCGAATAGCTTAAAATCACGAGTAGTATGCAGCACTCATGACAAAGTTATTATAATAGAACTAGTCGTACAAAAACCGCAAGGAGCATTCTTGACCATCGAGAAAATGGTGCTGACCCATCGTATAACACAGGTGACGCACCAGTTCACACAACCAACATTTTGTAAGTGGACAGCTGTGTATATTTCACCCATAGGGAATTTGATACCCATGGTGGGCCAGCGCGGTTACGTGTGTGTATACGACGAGTGCTCCTTCTATAAATATAGATAGGTTGCAGTATGACGTAAATCGGCCATCTTTACGGGCAGTTTAGAACAAACAGTCGTGCGTTTCGTGTGAGAACGGCGTGCAACACGCGCGCATTTCACGAAACTCGTTGCAGGATTGGTCAGTGAACAACGCGGCTGCGTTAATAAGTTGAGCGCTTGACGCACCTGCAAGCCAAAATGCACTTTGCCCGTAAAGATGGCGTCTACTGGGAACTATCTATAATTCAAATGCAGCACAATGTTATTCGGCCCACATCGCTGCTGCCGATACAAAAATTAGAATACAATCCCTATATCTAACTTCAGTCCAGTGCATCTCTGTACTCTAGATCGTGAACTTCTATATGTTTTCTTCCATTGTTTGAACTATATGCGATGTCCCCATTTTGTACACAAAATTCGAACCGTCAAACCACCCGATTATCCCCATAGGACTTCACGGGTAGACGACAAGCTGACACACAACCCCACACCATGGCTTTGCAGTGAGTTATTAACTTCCCAAGTAGGCCTATACGTGAATGCCCTTCATTCCTCCAGCGAGTAAACAGTCCGTCTCAAAACACAAAAAGCAATTTAGTATAAAAAATTCAAGTTTTAATTGAAGGTAAACAATTTGGCATCATTTTGATAATCCTAGAATACGTTATGGCGTAATTGGCAGCGTTGTGACCTTTGGAACACACTTTGTGCGAAACCTTTACTTCAACATCACCCCTTTAATTCGGGTACATTTTAGACACAACCCCGTCGCCCTCGCAGAGTATACTGTTCCATTGACAACAAAGTAAAGCAGAATATATAATAGAGTGATCGAGTTGTTCACTTTCATTCAAAACATTAATTAATCCCTACAGGAATGGTTGAAATTGTGGATCTTGGCCCGGAGCGACGGTGCGTATCGCTTGCCCGACAGATATTACAGTCCGTGTATGATGTGTATTGCAGCGGCGATATTGCGTTACTTGGGTCCGTGGGGCTCGCGAGATATCTGGTGGTTTTTTGTCCACGGGGAAACATTTTGTCTGAAGGGGGCTGTAAATGACATTGTGTAAGTATCCGAAGAGTTGATTATTACGGATATGGAGTGTATTACATCCAGGCACATGTAGCCATAAACTGGTACAAGGGGGGGGGGGGGTAAACACTTGAACTTGTTGGAATCCGTGACCCCGCACTTGTTTTACCTGTCCGCAGAATTGAATTAACTTTCCACCAATTGGCGCGGACTTGTTATGCTGCCCTCTCGTTTCGAGCACGCGGGCCATTTCGCATTGACTATGTGTATCCATCAAACAAACTTGTTTTGACACATTCGTTCTGCTATACTCCATCTAGATTTAGCACCACTTTCTGACAAACACAACTTAACTGTAAGATTTCATCGCAATGGGTAATTATACTGTTTTCAGGAACAAAAAAGGTTACCTTCAGGTTCTTAGGGCTGGTGAATAAAGTAATACAAATTTGACTCTCAAGTTGTGCAGGTTTTTTTTTTGGTGTCAGTCTTAGGCTATGCTGAATTTAAATTATCTGTTTCCTACACTGACCAACACGCTGAACATCATCCAAACTTTCCTATATTAACTTGGTTTTCCCGAACTACAATTTCATGCCAGTGCAAATGGACTGTGCAAGTCTCACGCGTATTCGAACTTCCGGGACGTTTGCGGTCCCAACCATAATGTTCTTCGTTTAACGTGCTTTCTCGTTTCGACACGCGCGAGACTTCCACAGTCTATAATGAGAAGGGGGCACATATATATTTACGTCATTCTGCCAGGCACCGTGATGATCCAAAGTGGCCGGAGACACTGGCTGGCGTCCCAAGTTAAGAATTGTCCTTGCAGGAGTTTTAAACTCAATCTCTTCCGGCCTCACAGAGCAATCTTTGCCCTGGCTATACCAAAATGAACCCTATAAAATATACAAAATCAATTAGATTTTACTTTTCGGCCCGAGGTGCTTGGTCTCTTGGTCGCCATATTGATCGCATTATATAAGTCCCTCGTATTTCATGTTTTAATTGCATTTTTGTTGCGCGCACCACCATGGCTGACCAGAAAATTCATTTAATTTGGCTTGCCGATTTAGAATTCTACAACCGGACAACATCTCCCACCGTATGGTCATATGTTGTGTTTTGTTTGGCCTAGACATTAATCGATCCAAGTTATTGGGTATCAGTTCAACATATGCAGCATAAACATCCTTAAGGCGAGGCATGTGGGTCTGGGAGCTTTCTCCGTGATATTATTGCAGTTTCATTCTGCTCTGCGTCATCTACAATGCAAATGATGTGGGCTAAAAAAAAGCTGGCCGTTTGCGAAGGTTTGCAAATTTTGGCGGCAAAAGTTTGCTGGGCGAGCAGATTACATGAATCATGCATTCACAGACGGCACGAAAAGGGGACACAGCTTGGTAGTAAGGAAGAGGGCTCGATTTCGCGACCCAGATAAATGTTTTTTTGAACGTGTTTAAAATTTTAAAGTTCGGATTTAACTGTCTGGTATAAAACTAATGTGTTATTGTAATAGGTGAATCACGATGACAGCATACACCACAAAATCGGAGAAAGCTTCAACGTAGTTATTTCATCCGCGAATAAAGGACCAGTGTTTAGTGTGATTCATAACATTGTAGAAAGGGTTCCAGAACAGGCTCCCCATATTTTTCTTCCTGCTAAAAATTTGAGTTTTTCTAGCTATGAATCATTTCCGGCGGTTTAACTGCATTCCCTTTTAAGTTTTATGATTGATTGGGACCAAACATGTGCTGTATACTTATTCAGAAAAAAAAGAACATTTTGAAGGATAGTTCAAATGGACCAGATACATAGTAGATTTTATAACTAAACTGAAGAATCGTAACCTATAAGAATGGGGTTACTGTAAACAGCAGAGGGTTTGGGGGAATTGTTCTGTATTTATAGCCCATAAATATCAAACCCGCGCCACCTTTCTTCGCATCTTCATCAGCATAAACCAGAATTTATCCAAATAAATTGATGAGACGTCTGATAAAATTAAGTATTTGGTTTCGCAAATTAAAAAGGCTACCATTCACCAGACTTCTTTTCATGGGACAAGGGACAACATAATTGTATACTGTCTGAGGCGAAGTGATGGCATCTCTTTTGGACCCGGGCTGACGTCCACACAGTGCCCGAAATCTTTAACTCAATGGATTATTGAAAAGAAAATAATTATACGGAAAGGGCCTGCTTTGGCCCACCCCATCACACAGGCGGCTCGCATTCTGGCACCGCGCAAAGATGGAGCCCCAGGCTTTAAGAATAGGCCACTGGCATCTGATAAAAATGGTCAAGTTCCAGATTCAGCGTGGTAGGCCTAAAGGCCGTAGGAGGTGGAGTCGCACAGAAAAAGACAGAATGAGGAGGGCAATAGTCACTACTATTGTACTTCTGTGTTCTGATTTTGTTTGTTTCAATTTCCATGCAAATTATTCACAGGTTTAGGGGGTCTATAGTGTTGGCCCAAGTTTGAGGAAACTGTGGAGCAGAAATGGTTGTTTATATGGACGCAACACTACTTAAAAGGAAAGAATGTGGTCATATTAAAATTTTAAAATATTAACTCAGAAAGATGCTAGCACATTGTTGTCTGTCGGGGCTTTTTTCCCCAGCTACCGGGAAGTTGGTTTTAATATTTGCACTGCAACATGAGTTAATTTGTGCACTAAAAGTAAAAGATATTTTGAAATGTTTACGATTCGGTGCAATCTCTCGTCAACAGGACGGTGGATATAGGAGGGATGTTGTTAATAGAACTGCTGAGATTCAAAATCTTTCCTGCATCCGCAACCACATCCCTACCCCCCGCCCCCATCCCACCCATCATCTGTGCCTCCCACCCCGCAATGTGTACTTACTACTTCTTGCTAATTGTACCTCAAATCTTGCCACTTTGTAGTGTTTGTCAGTAGCCTTACAGCTGTATGACTCATGTATTTTTCTGTCTTATCTAACCGTTAATTAATTTTGCAAGAGCTATGTCCTATTCCGTGTTTTCAGTAATTAATCTTAAGTTCTTAAAACACCTGTCTTGCAAGTGTTTTATGTAACACTAACAGCTATGCGAAATAACCTTTTGTAAGGTTCGATGACAATAAGCCAAAGAGGGCGCTCTTCCGTTTTACTCTTGATTAATAACTTTGATGATATCTTCATCATTATGGTGCTGATATTAATTATTTTTTGTTGCAAAGACGTTCCTTTACTTTGATTGGACGATCACCTACCATTATTTATAAGTATCATCTCGTACAGACAGATTACGGAGCCAAGTGACAAGGCAGCGCTGTCAAATACAGAGGGAGTGAGTCCACTGTGACCGCAACAGCCATCCAGTCTATGAAAACGAGGCCAGAAATGCAGAAATGGCGACACTCAGACTGCGATGTCTGCTCATGATTTTAGCCCTGGGAATCACCGTTTACGGTAAGTTATCGGGATAAAGCTCTTCTTGGAAATTTGGTGGACGAGTGGGACGTAGAATCACCAATTCTTGTGATTTTTGTCTGTGAATTAATTGTTGTTTTGTGAATTATTTGGATGCTTCTCTTGTGTTGTGTTTTCATGTAAAATCCCCATATGTTTGTACACGTTGTTGTCACTGTGTCGCCGCATTTGAATAGAACACACAGCACAGCCACCACAGCAGCATTACATGCATTATAGCGGTCACTGCTACTGTGCTAGTGCTAGCAGTTTTTAGTGACTGAGTGATCTCCAGTAGAGACGTGCAGCCGTAAATTCTCCTTCCCAACTGCTCTCGACCAACTGTTACGAATCACTAAGTGTATTTTCTTCCTCTGTGCTACATTGCTAAATGCTGGTAAAATGTGTTGCAATTTCAACCATTCTTTTTTTCAGCCTGATTCTTGTCACGAGTCTACTTGCCTTAAACCAAAACAACCATCTTTAAAAATAAAGTTCACATCAATAAAATCTCCTTTATTTAGGAATCAATCTTAGCCCAACCTAATAGTAATACTACCACTATAAATATAAGTGCTAAATACTCTGGATTCCTTAAGATTCTTGGCCCTACGATACAACTACGATGAGTATGACTATCTCGGCTCAGAGTGTAACATGACTTCAAGCATGGCCTTCAAGCTAGGTGATCTTTTTGCCTACATTTTGCCCATATTAATGTTCACTTATTTCATAGTTGTGGTGAGGACAAGAGGCAATCTAGACTTCCTTTTGAAAACATCATCTACATGTAGTGGATAGTTTCCCTGAAAAACTCTGACCATGAGAGTGGCAGTCAGGTTGGCTCAGTGGTTTCTTCCCTGCCTTTCAACTCAGTGGACCCAGTTCGAATAGCGAGACTTGAGCCTTGCATGTGGATTGGGTTTTCAGTCCCTACCTGACTGCTTGGGTTTTCCCTTAATGGGTTTTCTGCCCACATATAACTATTATAAGACTGCAATTTCTTCATTGTCTAAATTAAAAAACCTTCTTTTTTTCATTACTAGGATGCTTTGCCAACTATACATTTTGTAATTCAGATTCAGTTTCAGACTGTCGAGTTTGTCCATCTTCCGGGTTACTTGTTTGAACGTTGACCTGTTTTGTTTACACGATAATGTTAACTGTCCAATCAATGGACATGTACATGTACATTGTAGGTTTACAATGTAAACCTCCATCATAACTACCAAAGACTAGCTCCCATGCCATCCTATATGACTCACTTTCATGACATACATGTAAATGTTACCATAACACCAACAAATGTCCAACCCCTTTTTGTAATTAACACAATTATTAAATAAAGTGGCAGTTGTAGTACTTAAATATTGCAGCCAAGCTTGGATGCAGTAACGTCCGTCGATATTGCTCAACTACTTGATACTATTTTGACATCGATATAACAGATGTCACTTTTTTAATCATATCAAAATATCAACATTTCGATCGAAAATTTTGATGTATCTAAATTCGATGTTCCTGAATGAAATCGAAAACATCAAAAGAGTGCTAGATTATCCAGAAAATCTCAGGGCTTTAGTATTAGAAAAGCTGCCGTCTTTATTTGTAGCTTATTAAATAAATACGTTCGGCGACCAACTGCGGTTGTGAAGTTGTGTTCTGTGATTCACCAGCAGCCCGCTGCAGCGGCTATAGTTCACGACCGCTTGCACAGTAAAATCTGAAAAGAAACTGGCCATGCTGCCCCAGAGCCTATCAGTTGTTTGGGACGTAACCCTCCATTGATCTGTTTGGTTGTTAATTTCTGTTCTCTCTTCTTTGTCAAGTTCTCTCGCTGGTATCTCCCGGTGTTTTGATTGTTTAAAAGGTTGGGTCCATGGCATCCTAAATTCTGTAATTTTTATAAAATAAAGCCTAAACGTTGCTTTTTCATGAACAAGCTGACATTTCAAAGGAACTGTGCTCCGCAGACCATGCTTTCAACAGAATTTGCGTGCGGACCAGTGACGCCAGAGCTGTATACACTTTTAGCGCGACCCCAGTGATAATGGTTATTGCACGTTCGGGGGAATAACATTTTCTTCAGAGCATGCACGGAAACGTACAGTCTTTCGTTAAGGAGTTTGTAACCGGATTTGTCTGGTAGCGTGTAATGCGCTGGTATATTTCACATACTATTGAATTGTTTTGAAACGCCCTCTAGCGTTCAATGTTTCTTAGTTTTATTGTAGCACGCAGTCACGTGATAACAAAGATTACAAGCCTGTAAACTGGAAACGATGTGACTGCTTGTGTGTCGCACGGATTGTGCATTGTGTACATCGTGATCACGATGTGGTCTGTGTTCCACGACACATCAAGTGAATTTTTTTCTGTTATCCGAACCATAAAAATGTTAATACACACATGTGTAATCGAACGATTGGTCGGTTAACCGTGTAACCGGCACAGGCATAGTTACAGCGGCCATTTCTTAACTAGCTTAAATACGACACTAATTTTTGTTTTTATTTGACGAAAGTGGTATTTTTTTTTTTTTTTAGCTGTGTTTATCGCAGCCCTACTTTTTCCAAGCACTTTTGACATACAGTATTAGGTCGGTAGTACTAGTAGGTGTTGGTGTGTGTGTGTGGTGGGGGGGGGGGTAGCAGTTTTGTTTTAAAGGCCCTGTACACTATTGGTAAGATCGAAAAACACAATGTTCTCAGATTCACACATAACTTACATGATTTAAAGTAAGTAAGTAATGGTAGAAAAGGGTTCCTATATCTGCCTAAAATGCTATCGTTTCTGAGAAACGAATTATCGCGCGCGATAATTTGAAAAAACAGAAAACACATAAGATCTCTTTTCACTATTTTCTCGTGACCTCGATGACCAATTGAGCTCAAACTTTTACAGGTTTGTTTGTTCATGCATACATGTTATATGTTTAATCACACAAAATGTGGACACTGATTTTGAGCTGTTACCAAAAGTGTACAATACCTTTAATTTAAAAGATCCCTGATTTTGAATGCTGTAAAGAAAAGGCTTCAAATTATTAAACAGTTGAATTGACAGAGAACATGAAGAATAGAAACCCCTAGAAAGAGTTCATCAGGTTTAAGTTTCAATCTATTTCTATTTCTCTTTAATGATTCTCATCAAAGCCTGTTCAGCATCGAGATGAGGCTTGGCATAAGCGCATTGGATGCCAGACACACCCGGGCGAGCCCCCTTCTCTTAGCGATAAGCGTAATGGGGTCTTTAGCGTGCATTTATAATTTTTGATACAACACATCCGAAGGACGAAGCAATAATGGTTACGTGTTTTGCTTAAGGACACAAGTGTCATGACCGGGACTCGAACCCACTCTCTTGTGATCAGAAACACCAGAGCTTGAATTCGGTGCACTTGACCGCTTGGCCACGAAAACGCCAGTTGGCTAGGCAAACAATGTTACACGGGAGTGGTAACTCTCAACAGTTCGACATTAACCATTTAGAGACCATAGTGGCTGCAAGCAGCTTGTGATTGTACCAAAACGCCCACGACGAACGGCAGCCATGGAATTTCATCATTTGAGAGAGCAATGTCTCATTTCCTCTCTACAAAGGGCACTTCAACTGGAAAATTTGAAAGTCTATTGGGCTAGATAGGAAACTTTTGAACGGACACCAAGGCCAACTTAGTTCTGGGTTAATTTATTTAATTTTTTTGTTTCTACATACTTCAGATCAGATTTACAAAAAATATCAAGATAAAACAATTTAGAATGCTCCAGATTGCACATTGGGGTTCTTAAAACAAAGTAGAAAACATTCCTGAGGACCTCGATCCAATTCACCATGCTTTATCCAAACTTCCAAAATGTTAGTCCAGAATGCCCCCCAGTTTTGAAAAAAATTCTGGGTAGAACATTGATTATTCATTACCCACACGCCCACAGAGAAAACTTCTCACTTAAAATCCCCTTTTTTTCAGTGGTGAACTTCACCTTGCCAATTAGAAGGACCTTAGTTATTGGATTAACACCGACTCCACATGCACCTGACTTTTCCCCCAATGATTCACAGTGGAAAATACTGTGTCAGCGGCAAATTGTCTGTGGCACACTGCCTTGCAAGTTGCCCACAGTGAAACAGCAAACTTTTCTTCAGTCGTTGCTCGTAGCCAAATCAGAATTTACTTGTACACTTTGTCTTAGGTGTGTTGTTTAATTTAGTTCCCTTTGTTTACCTGCACTGACCATGATCCAACAGATTGCTGGATCCCCTACAAAGGAAAGCATGAATGCTGCTACTTAAATCGTGCACTTTATAGATTTCATGTATATAATAAGGGAATTAATGTGTGGTGAAGAGGTTTTAAACTAGTGGTTTAACCCGCCGAGGCCTGGTTAGCTTGATAATTTTACCGAGACGAAGTTTAAACAATTTTGACTGTGTTTATATCACACGTTTGTGATGTCCTCTCGACAAATCAAAATGGATAAACTGTCCCAGGTATTTATGAATTACTATTTCTATTTTGACAGAACTTTTTTGTGTACAATGTTTTCTGTTTTTTAAAAAGGTAGATTTATTACAGCAGGCCTGGAATGACATGGAGGCCATGGCCTCTGTTGCCCCTGGTCTTGGTCTTGGCCTTGGTTCCTCTTTCAAAAGTTTCCCATAGAGTTTAAGATTTCTCAATGGAAGTGCACTTTGCAAAATGAAAATGGCCTTGCCCTCAATAAATAGGTGAAGTTCCAGGCATGTTATTTTGTACATCATTTACAGACATTTGCAAAAATATACTTCCATGTCACTAAAAAATATCTTGCTTGACTGATGTTGTTAACCTGTAAAGAAAAACAATTGCACACTTTAACCGGTTCCGAGATTCAGATGTGCGAGAGTTTATGCACAGACCACTGGAATGGCAACAACTTTCTTTTCAATGTTCTTATAGCTTGGAAACTGCTCAGCCTAAAAATGGCCGCAACTTTTTGCAGAAAACAAAATTTGAACTGATTTTTACGAATCAAGTTGGAGCCTACATACATTTGGAAATGCACATTTCTTGACGTGTGCGTGCAAAGTACAATTTGTACATCGTACATGTAGTTAGTTATGTTTGAACGGTGTCCCAGTAACTAATTCAGATATCTCAAGGTTTATTTGTTTCCAAAGAATTTGATTTGAGTCATTAGCCGAGTCGACCTTTTCCTGCTGCTGATGTTCAGGGCCATTAGGTTGTCCTTGCAAGCTGACTGTGGCGCCAAACAGCGGGCAGGGCTCTAGCCAAGCCGTATTGATTAGCATTGGACTGTAGACATATATTGTACACTGAGCCCCATTCATGTACTCGCCCAGCCCAAAGAATTCTGTGGAGTGGTAACTGTTGGGTGTTATTGGGGGAATCTTTTTTATTTGTGTGTGTGCAATGCCCCTACATAGACCATGTCACGTTATGTGTATCATGTTATGTGTACAATAATGAGTTACCTTGAGCATTCCAGAGCATTTTCTGGCAGGCAAGATACCACACTGGCCTTGAGGGAAGCTTGACATTTTCCGTCGAAATTGTCACTTAGAATCAAGAAAGAACTACAAAAAATAACGGTGAAATAGGTTTTGTAGACGGCCCCCTTTTTTTCTTATCAAAAGTTTACCAAAATCAGATACAATCGCCATAAAATGTTAGATTTTATAATGTACTTCCATTGAGCTGTGTACAAATGGCGCCTGCAGGAAGTCCTGAGGCCTCATAATTTAAATACAGCCATGGTTACCTGTTGTAACAATAATGAGCGCTTTTGATATGTCCTTTGGGTGTGATAAAGGTATATCTGCATATTATTATTGAAACGGACACAGTCATGTACCCATGATTTAAGGTGTGCTAGTACATAGCATTATGTGCCAATAATTTTCATGCACGCAATATTTGTGACACTGCTGTGTAGTTTGAGGAAAGTGTTGATTTCTAAAAATACAAACATTGACGAAAGGCATCGTTTCATGGGTCGCACTAAGTGCAGAAATTGGTCTTTGACAATAAAAAATGTTGGCCATGTGCCATTCACATTAAATTGTCTGTTAGAAATAACCCCAAAACAAAAACAACAAGTAAATAAACACAGTACATAGTAGTTCTTCATTGTACATCTAATTAATTCATTCTTAATTCAAAACATAATTGAAATGAAAGTTTTTTTAAAATGATGAACCTTTAAAAGTGTTAAATGCAGAGTTTGCGTTCCTGTTTAATCCGCCCACATGCCTGGAATTTCACCTGAGAGGGCAAGGCCAATTTCCTTGTGCAAAGGGCACTTGCATTGGAAAATCTGAAAGTCTATGGGAAACTTGTGAAGGGGCACCAAGGCCAAGACCAGGGGCAATGAGGGACCATTGACTTCGTGGCCTCCCTGAGTTCCAGGCCTGCACCCATGCTGACCCCAATCTCTAATGAAATGAATGATACATGTTTCCAGGAAGTCAATTGTTTGTAAAAGAGCATTAAATAATAGCTCTACCATACACTTACTTTTATCATATCATTTCCCTCTATGTGGACTTCATGTGACAATGCCATTAAAATGCACCTGTCATCGATATTAAACATCCCCCCCCCCTTCCACGTCCCGACCCACCCTGGGGTAAAGACGGTTGGATCATAGCGGGGTAGCTAGGCAAAAGCGGTACGCTTGAACTAGCTCTTTGACTAGAACCAAAAAGAGAAACTTTCCACAGCCCCCAGGTACTCTTTTATTTCTCGAGTTAAGCCTACCCTTTGGGCTTAATTTATTTCTCTAATCCTCAGTCCTGAGTTGTTTTTTCCTTTAATTTTTGTTGTTGCTCCTTTCTTGTTTTCTTTGCTTTTTTCGCCCAAAGATTGCCGAGCAGGCTAGACTTCCTGTTGATTAATACATTTAAGAGTTAGAAGTAGTAAGCTACACATAAATGGTCTTTACAAACTGATAGTGATAGTGTGAAAAAACAACATGTTATTTTGTAAAAATAATAGCAGGTATTCGCATACTTTCAAGTAAAATTTCACTCTTAAAGGTACATGTATGGTCATAGATTGGTTTTTGTCAATTTAATGCTTATTTATAGACAAAATTTTAAAGAAAGATACAATAAAAGTCACCTGTGAAAGTTTCAGCTGAATACAGTGTCTACTGGTTGAGAAAACATTAAAAAACTGACATGGTATTTCCATCAAGAACGTCAATTCCATCGACTTTTAGCAAGGTGACAGTGGGTACCAACGTCTGGCCGCAGCCTTTAGCGAACGGACACCAGGCCTTAGAAATCTGTGAAAAGATTCAACCATGAATTGTTTCTCAGATTGAAATTTTGGGGGGTGAAAAAATATCCCAACCATGTATTACTTCAAAGGGTCATTCATTTTTGGATTATTACCAATCTATGACCCTACCTTTAAAACTTAAAAAGAGAAGAATACAAATCTCAAAAGTTTCTTTTGCATGTTTTTTTCACAAAGTTCCCGAGTCCATGGCCTCTCGGAAGCCTTCGTCTTTGCCATGATTTCCCAATATATTGTAGCATGCATTTTTAAATGAGACTGACCTTACATGAATGTCCTGAAGGTGTTGCCCTTGCACCTTCAACAATGAAAAGCAAGGGCTGTGATGCAAGGTTTCTACTTTGCCTTTTTTTTCATACACTGTAATATGTAGCATGCCTGTCTCCTTTTTGTGTTTTAAAGGCAAAGTATACCTTTGGTTTTTTGAACCATTTGATTGTTTTAATCCTATAATGTAGATAATATCCAATGAACCTACATGTAACCTGTGAAAATTTCAGTTCAAAAGGTGGTAGTGCTTTTGAGATATCAACGAAAATCTGGAGTGGCTTACACTGTATGTCCACATGGGAAAATGATCTGTTATTGGATTACACAATCTGAGAAACGTTTCTCAGGTCAAAATGTTTTTGAATTTCTCACTAAAACCACATTCCTTAGAAGGGAATCGTTTCTCAAAATGTTATACTACTTTATCAACAGCTGCTGTGCTTCTTTTAATACCAAATAAGTTTTGATGGTCATTAGTTTTTTTAGTAATTACCAAAGGTATACCCTCCCTTTAGACAGGTGTTTTATGACTGGCCTTGCACTTATTGTTTTATGTGAATTTATTGGGGAAAGAAGGATGCAAGGAGACAGATCTGAAGTTGTCTTTAATTCAAGATCAACAGCTTGATCATCTTAAATGCTTATTATTTACATGTAAGTTTACAAACATACCCATTAGGTTTAATGTGTACTCAATTAAATGTGACGAACCACACCAAAATCAGGCAGTTCTCGGAAGTTGTTGAATTATTTTGTGTCATTTGAAGTGTAGAGGACCAAAACATCAGCCATGAAATCAATGTGATGTGATGTTTTAAAACGTATTGCGAAATATTTATTTATATATCTTTTTATTTGTTAACTTATTTACAGTACAGTAAATAAGGTCTAGAACAAGATAAAAAAAGACAATCAAAAAAAACAAACCAAAACCTAAGGTTTGCCCAAAAGTGAATTCAAACCACTAATCAAAAGAGCAGTCTTGTTACAATAACGATACAAAAAGACAATGTAAAATGTGATGGCACAGTAGCAAAACCACAAAAGAGCCAATTCCAGGGAAAAAATATATACAGTAGTAAAAATACAAACAAACAAACTAAAAAACAAACCTAAGAGAGTATTTTATAGTCTTATACCTAGTGCTGTAGAATCAATGGCCAGCTACCTGAGGCAGGGTTAGAACACTCTAAGTATAGGGAAAATTAATGAAAACAATACTTCAAGGTGTTAGCCGGAGTGAAGGCAGTTTTTTAAAATATCACCTTCATCAAGGCGGATGTGGATTTGTACCTACAGCTCCTATGCTCATCTAGTTGATTCTGAGCAAATGAACCCAGTTTTAACACTTGGGCAGGAAGTGCCTGGTTTTGGGCATGGAGGGCAGCAGGCCTGATACTTCACGGAGGCGTTGCCCCCTGGTCATTTGCTTGGTGCCCCTTTGAAATGTTCAATAGATATTGACAATTTCCTCATACTGGTGCTCTTTACCAAGGTGCCCCTTGCCCTGTCAATTGTCAAAAACGAAGTGTCAGGCCTGGGAGTGTCACATATTTTTGACGACTGATTCAAAACTCTTCTACAGGAATACAGATGAACCATCAGGTGCCAAGGTGTAAATGAGAAACTTCCCTCGCCCTAGCCCCCAAAGAAACTATCCCAGTTGCATTTTTAATTACTCTTGCTAGAAAAACAGAGTTCATTGTACTCTGGGCTAACTGATAAAGTAGGACGTTCACACATCGCGTGTATCTTAATTTCCTTTGGCTGGCACAAGGTTTTGACGTGTGTTTCTTCTTTTCTTTAACACAGTGTGAAGTTCAACTTGACTTGATTAATAAAGCTTTTCAGTGAGCTTAAAGGCTAAGAAACCATTTCCCTAAAAGTTGCACTGCCCGAGGTTGTTATTTAGTTACAATGTACGAGCGTGCGTGCACATTTGAATGAGCAAAGCAACAAGGAACTCAACACTGTACACTGAAATTTGTTGATGAACTACAACTAGGGGACATTGCAAAAAAGTGACAGTGCATACAACAAATTATCAGCTCTGTGCATAAGCATAAGGTCCTTAAATTGCAATTTCATAACCGTTATGATAAAGAAGGGATTGGGTGAAAAATGTGTGAAAATTTGACTAAATAAATCAGAATTCACAAATAAATGTTTTTCTTAAAAAAGGAATGTTTTTTTCTGCCAAATAATTACTTAGGAGACCACTCTTGATCAATAAACACCGTTAACCAGGAGCTCCACAATGTGCGATATTAAGGAATTTGATTAAATCCACACGAACTGCACTATTGATCTTTTAGTCTGGAGCTGACAAAATCATCGATCACCTTATAGTTTCAGTAGTGCTTGGAAGCCATTCTTGTTCAAAACCAACGGAGGTTTGAAAAATGTCAACACAAGATGATTCAGGGCCGAGTGTACTTTTTTACATGTGTTCCTGTACATGTGTACATTCCATAGAGGGGGTTCAGTTCATACTAATGTAAGAAGGGTGTGTCGAACTGTAAGTAAGGGTCCCAACCTTGCCACCATGGGCAGCGCGTCGTATCGATACCTCTCGTCACAAACTCCTGGAAGGGAAGTTGCTGAAAATCAGCCTCTGTTTGAAATCAAATAAAAAACTTTACGTTGAAACCTTTTTCCCTTTTCAGTTCTTGGGAGGTTAGCCGGTGATTTTTTTGTTATTATGCCGAACCGAAATGAAAACAGCCCTGAATGAGTAAACAGACCAGACTCCATCTTTGAAAAAAGTATCCTCTGTTGATGAGCAACATTTGGCAAATTGGGGGCCTAGTATCCATACCACCATGTGACACAAAAAGAACCTACTAAGTTCTCCACAGGATTTTTTCAAAACTGTGGAAGCATTCTGGACCCAAATTTTGAAGTTTTTGGTCGAAGCAAGGTCCTCGGAATGTTTTTTTACTTGGTGTTTATCTTTGGTTTTAAAATCCCTAATGTGCAATCTGGGGTGTTCTACATGTCAATGGTTTTAATATTAAAGATTTTTGTGACTTTGATCTGGAGTCAACAAATGAATAAATAAATAATGCTTTTACATATTTATTATTATTGCTTTTTATTGGCTTGTTGACCGCAATTTTTGTGTATCGGCCCTGACCTGATCAACCAATGAGAAATCGGAAATTTGTCATATAACTAGAATGGCAGTGTGCGTAAATAGACTCAGACTACACCCACAGCATTCTTCTACAGTCACACATTCCCATTTTGCATCCCTGTGGAGACTTCTTCGTTCTTTCCTTTGTCCCTGTACCCAACAACATCCTCCCATATCCTGTTGGTCATTCATTGCATCACACGCGCGAGCGCATCTGCTGCACCCCCTAAAGTTTTGCGGCTACTTCTGGCTCCAAAGCTGGCATTGTGTGTCATTTTACCAAAACTCACCCATTTCATCGCTCTCAAGCATTTTTTTTATGACTGAAACTTTAAATTCCGAGAAGACATTGAGTTACTGTCAGAGAGCATTTAAAGCCAAGTTCAATTGCTTAACATTTCTTACATAAATCGCCATACAAAATTTAACTCGATATAACTCCTTTGTTTGTTTGTTTGTTTGTTTTACATGTATTTCCATTCAAACTTTCATACATACAGATAAATAATGAAAAATGATAAATGCAAATATATCAAAAATTGTAAAACAATACAACACAGTATGAATGGGGGTGACATCCAGAGAAGGACTGGCCTTTTGTAGTGGAGCACCTGAGACTGCGGTCAAAGTAAACAATGTTGGAAAATACAAGCAATGAGTTCCCAGATTGGGTTATAAATGTTGTAAGTTCAAAAATAATGTGAGCCCATTATACTAAATATAAACATGGGCTTCTGGAAAACAGTGGACCCAGTTTGTGTGAAGTGGGCGTGGCTTACAGTGGAACAACTTCACACTTAAGAATTCTTTGTGCACAAAATTCCTTGTTGAATATCCCTCTCTTTAGAAATCCCCTGTGGAGACAAATTGTTCCTATTGTCTGCAGTCTCCATAAGGTAGCGAATATTAAAAACACAGTGTGTGGTGCACTCTCACAAGAGTGTGTGCATTTTAATACAACAGCGCCCTCTGTTGTCTTGGAAAGCTTTATTTTGATTTTTGATGGCTTAAGTACCCTTGTACATGCACGGGCGCACTAAAGTTGTGCATACATGTGCACAATGTGTTCACTATGCAGCTTCATGTACTGTTTTACAGAATATACAGTAACACAAGTTTTGAGATACATGTACATGTAGGGCTTCTTCGTATCTAAAGTTTATAAAACCATTAGAGAAACCAACATTCACTGCAGTTCGCAATAAAATGTGAAGTTTTATGTGTTTCCTAGATTGAGCTGTGTACAATTACAAACTGCTCGGAGGAAGTCCATGCTCTGCATGGTTGTTTTGTAAACATATGATATCATGAGAACACAAGTAGTCCACAGTAAATGAACAGGTGAATGAAGAACTAAATGTACTACATGTGTATAAAGCAAATGTTTACCTAGAAAATGTTGCCCAGTAAAAATGCACTTTACTGAAATTAAAAATCACTGGCTTTGTTCATAAACCTTTTCTTTATACAATGCACTTTCCATTTTTAGCTCTTGTGTATGAACCCCAAAGTGTTTAAACCTGAAATTGGAAACAAGTCTTCTGTGCACATGCATGTAGACCATGTGACCTGTGACATCACAGAGCCTGGACTTCCTGCTGGCAGAAATTGTACAGTTCCCAATGGAAGAAAACATTTAATCTTACATTTTATAAATTGCACTGTGCGTAAAATTTCCCATATGACCAGTGTAGTATCTTGCCTGCCAGAAAGGCCCTGGGATGTACAGGGGTACTCTTTTTGCAAACAAAGGTTACATTGGTCTAAATATCCACTTTTAAATCTGTGCGCTCAAAGTTAATTCAGAAACATAGTTCAATGACATCCGTGTATGGACATGTAATGTCAAAGTATACTGTACATGCTAGTTCAATGTGATGTTAATCGACCTATTTGTGATTCACATTGATGCATTGTCATTCTAATAATAACATACAACTACATTTACATGCAAATGTTCCGACTTGAGTTCCCGACTTGAGTTCCCGATTTGAGTTCCCGACTCGAGTTCCCAACTTGAGTTCCTGATTTGAGTTCCAACTTGAGTTCCTGACTTGAGTTCTCGCCATGAGTTCCCTTTCTTTTAAGAATCTCTTGTCCCAGTTTTGATTACACATAACGCATAACTTTGAGTTGCAGTGTGAGTGTTCACCCTTAATAGTGGTCAGCTGGCCAACTGCCAGTTGAAAACCCCAAGTACCAGTCAAAATTGTGTCCAACTAGTCCAGGTGGCTAGTTTATTACTTCCCACCACTACATGTAAACAACTGATTAACAGAGTTAAGAAATTGCCGCAAAAAGCAGTGCCAGCGTGAATGGATACAGCCCTCATGACAGTTAATCACGTCACGATGTCCAAAAGGTCACCAAAAAAAGTTGCCACGCATGCGCCGTATGGTAGATTTTGCTCAGGACGTCATTAAATAAACAAAGGTTCCCTTCACACGATGATTTTGCTCACGTCTTAAGTCAAAACTTCTGCTAAGTGGAACATGTTGTCGTACATGTACATTAGGTCCAGACCTGTTTGAGAAGATGACATTGGACAGTCCAAATTTTGTTGTCCTTTCAAACAAAGTGCAATTTCTTAAATCTTACAATCATACTAAAATTAAGCAAGGGACCCCTTCTAAATTGCTTTTGTGTGAAAAGGGCTTTACTTGAAATTACGAGTCCCAGGCCGTGTAGAAAGGAAACCTTAGAATAGGGACCAGTGAAAAAGATGGTGGACCAGTGAAATGACAAGCCAACTGGTCCCCCTTGCTAGTCAATAAAAAAAGTTAAGGCTAACCTTGAATGTTATTCCTTTTGAGAAGGGTTTTCCTTGCGGGTGGTGGGGGGGGGGGTTGTACACAGCACTGTATACAAACTGTCCCTACACAAGACTTTCTCTTGAACTTGATTCCTGTTCTGCGGTTGACAATACACAGTCATCTCCTAAGAGTTTGGCTAGCTTTTGATTGATAGTTCCTGTCTCGTGGACTTGCCAGGCCTTGCATCAGCCCCTTTGGGGTAACCCGCTTCACAGTTGGTGAGATAAAGCCCTCAAACGTTTGCTCATTCAGTCGTATATTTTAGCAATTTCTTTCGATAAATAAGATGTGTTATCACCCGTAGAAGTGTACAATAAATGTCAGTTTGTTTGCATTGTACCTGTTTACAGTGACAATCCACTGTAATTACTTATACTGGTATTAAGTGTTATTACGTTAGAACATTACATTGCATGAATATTTGTTAATAAGTGGAAGGGTGTTACTGTTAGTATGTGGTTTTGACCGTGTTAATAATGATGATAAATCATAATAATAATGAAAACTTATAATTGAAAAGATGAGTCTTAAGGTTTTTTAAATTTTTAGATGGGGTTAAAGAAACAGTTGATTTCACTTGTGGCAATTTGTTCCATAGGAGTGTATGTATTTTTAAAGTCAAATTTTGACAAAACATGCTCAAGTATCAATGATAAAGTTACAATGTAATCAAATATACATGTAGTAGTCATTATAAAAATGGTTCCAAGCAATCCTTGACCTAGAATTACACCGAGGCCACAGAGGCCATGGCCTACATGTTGCCCTTGTCTTGACCTTTGTGCCCAGACTTTAAGATTTCCCAATGGTAGTGCCCTTTGCAAAATGAGAATGGCCTTGCCCCGTCAAAGATGAAATTCCAGACCAGCATTCCTCAACTTTTGACGGTACTTTGTAAAATGAGTGTGTTTCACGTTCAGTGATCGTAAATATCCCCCAGTGAAATTTACCTGTTAAAATTTGCTAGATGCATTAGAGCTAGATAGCTCAGTTGGTAGAGCGCCGTTACGTTAATCCAGAGGTTGAAGGTCCAAGTCCCGCTCTAGTCAATTTTAGTTTGCTCAACCCAAAACTGTTAAAAAATTGACCTACATGTAGTGTGGTTTATCACTAGAAGCAAAGTTTGTAAGTTTTGGGAAAAAAATCTATAAAATTTTAATAAAATTGGAGAATGTGAATGAATGAGGAACTTTACAGTGAACACAAATGTTTTTGATCTACCCATGCAGATGAGGCATTTTTTAATTTCTTTGTCATATATTCAACCCCTCATGTGTACTTAAAAAAAACTCATCAGGGTTGGCTCTCTTTCCTGGATTGAAACGGTTCTTCGCCTTCACAACAAAGGCTGCCCAGGGTGATTATTAAAGCAATATAATTCAATAACAGTTATGACACATCATTGTGCCGGATCATTAGCCCCCAGTGCTGGCCCCAATCTCCGTCAGTAAGCTTGTTTAGCCAACAAAGATGACGAGGTCTTAATTAGCGAAGGGGGACACCTGTGGGACTGTTTTGATATGATTAAGGACCCCTCCCCCCCTCCCTGAGCATGGGGGTCAAAGAGTGAAACATACCTCAGGGCTTGTATGATAAGATGAGCGAGGGATATATATGAAAGGAAAATAATGAAATATTGAAGGGTGTTGTTCAGGAGGGAAAAAAATAATAATAATCGCTACAAAAATTGAATACAGCCTTGGGGGTTTTAAAGATACATTCACATTCAGCATCGTGGAAGTGGGAGAGGGAAGTTATGAGGAACTTTTCATATTTTATAGAGGAAAAAAAAGTTTTGATCAAATGTACAATCTATTGGACGGGGACAATTGTTGAAAGAATAATATCAAAACATGCATCATTATTAATCATATGAGTATTTATTCGGCTATATGTACTGCTCGGAATACGGACATGCATACAATATAGTATAAAATACATATAAGACCTCTTGCGATGGCCACCATCACTGAGACCAAACAATGGAAGAGTGTACGCACACAACTCTCGGCCAATAATAGGTCTTCCTTTGACCTCAGTGAGGGCGCTGTTTTGGCTTGTGACATCCTATGCAAGGGGGTCTACATGTATGTACACTTGTACATGTACAGTTTTACAGTGTATGTATTTTAGTATCGGGATGAAAGATTTACATGAAAAAGTTCTTCTGCGCAGTAGGGTTCATTTTACACGCATGACAAAATTATTGTATTGAATGTAAGTAGTAGCCTCTCTCTGTTAACACTCATAGCATGCACATTTAATAATACTACTACTGATAATAATAATAATACGCTGTTCTGATATCAACCCCTTGCATGCACGTCACTCACGGTGACTTTGCCACGCTCTTCATTATGGGAGTCAACTGGTAAGCGTGTGTAAGCTTCGCATCGCCTTAAATTCGCACTACACTTTACAACGGACAGGGACATTTGACTCTCAAAATGGAGCAACCAAGATCATTGTGGATGATGACTTGACATTGGGTCAATATAGTACTTTTATCGCACCCGAGGGCATCTCAAAGCTCTCATTATTTTGTTCTACAAGGTCTGCAGTGCTATTTTTGAAATATGAGACCATTAGCCCATTTGTTTACATAGCACTATGTAATGACTGGCAAGGTGCTGTGGCACAATCTGCAGCCAGCCATACCAGAAAACACCCTTCCCTTAATGATAAGTGTACGGGGGGCTTTTACGTGCATTACACCAACACGCGGGAGCAACCTGTACGGCCTTACGTCCCATCCGAAGGGCGAAGCACTGTGCTGTATCCATAGAACGTGGATAGGTATAAGAGCAGAAATTCTGAAGCCTGTTTAAAAAAAAAATTGTAAGATACGTGTTATGTGTCCGGAACCGCGGAGGGTCTGGGAGAGAGCCCAGTGTGCCTGGAAAACAAAAGAGAGGGTACTCAGTGACACAAATGGTGCGATTTTTGTGACTGGTCTGAAGAACCATTTTTAGGCATTTATTCACTGCGGGTTTTGTGTTTTGGAATGGTCGTCATTTGTGCCCTTCCCTTATCTGGACAGCCTCCCTACACATGCTGCATAATTTTTTGACTGTTGTTTTGACTGTCCATCTATCGCTGTTTGTTTTTTTCTCTGACATTCATCAGCTGTCTGTTTGTTTGTTGCACAACTCAATTCTGAACCTCCACCCTGGCAGTCTTTTCGGGTTACTGTTGCACACCAGGGCTGTTCGCTCAATTTTCCCCCTACACTCTGTGTGTGGTACTGTGTACTTTTCATACCCCACTACCACACTTACATGAACTCTTCCTCTGTTACTTTCACTATTCACCTTGTTGTGGCCATCTTTGATTTTCATTCATTCAAATCAGTGTAATCAAACCGTGGCTGGGAGGAGAAAAAGTCTGGTTCCTTTTTGTACAAACGAATATTAGCATTCAGCACTATAATGGGATACAGGGAACATGACCAAGATGGTGGCAACATGATAAAGGTCTGCCACAAACTGTTCATTACAACCCTGATGATGGTCAGGGGTAGTACTGGCTTGTACACATAGTACTTGTAGAGACAATCTACATGTAGCAACCAGGCGATGAATGTTCAAATCTGAGCTGTTTAGTGTGAGCAGGTGGACTCATAACCATTTCAACCACAGATTTATCTCCCCACAATTGTTCCCTAACACACTGTCAGAACTGTACATGTAGGACATATAGTTCCGTGTACAACTGTTGGAGATGTCGTTGGAGGCACCCGCCACCTCTTATTTCCCAGTGCTCATCATCAACGAGAATGAAACACCCCCAAATGTTTGGGGGAAAGAATTCGTGGAGTTCCACGAACGTATTGATTACCTGTCAGCATTTAGATCACAATTCACGACTGTCTGCACTGGGAAAGCACGCATTTACTGGCGCATCGATCGCCGGCCACAAATCTGCCAGAAAATTTTCATTAGTAACTCAACCTACTTTTATTTGGTGTGGGGAAACTGGTTAGCATCGACGTTTGAATTGGCGGAGTGGTTTCCGCCCTGGAAGAGTATATACAGGGGACCGGCGTGAGTGCGGGTAAACGTGATAGCTTCAGGAAGCCTGCACACTATTCGTGAACTAGTTCAGCTCTGCAGTAATAATCACCTGGGAAATTTAAGCATCTGCTGATACCGAAGACGTAGACAAGTATATTGGAGAGGCGTTGCATCGGGATGGCAGCCAATTTAGGGGTCTATTGTAACGCTTAATTTGTCAATTGTATAAATCACTTGGTGGAACCACTTGTTTTTTTCAGTTCACCTGCTTCTGAAAGGTCAGTCAAGTGAAGAGATAATATAATGGAGGAAAACGAAATTTAAGAGAAAAGAAATTTACAACAAGTTAGAAACGATTGATGTTTGTAACATTTGAATTTTTTCCTTGAACCAATCAATCAAAAGCTTTTCTTTTTTTAAAATTTACTGTACTTTTCGTCAAGTCTCGATGCTGGATCTCGTTCAGTTTGCGGCTGACACTATGCCAAACATAAACTGTGAACAATCATGGATGTTACTGGGAAAAAACAATAAAAAAGAATGTGAGATTCTAATGCCATAGTTCAGGAATAGAAATTCCTGACCCGAGTCTAAAATCAGACCATTTTTGTACGTATCTGCCTTGTGATTAACAAAAAAATTCCTTTATTTTTGTCAGATATTTTACAAATATTGGATGCACATGAGTGCATTGTCGCAGAATATAACCACGTGGTGAAATCTGGACTACTCCATTTCACGGGGCGAAGCCAGATTTTACCAAGTGATTTATATTCTGCGACAATTCTGTGAAACTTACACTGGGCCACGGCCGAAGGCCAGTGATTCTTTGTGTCAGGCCAGTGAACTCGTGACCAGACAAGTCTGGCAGTCCTTTGTTTATCAATTGATTAAAGAAAATACATACTTTTATTTTTGTCAGATATAAAAAAATATAATACACTTTGATATACTTGTCTTTTCGCAGTGGATATTGTTTCTAGAAGCTCGTTGAAATTTTTAACTCCAGGGGTTGCAGATATCAAAATTTGCACTGGACCACAGGCCCAAGGCCAGAGATTTTAGCATCAGTCAAGTGAACTCACGACTTTGTTTTTCAACTGAACAAAAATCTTTAATAACAGAAAGATAGAACATCTACACCCATACTAAAATGTAAATGGGATTACTTGTACTTTGTAGACACTTCCGTGGTTCTAGTTTGGTAATTCCCTTTTTTATTTAAACCAATCATGTACATATAACATGCCCTGGTAAAATTAAACAGTCATTATGTAATTTGTACAAAGTACCATCACCCAGTGTCACAGATAACCTGACAGTCCCGCCCCACCCAAATAACACTCAATTAACAACCCCCAAGTTACAAATCTGATGACCTATTCCCTCTTCTTATCCCATTCTGTCACACATTAACCCATCACCACCCCCCCCCCTCACCCCTTCCCTTTGTTCTCCACTTTAAGACCTCGTCCCTCCACCAGGGTCTTTCTACCCTGGGTTTGTCCTCCCGCATTAGCTGGCTTCCTTGACATTTGATCACAGCTTCCCGTCCATCTTGTCAAATATCAAACACACCCTTTTCATCTCGCACCCCATTCCTGATCCATCCAGCCCTCTCTCTCTCTCTCTCTCTCTCTCTCTCTCTCTTCTGCCCCCCTTCCCATTTTCACTGATCAGTTGGATCTTTTAGCAGCCAATAGACAGATTTGGAGATAAACACACGGACCAGATGTTGGTATTGTCATAATTTTGGCAGGAAGGCATTTGTCATTGGGGGTTCTTTTTATTGAGCTCCCCCAGATGCGACTCTATTGTTCAGCGTTTGCTGGTTAATCCAGCCGGCCTTGTGTCTGTGTGCGTTGGCAAGGGTGTGAGGTATTAATGTTTTAGTCCTGGTGGAAAGTGACTTGTATTGATCCTAAGTACACCATGATGTCTTCTTTTGTGAGAGTATCTTGCCCACTGGAAAGATGGTGATGGTCACTGTGTGCTGTAGTGATTCGCCAAACGTGTGCAGTGTACACACGCAATAGCATCTATGCTTCCATGACACTTGTTGAATACAATTTATGTATGGTAAAAAGGAATTGGCACATGATGCTCTTTACAGATAACTCAGTTTATTTTATCAATTAGGCCAAGAAAAAAAAAAACACTGGTTGATCGTCCCCACCCTCATTCTTTTTTGAAGCCCATCCTTTAAAAAAAAATTCCCATTTTATTCTTGTACACAAAAAGACTCAATTTTATATGTGGTTTGCTTAATTTTGGCACCATTCTTTCGACGATTTATTTATTTACCCATGTTTTAGACTTCAAAGTTCTACAAAGCCAGAAATTTTTTAGCCTGGCTCTTTGTTTCTGGAAAGAAATAATAATTAAATGAACAAAAAGGCTCTCATCATCCTCTCTTTAAAAAACCAAACAGGACGATCAACTGAGGTGTTTTTTACTTGCCTCTAATGAAGCAAATGAGTTCCTAAATCTTCATCAGAGTGCAGACATTGGTACAAGTCCAACACTTTGAGGCTGGAAAGGAAACTAGTTGTGCTGTTTTTGTGGATAACATCATATCGAGAGTTGCTAACCTTTTAGAGGCCATGCATTTCTGTATAATTATCGCCAATCCCATGCACCCAGAGATTTTTTTAACTGTTCCAATTTTTTAAATAATCCAAAACGAAACTTTTGTTTGGTTTAATTGTTATGGTATGTTTACTTGAGAAATATGGGAAATCTGCAATATGACCTTTAACTTTGATCTTTCTTGTTGTGGAGAAAGTCATGTATGTAGGTCAAATCATGTGGCCGCTGTGGGCATTTTGGCAGGAGTTATATGGGAACTGACCTGCAGACATTTACTCTTTTTGTATCTGCAGGAGACAATAAGGAAGATATTGTAGATATTGTCTTCTTTGAGAGGGCAAGGCCGTTTAATTTTTTCATATATAGGCACTTCCATTGGAGAGTCGATGGTAACTTTTTAGAACGGGCACCGAGGCCAAGACTGCGGCAACAGAGGCCGTGGCCTTCGTGTAATGCCAGGCCTGCGACACACAGACTACACATGTTTGAAATGTTGCCTTTGTGTTTTTATTTGGGTTAATTATTTAGGCCCTTTTGGTACTGAAACTACTGGGGTGTGTACACGCATGGAATTTGTGCGTGCAGGACACAATGTTCTTCCATGAAGTAATGAACCTGTTTGTGATTGGTATGAACACATATTCATAATGTGGGCTATCCACTCCAGTGTCAACCCCCTAGTCTCAATATGTGGGGGAGTTTCTACCAGAAGGAGGAAGTGATTACACTCTCTTTTAAGCCTGGGTACTGCAGAGAGCTACCACCTGTTCAAATAATGACATTATCAATTAGCGGACTTTTCAAATCAGTGGTGGAGGGGGGGGGGTACAAAAACCTGTGCTGCAGGACAATCGGCCAAATCGCCTATTTCCACCGCTCCGAGCAGGCCATGTGTTGTCTGTATCCTATCTCGTTGCCGTAAACCTGAAAGGGAACAGCAGAGTGCACTGGAATGCGTCAGTAAATGGACCACAGCAGGATGTTTCAAAGGTGCGCGCTCACCCCCTACACAGGCTTTACTGGCACGGTGACTGCTCTATGCTCCGACACCAGCTATGTTCCGATAAGCCTAGGTTCTGATAACCCATCGTGATCTCCACTAGGGTTAGTGTTTGGGTTAGAGCATGTTAGAGATAGGGTTATCATAAGGAACATGCATGGGTAGGCGTGTTGGAAGTTCGGAACATAGGGATGTCGGAACACAGGGGTGTCGGAACGTCTACCACTGGTGGAGGGAGCCTTCCTCCATGCTGGTTCAATCAATGGCAAAAACTGAATCACTTGCAGAAATCTTCATAGTTTTAGAGAATTTGTAGTGTCAATATGTAGACATTTCATTTCAAGCAGATAATTTTTTGTATTTACAACACATTTTTAATGGAAAAGGTTTACATTTTGCTCTTTTGGAATAATTCTTACAAAGAAGTATTCCGAGACTCAAGTCAAAGAGAGAGAAATGGACATGACATCAACATGTACATTTAAGAGTCTTAGTAAAGTACATTACATGTCCGTGTCTCATTCTTTTACTTGATTCATAAATCATTAGTTTATTTTCAAAGTTTTTATTTGTCTGGTTTGTACTATGTCCATATACTTACCGAAGATGCAACAGTCATGGTTTGGTTCCTTTAAGATTACTCGTAGAGCATATGTGCACAGGGACTGTACAGTACATGAAAAAACAACTTGCAGTAGCTTGTTCAAACTAACAAGGGGGGTTGGCTGCGTGTAATTTCCACTGTATTTGGCCCGCGTGTTTGCTTAAGTGAGGGGGGGGGGGAAAGTAGAGCTTTAGTCAAGAGGTATGCCAATCTTGCCAGCGTTTGCTTTAGCGAAACCTCCGGAATGAAAAGGCCGGGGAATCGGACGGGTGGGGGAGGAGGACACGGAGTGCGTTTCATTAGATTGGAGATGAGTAGATTGGGAGGATTTGGAGGGGCAGCTTTGAGCGGTTGGACTCAAGCAGGTTGAATGTTAATGCCTTTTTATGATGTTTCAGGGATTAAGTTTCAGTGAGGCTGATGAGAGAGACCCGATGACTAACAGGCCCACTCCCCTCCACACCTTGCCTTGTGCAAATGTCTCCCACCGAGGAATACATGCATAATACGCTGAACTTGACGGCCGCTCCCAGACCGTCTCGTCTTGGCGTTCAGCGGCCAATTTGTCAAAAATCCGAGTGTGCCGTTTCTTATTCAAGGTTGACAAATTAGTGTAAATAAAATCTGCTAAGTGTTTACTAGGATGGTTACATGTACCTGGCTTTTAACTTTAATCATGAATATAGGGCCCAATTTGATAAAGCTGTTAAGCAGGATATACTGGTTAGCAAAATTTGCTTACAGTGTCCCTGTTTTAGCGAAGCAAAATTTTCTGTGATAAGCAAGTTTTTGTGCTTGCAGGCTTAATGGAATTGGGGTTTTTTGGACGCTAGGTGGCAGCAGACTTACCAGGTAAATCCATTGTTCTCGGCAATGTGCGCATGCTTAGAATTACGTAAACAGTGGAATTTTAGCTGGTATGTCTGCTGCCATCTAGGGTTCAAAAGTCTCCCCTTTGGCCCTGGTGTATGATGTAGGATTCCGATGAAAAATTACTGAGGAAGGTCTCTAAATTCTAGAGAACAACTAGGTTCAGGGAAATGCGAAGAACCAAAAACAAGGTTTTGCTTCTAAGTAGATTTTTTTTTACAGTGAAGTGATGAACTGTTTCCCTTGTTCAGCATAGCTAAGTCAAGGCCCAAATTGTTTTACTGGACTGCTGGCCCGAGGCCAGTGATTTCAGCGCCAGGCCAGTAAAATCAAGACGGGACAAATCCGGTGGTCTTCATGTTTTTCAATTAAAAAAATTGTGTTCAAGTGCTGAGTTTGAGTCTCATATATCTTTCAATTCTGCTGAGTATCACCAATGAAACAGAAGAGGTAAATCTTCTCTTAGTGTTTGTTGAAACAAAACAGTTGATATGATAAAACTGAGTTCTCATTTTGATTCTGGTATTGCAAATAAAATTCTGGTCCAGTAAAGATGCTGAGCTACAAGCCCTGCAAGTCTAGTTTATTTTCCCCCCAAAATCGAACCATATCATTGCTTTTCCAAAATCCCCGTATTTGCTAACTCGATGTTAGCATTCAGTGTGCTCAAAACATGTTCAGTCAGGCTATATTGCTGTTCAAGAGTTGCTGGGCGGCATCTTTCCCCGGAGCGAATACACGGCAGTGAACTTCACAATAATAATGAATAAGCAAAAAAAATAATCTCATTAATTTCTGTGTCCATTATAATCATATTTTCACAGGGAGGATGTATTTTCTTTCACAGATCTGTATCAGCCTAATTGAACGTTTGTGTGTTTGTAACCCGTCTAAAGTTCTTGCTCTTAATTTACATGTAACTTTTTCTGTCTCCAGGAACTTTCACAATCTCCGTCCTTATAAATGATTTCCTTTCTACATTTGCATGTTTTCCTAACAAATTTAGCTGTTTTCCTGACGCTAATTCTACACTTTTACCGAGTTACTCACGTTGCGGTGTGTACAGATTTTGCACACATAATATGCAAATTGTAACATGTTTACAAACGGCAGTTTTAGGTGTGGTGAGTTAAGATTTTGCCCTTAACTTTCGGCCATTTCCAATCTCCGTTCACTCTCTAGCCTCCATTTAATCTAATCCACCCTCTTGATTTCCTGCTCGTTCATCACCGTAATACAATAATCAAACAAGTCGAGTAAATATTGAAAATTCATAATCAGGGAGACAGAAAAAAAAAAACGAAAAAAAAAAAAACTACCAAGGGTAAAGCAAATTTGCCATGTAATGCCATTTCCCACTGACTTGAGGACAAGATCTTAAACCGCCGACGACATGCACATCGTCATTCAGGAAATGTCATGAAAGAAAGTCCCTGCTCTGGTCCAGCCAACCTCGAATTCGGAAACAATAGCTTAAGTGCCCACCCGAAGAAACTTGATACTGAAACCATATTGGACCTCTTTGCTGAAACTCTCGAGCGCGAGCGCGGGCCGCGGCAAACACATAAGTGCCTGCATGTGTGTGTATAGGAACGAGCCACTGATAGTAATACGGTAAATGTATGCCATACTCATAAAACTAGATGGTTTGCCGAATGATTCAGAGGGCAGTTTCTCAACTTCTTCTTAGAGGGACCCACTCAGGGCTAATGGAGAGGAGAGATTACAAACTGGGGCAGCTGGCTTGACAGAGCACATGTGCATGTATGATTACCAATGGCATTTGTGCCGGGGATGACAAGAATGCTGATTTTTTTTTCCTTGTTTTTTTTTTTTTTTTTGCTCTCTGTCTTCCTTTCTCCCTCTCTTCTTGTCTTTCTGTTGTTATATCGTGGCTTTGGTGCGATTTACGAGAATCATGATCACGTTTTGTGTGATTAGGGGAAGCATGTGTCCAGCGAAACAATATGGAGCTGATGGACAAGGCCGAGCTCTAAGTCCTCTTGAGCTGTACGCTTGACAAAGCACATATGCACAGGGTAGGCTGGAGTGTTGAGAGATCGGCCTGAGCCCAAGACTACAGCTTCCCATGCTTCTAATAGCATTGTTCTTGCTGTCTCATTGTTTTTCATTATGACTGGCTCTTTAGGCCTGTACTGTACACGTATGTGGGAGTGCGGTCTCTGTGCTGCGTGCTTTTAAGTGTTGAGAGATTGTATGCACAATGATATGCAGTGTCATTGATTTTTTGAGCGTACTGGCCCCCTCGTTTAAAGATTACGATTGATCAAAATTATTCGTGAAAAGAAGGAAGAATGTCGACTTTGAATGTGCTAAAAATCTTGCATAGTTTTATCCACATAATGGTTTCATGTTTCAGAATACGTGAATCGTGAGAGTGTTCGCTAGTACTTGTTGTATAATAACTAGTTTACATGAAGTGTTCATTGACATCGTCTCCTGTAAATTCTTCAGTAAAATGAATGCATCTCTTTTGATTTTGACTTTATTCAACTGTGATATAGCTTTAAGGCCATGTCACATGGGGCAATTTACTGGCAACCAGTTCCAGGCAATCTCCAAGAAGGAAAATCGTTCACATGTCAATGTCCCGCATAGTTCAGGACAGTAAAAGTGTGTAGAAAAATGTCTCTTGTGTTTTTATCTCTCATGCATGAATCGTTTTCTCAGACTTCTGAGGGTTGGTGTCCGATCGCGAATGCTGCAGCTAGAGATGCGGTTGGTACCCGCTGTCATCTCGCTAAACGTGGATGGATTCGATGTTCTTGTGAAAATACCATGACAGTTGTTTGCTGTTTTTCTCAGCAAGTTGACACTATATTCAGCTGAAACTTTCACATGTGACCTTTATTGTATCTTTCTTGATTATTTTGCCTATAAATCAGCATTGCATTGATGAAAACCAATTGTGAGAATTCAATGTTTTTATTGAGTTCTAATCAAAGGGAGCATTTCAGACAGGAATTTCACAGGATGCTTGCTATCATTACCATACAATGTTTAAGCAGAAAATATTGCTTGAAATTTTCTGCAGAGCAAAAAATAAGGAGGATACCATTACCCTAATCCTGTGAAAAAAAAATCCACTTTGGCATATTACTCGGGTGGGCTTCAAACCCACGACCTTAACCATTCTAGAGCAGATGTTTTACCACTTGGCCACCGAAATTGCCCAGTAGCTAGAGGCAGTTCGATTCCTTTTATTTTAGCAGGAACAATTTAACAGATGTTAAATTTGCAGTGGGGATCAAAGAATATTATTTGGTTTCAACCCATACTCGGTACTTTTCTGAATGACACTGCTGCATTGTTTCTGAACCCTCTAGTTTGAGGGAATCTGTAAGTCCTTTAGGAAATTATAACACTCTGGTATTTCATGTCTGCTCTTGCCCCCCCCCTTCATTTGTCAGGGTTTTTCCAGTGATTATTAAGTCACTCCCCTGTAATGTCTTCCTTGGGTCCTCTTTCAGACATGTACACTTTTTTCGAACTGATTCCCCAATTGGTTTTTGTAACCCCAAACCATTTTCGTTTGATTATCATGTCCCGCTGAATCAGTGGACCAATCAAGGTCTTGACTGGGAAACGAAAAGAAAAAAAAAACACCACCAAAATGCCTTTTAGCCATTTTGGCATGGCAAATCAATTAGTGCGCCATTGTGTAAGGCGACAATGCTAACTACCAGTCACAGTAATTGAAAAGTTATGAATGAATGCTTTGGTCATGATACAGTACTTCAGATGGTATTGCCATAAAAAAAAAAAATGTGTACATGTATGCCCCAAAACAGCCTAGGCAGAGTTGTAACATTGCAGCACTGACAAATTGGCAAGTGGCATTTAAGTTCCAGATATCAAATTTATACAGTATGTGTGTTGCACAATGCGTACGCACATTTAGGTCAATGAATGTGACGCATGTACATGTATGCTGTCTACCCCTTTGGAGAATTTTACAATGAATCAAAATCCATTTAAAATACAAGTGTATGCACTGTAAGTTATGCGCAGCAAGAGTGCCGCACTTATAGTATCCCAACTCCTACCTGTGGCCATTCTTCCCGATAGACTGAAAGATTCCGACTCCCCCCCCCCCCACAAGCTTTTTACCTGTCCCACATCCCACTCGTGCCAGTCTCGTTCACCTCATTATGTATGTACACATGCCATCCCATGCACGTTTATGTGTGTATCCCGTAAAAGCGGCCACTTGACCGTTTTTTTGTGCAGCCTCGCAACCCTATCACAGCAAGCTGGCAATTTTGAAACGTCGCTGACTGACATCAAGGCTGGTCGGACTGCCGCCACGACACAGTTCCAGATTGGGTCTCCGAAAATGCTTTCCATTGGGGAGCCTTGTTACGTATTTTGTAAAACTTTAGACGGCATTCGTCCTGTGGTGGTGGTCACTAATTGATTCAGAGCTGAAGGAGTTGTGGGGGTACGATTGCATGGTGTCCTTCCCCTCCTGTCTCTCGCTAGGCTATTTTCTTTTATCCCCTCCCAATTGTTTTCTTTTCATTTTGGTGCATGTCGTCCTGAATGCCCGTCTGTGTTTGGGTCTGTTTATCCACCCATTGGATATTCTTGTTCCGAAATCGTTCAGGGTTTTGAAACTTGTTAGACTTGCTTGAAGTAGAATTCGTAATAGGAAAGTTTGGGAATTTTGTTAAAGGGTGGATCCGTTCTGCCAAGTGGTTGCCGCATCTATGGATGATGCAACTGTGACGTTTTGCGGTTTGCCTAGAAGCTTGTTTCGGTTTCTACCTCTCTGGCAATGATTGAACAATTCTTGCAATCATTGTTGCCGTAAAAGTGATTTTTCTTGATGAAGATGACTCTACAAATAAAGGTAAAAGGGCAAACATGAAACTTAAAATCATTTGACACAACCATGCCACAACTAAAAAGGGCAAGGGCACCAATGTGTTTTCTCCTATGAGGAAATTGTAAAGTTCTATTGGAACATTTGAAAGGGGCACCAAGGCAATGTTCAGGGACAACACAGGCAATCGCTCTGTTGCCCCATGAAGTATTAGGCCTTTTAAAAGTATGTACATGTACATGATGGCGAAATTTGTTTCCCTAATTAAATATCAGGAATAGCACAACACTTTACTTAATGGTACAAACCATCTATGCTTTATGTGTACACACAAGTAGTGCAGGTACAATGTACATTTTAGTTTTAATAAAAAGTGTGTCCAACCTAAGGTATTAAACATTTTGTCAGAAGTGTGTCAAACATTAGCACCCAGGCCGCCTGGATTTTGTGTTTTATGACGGCATTTTGTGACAGAGTAATTTATGAGGACTAATTGTGGCAGTGTAAAAACTTCACTTTAGAAAAGCTTCGACTAGATTTAAAAAAGAAACATAAATTGTTTGAAATATCAACAAAAAAACAATCGTCGTGGAACTTTGGTGTACGTGTCATCTTGAAGATGACTTGAGGATATAGGGCAATTATGCCAACCTGCAAAAGTGAATAAATGCTTCTGTGTCAATTTTATTTGCCTAATAAATATTGTTAAAGGGAGGGTGTAGCTTTGGTAATTACTCCAAAAATTAAATACCATAAAAACTTACTCAGTAAGAAGCACTGCAGCTGTTAATAATGTGTATTACATGTATTTTGAAAAACAATTCCCTTTTATGGAATGTGGTTTCAGAGAAAGGGATTTAAAAAAATTCAATCTGAGAATGAAGCGTTTCTCAGATTGTGTATTCCAATTACGGATTATTCTTCCTGCGCTATCTCAAAAACACTATCACCGTTTGAAATGAAATTTTCATAGGTTGGTTTTATTGTATATATTTACATTTATGTAGGATTAAAACAATCGAATGGTTCAAAAAAACAAAAGTATTCTTTGCAGTTAAGATGTGTACACATAGGTTTGGGCTGTTTACAAATACAGCGCTACTGTGTACCTTTCTAAATTCTCTTCTCCACAGCTAAAGTGCTCAAATTAATCCATGTGGACAATCACAAATCTATTTGTGTCAAACTGACACAGTTGGAAACAAGAAGGGGGAAAGAAACAAATGAATATTTATCGGGAAGCTGCCAGAACCTGCTTGGAATAATATTCTGGCTGTGGTGCTAACAATATTTGAAAATCCACTCGGTAATTTTAGCCATAAAAGCACAATGGCTAGGGGCTATCATCATTTAGTAATAAACGTCGTCTTAGAAGGAAATGCAACTGAATCCGGCTTTATACCCGTGGGCCAAATCTGTTTGTGACACTGAGAAGATTTGATGCAATATCTGGAATCACGCCGGAGCAGGCCGTGCCCTGTGTGTGGTTTGCAACTTATGAAACGCAATCCGTGGGCCGCGTAAAGTGTGCGTCTCCTGACAGATTGGCAGAAGGAGAATGAGTCCGAAAGTGCTGCATGGGGAAGCTTTGTACACATGTCGCTCGCACAGCAGATGCACGTACACAAACACTTCAGACTCGGCATTAGGATAATGTGTAAAAATCCCACACTCGAGAGTTAACAACCGTAGAATATTTTTCTGGACTTCTACAAGTGTCTGACTTGATCAGGGAGGCAACAAAATTGCTCTATGGATGCACATGTGCACTTGGGCATGTACTAAAAACATTCATAAGTGCACACAGTGAATTCTAAATATAGTTTTGGCATGTATTTCCTCCCAGAACAACCTGCATCAAGTTACATAAATGTAAAAAAAGTTTTAGGTGCGGACTTTTTTTTTGTATTCAAAAGTTTAGCGAAAGTTTAGCGAGTTTGTAGAGGACTTGTGGATTGGGATGGAAAGCAACATGAAACACATTATCTAGAGAATAAATACATGTGTAATTTGTACATACAGTATGGGCAATTGCCTCTTTGCCCCTGGTCATCCTTGCCTATTAAAGGTAGGGTCATCGTTTGGTTTTTGTCAATGTAATGCTGATTTATTGGCTACATTATCAAGAAAGATACAATAAAAGTCACCTGTGAAAGTTTCAGTTAAATACAGTGCCTACTTATTGAGAGAAAAAAAAGCAAAGAACTGTCACAATTTTTTCATTTAAGAATGTTGAATCCATCCACATTTAGCGAGGTGACAGCGGGTACCGACCGCATTTTGAGGGCAGCATTCAAACGGACACCGCGGAAAATCTTCAAAGTCGCCTGCAGGCGATCTTTGGAGATTCATATTTTTTGACATACTTTTATTGATTTATATTCAAGGGGGGCACTTCAGAAGCAATGATTTCTCAGAATGCTTACTACCATTTCCATCTTTTTAGTAAGTAGGCTTTCGGAAAAAATTGCACCATTTCTTTTGAGCATATTTCTTGATAATCAGGTGTGGAGACCAGGCTACATTGATACGGCACTCTGCTTGTCGATCAAAACGTCGGCAAGGTTTCAAATGTCTGACCAAGTGTACGATTTTGTACAGTATGCAAAACATACTGAGGTTTTCCATTACAAAATTGGGCTTGTGGCCATTTAAGAAAAGCACGACTGGGGAAAAAAAAATCAGAAAACATTTTTGCCAATATCAGATTTCAAAGTTGTAGAGTTAATGTGTATGTTGCCTGTGATTGTGAATTCTGTGAACATATGTACACAATATGTGCTGTTCAGCCAACTCATTTGTCACTGCACAGCACATTTCTATTTTTTGTGTGCTGTGTGGACACCATTAACTAAACTTTCCATTTTAACCGCACTATTGAACTTGCTCATCTTAGTGTACACGTGTACATTTAAACTTCACCGGCTCGATCATAACCACTAATCTCAATATGTAATGTATCTATTCCCTTGCGTATTGCAAGTAACTTTCTCTTGGGTCGGGTTGAATTGATGGTATCACTGCACTCTAGCGTGCCCCCAGATGATCCCATTTAGACATTTTCCTTGTCATCACGTCCAATATTCTATTCCCACTTGTGGCATCTCTCTGGAGGGGCATTATGAGTAATACGCAAAGGGTGCTATCCGAGAAACACCTCTGTCATATTAATCCAAAAACCCTCACTGCCCCACCGATATTAATTGGACTTGAGTTTCATCGTAACAAAGCATTCCATGAATGGGAGGGTGGAAAATTAGATAAATTAGCATATGTAACGAGGTCAGCTGCAGCAGTCCGCACTTTTGCCATGGTTTCTCTTTTTTTCTTCCCCGACTGCTTGCACTTAGAGGTCTTGGCAAACATAGGAAAATTAATCTACCCACGCCTGTTTGTTATAAATGTAAGTTAGACAGGAAAAATAAGTAAGAGTAGGGCTAGTCCTAACAGAATAAGAAACAAAGAACATACGGTACCTGATGAAATAATAGTAATGTCCCCCATAGCAGAGGAGGAAGTGCATTGCAAACCAAATAATACATGATGACATGCTTGCTCTGAAAGCTCTGGGCCTGATTTGATGGGTCTGCTTACCGCGGAACTCTGCGGAACTCTGCGCGTGAGGTCACCATTCTCTGATTTCATGGTAAGCGCTGAAATTCTGCGAAGAATTCTGTAGGCGAAGAATGCGTAGGACTATGGTGTACGCACGTGCGCAAGCTACACTTGCTTGTGTTTTATAAGCACAGATTTTCTTGCTTACAGTATGCAGAGCCATGATATTGGTCCCTGCTGCTACAATGTACATGTTCACCACGCAAAGAATAATAACAAAGGAAGCGCAACTCCAAAGAAATGACGCTATTACCCCGGTCACTGGGCCATTTATTTCATTCCTTTCAAACCATCTCAGCTGCCTGGGGAGTGTTACAGCCAGTGCTGCCATGTAGCGCACTAAGCTAATTCAATCACATGACCCATCTCTGCCCTCACAAGGGTCTCGCTCAAGGACACCATGTGTCATGACCGGGATTCAAACCCAAAACCTGATGACTTAGCCGCCAGAGCTTGAGTCCTTTGCGCTAAACCGCTTGACCAGGACACGCCACATAAATTTCTTTGCAATTTGAACATACATGTGTACATGTACATGTTTAATATCAAGAAGACCATGTGCTGTACAGGCAAGGTCAACCAAATTTTAGTGAGCCATTATCATTAGGGAAATTATTAATTTAACAAACTGAACCCTGTACATGAAATAAACTCTACAAACTAGCAAAAAGAAATGTCTGTATCCATATACTACATGTGTTACTTGATACAGACCAGATGGGCAAATTAGACTGTAACACAACCTTATGTGCTAATGTCTGGCAGGCCAAAACGAATTCAAAGTTTCCAAGATTACAAAGAAAGATTTATCGTGTGCATCAATCCAGTTTGAGATTGAGTATTAATGTAACCTGTGATTTAGAGGAATTGTCTTTCGATGGAGATTGCCCAAGGACCCCTCAGATAAACTGACATTCATCTTACATTTGAAGTGTACGGTACGATAACCGCTCATAAATATATGTACAGGACATGTTTTAGGGAAGAAGAAAAAAAACGGACCACAGCATTAAGGCAACGAAAGTCAACTGAAAGATGGATTGTTGAAATTAGTCCAGGATGGGTAATCCTGAGTGAAGAGATGTGGTTTTAACACATTACAAGTGTCCGAGATCTAAGAAGAAGAGAGTCATCATGAACGGAAGACGGAGTGCTTCCTTGACGGTTCCATCCGATATTTGAAACAGTTTGTTATAGACGCATTCCCATACAGCTTTAATGTACACTAGGAGCTGTCATTGGGAAGGGTGCTTCATGTAACTCTGCAGATGCCAATACATAGGGGTATTTTATTTGAAAATACCGTTTAATTCAGTGAAAACAAAGAGTGTCAAGTCGGAATTCCCCGGATGGCTATTTGCCGTGATTCGATACAAACTATTCTGGAATCGGTCACAGGGCAATGTCGCCCAGGACAATAACGACCGACCTATATCTGTCAGCTGAAAAACACCTCCTGCCGACACGGAGGGCGGCCTGCATGTATGCAGTTAGCAACAAGGGGGGTTTGGGGAAAAGCCGAAATAAGGTTAACTGCCATCTGTGTTCCCATTGCCATAGCAACGCCGTAGCAACAGGGAGGGGAGAAAACCCAAAATGAGGTTAACAGCCACCTGAATCGGCAAACCTTAGGCAAAACAATTAGGGAATACGTGCCACACGGTTTGTTAGTAATTGTCTCATTCTAGCGCCAACAGCACTTACTGCACACGCTCTGTGTGCCCCCCGATATTGGCCGGTATTGATCAGCATCGATTAGGGTCGAACAACTGCCACTTTTAGCATACGGCAAGTGCCGCCTCCCCCCGGATCTTGATTTTGTTTTCTCTTTAACTGTCACTTAGCTCCTTTTTTTCCCTTGCCGACCATTGGGGGAAGACTTTTCCCCGTCAAGACCGTATCGCTATCTTCCCTGTTCACCCTTTGATATTTTGCTCGGATGAAAACTGATAAACTGCAGCATCCTAACACAACACCAAAGGGACAGCGCTGATTCGATTTGGGCCGGCGCTGGTTCCTGACCAATCACATAATGATGTAGTTATCATGCCTAATGAGGAAGTCCCTCAGGAGAACTTGACATTTGAGAAAAGAATTACCAGAGTGCTGATACTTTTGTTTTTGTATTTTTTTGTCTCGTGTGTTTGAAGACAAAGCTCAATTACACATTTCTCCTTTTTTTCCCCTTCAATATTGTATTATGTCTACAGTGTGCATTGTGTGCCAATGTTGACATACATAGTTTGCAGTAGTTGATGCCTGCAAACAAAATCTTGCAGTGTAAATTTCAGTACCTGTACTTAAGAGATCCATACTCGGCGAATGCAAAATGAGTTCATGAATAAAAGCGCTAATTTGGTTTGTACATTGCACTGTGTGTACATGCATTGTATGCACATGGGGAAACAAGTTGTTTTGACTACTGTGCGTCTCTGTGCGGTAAATCACTGTAGAATGAGCTGTAAAGAACACTCCGCTGATTGTGAACGAGGTGGCCGTGCCATGTTTTCCAGCAGTCCAGGGTCCAATTTCCTAGAGCTGCTTAATGCGCGATAAGTAGCTAAGCACAACAAAGTATGCTTACCAGAATAGGGGGCACCAGCCAAAATGCCATTTCTCAAATTATACAATCTGTGACTGGTATCCTGCCTAGTTTGTTTGCAGCAATATTTTCTGCTTTGAAGCAGCCCTAAGAAATCAGGCCCTGTGTACATGTACATGTAGGCCATACGTACATTAGCTTTGTTTTTTTGAAGATATCCGAAAACATGAGGATTTTAAGAAAGTCACTTGCAAATGCTGCAAGTAGCCACATGTCCTTTCATGTATTGGTAACACATTTAATAAATGTTGTAGAAACTTTTTCCTTTTTTGTCGTTCATAAACCCCTGCGATGCCATTTACTGTTAAATTGTCTTTGGACGCCCTACGCTGAGAAAATGTGTGTACCTCTTTTGCAATGTTGGTTGCATACTTTTTTTCAAAGCTAATAATCTTTCCAGACGTTGAAGAGCTAATGTTTTTTTGTTAATTGTTTTGTTTTTACACTACGAAAATGCAACATTTTTTGTACACTACCTTATATAGAAAGTGTTTTATAACTGGGGATTCCGAGTCCATGGGTCATACTGCCTAAATGGACATAGTCATGGCAGTCAGGCCTGTCCGAGGATAAAACTTGTTTCACCTGTTTTTGCAACAAAAAAAGTTTTTTGGGTCTATTGGTTGCAGACCTGTGGGCCATTGGAGGGTTTTAATTCTAACTTGCGTGAGTGATTTACTAGGATTCCCCTCTCTAATCAGATCCAACACCATTACGGTAACTCGGCACCCAAACTGCTGGACTCTGATACCCGGGGTTGTGCCTGATCCCATGTAAAGCATGTATTCAGTTTCCTAGTACAGTCATCGGTCCAGAAGAATCAAATAAAAACATGTTGTTGAATTTTATTTATTGCTTTATTAAAAATCAAACATTGCAGCCCAAAGGCTGAATTGAGTTCAAAGTACAGCAAAACTCATCACAGATTTAAAAATTGCACAAAAACATAACAAGATACTTTACAAGACTAAAAGAATACATGTACATTCATTAGAGATTAAGAAATAATTAAAAAAACACCAAACATAAAATACAATTCAATATAATAGACATTATAATTTATTATTGAACAAATATACAGATAATGAGACGATTGTGAATTTATTGATTGAGCAATTATGGAGGATGCAGCTGTTTTTGTAATGGTTTGTCCTGCATTTAAAGGCAGTGGATACTTTTGGTAATTACTCAAGAAATACATTACCATTAAAACTTACTTGCTTAGGAGCACCTGAGAGTATAAAACATTGTGAGAAACGACTCCCTTGAAAGTAATGTAGTTTTTGAGAAAAGGGTGATTTCTCACTAAAATATTTGAATCAGAGAAAGGCTTCAGGCATGTCAGGCATGAGGCCTTTGTCAGGCATTTGAAAGCACACAATTATCTGCAATAAGGGTGTTTTTTCTTAATTTTCATTAATTTTTGTGCAACTTCGATGACCATTTGAGCCCAAATGTTCAAATGTTTGTTATTTTATGCACATGTTGTGATACACCAAGTGAGGATACTAGTCTTTGACATTTACCAAAAGTATATCCTGCATTTTAAACTGAACAGAGTCTGGCAGAGTTTCTCAAGTTGTTATTTCTAGGTGGAAGGAGCCAGTGTCCATACTTGTCAGAGTTGAGAAGTGATGTACCATAATTAACAAGGAGCTGCTCGAGTCTCACTGGAATTGGGGGGCAAGCCAAGCTGGATATGAATTTCTCTAGAAGACTTAGCTCGACAGTTGTCAAAAGTCAATATTATTTTGATGGGTTGGAGAATGTTTGTCTCTTTCATGGTTTCATAACACACATCCTCATCATTGCAGGTGTTTAAAGGGGGGGGGCTCCAAGGTCAACCGTCAAATTAAGTTTTGTGACGCTCTCGTTTTCCAACAGATAGAGTCCTCGTAAAAGTTTGGGAAAAATTGGAAGTCCCCAACCTCCTGTGAAAACAGTGTAAACATTTTTGTAATACACTTTTACTTTAAAGCAAAATTTGAAACATGATGTCATCAAACGTTTTTGGATTTTGAAAAAAACTTGCACTTGAACGGTGTCAAACACAGTGGCATTTGAAACTGTTTTAACAGGAGGTTACAGACTTGCACTTTTTTCTCAATCTTCTTTAGGACTCTATCTATTGGAAAATGAACGGATCTTAAAACTGAATTTGGCCTTAAAGACCCTCATTAATGTATGTACAGCATGTCAGTGCAATACCTAAAGTGTAGGTACATAGTAAATACCTAGACAGAATAATGGTGAACTTTTGAACACCGACACTTCACATCTGCTGTTCGCTGACCCGGGGGGATGTGGTCATTTTGGAGGAAATCTACCAGAAATGACTCAGATAACCTCTGTTAATACCGTGACCAAAGGCCCTTTTTTATTATACTGATATACTTTCAGAAACAAAGACAGCTTAATCAGCAAGACAACTGAAAAGACCATTGTGAACTTGAAGGATTTGAGCTGCACATAACATATGTACAGTGTATATGTTGTACATGTACATGTACGTGCACAGTAAAGCACAAAGTACTGACCACAGTCGAGCTCAAAGATTATAAGGGGATACGTTCAAGGTATATGAACAAGAATATGGACTTAACATGGACTAAGTACGTTCTAGTTGGAAAAATAGTTAAATATCTTTAGTCACTCTACCGCCCGAAACTGCCTGGCCATTTACTCACTGATCTTGCTGAACTGCCTGAAACCACCGAGATTACAAAACACTTTGTATTTCAAGTTTTACACATCATGCTAGTGGGTAACACCAAATAGCCGTCAAAAAAAAACGCGATCTGACGACTTTGATGGTTCAAAATAACCCATGGTCACCATTGACAAAAATGGAGTAATCTACTTCCAACAGTTCAATGGTCGGAAGTCCAATTCACATTTAATTTCTCCGTGTTGTACAAGGCCTACAGACTGTATTGATGTACAATGCATTTTATGCACAATAATGTATACAGTGACGGCGACCATGCTTTCTTTCACCTTGCTTTCACCATGGTGTTTTTTTTTTTTTTTTTTACACATTATGGAAAGGAATTGACATTGTAAAGTGCTATTGGGTAAAACTATTTCTGAATATGATGTCACACTAGAGGAGGAAAGTGTAGATTAATTTTTAACAATTGTAGTTGTAACAGTAGATTTCTTTTTGAATCTACAGGCTACTGTAGATTTGTATCTGATCTACAGAAAATTTATAAATTTTGAAAGACACATCTTGAATGAAATAGAGTCGGATTTGCTTATTTTTGAGTTCGAGGGAAAATTTGAAGCAATAATCTTGCAAGTAATGCAAACATGCGTGTACATTTTGTATGATAAATAATCGATTTGTACGGATGTCATTTTACAAAATACATCAAAAGGACACAAATGAACAGATGAAATCAATGGTTTGGGGGAAATATTTTAAGTTAGAGAATAGACTGGTACCTGTGTGAAGATTTGTGCTTACAATGTACTTACCATTGCTTGTAAATTTAATATGCATTTAAGGTTTTTAAAAGAAAGCAAGAACAGTTTTATTTGTTGAAACTTAATACTGCTGCACTTTTAAAAATAAAAAGAACAAAAAACGGCTATGTACTAAATGTTTTCATGGCATTTCCATCTTCAAAACTGATTCTCTTGGACCTAGCCCTGAGAAAAGTAACAACATAATTTTTTACCCAGGAACAAAGATTTTGTTTGTCGTTTCCTCTTCTTTTTTTTGGAAGGGGGGGGGGTAGACATGGCCATGAAAACCGTCCTTGATAATGATTGGAGTTTATGCCGCCTAATTTATCAATTGTTCGGATTCACAGGCATGAAATGTGTTTTTGTCACCTTAAGTTGGCCTCTTTGCCACTCCTGGCAGATCAACACTTCAAAAGTTCCTCACCTTTAAAGTGCCCTATTGAGTTTTCCATTTCACAACCCCCCCCCCTTCCCTTCCTTCCAAGAGGTTTTAGAGTGAACAAAAAATCAAATGCGAAGTCTCCCCCAGGTGGAGAAAAAGAGAAAAAAAAAATCGAACGCAGAAAACCAACCGCACTTTTCGGGAACATTTGAAAATTTTGTTTGTGTGCCCCCCCCTGTTTTATTTTTCAATCCGTTTTACTATGTTAGGTTGATAACCTGTGATAATATGTCAAGAGCCCCGGGGAAGATCACAACACTGCACCAAAAATAACAACGCAGATTTTTGCACTCTTTTGTCAACAGTTTCTTGCATTCTTCTCGCTTGTGAAGTTCAGTTATGAATTCGTCAGGGACATATATCCGTGGTTCGTTCACAATTTCAAAGAAATGATTCATTAACTATATTTAGACAGAAAACTTTAAGAAGAAAATTGTTTCTAAATTGTCGGTATCATTCCCTTGTTAATTTAAAAAAGGGGGGGGGGGGACTTGTGAGGGTTCCACTTCATTATTTTTCAATATCAGCTTGCTTATTTTGAGTGAGGAAATGAGATTTAAAAAAGGGGGGGGGGACTTGTGAGGTTCCACTTCATTATTTTTCAATATCAGCTTGCTCATTTTGAGTGAGGAAATGAGATTTTTTGTAAACTTTCACCAAGTTATTATATTATAAGGAAGATGTAATGTGTTCACAGAAATAATACATAGTATGAAAAATGAAATGACAAATTTGTGAGGTCGGCGTCAACAAATGATGTGAAATTAATTGATTTATTGGCCAGTCGCCCCAAGAAGGTTGTCATCGGATTTTGAGTTGAACAAGGAAAAATTGACTAGAGCGGGACTTGAACCTGCGACCTCCGGATTAACATGCCAGTGCTCTACGAACTGAGCCATCTTGGCCCTAATTTTGGCAGTCTTCCTGTTTTGTCGATATCTGTGTTGGGGGGGGGGTGTTGCCAGTCAGAAGCCATTCAACCTGTAACTGTCGTGTAGCCAGGAATCACACCCAAGTTTACAATACATCCTGGGAAGCAGTTTATAAATTACTTGATGCCAGATATATTTGAGTAGCTCGATTCAAAGAAATGTTATCTTGCTTCCCCCCCTTTTTTGGGGGGGGGGGGCAAGGAAAAGCTTTGAAATTGTTTACACCTTTAAAAACAAAAGCAGATCTTTTTAAAGTACAAACTTTACAACAAGTGTAACATTTGTTTGGTGTTTCCGTTTTGGTGTTTCACTCCCAAGGAAATGGATTCAGTGTAACAATCAAACACTGAATGAGAGCTGACATTGTAACACATGTATTTTCCATCCAGAACAAGCACTACCCTTATTACTTGTGATTTTTCTCCCGAATGCAACGTGTGGTATGCAGATGAATTTGTTAAAGATTTTCTCCTCGTGTGTTGGTGGGGGAGAAAAAGTGCAGCTTACCCTCCGAGTATTTACACACAAATAAAAGACCCTGACACGAAGAGAAAAAAAAAAGTGAAGGAGAAAAAAAAACCTTCATATGCTTTTCCTATTGTAATGCAAACACAATATCTGCTTCCTCGCAAACTGTCGGCAATCCGTTTCACGTCCTGGACAGAAGAAATTTAAGACGATTTTCTACTTACCAAGGCCTTTGATGATTATTACAAAGGGTCTCCTTTTGGAATTTCACAACTACCCTTCTCCCCCCCCCCAACCTATATGCACAATACTTTAGCTGGGTTAGCTGCATTTGAAAGGGGTTTTTGTCCGATGCAAGCCCTGGAGGGGGGGAACCAACAGAGATTGGGTGTATAAATGAGCATACTTCGCACATTGCAGAATGCCCTTAAGGTCACGACAAGGCCAAGTTCCGACTGATGAACCAGTCTCTGAACCAAACCACTCGGCGGTCGGCGGCGCTGGACCGATCCCCTTTTTTTTGTGTTCCCTTCCCACCCAGCGCACAGAGGATGTTTGGAACATCTGTTTTCCTCATTTGCAAGATCATGTACTTTTCCCAGTTGTTATGTTTGGGATATTAAGAAAAGGAATCCAGCGGCCCCTTTCACTTTTGACTGATGGATTTCAAATCCAGAGCAAACCACACACACACACACACACACACACACACACACTTGGAATGAGTCAAGGCTGGTTGTAGGTGTCCAACACCAATGTAGATATTGGAAACTACACAAAGTGTCTACAATAGACTGTGCAAGTCTACCATGTATCGACACTGAGAAAACAACTAAAATCTTCTTTTATAATTCTATTTATACGACAATTCTTGTACCCGTAGCAATTTGTTATAAATACAATTTTCAATTTATGTATTTAGACAAATATTTTGTTAAGATTAACACTGACATAAAAATACATAAATTGTGGACAAGGATGCTTTTTTTTTAGAAGCCCCCATTTACCAATCATGTCCGAATTCGTGCGACCAATACACTACATCAGGTTTAATGATAACGTTAACGTTAACGTCAGTTGGGCAGAGTTCTTTAAATGTGTACAAGTAACCTGAAAAGGAGGTCAACTCTTATTTTCGGGATGAAAACTAGATTGATTGGAACCAGTCTAAGGGAATTAAGTAACTTTTTAAGAAATGCTTATTCTAACGTATTCTCTTAGTCCTGACGACAAGTACTGTTACAAAACAGAGCGTTAGACAACGTCTAAAATTTAGATTTAGCCATTGCAAGTTTTGAAAGTTTGGCCAGAGGGCGCTGAACTGAAACTAGGTCCTCGGAATTTTTTCTACTTGGTGTTTATTAGCTATGTTTATCTTAAGTCCTAATGTGCAATGTGAAGCATTCTAAATTGTTTTATCTTGGTGATTTTTGTGAAATTAGTTTTCAAAAACAAATATTGAATTATTATTATTTCATTTGTTTATTTATTTATTTATTATTATTATTTATTTATTTTTATTATTATTATTTTTTTATATTTTTTGTTTTGTTTGGGGTGGAGGGGGTATTGGCAGAAATTTGCGCATATCGGCACGCAACTGGTGCTAGCTTGTGCATCGGAAGAACCCTTGTGTCATGGTCATCACAATTGAGAAATTATTTACAAAATATGTACCTCTGCGTGCTGTTTTTTTTTCTTCTTCCTACTGTCGTGAAGCACACAAAATGCATATTGTTGTGAACAAGTTTGGAACTTCAAAATTAAGTCAAACAATTCTTGGAACCCATGCTGCCGTAGAATTTGTTGCAAGGCAGTCACGCGCCGTCCCAATTTTCCGGTGGGCTGGCACCACAGCGGCGTACAGGCTTTTGCCTTTGTGTTTCTGTTTTCCTTTATCTAACATGAACGGCTACATGTACATGTACAACGCAAGTTAGTTATGTGTAACAGCCTGGCGCCTGGTGTACTGTAAAAGTGCAACGTAACCGTTGGGGATACCAAGCTGCTGTTATTCAGGTTTGTTTTTGTTTTGTTTTTTCCATTTTCCATCCCGTATCCAAATGTATTTGAAATCATCGGGGTACGTGTCTGAACACGCAGTGAATTCCCCATCTGTACTCGGTGTTCCATTTCCAATTCCCCCCCTTTCCCAACTTCAAAATGCCAAAAAAATGCTCCTAACCTCCAGCTTTTTAGCTTGTTTCCATGGCAACTGGAAAGGCCCTCGAGATCCCTTGGCACTTGTCCAAATACAGCACCATAAGATATGGGAGTTCCAAAAGGCATTCTCCCCTGTTACTGTATAATCGTAGTCAGTAGCTACTTGTTAAACGTGAACATTGTGTGTCTTATTTTTTGTCTCTTTTCCCCCCCCCCCCTTTTTATTTTGTTTTAAATGTGCTACTTACCTGGTTATCGTACCCAGGCAGGATGTGCTCACATTTTTTTCCCCTGTTGACATAAGGTGCATTATTTACTGTGTAAAGTACATTTGTACAATGTTAGTTTACCCCAAACGTTCGTGGATGCAAGTCTGAACATGTATTTCAGTGTAATGTACATGTACAAGGTACAATATGCACGTGTCTGTGTACAATGCACGTACCTGTAAGATGACGCACGTGCTTGTGTTGAACCTCATTTTTTTGTGCATGTTCACACCTGAATGTGCATATAATGTCTGTCTGAACTTACACAAAACTTGCATACAAAGTGTACAAAAGTCACACAAATGTGCACTTAAAAATGTAACATCTTTCCACTAGTCCATAATTGTGCACGCTGCGAAAGAAAACCTAAGAAAATAAGTACATTTTTAATACTCTAACATGTAGGTGACTGTGTGGTTTATTTTTCATCGCTTGGGAATGTACTACGTACCATATGGGGGCTACATGTACTGGACATTATCATGTACAATGTACATTACTATGTACAGTTGTATGCGTTAGAAGAATCCATGATAGGCCATACAGTACATGTGTACATCATCAGACAGTACTTGTGGAATTTTTACAAGGTGGCAAACTCAATAAATGAAGCAAAGTTGGCCTTGTGGTTGAAGTGGCTTCAGTTTTATGGCTGTCTCATTTTGTTTGGGTCTTGTTAGCTTGGCCTTAATAAAATACAAATTTCGAAGTGACCATGCATGTTTGGTGCTTTTATGACTGTTTACTTCTCCACATACATTTATGCTGGTTGTTTCTTTGAAGTGGTGGCCGTTTCTTCTGTTAGTACTTACAGGTCGGGAATCCAGGTGTCTCCAGGTGTCTGTCTTGCATTGTGCGTAACAAGGCAATGCGTAAAAATTAAAATAAGCACCTAATTCCATGTATCTGTATTGCGTACTGCATTATCCATAAAAGTTACATGCGTTGCTTGGCGCGTACTTTCATTTTCGGCTAGTAAGTAGTAGGTAAAGCGCTCGCTTTTCACCACTCTGGCACTGGTTCGATTCCTGGCTAAGACCATACATGTTTGTGAGTAAAGTTGCGCAAGGGTTTTTCTCCGGGCCCTCCGGTTTTCCTCCCTCAGGAAAAATCAAACGCTCTCGATCTCTGGCTGAGCTTCGTGGTCATGGGTTGATGTGGCCGGCTGCCTTTGGCGCCCTCGCATGCCTGCTGCTCAGTCACGTTGTAATCCCGCCCTTCGCAATTCAAATTATTATTATTGCTATAATTATTATTATTGCGCACAATGCATGATGGACACATGGATTCCCAACCTCAGGTTTATATAGTAAAGAGGAAGTCTTATTTAGGCAGTTGGCTTTGAACATCAAAGAGCTACAACCTGTCGTAGCTACATATAGCTTCATGTAACATAAACAGGTATGTGTTAACAGGTGGTCTCAGTACAGGATTGTTTGTGTGAGTCGGAGGAGTGGGGTAGCGTGGTCGTAGTTGTTGCAGTTACTTAACTGCTTTGGTGTAACCTTGGTTGGTTTCAGTGGGCTTTTATTTCCGCACAGGTACATGTACATGTACTCTTTCATAGTCGCAGCCAGAACCATAACAGGTTGGTTGTGACAAACAGGGCGAATAATGTTGTCAAACGTCTAGCTACTACTGTACTAGGTTACAGTGCGCTATATAAGAACCAAGTATTATCAACGTCATCATTTAGGATAAAGCCAATTAAATGCAATGGTTACAAGAATTAAACTATTTTGTGCACATTATGTACATTTGATGTACAACAAAGTGCATACAATACGCATACTTATTCATCCTGTGTAGTCTACTTACTGTACATGTACATGTAGGTTCAACCTTGGTGTTAGATTAATTACAAGGAATCATTTAAACACTTTTTGGGGGGCAGGGGGGAGGCTGTGCATAAAATTGCCCACAATCTGAATCATCGTTAGCTACCCCCCATGGACGCATGCATGCATGAAATGTGTACGCCCCTGCTTCATGTGCCCATGCAAGCCAGCCCTGAAATGTAGAAGTGTACCCAGCCTTTGTTGCGGCCAAACTGCCAATTAAATGTTCCTTTCAGGGGAGTTAAAAATTCGCACCTGGCCGGTCGCTAGAGGCCTGTTTATTTACCGGGTCCTGGTAGGATCCCGTGAAGCGGAGATCAGAATCTGCCAATCAAACACCTTGTTAACTATTTGGGGCCAAGGTTGAGTAGCTTGACCTTTAAGTATGTTTTAGAAGGGGGGAAAAAAAATCATTTTTTTTAAATGCCATGTTTAGAGTTTCTCTTTCGTGCTGATCCAGAGATTTGTGAGGGTCTGGTAAATTTGCTTAGAATTGGAGAACAATATACAGTCATTAATTTGTTTATACATGTACAGACATGACTTTTTTTGGCAAGAATGTAGTTTTTGTACAAGTACTGTACGTACAGGAATTGGCCTTCATTTCATTGTACCAAAAGGTATCAAGGTATACTTGCACAAAAGGAATGGCACATTTGTATATTTTTATATATTTTTTGGGATTTGGAGTACATTTTTTTTTCAAATCGTAATTTTATACTAACAGTGTGTTAATTTTTGTCAGTACATATTATTAAAGCGTACCCTTTAAGTGCAGTGTTTTTATTCAATGCGGTGGTGTAATTTGGCATCAACCCCCCACCCTCCCGCGTACATATGCATGCGCGTTTAGCAAGTGGCTTTGAGCGATAATCAGAAGTGACAGTATTTTGAGATACAATTTTTTCCTGCGTGAATCATCTTAGGGGGTAGCTAGGTCTGCTAGTCCGTGTACGGGGGGGGGGGGGGGGGGATGTCGTTGTCAGGTGGTACGTGTGTACATCACCACGTTGTCAGAACCTGTCCCCGATTGAGCCACATATCTCTGGGCATGCCCTGTTCACAAGGCCATGTCTCGTCTGTCCAACTATCAAAATCGACTCATTCAAAAAAATATTAATAATCCACTCCCCCCCCCATTAAACTTATCCAACACTGTGAAGGATTGAAGGGAACAGCTACAAGTACGTACATTGTACACTCAATTCAAAACTCCCAACAGAAAAAACAAACGGACATCACCATATTTGTAATTGCCCTGTTCTCACAAAAACACTTCTTACAGTTGCCGTGTGTTACTATTCAACTCTTTAACCGAGGAGGTTGATGGAATTAAATTGGTTGGATTTTCAACCGCATGAGGGCACTTTCAACAAAATTGGGAGTTTGAGCTTATTTTGACTGCCTGTACATGAATGTTGTTATCTGTATCGATGGCCATAATTATAATAATGTACAATAAAAGAAACCGAGTTTGTTTTGCTTGTTTTGCATCACGTAAATTTGGTTCACACACCCCCTCGCCCGGTAAAAAAAAAAAACACTGTGAATTAGAACATGTACTCCTCCCTCGCATCTTGACTGATAAAAAAGTGTACGTTTGCAGCACCATGTGTCAATGCACAACCTGTTGAAGCACAGATCGTAAACACGAGGGACACTTCGCACCATTAAGCAGAGCAGCGGCTGTCCCAACTGCTTACAGTCAGCGCTTTGGCCTGCATGTACTATTCACCCCATCTTCCTCGTCGCTGGGGACGATTTTCCATTCTCAAAATGTACGGGGTCTTAACATGCAGTATTCATGTGGATGTGTGCAGCGTGTGTAACGACTGACTACTGACATACTGTACTCGACTAGGTTTACCTGTAAAAAGTACAAAGGAAATATGGTTTTCCTCGGGATTTGACAGAACTGTAGGGCATTCTGGACCCCAATTTTTGGAAGTCTGGCCTAAGCACGCTGATCTGAAACGAGGTCCTGAATTTATAATGAAATGTTTTTGACTTGATGTTTATCTTTGGTTTTACATGTAAAAGCCCTACTGTGCAATCTGGGGTTCATTCTAAATGGTTTTATCTTGATAATTTTTTGTGAATTTGATCCGAGGTCAAAAAATACGTTCTAACTGTTTTTTTATTTATGATTTTTTGTTATATATATATATTTTTGTATGTATCGGCAACAATTCTTGCGCATTGGACAGATGCACTACCATTGGGGAAAGGCCTGGTAACTGCCTACAAAGACGTTATGTACGTATGAACATACAAAGTAGTTTTTCCACCCCAAAATAAGGTTAATATGTGTGATTGATGCGGATGTGTTTAATGCCATCTTTGGAGTCTTGCTCGTCATTTACAAAAAATGTCAAAAATATCAGATGGTGTTTTCTGAATTGCAAGTTCGTATGGCTATTTTTCACGAAAAAAATCACACACGCCAAATTGGAATTTTTCCTCAGAAACAATCCTCGGTACAGTTGCTCTGTTAATTTCGCAGTTTATTTCAAAGTAAATCTCTTAAATTGATGTTATTGATGGAAAATGAAAACAATCATGGCAAAGTGCATTTTTAGTTGTATTTTTTTAAATTTGCATCATATTCAGTACTAAATGTATACATTTGTAGGTTTTTTGTTTTGTTTGTGGGTGTTTACTTTTTTGATTATGCACAGGTAATAACTAACGCATAATATACATTGTACATTATAATGTGTGGGATCGATTCTCGGTCTTGACCCTTGTGTCCTCAAGCAAGACACTTGACCATTATTGCTTCGTCCCTCGGATGGGGTGTAAAGCAGAAAGCCCTGTGTGTTGTGAAGGGCTCGTAAAAGAACCCAGTCACATATCGCTAAGAGAAGGGGTTTGCCCCAGTGTTTCTGGCAGTGGGCTGCTGAATGCGCCGCAGCACCTTTTGGTGCTACATGATGCATGTCAAATGATCTCATAATTCAACAACTTAAACAATCTGTCTTGAAAAATAATGATAAACGCTTTGAGACGCCAACAGATAAAGTGCTATCGAAAAACTAGTCATGATTATTGTTATTATTATTTTATACGTAACGTACATTAAATGCCTAGCTCTGATTAGTTGCAATGAGGTTCGTTATTTCATCAATGTTCATCAATCGTAAAATGTGCTCAAATAACGTTTTTACAGGGTGTAGACTAGTTGTACAGAGGGAAGAAAAGGGTAACATGCTTCTTAAAAAATGGTCGTGGAATTTCTGGTTTATTTGAAAGGTCTCTTTGAACCTTGACAAAAATTGTGGAGTAATAGTACATTCCTGTATGACATGTGTATGAATATCAGCCGCCCCCCCCCCCCTCCATGGTCCGGCACACGTTGGGTCTAAATTATGTGGAGCAGTGACTGCTCATATAGTGTATGCACAGTGTATTTTGAAATAGTGCCCATCGTATTAGATGTATACGGCCTGCATCCCGTCGCCTGTGTGTGTGTGTGGCAGTTGAGTCAGTGCTAACGGTTGAAGGTGCATGTTCAGTTAGTAGTCACAAGTGCTGGAGAAAGTGTAAATGGCTTGCACATGTATAACAAGTTTGGAAAATTAAAACATGCGCGTGTGCATCACCCTACTCTGAAGTGAATAAGTGCCCGGCCCGGCCACCGCTCAACTTGTAACGTCAGCTACACAGGAAATTGTTTGGCATGATTTTTATTTTTGCGCTGCCCCCGGCCATAGCATATTGCTGATTACAATGCAATGCATTTAGGCGTTAATGGAAGAAAAATGTGCTGAATAAGGCTACCGGGTCAGAGTGCTAAGTGCGTCGTTCGTTCGGGGGATGGATTGAGTTTTGATTTTGGATTTGTGTGTGGGAATGGAAGTCGGAGCGGACAAGGGGTGGATTGTGTGAGTGACAGCATAGCCGCTGACAGGTGTCTTATGTGAGGGGATCGTCTGAAAGGGGGAAAAAAAAAAAACCCGGAGAGAGAGACAACTTTGCTGAGTTACTGAAAGCAGTACATACTGATAGCGATTGTGTAAATCTTCTTGTTGATTGTTGCCTCATACGGTTTCCAAAAGGTAAGAATGGTTTTACGTACACGTGTGCAGTGAACGTACATCTGCTGTTGACGTACAATTTTTTTCTTAATGTGTAGAACAATTCGATTATCTCTGTAATCAAAAACAGATATACATGTAGTGTGCATGTTACTGTTTTAAACTGTTTTTATTTTATAAATGGTTGTTACTTTGATAGGGTGGTGTCATGTGTCGCTTGTACTCTGAACGCCAACACAAGGATGGTCCATCTTCACTGTGTCACTCCTGCAGTGATCTTTACAGTGATGAAACAATTGAGAAATTGTCAAATTTGTACATGATTTCATGTAAGATAAAAGTGTTTTGTTTTTGTTTAGAGTACTTGCATGGTGAGTGATTATTCATCATATAGTAAGTTGACGTTCATTCTCTGGTTATGACTGGTCGATGATGTACATACAGTACATGTATGTATACCATTATAATTTCCATTTACACTGTACATGTACACTGTACCATACCATGCCATGACTAAACTGTGTACAACCTGCAAAGAACGATTTGAAAGAAGAAGGAAGAAGGAAAAAAACGCTTCCTACAGCGTGTTTCAAATCACCTGTTTTACTCACCCCCCTCTCACCCCCTACACAAATAACTTCCATCGTACCGGTGCCCAAGGCCCCAACAGGTCCCTTCCAAAACAACTTGTTTTTTGTCGAGCATTTTTTAGCAGCTCTCCCAACATTTTCATAAGACCAGACCCCTAAAGAAAACACTTTTTTTTCCTTCCCCCCCCCCCTTCTGTGGCTTTCCAACTGCCGGCAGAATTGCACAAATGCCCACATTTCCACATCCTATAGTTACCCAAAGCTCAGAGTATATATGTCTAGAGGTTTTATTCCGTGGGTCTCCCAGGTGCATGGACAATGCCCTCCCAGACCCCCTCAAGGGAAAAACGAAACCCTCCCATGTGTTTCAAGACAGTAGGTGCTGAATAAACAAAATAAGGGTGCATTGATGGTGGTACCCCTGTCTTCCCGCTCACCCTCCCTGCCTTTTTTTTTTTTTCCCTTCCCTCTTCATCTTCCCCTTTTTGTGCACAGTGAGGGGAAAGGAAAAAAACCAACACCCTGACGTGAACAATATAATTGACTCAACCTTAAGAAACTCCATTGGAGTTTTTGTAGTGGTGGGATTACGTGAAACCCTAACCTTACACATATGAAAGGATGTGGCTGTACAACTTCGCACATGTAGGTTAATAACTGGGTGATTTAATATTTCCTTGCACTTCTTTTTTGTGTGTGTGTGTGTGTGAGTACTTTTTTCTTTTCTTTTTCTGGTGCACACAGTGTTTAAGATTGCATGCTGTGATCGTATATTTAACCCACTTTGGGCTGGGACAAGTTTTAAGGCTCGGTTGTAAAGTGATAGTGGATACAATAGAGAAATTGGATCAAGCTTAAATAGGTTGTGTGGTTGTTTTTCACAAAGACTCCACCCCTTAGAGTTGACCAAGTGTTTATCTGCGCGGAGCCGAGCCACAACGTTTTTTCTTCTTTCGAATTTACAATGTCCACCGTCTGTTGAAAACCTCATGCACAGCGAATTGAAGGCGTGATATTCTTTCTACTTACAGTCTGATTTTTTGATCTTTTTGCCCTTGGGAAAAATCAGAAAAACTGTTGTTAAATAGTCTGAAAAGTCTAATAAACCCTACACCATATGAACAAGTAGGTCAGCCCTTGTTGTAAAAGAAAAAAATCTTACTTTTTTCCATTGACCAAATATCATGCCTGCAATTGTAAAAAAGATGTGCCACCAATGTCGACAAAGAGCTACAGTGATTTTACACTTTTACACTCCTTGGCATTTTGTTTATTTGAGATTAATAGTTTGCTTACAATTTGTTATCAAGTTGACAATGTTTCGACTGATGAGGAATTTTCAGTGATTAAAACTTGAGAACATATTATTGTGTATTCAGTACAAACGAAAATACGAGGTGGACTTTTGTTGAAACACTATAGAAAAAGCCGACAATAGTCTTTGTGTTCAAACAGTCAATGTACTAAAAAGCTGTTCTGGGCTTCAAGCGGAGACAAATGAATGTGGAAGCGAAATTAATTATGTGTGAAGATCGCAACCAACTTGATTTAAAACTGCATGAATGTCTAAAAAAGATAGTATCATGCCCCGTGGGCTGGTACGTGACCAATTCATGAAAAATGTATCCATCACAACGAAGACATACCTCCAGAAATGGATTCATTACGAAATGTTCACAATCCAAATTCCACTTGACCTATTTCATATTGTCTCGATAGTGCACACTCAGGCGAGTGATGATAATAATTAAAGGCAGATGCCAGCACTGATAATGTTTCCCGCGTTGGGACTATCCGGGCTGAGGGACGGTAACACAATACCTCCGACGGCACTCAAATCAGCAGCGGCGATCCGTGCTTCAATCGCTCGGCCTGTGCGTTTAGAGCTCTGGTGCGTGACAAATGGCTACGTTTCCTGCCCATTTCACATCGCTGCAGAAAAATATTAACAGTGATAAGTCAAAAGTGATTCGCTAAAACTTGATCACATCAAATGTATGCTTTTTATTGTCATTGTCGGTGGACAATTGACAGGTGATTTCAGGGTGTTTTTTCTTCTCCTCTCTCTATCTCTTTCTCTCTCTCGCTTCCCCCCTGTGATTGGAGGGCGTTGTTAATTAGGTGTGATGTCCAACCTGATCATAACTTCGTTGATAAGTTATTGGTCACCGAGATGAGGCTGTCATCACACGTACTTTGAATTATGAGGGCTGTTCAGGGATATTGGACGAGACATCCAGATGGGGGAAGATTCATCACAACATGACCCGTCACCTAATATCATTATCTCGGAAATTTCCCCTGCGAAACAATTGAATTAAAGTTCATCATCGAGCCAAGGAGGTGTGTCTCGGTTAAACAAAAATAAATAAAATCAACTCAAGTCTGTTGATGGAAATGTATTCACTTCAAAATGCTGGTTTCCTATAAAAGCCGTTCCTGTATCGGAGGGTGATGCAAATTCAGAATCTGTGCGGTGAAGCTCCATTCACTTTATTTTTTTACATGTGGACTCCGTCCTGAACAGCAGCTAAGGTATGCAGAATTGCTCTTTGCACGCCTGATGACAAATCGAAGTACTTTTTTACACTTGCAATATTTTGCACATCGTTGATAAAATGGCTGGATGGCTTTAAGTTATCTGATCTGGAATGGCCTCCATTGACCTGTTCCTTGGTGATTTCTTAAGGGGAAACTGTCTCTCTTCTTCCTTTAAGAATATAGATTCCCAATCCCCATCCTCTTGTTTTCAATGGGAAAACACCGGACAACTAACTCTAACTGATGATTTAAATAAAGTCTTTGGTCAAATTTTATGGTCGTGTTTTATCTAGGATTTTCTGCACGGTCATGTCCGGTTCACGTTTACGGCAATCAGAATAACCAGTGCTTTGTTGGGTCTTCACATGTTACTTCCCTTGACTTTATCAGCATTTCAGGCGATCTAATTTCTGTGGAGGGTTGGTACTAGTATGATAATTTGTTCTTTTTAGTAGTATATATATCAAACTTATACATATTTATATAATCTATATAAATACTGTCTCTCTTCTCATATCTATACATGTATATAAAAAAATGTACAAAACTTTACAATTGGTAGATCTACCCATTCCATTATAAAGTTTTTTGAAACACCCGCCTGCAGGAGTCTAAAATTTTAAATACTGGAAACCATTTTTGATTAACATTGTTCTCTGTATTTTGATACGAGTGGTAGTTGGGCAACCCGAATTTGTACATTTTGTGATGACTTTTTTCGTTGCTCTACAATCTTTTGAATGTTTTTAAAGTGAAATAATACAAACAATTGTAAAAAGTAAATGTTTTGGTTTATTTTTTTGCCGTGTCTTTTCAATCTGCTCCATCGATAGCATTCTTCAACCCAGTTGTTTTTTGTCAAAGCTGGATAAAGTTTACCTCTAGTAATACAAGTATTTTGCAAAACATATCTCAACAAAGGATTACGAACTTAACAATTTTGCGTTAACCCACTGAGCCATGTAATCTCTATGACATTTGTGGGCCATTAAGTTTTCTACACAAAGAATGCACATGTAATAAAACTTGTTATTGTGAAACTATATCTACAACTTGAAAAGTTGGAACTAATAGAGCTTTATGCTACCAGAAATACGCACTTAACAAACAAACAAAACTTCTAAAAGTGGGTATGCCGAACAAATTTGTTAACTTGTCTTTAAATGTAGTTCCGTGACCAGGGTTATTACCCATGTACGTGCACGTGTATATCATTCATGGTTGTTGATGTTACATTGTGCTGAATCAAATTAAGTGAAATCTGGGAAATAATTTTTTGACACTCAAGTCTGTATGCAATGTAATGTACTTATTCAATATGGAACAATCCCGATGGACGCCATCTTTACGGGCAACTGTGGTTATGGCTTTGAGCTGTGTCAGGCGTTCTAAATTTTTCCATGCAGCCAAGTGGATCACCGACTGATCTTTGTTTTGATAAACTCTCTCGTACTGCCCCGCGATATTTTAGCACAACGCAAACAGTTAGGTATTCAAAAAATGATTTTGATTTGTCCCGTAAAGATGGTCAACTTCACACTGTGTGATGTTAAGTCGGAACTATGTATTGTGACTTTCTTTTGAGTCACGATTGAATAATCGTGAACGAAAAACCTTATAATGAAAGTTTCAACACACATACCCATGCTGTGCTGCTCATTTTAATTGGGTTACATGTACCTGCAGGCCTGGAATTTTATCTTTGAATGGGCAAGGTCTGAAAAATCTCGAAAGTCCGTTGGAAAGGGCGCAAAGGCCAAGACCAGGGCAGCAGATCATGACTGAGGCCATGGCCGTGGCCTCTGTGTAATTCCACGCCTGACCATATATTATTAATCTCTCAGAGTTTGACATCATTAGTATAGATGGAGTAGTTGAGGTACATGTACAGAGAAGCTTTATTGAGTTGTTTTTGTCCCAGTAGGAAGGGGATGGAATATAGGAAAGAGAGGGGGGAAATGCCTCCAGAAAGTAACCAACATGTGCACCTGTTAGAATGTTCAACCCGTGTATCTTCCCTGTCATGTCTTTTAAAGTTAAAGGGATGCTATACATGTAGATCGTTGGTTTTGTTTGAAGAGTTTGGCCGTGTCCGAACTGGCAGCTACGGCTATGGATGGATCGTCGCGTCATCGTGCGTTGAAGTATAGGACAGCCTTAACAGTCATAGCCGTAGCCGTAGCCGTAACAGATTCGGGGTACACAGCCTTACAGGAGCATTTCACTCTCCATTCATTAGTTTTGCAAACAAACAATCGGCCATTTGGAAATTTTCTCACCCGCAGTGTGGTGATAAACAACGGATGTTTTGTCCAGGATTTACTTCTGTTTTGTCGGGATTGATGCGTGTTTACCTTGGCTCTGTTTTTATGTGTTTCCACATGTTTAGGGCTTACATTTATTTCAACTGTGGTAATAGAAATCAGCAATTGCTCATTGCTGTAACAATGTACTTTGTAACAATGTACTGAAATTCCCAAACTGTTTTCTTATTTTTGGGGTAATTGTGCAACTACATGTATGCTTGGCTCCTTTGTCAGGTGTAGAACAAAGAGCCTTTCAACTGGCTTTATTTTATGTACTGCATCTCCTTGGAACTCCTTGCCTGGTGCAAAAATCCCTTCATCCTACAATCTAGACTGTTCTAAGACTCCTACCTTCAGCTTCCCTGAGATATTTTCATCTAAGATGTTTTCTTCTTGTAGCCCAAGAGTGGCTTTTTTTTAGCCTTGTTCGAGCGAACTTGCCCAACAAAAAACCAGCAACAAAATTTGCAGTTTTCCTTACATGTAACACTAACAGTACATATGTATCTACAATAAAGTGTATAAAATAGTACATATTCCATTATCACTGAGCGTGGATCTTCCAGATGGTTAGTGTCTGTGTTCTGAAACTTTGTATTATATGCTCTCAAGATCTCTGGGAGGCTCGGCAATTTATGTCAAACACTAATTGTTCATGACATGAATCATAATTCCTGTACAATTAGCATGTACAATACATGCGTTTCAGTCAACTGGATGGGCTGGATGCATTTGTCATTTTTTTTTCCCGGTGATTTTAAAGGTATTAGTAGAGCTGACAAAATAGTCACAGACAGTGTTCATGTCTCGTGGGATCAACCATGTACATAAGATAACAAATCCCATTGACAATTGGGGCTTAATCCGTTGTGTGAGTTCGTAGAAAATAGTTAAAAAACCATGCACAATTTTCAACATTGTCCTTAATTTTGGTTGTCACAACCCGAATCAGCTGTTGCTTTTTAAAAAGGTTTTCAGATACAGTTTTCTCGAATATGACTTCAATTCAGAGGGAAATATTTCACACACAAAAATGGGTCTAGTATGAACTTCATAATCAGTAAGCTTTCAGACTGAAATTAAACAAGGATGTTTTTTATCCTTACCAATCCCGTATGATACCTTTAAAACCTGAGTTTGCAACTTTCATCGAAACAGGAAATGTTGCACTCAGTTTCTTCTCTTTTGATAGAAGTTGTTTGCTCTTTGTGATTTGAGTTCAAACTCTTCAAGTTTTGACTTGAGTTTTAGCATGACTTTCAAGTTTTGGGTTTATTTGAGTTCAGTTTCAGCCAAGGATCTGTTATCTTTAAAGGAGAAAACCTATCACATCTTGTGTACTTGATGACGTGCATAGTAAAGGTTCATCAGTTGGTTCTAACATGTAGTGATTGTTAGGCCCTTCAGCACATTCTGAACCTAATGTGGAAGAACTTCAGAATATTTATAAATCACCCACTATACACATTTGTAAGAACAAGGTTCATCGAAATCTGTTATCTTAAAACTGTATCGGGTTGTTGATTTATTATCAAGTGTCGATCCATTTTCTCACTCCTGTCCCCTCTCTCTCCCCCCTCCCTTAAAAAAATAAAAATAAAGGAGAACAGAAAATTACTCTCAAGCACCCATCTCAAGCACCCCCCCCCTTCTCCCTGTATATTACGTGTGTTCATGCATACTGCACAGCCCCTCCTTCCGTTCAATTCTACCGCAGACTAAGATTTCCTGTCGCTGCGTATCGTCCACCATGCTGTCTTAGTTATACACGTGTTGGGATAAGCCTGCGTTGTCCCCTTTCAGGATCATTTGCCCATTAGTCTTTGTACGTGTGTACGTTCCTTATGAAAGCTGGCATTGTTTTCATACTGTTAGTGTTAATTTACATGTAACTAAAGCCTGGACTAGTGCTAGTAGAATGTAAGTACAAACTATTCAACTCGGATTTTTTGAGTTATCAAAATGCATGTAGTTGACGTCAAAACGCAGGGTGTACATTTCGTGCATGCCATGTTTCAGTTTGTGCAACTTCAAGAAACTTGACTGCCCGACAGATTACTAAGTTGCTTACAAGTTTTCCAATACACTGTGTGTTCTTGTAATTATTGTACAGTCATGTTACAGCAGGAGTGAAGTTTTCCCATTTCTCTATGGAATTTATATATTGTACATGTACAATATGTACTTGTAATTGAATGTTGACTCCAAATGAAGTCAACATGCATGATAGTCTTCCTACTTAAGTTTGATTTCCGATTTGTAAATATTTTGGGAGCACTCACAAAGATCAGTAAAATTGTTATTAAATAGCCTGAAAAGTCTTTACAAGCCTATACCATGTATGTAGGTCAGCCCTTGTACACGTAATTGTACTCAATCAAATTTTCCTACTTTTTTCCAAGGGCCAAGTGTTATAGCTGAGTCTGTGTTTTTTGCCCAGTTACTAACAAGTTTTTTTTAGCTGTCTGGGAATTTTAAAACGACTAATGAATGTTGAGGAAACTGACATTATACATGTCCATGTAATAATGTATATAGAGATAATGTACCGTTGGGCGAGCATCAAACCAGACTTCCTCAAAGTACAATGTATTCCAAATATAACAGTTTCTTTTTCATTCATGCAATTTAAAATTTATTGAGACGTTCTCGGTAACTGGCAATCACACAAACGTGTTCCTGTAAGACTTTGAGCATCACATGAACAGTATGAATAATTCAACATCAGTCTTGTGTCATTTTTTTATATATTTTGTTTGTTTGTAGAGGCACCGGCGAAAACCTTGAGTAAAGAAAATAACAAACTTGGGCGATTGTATAATTGGCAAAACACCTGGCCAACAGTGCCACTAGGTCATTGGCACTGAAAGTTCCAGCTCTACTCTGGGCCGGCTTTATCACCTGAGTTCGTTACTCGTTATTTGTTTCTGGGGCTAAACATCCCCACGTTTAATGTAAATCCCAGGGATTCGTGGCAAGACATCATGCCAGATTCTCTCAGGGGTCACTTGGGCGGGCGCAGGAGGAAAATCAAGGGAACACAAGACAGAGGCTCCGGAAAGGATGAAAGGGGGCCTTGTGGGTTTTCTATTCATAGTTTTTTTTTTTTATTCTGGAGAGAACATTTTTTGGGGGGTGAAGACTTGGAAGGTGTTTCAAAGTAAATTAATTTAATTGGATTTTTTTTTTAACCTCGGTTTTAAAGTAATCAAACACGAACCAGGAATTGTTAGATGAATATATTTATATAAGGAATGCTTTTCAATATTTGCGATTTAAAACTAATAGGTTGGAGGAAAGTAAAAGCGAGGGTTCTGAAAACGGAGATAAGAAGGACAAACTGGAAACATATGATTGTATACATGTAATGTATGGTGATGTACGGCCGTATGCACAACAATGGACTGTGTAGTTTGAAATAGTTCAGTGTAGTTTGAAATAGTTCAGTGTAGTTAGAAATACTGTACTGACTACTATTCTGCCACTCTTGCATCTCTGAATCAGAAATCAACAAAATTATCTAGGAAGTTGTTGGTGTTATTGTTTTGTTCTGTTTACAAGAATTGAAACACCTTTGATAGTTTTCCACTGGGTTAGTTAGTGTAGGCTCTTTCTTTGAAGCAAGATGGTTGGAATGCATGTATTCTCCCCAAAAACTAATGTTGCTGTACCATCCCTTTATGTAGTTCTTTTCTCCAGAATTGCAGGACAACGTTAAACAGGGTACAGAGTCAGCAGTACAGATGATGAAATTTATTCCCATGGCCTTGTGCCAGCATGCCAAGCCCCACCTCAAAAACTGTCAAGAGCCCTAGATGCATTCACCAGCTTCCTCCGAAATAGAGCCTCTTGAAACCACTCAGTTGGACTCGAGATGCGCCCACCATTTCTCCCACCACAAGTGGCCCACTCCACCACCCCCCTTCTGCCCCCTGTCTCCATGGTGCCTACATCCCACCTGCATTCTCCGATGTTAATCAACCCACCAAGCTTTTGAAAATAAGGTCCAGGTTGTTTTTTTCTTCTTCTTTTTTTGTCTTTTTCGCTTTAGATTATTAGAAACCCACTGAATACAAGAAGCAAATAGCTCAACGCCTCGCACAATGGCCCCAGACACCTCTGCATTCTGATGTGGGGATTGGTAAAATTGGACCATGTATAACCGATTGATTTCACTAAGGCGATTACCTCGGGGGCCATTCACATGACTCTATTGTTTACGGTCCCCAGCCTGCCAGCTTATTCATCTGTTCAATACATGGACGGACACTCGCGTAGAATCCTGTTCAATAGGAGGAACTAACTCGGAGCTGAGCGACAAAAACGAGGAGAAACGTCTTCATGTGAAAGCCTCCTGCATTTTGTTTTGGCACGTCTCATTGCATGTCAAAGCAGAGGTGTGAAAAGAAGTGAATGATTGGGGTTGATTGTAAGCGGGCACACAAAGAGACCCGAGTCTGCAGGGGCCTTTTGTCAGGGACTGACAGAACCATTCCACCGGGTATCTGTCCAGGGCCGGACCGGGTGGGTGTTACCCCAACTCAAGGGGGCCATAACAATTCCCTATACGCCTTGTGTTGGCATGCTGGAGTGAGTGCGTTTGGCTAACTCCAAGGATGGCCACTGAATGAACGCCCCATTGTTAAGAGTGTGGCCTTCCTTCTTCCCTGTCTTTCAAGTGGGCGCTGAGCCATGGCAGGTGTGCAGGGCCCCACTATGCATTAATCCTAAGATCCTTATAGCATTGGCTTCAGTGTTTGTGTTGGCTCACAAACAGGGCCAGCGCAGCCAGTCAGTTGCTGCCCATTGAGGACGAAAGCTGTGTTGCCGTGTGGCTCCTGCGTTTAGCCAAACTCCAAACAATACAAAGAGTCCAACTTGTTTTCACTGGAGAGATTTGAGTTGAACAGCGCCTCAGGAGAAGTTGGGTTTTTTTTCTCTCTCTCTCTCTCTCTCTCTCTCTCTCGGCCTCTCCATAAAAACATTGCCGGATCGGCAGAGCAAGGTTTCTGTGAATGGAAAGTAAATCTCTTACTGTTTGCTGTGTAGGATTTTGACAGTTATCACTACATGGTATCATTTTGTTACTCTTCTCTACAAAGTGCATGTAAAAACCAGAGTGTCTACGTATTGATCTTATGCTGGTGATGCCGATACTACACGCATAACTCCACATATCTACATATACATGCACTACATGTATGTGGAGTGAAGCTCTCTGCGCATGCATACGTGTAGTCAAACATTCTTGACCGGACTGCGTAAAATTCTGCATAGTAAGAAGTATTTGAAGTGGACACACATAAAAAAAAAAGCGTGGGTGTGTTCATGAATACAACCCGAGCAATCTCCTTCATCTGTGTGTTTTTTTCTTTTCTTTTGGATTTACATACACCGAGCAGTCTTTTTCTTTTCACTTGTGAAAGAAATCGACGTGTCCAGAAGAGCGACTCGCAGATTTATAGAAATGCCAGCACAATTTAGTTGATGGAGTACGGTTCCTAGATCTTAAATTACTCTGAAATTCAAATGAGTTTTGTTTCTGCACAAGCTGAACGGAGTGACATGAAGTCATGTCTGGAGGACCCAACGAGATAAACTACGATAGCTTCCTGTGTATTTCTAATTTCCTGAGGTTTTCATTTCTGTGACTATCGCTTTTCCCTCCAAGACGGTCTTCCTGGGACCCAAGGAGACACACACACGGACAAACTGCTGGATAATACACACACACACACGCAAACGTTCGTAGTTAACCCCCTTTGTTTTTTTCGGAGGGGCCAGGATTTACCCGTTTTTCTGCCGATAATCCTCCAGGACCTCCGTGGATTTCTTTCAAACGGTGGAGAAATCATGGCGCCATTCAACCCGTTCTTGAACACTCTCAAGGCTAAAGGTACATAACACATGTAGGGTAATGTATACCGACAGACTTGTGTTGCTGTCTTTCTCTCTCCCCAATGTAATCATCATCAGACCCAAGTGTAACCAAGCCGGCGAAATATTATCGCAGTAGTGACGTATTGATTACAGTGGTTTTTGTGAATAGGTAGAAAGTATTGTGTTAGATTACCGGTATTATGGCATCCCATATATTCAACCAGGCACTCTCGGCATCATTCATGCACACGTACCAGTGCACATATTTGCACAACACATTTTGGAAGATGTTACGAAACGTGTACTAGTACATTAGCGTCCGTACATGTATCGAGACGTGTACGTACGTGTACCGTCCCCGGCATTTGTGTACGTGCACGTACGTGTACAATCATACCGTACACAGTACTCATGAAGTTGCACTGTTTGACAATTTTGTTGGAAATTTCTATTCTATGCACTCCTTGTGGATTAAGTGTCTTTTGGTTAAATTATTATGGACCAGATCTGATTTAAAGTAATGCGATGGATTGTATCGGGTTTCCCATGTGAGGATCCATTTCATTTTTTTATTTCGATTTTTACATATATTGTAATAGAAAAGTTTGGGTATGTATTTATGTACACAATCATCAAAGTGCATGAAACTTGTTTTATGTTTTCTACAGGAAAAGTGCAGAGGGAACGTTATTATAAACATATATGTACATTACATGTAACAAGTTTGTTTGTATTGCATACATTTGTAAACCCTAATCCCCTAGACAAACCCCCTGCAGGCAACAGCATCCATCTTCCAAAATCAACAATACATGTATTAGAATATTTATGTAGGGTGCCTTCTGCCTGGATCCTCTAAAATCAACTGATGTGAGTTTTGTAGATTGCCTACTGCCTCATTCCTCCAACATCAACTGATGTGAGTTTTGTTGGGTGCCTTCTGCCTAATTCTTCCAACATCAACTGATGACAAAATGTGAACTTCTAACCAGAAAAGTACATTACAAATCTTCAAACACATGTAGCTGTATTTCAAATGAGTTGAAAGATTTCACTTGAAATGTTTAAACTAAGTTTATTACTAACGACTGTTCACACATGACTTGTTTTCAAAAAGTTTGCATCCAAAGACAGGCATCAGTTTGTAAAGCGCTGGGAAACTTTGAGTGGTTTTTATAATTTCTGAACTAGCTGTTTGGCCATAATTTCTGAACTAGATGTTTGGCCATGTGTACATCCTGGCACCTGCATACTGTAGAGCTGGATATAAAAGATTGAGGCGGTGACTAATGCCCATACCTGTACATTGTAATACCTGCGCTCCCTCGGTGTGATTTTGGCCTGGAATGGTAACTTGACCTGACCTGGTTAGCTGAGGGTCCCATTGTTTCAAGTCTGTGAACACGCTGTCTTTATCATGAACAATTGCAACTTCTGGGTGTTTTTTTTTTTTATCAGAAACAAATGTTGCGATTCATCATCGGCTGCGGGGATCTGCTGTGCTGGCAATGATACATAGACTGTGTACACGCGCACCCCTGAAGGACATGCTCATTGTAATGATGATTATGAATGCACATTGATTCGTTGTGTCTTCAATTACGTTTGATCGGATGCCAGTTTGAGGGAATCAGGTTCACGCTTAACTGTGTCTAACAGAAGCCAGATTGTTGGCGGTGATTGTTCAATGTTCTGCATCTCTTTGTCAGATTAGTCACGCTGAGCCATAAATCCACTGGGAAAGTTTATTGTTAACTAGTGTCCACTAGCGGTTGCAGTTTTATACTCTCAGTTGACTCCCTGATCCTTGGCTGATTTGATGTCGGCGTTGACAGGCGGACGTGTAAACCAGCCAGCTCAGTGGAGTTTTATCCTTTGTCCCTACACTACATGTACCCATGGTCCTGGTAGTCTTCTCAACTGAAGCTCAGCACACCGTTCACAATTTGTTCATGTTGATCGTATGCTATACTAAGTGAGTCTATGGCCGTGTCCGAATTGGCGGCTACAGCTACGGCTACGGCTGGATCGCCCCGTCATCATGCATTGAAGTATAGGACGTCCTTAGCAACACCCTTACCAACAATCGTAGCTGTAGCGGCGAATTCGGATACGGCCTTGGAATGGTTGAAGTCCCTAATATCGCAAAGTGGATATTGATTAATTTCTTTATCATCAAATTAGATTAATCCCCCCCCCCCTATACACACATAGCTAATAATTGAAGTACTTGTGAGCCCTGGTCTTCCAAGTTTCTTTTCCATAACCAGGTGATTCTGGTGGGGCTTTTTTTGTGTCAATTTGCAAGGTAATGAGAGGTCAGACTCAGTCCTTCATGGGTAGCAATTAATCCGTTAGGATTCGAACACACAACCTACATGTACCTACTCAGTCTCTACTGAGTTCAAGAACAGATGTGCCATGCTTTCCTTTGAATGATCGGGCCCGTTGGACATGTTGGAGTTCTTGGAATGCAGCAAGAAGAATCGGAAGAGTTTGTCACCCAACAGAAATTGATTGTTTTTCATTTGTGTTTCTTTTGACTGTTATAATAAATTTGCATGTTTGTGTTATTTGTTCACAGGTGAGAGTACAGAGAGCACAATGGCTGAGGAGAGTGCCAGACCCTTCGTCAGTAACGAAACCACTTTTGAGTGTACCTGCGATAATCTAGGATGTAATAGCGAGATCTCGAGATGTAAGACAACAAAGCGATGCTACGCATCACTCACGATAGACGAAAATGGCGTGGAGCAGAGACGGAAGGTACGTTCCCGGAAACGGTGCAAAAGATATCCAGAGAGAACCCGCAAAAATGATCCAAAATGCCGCACTAGCTGGCCAAATGCCAGTTAAGATTGCTACTTCCCTTGATATATTTTTTCGCTGTAGTTTCTGAGAAATGGGTATAAACAATTAGTTTTGATCTCGCGAGTCAAATACTCAATGTTTGAAGACAGTGAACTTATATAAGGGGATATTTCACTTTTTTTTTCTTGTGACTCCAAAAACTGATTGAGCCTCAATTTTCACAGATTTGTTATTTGTCGGGTCACATAAAGTGTGGATTCTGGTCTTTGACAATTTCCAATGTTGTACAAGTACTTGAAAAGGAAACCTTGGGATACAGTGAAAAAGTTGAGGGACCTGTGAAATGACTGGCTAACTGCCCTACTATCAAACCCTGGTACCGCATTTGTTTTTCAATGAAGCTTCGGTGAGCCGAGTTGAAGTTTTGTGTCTCTCTCTCTTGGCAGCCTTAGTTTTGAGGAATCTGTATTTTGCTCTTTGTGTTTCCTTCGTAGGGATGTTTCAACACAGTCGAACGGACCAATATGTACTGCAAGAGCGCCTTCCAGGACAACATCATCATGGTGTGCTGCAAAGGAGAGATGTGCAATGAAAACATCCAACCCGCCTTCCCTCCGCCCATTCCACCAACCACTCCAATATGTAAGCATTCTTTTAAAAAATAATAGTTTAGTTAAACTGCTCACAGGAAATTGTTTTCTTTCTTTTCCCCGTTGGATAATGACAAATATTAGTTTATGCTATGATAAATGGTTGTTATCACTATGTAAATCCTCCCCCCCCAAAAAAAAAAAAATTATAATAAAAAATTGTGAGTACCTTTGTATTTCAAGTAAAATTTCACAGGTGTGTTGCTTGAACAAGTTGGCATATATGTCAGGAAACACAATAAAGTGTACCAAGTTAGCAGTTTTTTTCTATGGGTGTAATTTTTGTAAGCACCAGAAACCACCCACAAGTTTTTCACCATGTGAATGGAATGCAGGCTTATACTGAAAATAAATTGAGTGGATTCATGGACAGAGAAAAAGTAGAGTAAGTAGATAATTAGGTCGCACCCCCTTGAGGTGATCCGCTGGCTGCCACTTCCCAGGTTGTATCGTATACTTGGGTGTGATCCCTGGCAACACAGCAGTTAATGGTTGTATGGCTTCTGACTGGCACCCCCCCCCCCCAAACAAAGATATTGACAAAATAGGGAGAACACCAACATTAGGGCTAGATAGCTCAGTTGGTAGAGCGCCGGCATGCTAATCTGGAGGTTGTTGGTTCAAATTGTTGGTTTAACATTGACTATTCTGAATGGCCCCTAATCAACTCAAAATTTTGTTTCACTGTATCTGTAAGCCTGCATGTTAAAACACTTTTTGGATGGTTTTGGTTGCTAAAAAAAAAGTCACAACCGTTGGATTTGGAAAACTGCTCAAGTGATGGTAAATAAACAATTATTGGGTTTCCTGACTTACATTTCCCAAACAGCAGTAGGCTTTTACCTTGTGGAAACATTATTTGTTTTTGAAGGAGTACATGTACTTTCAGTCATGTCCCCTAGCTCTTTGTAATCACACCGTTCAGTTACATGTACATGTAGGTAACCAGTGAAAAATTTGTCAAAAAAGATGGTCAAATAAAATGGCACCAATGTGGTTACTTGTACAGCGTACATGTTCGCTAAAGGTTGCATCACCCTTAATGGGCGTAAACAAGCGGTGGTCTTGCTGGCCATGCGCAGTTTTTCTGCGAGTAAGCAATGCCAAGTACATTGGAAACCAGCATAGTCAGCTCACCCCCAACTATTATGGCGGGGCTTTTTTATTTGTGCTTGAGGGAGGGCAGTTGAACTGCACGTTTTTGCGGGGTATCGTTTTCATTTTTGAAATGTTGGCATCCGTGCAATGTAAGCAGTCATGCTTCAGACACGACCTGACAAACAAACAACAAATCAGAGGAAGTGTCTGCCGCCACCAAGTGTCCTTAAGTCAATCATTTTGAATTCTCATCTGTTGTATTCATGTTTTTTTTCTGTTTTTTTTCTTCATCAATTTTCCAGCGGGGCTAAGGGAGTCCGCCTCGACCTATGATGTCGTGTACCTTGTCATGGCCGTCCTGGGGCCCTTCTTTGCGCTCATTGTCGGCATCTCCTTCGCCGTCTTCATGTACCGCTGGATGCATAAGAAGAGATTACGAGAGCTGAACACAAATGATGAGGAGTATGCCCAACATGCTCCCCATGATCTCAGAGCTGTCCCAGCAGGCGACAGCACACTAAAGGTTTGCGCAATCCACCTATTTTTATTTATTTATAAAGACCTGTTTCTGGTTTGGCGATAAGCAGAAGGATTAAAATGACTGCCACAAAAACTTATTGCCGGCTCAGAGTGCCATAAGGTCGTTATTTGCAATTTCATATCCGTGATCAATAGGGCATTAAATAAAAAATGCATATATTTTAAACAAATAATCAAAACCCACATATACCTGTTTTTTCTTTGAAAAACAATGTTTCTTTTTGCTTAACAATAACTTTGGAGACCACTTTTGATCAATAAACTCCATTTACCAAGAGCTCAAAAATATGCAAAAGCAATTATATGAAAGCCATGCTAACTTCACTAATGAACTTATAGTCCTTGAGCTGACGTTATATTCATTCTTCTTTGAATGATTTCCTTTGTAACATCAAAGTGTTGTTCAGTTGCTACTCAAAAATCATCATTTGCTAACTCAATGTTAGCATTCTGTGTGCACAAAACATGTTCAGTCTAAAATATTTTGTTGCACAAAATCATCCACTAGCCTATTTGTTTAACTTGGCTCCCATGGCAAAAATCGAAATAATTATATGACATGACAATGACTAGAGCAGGCTAGTGGAAGCGTTGAGACCAATAAATTACTCACTCTGCGGCAGTGAAGTTAAACATGAGAAGTCCCCTCGATCTAACAAGCAAAAGTAGCAGTCCCGGCCCATTTCCTACCTCCCCTTTAAAAGCAGACCAGTTCTTTTCCGAACTGAGTCCCCCTAATCCCCCAAATCTACTCCCCGGCAGCAGAAAAAATAGCAAGACAAGTTTGCAAGAACAAATCTACACGGCATAGTAGATAAATCCACATGGTGTTACCGCAAACTGAATATACATTGATACCCCACCATGCAGTCCCTCAAAACCCGCATTTTATGATGTGAATGAGACTTAAGGTTTGAGGCATCGCGTGCTGGAGTATTGGTATAGTTTCGGTTTGTGGAAACACCAGGTGGTATTACCTACTATCGTTGAGTTATTGAGAAGATTCAGTTCTGACAAAATTTAAAGTTGCAAAAAAAATAGCTTGCGGCCTGACGTTTCAACCCTAGCAGAGTCTTTCTCGGGGCTAAATGACAACACAACACACATAAACAGGTGTACTGGTGTAATAGAAGCGGTCAATGGAAAATAGATGAAAGAGAGAGGGGCAGAAAGCATGTACAGAAAATGTTCATTTTCTCCTTTAAAATTTTAAGTTCTGATAACTCGTCCTGCGTAGTTCGGAAATAACTTTTCCTGCCATTTACAAATGTATCTACTTCCACAGAGTAGGTTGGGGAAACTGCACGGCAAGTTTCTGTGAAAGGTGGATTTATTTGTTTTGTTAACAATGACCTCTTCAGCTGATTTCCTCTTTTTTCTCTTTTATAAAAGTGCCATAGAAAACTGGAAGGAAAAAAAACACGCTGAACAAAGTTAGGTGTGGGTGGACATTTTTTTCCTTTTCTATTCTTCACAATTACAAAGGTTGCATGTCTGTCAACAGCAATCATAGCGTTGTGGATGGGTTTCTCGTGAGGTTCTGAATGTTCGAAATGGTCTGGTTTTCAGCTCTGTGTGCGTACATGCCAATAATGTCAAGCACCCGAGTATCTGCCAAACCAATAAGTTACTGAGAGAAGCTCAACATATTTGTCACGTTGCAATATTCATGGCCCATTTATCCGTAGTATTATCATTTGTCAACAAGCAAGTAGCCCCCGCCCCCTCTCTCCCCTCTCTTGCAACCCTCTGGTCAGTGACCTAAAGTAACCAGGAGATCGCTTAGCTAAACGTGATCCCTCTTCTGTCACACAGTCCAACTCTCTACGTAAGTGGCCTGGCACGGTCTAGTCAGATTTTAATAAACCTCAGAGGGCACACATCCGTCTTGAATGTTACGCTGGCTCCAAGCGACATGCATCAAAAACCAACACTGTTTAGTCATCACAATTTCACTTGAGTGTTTCAACAGAGTGATGATAGATGCATCGGGTTGTGGGGGGGGTACATGCAGCTTCCAAGCACTACTTAACACAGAACACATTTTTCTCTAGATGTGCGCACACACGCAGAACAATATGCTAAGTTGAATTTCATAGATGTACAAAGTGGAAAATACTGCTTAACAAAGGCTTTTCGGAAAGCAAGTAGAAGTGGGGTACATTCATTACTTAGCATTTTAGCTGGAAATTTACTGGTTCCAAGGAAAGTGGTTCTGTGCTTGGCAAGTTTTTGCCGACACCAGATAATTTTGGTTTTTGATAGCAAAGACAGGGTTACCAGCTAGGATGTACACGTAATGGTCAGGGCCCATGACTCTGCTTACTGTAAGTGAAAAGTTAGCGCTTAAGGAAGCAGAGACAAAAATCGTGCTTAACATGTATTTCACAGGTTGGCGGGGAATTATTGCTTGTGCCCTAGCAAACTTAAAAAGGGGCTCAAAGGTCGAATTCAGTTTTGTGATCCACTCATTTCCAATAGATAGAGTCCTTTATGAAAATGGAAACAAAATTACAAGTCTCTAACCTAACGTTAAGATGGTGTAAAATGCCACTGTGTTTGATATTAACCTTCAGGTGCAATTTTTTGTCACCATCCAAAAACATTCGATGACGTCAATTTCAAATACATGGTCGGTTCATTTTTGCACAGAGAGTTTTCAGTTCATTCCTGAATTTTGATGACATTCAATCAAAACAGCATTGATTTTGACCTTTGTCGTTTGATGACGTTGTGCTTCAGATTTTGCTCTTAAAGAGTACCAAATAAAATGACATTTTACACCATTTTTACATGAGGTTAGAGACTTTTTTCCTCGCTTTCATGAGGACTCTTTGGAAAATGAGTGCATCACAAAACTTAACTTGACCTTTGAGCCTCTCTGTAATGTTACTAGGCAAAGAATTCCCCCAAAAACTGCATGTCAGAGAAAAATCTCAGTTCAATGTAATGTTATGCTACACTGAGGTCCCTAATCTCTTCCAGCAACATCTGAAAGTTGACTGTGCTTAAAAAAGCTGCAAATATAGAGCAAGGGTGTTTTTGGTTCTGGTTGTTGTTACCTCCTGCGGTTAACCATTGGCGGAGATAGGGAAATTGTACATGAGTAAGCAAAATCAACACCATGGCATTGGGCTGGAAGAGCTACATGTACAACTGTACTTGGTGAAGCTTTAACATATGACTGGCATTTTTGTTATGCCCCTCTTTTTTTCGTGCAACGTGCAGATACAGGGTGGAAAAGGAAGGAGAAACACAGGGTTTGGGGAAAACACAAGTCACTCGGGGGGGGGGGGGGGGGGGGGGAGGCTATATCGTAGAGGGTACTTGCATTGGTAGTCGCTTTGAGGTTCATGATGTGAAACTTCTCAGTACTGCTGACGTTTGACTTTTGACCTTTGACCCACACTGTATAACTTCAAGATGCAGGAAGACTTTTCTACAGGCTACCCTGATGAGTAAACGCTCGCATCAGGGATGAGTGTTTAAGTGACAAACTCACGAGGGTTGAGTATTGAAATGAATAACTCTCACATCAGGGGTGATTGTTTAAATGACAAACTCATGAGGAATGAAAAACGTGTGCATCATCAGGGATGAGTATTTAACTGACAAACTCACACATCTTGAACGACAAACCGTTCCATTAGGGATCAGTGTTTAAATGACAAACTCACGAGGATTGAGTATTTGAATATAAAACTCTTGCACCAGGGATGAGGATCCAAGAGACAAACTCTTGCATTAGGGATGAGTATTTAAATGGCAAAACCACAAGAGATGGGTATTTAAATGACAAAATCGGGAACGAGTATTCAAATGATGAATGCTCACATCAGGAATGGGTATTTGAATGACAGACTTTCTCATGTTAGGCACAAATAAACAGAATTCAAGGTTTTTTTCCTTCTTTTGTGACTGTAGGTATACACCAATGTATGAATAAAACACTGCACTCAATTCTCTCTTAGTCCTTCAAGATTAAAAAAAACCTGAGTCCCCACCCCTTAAAAAAGAAATGTTAAGCAAATTTAAACTAATTGCCCCAGATAATATACAAAGGAGAAGTAAAGTACCGTATTTTATCAATTTTGTTGCATTTTTTGGGGTGTTGTTTCGTCCTGCGCCATCCCACCAAGGAGTTGAGAGGCAGTCACCGTTCGGTGACAAACACCCTGTAAATAATGTTTGTGCTCATGTACCTGCATACATTTGCTTCATCACTCGGCCAGAGCCCCTGTGCTCACTTTGGTGTACTTTTTCCCTCGCAGGACTTATTCGATCATTCGAACACATCTGGTAGCGGTTCCGGCCTCCCTTATCTTGTCCAGAGGACTGTTGCCAGACAGATCACACTGGTGGAGCAAGTCGGTGAGTAGTTTTATAGTCTGGTTTACGGGTATATGGGTTAACGAGTTCCTGGATGTATGTCAGTGATTCACCGTGTTGAATTCCAGGTGAATGTTGTTGTGGCTTGCGGTTCAGTCGTAATATGAGTAAGGATTTCGGTCATAATAAACCGTCGCAGATAATGGAGGGGAGTTGGCACGGATTTTGTAGCGCGCACTAAAAGGGGACCCTTTGATTATACAGAAACTCAAATACGTCATGAATATGCATGACAAGTGTGCGAGGAGTCAGGTGAATTTAGATTTATGTATTTAAATAAATGATGTCTTTCTTGAGATCAATAAAATAAAAAAAAGTGCTTCAAGGTGATTTTACATGATGATTTTGTCTGGAACAACAGCACTGTGTGTTCATGTATGTAGTCTGTAAGACTGAGAAGTGAATGCTCAGAGTTTGAAGAGTCATAGTATTCATGAGTGTTTATAATGTATGGTATGTTTTTTTTTGTAAGCTTTTAAGTCCTCAGAATTCTCTAGGGTGATTTTGATTGTTTTTAGTTTGGGGTTTTGGGGGTTTTTTTCCCTTCATTTTTGTGCACTAAATATTTTCGCCTACGTGTACTTCATAATCAAACAGAGCAGTAGACACAATTCAAAAATGATGAGATACCATTGAATGTGCAACAGTAAACCAGTGTGATTTTCTCGCTCTAGGTAAGGGACGCTATGGTGAAGTGTGGCGCGGCAACTGGCAAGACGAAAACGTGGCTGTGAAAATCTTCAACTCCATCGACGAGAAGTCGTGGTTCCGCGAGACGGAGATCTACAACACCATCATGCTGCGTCATGATAACATCCTGGGTTTCATCGCCTCGGACATGACGTCACGGAACTCCTGCACACAGCTCTGGCTGATTACGCACTACCACGAGTTTGGATCGCTCTATGATTACCTGAACCGGAACGTTATAGACATGAAGGTGGCCATCCGACTGGCTTGTCGGCCGCCGGTGGTCTCGTCCATCTCCACACAGAGATCTTCTGCAACAACAGCAAGCCGGCCATCGCCCACCGCGACATCAAGAGCAAGAACATCCTGGTGAAGGAGAACCACACGTGTTGCATCGCTGACCTGGGGCTGGCCGTGCTGCACACACGCAAGGATGACCAGTTGGACATTGGGATGAACAGCAGGGTGGGCACCAAGCGCTACATGGCGCCGGAGTTGCTGGAGGAGACCATGAACACAGCCGAGTTTGAGTCCTTTAAGAGGGTGGATGTCTATGCCTTTGGGTTGGTGCTTTGGGAGATTGCAAGGAGGTGTCAAGTTGGGGGTACGTTACTGACTGACTCACAGCAGTCTCCCTGATCACTCAGGCTTCTTTATTTCTAGTTAAACTTGGGAGTTACAACTTGTACAAACAAACTTGTAATACGTTGGACCAATTCCCAGCCACAACACAATTTATCAAGTGATCAAATGACACAACTTAACTTTGAATTAATAACATGATGGGGGCCAAACGCTTTGAGTTTTTTTCTCAATTACACCATCTTTATTTCACTTCGATGGTTGATTATTCTAAGTCTCAAAATGAGAAGAAATCTACGTGTGATTTGGGCAAGAACAAAACCTGTTACTTAGCGGGAAAGTCTTTGCAGAATACTAGCACTGCACACTGTGGCAGATGCCATGGTCTAGGCACGAAAGTGCAGTGTAGTGGTTGGATGACTAATGGCTACCTTTCAGAGCAATGGTCACTGTATTACCAACAGTCAAAAATGCTGTGCTCATTTGCCGCATTAAAATAGCCCCTCTGCAGCAGACATCGGTGAAACTCAAACCAATACTACACTGGCCACATGGGAAATTTCACATCTTGTGTGATCATTTCCACATAAACTGAAGAGTTAAAAATTTAACAGCTGAACAAGTTTTGAGATGAAAAAAAAGATGAAATTTAGTGCAATCTCTATCGGATGTAGACTTTATGTGTTCTTCCATTGGGCTGTGTACAAACCGTGCCTGCAGGAGGTCCAGGCTCTGTGGCTCTTGTGTAAACATTTGACGTCACAGGATACATGGTCTCTAGAACCGCAGCGTAAACACGAACTTCCTAACGGCCTTCCTGAATTCCCCAGTCTCAACCTTTAACACTAAAACCTCTTACCTACATGTAGGATTAGACTTCCATGGCGAGGGCTAGACCCAGTATGGTCAGCTTTGATCCAATTATGACTTCAGGATTGATGGAAGTCTTGGTTTAAGACCTTTCCAGTTGCAAAGTCACAGCCCAAGTTTTTGCCAACCAAGTTTGAAAACTATGGGAAGCCATAAATGCAAAGCAAAATCAGATAGCCACAGTTTGTAACAGTGTTACACAAATATTCAAAAATAGTGTTGAATTTGTTGGTAACAAAGTAACCAATCGTGGGATGTATAATTTTTTTTATTGAACATTTATGGAAATGTTGAATTTGGTCACAACATCTGTTAAGACGATTAAATGTTTTGCTAACATTCGGCCATCCATGCCAACCAACGCGGTTTGTTTATCAACAATGGATAGGTCTGTTGTCCTTAAATAATCCTTATAGCAATTTTATGTGTAGTTTGGTTTGTTTACATATAAATTTGTCGCACCAAATGTTGCTTTAGACAAATTCGTACACGCAAGTGCTGCACCGCCATTGCTGGGTGGCTGCCATCGCATGGTTTGTACACAAAGACAAGGACAAATCAGTCTTTCTAAATTTTTATGAAAATTAAGTGTCTTCCTCGACAATTTGCACAATTTTTCTGACAGGACAACATGACATAATGATGTAGAACATACAAGTTTATTAGATATTTGCAAACAAAACAGAGAGTGAATACTCAAATTCTGACAAAAACCCTTGCTGATGATAACGCATTTTAAACCTGAACATGTGGTTTCCTTGTCTGTCACACTCAGCTCACCTCTTTTTCTGCGCCATTTTCAGGATTCAGTTGATGTTTTTTAGTTGCAAATATTTATGGTCAGTGTTCTACATCATTATGTCATGCTGTCCTGTCAGGGAAATTGTGTAAATTGTTGAGCAAGACACCTTATTCGCATAAAAAGTGAAAAAGCAAGCGATTTGTCCATGTCTTTGTGTACACAACATTGCGCGACTAGCACCCCAGCAATGGGGGCGCAGCATGCAGCACTTGCGCATACGGATTGGTCTATAGAAACTTTAGCATTCACAAATGATTTGGAGCTAGTTCTCAAATTTGTTGTCGTACCGTACTTGCCTTTCCTACGCTAACATATTAAACAGACAATTTGCCTCCTCATTTTTCGACAGGTATAGTTGAAGATTACAGACCGCCATTTTTTGAGTATGTCTCCAGTGATCCGGGATTTGAAGATATGAAAAAAGTTGTTTGCACCGAAATGCTTCGGCCGACAATCCCCAACAGGTGGTCAAACGAATCTGTAAGTAATAAATAAATGTTTGGACTTTTTTTTTCTAAACTTCTTGAAGTTCATTAATCGGGAAGCTTGATGATTACAATACAGTTTAGACAGGTTACAAACCCATCAAAACTCTTCCTTTTTTGTTATTGCAATCTGAAAGCTGGGTGTTAAGTTCATACCAGTTAGCAATCCTCAAGGTAAATGTTTTCACCAGAAATGCTGTCAAAGTTGAGAAAATAAGTTCTTCTTACTTCAATAAGCCATTTGCGAGTTAGATTTGAATAATGTCTGGGTTCGGGGCGAGCGCTTGTACAGCAACCCTCCAGATGAGCAGACCCCAATACCATTGTGCCGTACACATTCATTCAGAATTGTGTGCGGGCGTTCGCCGTCCATTATGTAACTAGGAAAAAAGCTTGCCCCTGAACCATGAGACATAGTCTCTATACAGTCTGAGGAATTCAGATTTGAGCGGTAAGTTGTGACTTAAGCAAGTCATTGTACCAGACATTATTCAAATCTATACTCACAAATGGCTTATTGGAAGCTAGAGAATGGGAATTAATTAAATTCTAAAAGGCAATGATTTACTCCCCCCCCCCCCTCCTTATCAAATACCTTGTTTGTGTTTCATCACAGCGAAAAAAAATAACTGTGTGGCATTTCTATTTCAAACCGGACAAAATACAGAATCATCTCTCTCTCCCCCCCCCCCCCCACAGATTATGCATTCTGTTTTTTTGATTAGGCTCATTATTAAACCATAATGATCCCTGTGTGGAAAGTTGGTAGGTCTGAAAAGCTGGGTTGATTTAATCTCAACATTGAACTACGTGTGCTCTAGTACATGTAGTTAAGAAAGAAACGACAAAAATTAAAACCTACAAACTAGACGTGTGAAATAGCTACACCGTTCCATGACCTGTCTTCCTGAAAGGTGTGAAATTTTAACTGGCTTCTAAGATAGCGTGATACAGAATTTAAAAAAAACAACCATGATTGAAACATCCTTGAATGAAATCCTGGCTTAGTTCTTGACAAGAACTACAGTTCAGATTTAAGCCCCCCAAAGGGGTCACTTTAAGAGTAGGATCTCCAACCCTTAAGTTGGTTTTAAAAAAAAGGCAAGAGTTCAACCCCCCCCCCCACCCTCTGCTATTGGCTTTGGTATCCCGTTTATTATGGCCTCAAATTAACCCCCCACAAAACAAGTTTGGAGATTCCATATCCCACAAGTACTTCCCTTACACATTAAGCTTTCCCTTGACATTGACAGAATGCGTACACGTGTCGCAATAAATCACGGACTACCGGGCCAGTTGCCGGCGTGAAGTGTTGCACTCACTCACCCGCCGTAACTGGGCGTGCTCCAATCAACTCGTGTAGGTCCTGCCAGACTTTCAGGAACACACCCTTATCATTCAATGATGCACTGACATTGGTTCACACCATGTTGCAATGGGGTGGGTGGGTGGCTGTCACCCAGGATGGGTAATGAAGGCTGCAGTGGGGGGGGGGGATAAGCCGGAACAGGTGGAAGAGAGAGGCAATGTCAATGATTCAAACCTTACCTTGAGTTGATGCGCGATTCTTGTTGTTGTTCCAGATGGTACAATGCTTTGTATTGTCAGCAAATAACATCCATTTAGACCCCTGACAGTTTATGCTTAACCCTTACCCCCTCCACCACCCCCCTAGGCGAGGAACCTTGCCCTTGTGGGAATTGCGCAGCCTGGCCGGTAAAGCACAAAACCAAAACCAAAAGAATGTTGATAAGATTGTCAGGCCTGGCTAGCTAAATGCAAAGCAAGGTTTGAGTATCAATCAAACATAGGCCGAACAGAAGGAAGGATGGTCAGGGTAGAAGATCAAATCTTTTACACTACATGTCGGGTCCCACTGTAAGGGGATTAGTAGATTGTGATCAAAACTCAAGTAAGGGATTACATTGTACTATAAATCTTCACCCCCAATAGAGAGGTGTCCGACATGTAAAATTTGCAGTAGCAATAACGTCCAGACAGTATTCAATAGTTTTGTTAAAGGGAATGTGCATGTACATGTACATGCTTGGTTTCGGAGAAAACCTCATTCAAATTCTAATGAACATTTCGTCACAGCTACTGCAGGCCTGGAATTTCTATCTTTTAGAGGTCAATGCCATTTTCAAGGGGACATCCATTGGGGAAATCTTAAGGTCTATGGGAAAGTTTTGAAGAGGCACCATGACTGAGACCAGGGCCAACGAAGGACATGGCCTCTGTGGCCCTCTGTGTTTTTCCAGGACTGCAGCGGGTGATCACTTTTCAAAACTATAATGAAAGAAGATCAGTCACAATTTGGGCAATTTCTGCAACTGTGGACAAATGTGTTGCACTTAACATTTTGTCAGATTAAAAAAACTTCCAAAGTCTATCTTTCTTTTAAGAATGAAAGCATTTTTCAGGCTGTTTGGAACTATACCAACTTTTTTACATCACCCGACTCGCAGAAAACTTTGTTCAGTAATTTGGAAATTAAGCTGAAAATAGGGGAAGGTGGGGGGCTTTACCATCTCTTTAACTGATTAAGGAAAGGGAAGCAGATACTTAAAACAAACACGCATCACCAAGAGAAAAAGGAATAAGAAACATAGGGGAGGGCAGTTTTACATAGAAAATGGATTAATTTATAGGTCATCCGAAGGTCTATTAGTTGTAAATTATGAGGTAACATCTTTGGGGGTGTCTATCAATTATTGTGTGAAATATCTAATGTCAGCGTGTGTGCTTTCCTTCCCAAAAGGAAATGAGCAATGTGCCAATTAAAACAATAAATTGCCGGAAATTGCGGATAAAACAACAAATACCAAGGGTGCTGCACATGTGTAGAGGATGTACCATGTACCAGATATCTTGTGCTCGTTGTCAAAAGCTGTGATCTTTTAGAAAGGATTAAAAGCAAATACTGTTGACCTTTTTTTTTATTGGCTTGCTGGCTTTTTTTTTTTCTTTCTTAAAAAAAAAAAAAAAACACTGTTCCAAGAATGGGCCACTTGTTTTAAATTACTAAGCTTTTGTGAAAGAGGATGAATACATGTAAAAGTCACTCCCAAGTTGATTGTTTTCTATTATAAAGTTGTTTGGTTTTGGTGGCATGTCGTTGCTGAGGGGTCAAGCAGTCAAGCGCACCGGACTTAAGCTCTGGTGTGTACTATCAGCAGAATGTGGGTTCGAGTCCCGGTCTTGACACTTTGTATCCCTAAGCAAGACACTTCACAGTTATTGCTTCATCCTTTGAATGGGACGTAAAGTTGTAGGTCCACGTAGAAGAACCCAGTACATTTATTGTAAAGGGAAGGGGTTTGCCTCGGTGTTTCTCAGATGGTCTGGCAGCAATAAGGGCCACCTCACCTTGTATCCCTTTCAAGGTGTTGTATTATGGTTGCTTCGTCTCATAAAAAAAAACATTCCTAACAATCTTCAGCAGATTTGATAATTTTGCGACAGGGGTGTCATTTATGTGTATGACTGACATGGTGCATTTAAACGTGCTCTGTTGTTTATTGTTATTATTATTTTGGTTTTCTTTTTGGAGGGATTGTGTGGGGGGGTTGTCATCTGCAGATTGCAGTCAAATTGCCTCATGTCCCACGGAGATGTCCTTTGCAGACAGAAAAATTGCTCTGTACCTTCAAACCAAAACCAAAATCAAAGCTCGCAAAATTTGTGATATGATTTTAAAATTTGACTAACTTACATGTACCATAGCTTGGTTAAGAGTCCTAGAAGGTGTTTATTTTGTGTGTTTACAAATATGTACCAAATGAAAAAAATTGTCTCCTGATGTTGTCCAGTTCAGTTTGATTTCAGAAGGAAGTATAACATTTATGTAGGATTTTAAAGAACGAGGAGTTATATCCAAAGTGAAGGTGCTCTCGCCTAGAACCAGAAATAATTCCTTTTCTTTCCCATATTCTTTCTTCTATCCAGATGTTAATTGCGCTTTCCAAACTGATGAAGGAGTGTTGGTACCACACAGCCTCGGCACGGCACAGCTCCCTCAGGGTCAAAAAGACACTCATGAAAATCGCTGAGTCGTGTAACTTGAACACGACGTCCAAACTGGACTATAGTTGGGAGAAAGCGTTCATTTGAGAGGGGGGGGGGTCGGTTGTGAGTATCAAGGCTAGACAAGACTGTTCTGCCGCCCTCATGTGGTGCTGTTACACAGTGAGGGATGATTTCTGAGGGGATCGGTAAGCCACATGAACTGTTGGACTCTAGTAGGCCAAACCCAGACCCTGGCTTATTGGAGAAGTGGACACTGTGGGAATGCAGACTGTCCCGATTTTCAGGCGTCAAAGCGAGAACGTTTGCTAAGTGGCCAGTGTCACATTGACACCTCAGAATGGTGCAACGCAGTTTGTGCAAAAATAATGGACTTTGCAAGCGGCTTTGTTGAGCTGCACAAACACTGGGAGTCGGCGAGTAGCTTTGTTGAGCTGCAAAAATAATGGATTTTGCGAGTAGCTTTGTTGAGCTGCAAAAATAATGGATTTTGCGAGTAGCTTTGTTAAGCTAGAAAAGATAGATGTCTGCAAGAAACAAATTTTTAAAATGACAACAGCTAGTGGAAGTCTGCTTCAGAGTTATTACTGTGCCAGCATTAGAAAAATTCTGCCTCCACGGCAGTGACAATGAACTGATTGCAGGAATCCTAGTCGTACAAAGCTGGTGTACGCTGACCCACAGCTTTGCAGATGACAAGCAGTCCCCGGTTGTAATGTTTTTCCTTAATCGGTCGTTTTGAACGCAATGATCACGTTCATGGAGGCCACACCCTACCTCAGTTTAGTTCTGGATGCATAACATAGGTCACGACAGCATGCATGTGTCATACAATCTGATGAAAAGTCAACCACAAAACAAAAAAAGACGGCTGGAGGAAGAGACTAACCGCCCACCACAAAGGCAGTGTCAGTCGGGAACTACTCATCGTTTGTGTGTTTGGCGCATACTTTATGCTTGTGTCAATGCAACAAACCGTGACGCGGTTAATAGAGATACAGAAAAGAGAAGGACGGATCTCAAGAAGTTTGCCTCATTTCAGTTATGGGAGAATCATTCGCTTCGCGTTCATGTTTGCTTCGTGTGAGCCGGGTTCAATTTCATGGAGCTGCTTTAAGCAAAATTATGTTTTCCAACATAAAGTTACCAGCCAAAGTACTTATCACACACGTACAATCTGTGACTGGTATCCTGCTAATGTTTGCTCAGCAGAAATGTTTTTAAGCAATATTTTCTTTTACTTCAAAGCAGCTCTGTAAAATTTTTGCCCTGGCCTTAATTCTTTTGAGGGAGCATCTCAAAAAGTCACAAAAGAACATTCCCATTGGCACTGACAGAACAATCTGCTAAAATGCTTCATTGTACCGGAAAGCGGGAGCAATCCTACACAAGTGAATGCGCGCATTGGTATTTTGACAGCCCGACGGAACGTTCCGGCGGTCAGATGGTCCCTGTGTACGACTTTTGTTCCGACTTTTGAGACGCTCCCAAAATACGCGGAAGGCGTAACAGTTGCTCAAGCTCATGCAGGGATCGCAGCATACAAATTTTAGAGAGTTGGGTATGTTCAGAATTGCTGTTGAAACTCTCTGAATACGGTGAAGAAGAACACATATTAGAAACACTTTTGACTGTTAGTTGACACAGATATATTAGTTATTTCTTTGAAATATTTCTTGAAACGTCTGCATTCAAAGAAATTTGATTCCCTTTTTTCTGTACAATGGTTTTAATTAGTAAACAGGAAGCACTCTGAAATCTAGGGTGAAACAACCACAAGCGTATTTCCCCGTGACAAGCTTTTGAGTTTCAGATTATTTTGTACTGAGTTGAAAATATTATACAAATATTGGATGCCTATGATTGCATTGTGGCAGAAAATAGATATGAGGTGAGATCTCAACTTTTCCATTTGACGAGGCGAAGCCCAGTGAAATGAAAAAGACAGATTTCACCAAGTGATGTTATTCTTCGACAAGGCACAAACGAAATGCATATTTGTTTTATATGCATGTAACTCAAACATAGATCCTTGTCTTTTGAAATTTGTTTCACAATAAGCAAAACCCACAAGCTGAAAATTTCTTTTTAAACCCCTTCGAAACAATGTGGATGACTCCATGTAGACACCAACCCAGAGAGGAAGCTACAGCATGAGAATTAAAAGGGCCAATGCAGTAAAAGGTTTTTAAAGTTTTCAAAAATTTCAAAAATCGGGAGAAGATGTTGATTTGTAACATTCCTTGTCTTGGGGTTTTTTTTTGTGTGATTTTGGCTCGTGCTTTTTTTTTTTTGAGGGGGGGGGGAGTTAAAAACTTGGGCTGGTTTTGTCTGTATGTTTGTGCATATGGAATGATACAACACAAAGAAGAATCCAAATCCATAATGCATTCTGTATGACAAAATATGTTAACTTTTCATTTCTAGTAGCAGTAATGCAATCAAATTCATTGGAAAATTCAACCGATGGGAGACTTTTGAATGCTAGATGGCAGCAGCAATGCCATGTAAAATTCCATTGTTTATGTAATTCTAAGCATGCGCACATTGCCGAGAACAATGAATTTACCTGGTAAGTCTGCTGCCACCTAGCGTCCCAAAAGTCTTCCATTGTCTTATTGTTATAATTGTTGTGCATTCAGAGAGAATGATTTGGTCAGTTTTTTTACATAATTTGTTTATTTAATTGGCGAGCTTTTTGTTCTCTCCCTTTTTTTCTTTCTTTTTTTAACACTGTACAGTTTTGTAAATTGTTTTAAATTTTGTTTAATAGAAATAAAAATTGTTTCATTGTCGAACCATGATGTACAGATCTGACAACAGGGTATAGTTAAGGTGAAGCGGTAAACATGGTATGGACTGTTAGTTTACTCATGAAGATTTTGAAAATTAAGCCGAGATATAATCTGAATTGGCTTAATTCAACATCAACAAGTTTTAGTGATGATTTGATATCGTCGTGTCAGTGCAGAAATCTCCTAAAATAGCACCTACCTCATGTGCGAGTTTGAATTTTTTCAAAACTTTGTATCTCGCTTACAGTGGCCCGTATGTACACACACAAGAAGTACGCGGCAAGATACACAATTTTGTCCCAGAGAATTTTGTGCGAGATACAATGATTTTTCAAAATCGAGGAGCTTTTTTTTGCACTGATGTGGTGTGATCATCAGGAAGGCCACAACATTTTATGTTACACATTTGAAGAAAAAAAAGGGCTGAATTTTGTAGTAATTTTCATTTAAAAAAAAGGCTTGATACCGACTTCCTTTGTTTTTGAAATAGTGTAAGACGTCTTTCAGTATTGGGTCAACATTTGAAGTATTTATCTTTGAAGAAAGAGACGGTAACAACAGAACTGTTGACTTTAACCAATGCAGTCATAAATCACTGACATTAACAAAAGGTGTAGACCTTTGTCAAGATGACACCATCTTCAAGTCAAGTCCCCTGTTTGAAATATTAGTGATGCATACTGATTCAAATCTATACCGAAAATGCACCAGACTATTTCCCCTCCCAGCCTCTGTTTGGTTCATAGAGTTATATAATAGAACAAGAGGGCCTGCAAAACCATGCGACACAGTCCGTCAAGAGAAAATGGCTCTGATCCATCATAAAACACAGGTCATGCACCAGTTCTCATTACCAACATTTTGTAAGTGGACATCTGTTTGCAATTTACCCATAGGGATTCGAGCCCATTATGTGTTTGTAATAACTAGTGCTCCCTTTCTAGTTCTATTATAAAACTCTATGGTTTGGTTACAATTATTTCAACTTGAGAAATACAAGATGGACGCCCAATCATAAAGGTCTATAGAAACTCAAGGTATTTCCACGATCGTCTATACATCTACTTTGGATTTTGAAATGTATTTCAATGGTGGATAGTGAATACAAACTTCTAATTGTTGTTGACTAGAAACCAATGGAAGGAAATCTCAATGGACAGGACCAAAGATTATAAAGCCCCGAAGGCACAAGGTTTGGGAACTGGAACTCTGTCTGTCGATGGAACGTGAAATATGCATGGGCGCCATTTTAGTAAGCAAATGTTTTGTTGTATCATTGAAAGCAATGGTCAGTGTCTGCACTGGTCTATTGTTGCATCAAAAGAGTTGCTTGCTGAAAAATGGAGTCCAGTGCACATTTCACATGTCAGTCCGAGTTCCCCCCCCCCCCCACCATGTGCCTTCGACGCTCTATACCCTTTGGACAGGACTGACCAGGTAAAATGCATGAGATAGTTGCTACTTTTTATAAATGAAATGGTTACTCCCCCATACCCATAGCATTAAATGGGTAGAGATTTTTTAAAGATAAAACTGGGACCTCTCAATTCAAAAGATGTATATTTTGCTTTAAATGAAATTGAGACCATGAGTCCTTTCCGTTGTTGAGAGATTTAAAAAAATTAAAAAAAAACTAACTTTCTGTTTACACGACAGGAATATTTTATGTTGTAATGTAAAATATTATGTAAAATTATATATATATATAATTATATATATATTTGTACATTTTAAGACTGTTGCCAGAATGAGTATTAATTATTGAGATTAGATTGTTCCGTAATGTAGAGCAGTGCTCATTATGTTCGCATAGAGATGACTACCAGTGATTTGAAGGGGACCAAGGACATTATTAGGACTTCTTGGGTTGCCGTCATCCAAATACGGCACAATTTCATAGAGCTGCTCAAGCACAAAAAGGAACCAAGCACACCTAAAATGAATGCTTACCAGAAGTAGGTTACCAGCCAAAGTACACTGTCACATGCATCGTCTTTGAGTGGTATCCTGCTGAGTTTTGCTGCGCACAAATATTTTTTCAGCAAAGTTGTGTACTGAAGCAGCTCTATGATATTGGGCCCTGGCTGATCCCCGCCCACCACAGGCAACTGCTTAGCAACAGCATTCACTTGGGATTGAAATGGTGGTCGCCGCCCCGCGTTCATCAAGCAGTTTTTCTGTAGAGCTTGTATATAATTCCTGGTTTTTTAACAGGTCAGACTTTTGAAGGTGCATTTGCAGTAATGGGGCCGTGCAGCAAGGGGTGGACCATTATGGATTTGTTTCACATTCCATACACCCCGATAGGGACCCTCTTTTTCTCATGAAGATATCAGTGGTATGTTTACAAGGGAAACCCCCCCCCCTTCGTGGGTGACAATGACCTTCAAATTGTCTGTAAGAAGTAAAGCGGTCACCTAAGGGGGGAAAAGAAATAGTTTTGTCTAAACATGTAGTTTTGTATTGTTGGTGATGCACCAAAGCGTCTGTATACCTTTTGAATTGTAACATCCGGGAGGTTTCAGGACTAGAGCAAGGGGAAACCCAGGCCAGTCATTTTCAGGAATGTTCACATTCGATAGTCAAATCTCATCACATCTATGGTGTAATTCGTCAGACCAAAGGTAATGAGAAATAGAAAACATAGACCTGGTGTTCTAAATAGACATTGGCGATTTATTTGGTGCCCCCCCCCCCCTTTGAATCACTGTAGTGTCTTGTTTTTATTATGATTTTTTTTTTTTGGTAGATGTTTGTTTTTATTATTTATTTATTTTAAAGTGTATTTTGCTTCATTTGTGTTCAGACATTGTTACTTTTCATAAGAAATTTCATAGGATTATTAAAAAAGACATGTTTGCCTTGTAAATAATTCCGTGTGTGAGTCTGTTGCATTGAGTCACTGGTTCTTACTAACTGTCAACAAATTTTGTGGGAATCTAGTTTGCCTTCAGTATACTGAAAACTAAAATGTTCTTTCGACTGGCGATAATACTGTGATGAGGGGAAAAGATGTTTTGTTTTTTTGTTTTTTTGAAGAGTTTACTACTTTAATACTTCTGAAGAAACAAATAAAATAAAATCCCGGAGAAATATTCATAGCCAATGATGGGTCGAGACAACAAATGAAACCAAATTGTGGATAAAGATTCATAGCCAATGACGGGTCGAGACTACAGCTTTTGCGCTCAACTGATTACACCTTTTGGAGACTGCTTTAGTTCCCATCCCACCTTTTGAATATGTTTTTAAATACACTATAATGCTTCCTGCATAGGGGCCCTACTGCCTGTTTAGATTGGGGTGTCACCTTTTCGTCGAGGCCTTCTTTTCTGATATTGCCATTAGGAATTTTGACAGAAGCTCTGAAATGCAGTTCAAGCAGCCAAGAACAGAACATGATAAATTTAAGTCCACTAAAAGGAAAGGGGTGGGTGTTCTGTCTGCGGCAATATTTGTTATTATGCCTTTAGGTAACACTATATAGGGTCACTAGGGAAAGAGGAAGCGATTCAGCCGATAGAACCATCATAATTCCTTTGGGCCGCAAAAATAATTTTGAAATGTAAAGGATGTTGTTTATAGAGGAAACCAATAACTGCACAACCTGTTTGCTCTACAGCGATCTTCGGGTTTCCCTTTGTTTGCATTTAAAATATAAATTACTGTTTGGTCTTGACTTTATCCTGTTATGCCTTCATCCATGGTCAGATCGTGGTTAGCCACAAAAACTAGGACGAGGAAGAAACTATATAGGCCACCGAGACCGGAGTGTTTGCTATAAACTTGCAATAAAATAAAACAATAATAACTGCCGAGTCAGTTTTAGTCAAACTTTCATGAGCCCGAGTGCGCTTCAATTCTATTTCTTCTTGTACTAACCTCTTTTTGAACTATAGTTAAAACGTGATTAAAAGAGCAATCATGTCCCTTGTGGTTTATTACTTGACATTATTAATTTTTGGCAGTTTTTACGCTTTTACAAAGAACGTTCTCTTGTTCTGATACCATGTCACTATATGCCTATATGGCCGTCGATAATAAACACTTCCCCATTCGTCACAAAACTTCCACCACCCCTCTTTGGAACTTGTTTTGTTTGTGTTTGGGTTGACCCACTCCCTTTTATAAATATTATATTTTCTTAGTGACTATTTTGTTTAGCCATTTTGGTAGGAACTGCCTGGATTTAGTAAGTTAGAGTTACCCATACTGCGATTATATTTTTTGTTGTGTGATTATATTTCGCCTGTTGAATGAAAGATCACCTACTGCTTTATTCATAATAATGGTTTCAAAATATTGGTTTTCAAAAGTTAAAACGTGATTAAAAGAGCAATTATGTTATTGTTAATTTTTGTCAGTTTTTACGCTTTTACAAAGAACGTTCTCTTGTGTTGATACCATGTCACTATGCCTATTGGCCGTCGATAATAAACAATTCCCCATTCGTCACAAAACTTCCACCACCCCTCTTTGGGACTTGTTTTGTTTGTGTTTGGTCTGACCCACTCCCTTTTATAAATATTATATTTTCTTAGTGACTATTTTTTTTAGCCATTTTGGTAGGAACTGCCTGGATTTAGTAAGTTAGAGTTACCCATACTGCAATTATATTTCTTGTTGTGTGATTATATTTCGCCTGTTGAATGAAAGATCGAGAGCATAGACCTAGGCCTACTTCTTTATTCATAATAATGGTTTCAAAATATTGGTTTTCAAAAGTTATCGTGTTTGGGGGACACGTGTGCATTTTAAAGCGATATCAACAAAACCCAGCACCTCTATAATAAGATTCGCGATCGCCAAGACCGCACATGACGACAGAGGTGTTTTTTTTTCTTTCAAGATCAGGCGCACGCCCAGCCCCTCCCCTTATTATCCGCACCTCCTCGACCTCGTCGATCTCGATCTCCCCCCCCCCCCCCCTGCAGAGCCAGAGCCGTATATTCCAATATACGGCTCTGTGCAGAGCCCTAACAGTGCGCCCTCAATTGACACAATATTAAAACAGGGAAAGTAATTTACGTACGAAAATATATCCACCTTCATCCATCGACTTTCCAGTTTAAATGCATTTTTGTGTATTTCCCACACACATTTTAGAATCTTTCATCATGTTCTCACGATAAATTTATTGCAAAGTCTGTTTAATTGAGGTGGATGGTAAGTATGTTTCATGTTGTGATGTTATGAAAATGTATTGGTTTCTTGCCCAGTTGATTGCCACTAGAAATTCGATTTCTAAATTCTACTCAAAATCTGTGTCCTGACTTTACTCTATATGTTCCAATTAATGATTTTAACTTTGACAGGCTTGCTTTACAATTGGGTGACAAACATTCGTTCATACGAGGGGCTTTTTTGCAAACCTCGGCGTAGGCTCCGTTGCCATTTCGGGGCTTTCTTTGATGTTGGAAACACCGTGCAAAATGTACACGGACAGAGTCTCTAAAATTTATGACAGGGCCCAAGCTGGAGCCGGCCGGAGGCGAAGCCGATGTTTTGTTTGGAAAATCGAATAGGTCTAGGGTCCAAATTTTAATTAGCTCCATAAATAGTGTCAATTTGTATTGACCAGGCTGTAAAAATGACAATGACCATTGTTATCTATCATCATTCATAGTCATTCAATGAATATCAAAACATTTGCTTGCTGAAATGGCGCCCATGAGTATTCTGCGCTCCAACAGTAGACCCCTTGCATTGGCCGCCATCTTTGATGTCAAACAATGGTAACGTGCATGTGTCTTGTACACACTCTGACACTGCACATGACTCTCAGCCAATGATAGCTCGCGCTCTTCATTGACCTCAGTGAGGGGATAGTTTTGATGCAAGGTAATGCAAGGGGTCTAGAGATAAAGCCCCAGTTCTCCATCTTGCGCCTTTGGCACTCTAGTATATATACAATCGTTACTCCCCCAAGATTGGCAATGAGTCCAGTGTATTGGCACTCGCTATTTATGGAGCTACACAATGTATACTACTACACCCAGTAACTCGGACACTGTAGGCCTACTCCTCTTTTTGAAATGTTTACTTTTCTTGAAAAAAAGAGGAGTACAGTGCCCCAGTTACTGGGTCTAGGGCGTAGAGAATTATGCTTAACATACAACGTAAGAGGAGAATTTCTCGGTAAGCCATGAATTTAGACCCTGGCCTCCAGTGAGACTTCAGACTTCACTCTTGAAGAAGGCAGTTTTTCCTCTGCAGTGACTACTTTCATTAGGGAAATTAATAAATGGGACAATTTTCCATATATCCGACTGCCACTTTTTAAGGGATTTTTTTATTTTGTTTTTAAATGGATGTTAGACTTTATTTCCCTTTTGTTTAATTAATAATGTTCCTTTTGTAGAATTGGTGGCTGAAACAATCATTATTGACCTTTACCAATAAAAAAAAAGTCCAAGTGGACGTTTCTTCGTGCGGCCAAAACTCTCACGCACTCACACCCGAAAAAGAACTAAAAATGGCAAGACCACCGTACACCCGGAAATGGTTTATTTTTTTTCTAAACACGGTTCGAGCGCTCTAAATGGATCAACACTTGATTGAAGTGTTGTAGTGTGAAAAGGTCTGTCGAACTTAAAACAGGTCGGACACTTCTGTGTTTAGCTGTCAAGTGTCAGTAAGCAACAACGCTAGATCCCCCTGAAGTACATACATACAAGTACTTAGCCTTGTCCTTTACAAATACTTGTCGTTCGATTCGATTCTATATTGAGTCATGTTACTGATTATAGCGATACTGTACTCGAACAATTCATCTACATGTAGCAGGCTAATCCACCTTGCCTGTTTAACTTGAGTAATCACAGAGTGTGACTGCTGATGGTTCCAACAATTACTTGATAGAATGTCGGCTAGAATTAATCACGTTGTACGTGTAATTATTTTACAATGTTGACAGGCATTTATCGTGCATCATCAATCTCTCTTACTACAGCGACCATAAACAATTGGTTACGAGATTATGTAGCCAACTGGTGTTACTCATGTGGAAGTCTATGCTTATACAACTAAGCTCACCCAAATTATATTTACAATGATTAGGGCCTATTAAGAATAGTTTTGGGTTGAATAAAGAAAAGAGGACTAGAGTGGGACTTGAACCTGTGTCCTCTTGATTATTGTGACGGCACTCTACCAAATGAGCCTTCCAGCCTTATTTTTTTGTTCAGTGGTGCCAGTCAGAAACCAGTTACAGGTTGCATGGCTTCTGACTGGCATCCTGGAACAAAGATATTGACCAACTAGGGAGACCCCAACATAGGGCTAGATGTACATGTACCTCAGTTTGTAGAGCGCTAGCACGGTAATCCATTCCAGAGGTTGCAGATTCAAGTCCTGCTCTAGTCATTTTTTCTTTGTTCAACCCAAAATTATTTAAAGTCTGAAAGCATTATTTACCCAGTCAGTTTCCCTTGTGGTTTATCACTTGATTACAAAATATTACACTTTCTTAATGACATACTGTAGTAGCAAACAATGCACTCTTACAAATTACCATTAAAGCATAGCCCCCTGTACAAAATTCAGAATCCATCAGTAAAATATTTAGATGATTTGACAAAATAATTAACAGCCCTATTTTTGGATGTGAAAACTTTGCCTAAGTACAATCATCAACAGCATTTAGCATGGACTGGTCATGGTGACGGAGACACTTTGTTTTCTACTAGTGCCAGGAAACAGTCAGTCTCTTGGTCGTGCAAATCCTCCAGGCCACCATGACCCTAACCATAACTCTAATTACAAACAAGTAATAAACCACAAGGGAAACTGACTGGTTAAATTATAAATAATTTTGGGGTTGAACAAAGAAAAATTTACTAGAGCGGGAGACCGCCAACATTAAAGGCACTGGACACTATTGGTAATTACTCAAAATAATTGTTAGCATAAAAACTTACTCGGTAATGAGCAATGGAGAGCTGTTGATAGTATAAAACATTGTGAGAAACGGCTCCCTCTGAAGTAACATAGTTTTTGAGAAAGAAGTAATTTCTCTGTAAAATATTTGAATCGATTTTGAGACCTCACGCGTGCATCTGAAAGAACACAAATTCATGTGACAACATGGACAAGTGTGTTTTTTCTTCCATTATTATCTCGCAACTTCGACGACCAATTGAGTTCAAATTTTCACAGGTTTGTTATTTTGTGCATATGTTGAGATACACCAAGTGAGAAGACTGGTCTTTGACAATTACCAAAGGTGTCCAGTGTCTTTAAGGCTAGATAGCTCAGTTCCAGTTCGCCAGCATGTTAAATCTAGAGGTTGCAGGTTCCAGTCCCCCTCTAGTCAATTTTTCTTTGTTCAACCCAAATTTAATTAAAACCCTAACCTACCCAAATCCTCAAATCCTCTTCAGTTGTCTGATTGTGTACTCGTACTAGAGGACTAATGAGAACTATTTTCATGATTGATACATGATACTCTTTTTCGTTCTCAGATTGCAAAGTACCGGTACTGAAGTCCATACTCGATACTCAACTGAATATGTACTTAGACTCGATTTTTAGTACTCATGGTAAAATTACAGAACTTGTCTGAATTATGGCATGTTAATTCCATTTATCATGTGTTTCTGCCATTGCAATTAAAAAAATAGAGGAATAAAGTTCTGGAAAAAGTAAAACAGAAGTTCTGTTTGATGTATGCATGTTTGAAAGATCATAACATGCAAACATTGTCAACTAGAAATAAGCCCCTCCCCCCCCCGAAAAAATAAATAAGAATGTGTTGATACCTCATTTTTTATGAAATACTTGTACTGTTGTACTCCGATATCCAAGTACATGGTACTCGGCTGTTGGACTCAGTACTCGGATCAGAATACTCGATACTTGGACACTTGTACTCGTGTGTACTCGATGGCCCAAGTGTACTTGTACTTGAGTACTACAGGGCCACCCTGGTACTCGGCAGTACTTGATTCTTGAGATTAGACTGAAAATAACAGTTGCTTGTTACTGGGACAGGTGTATACCAATGCGTTAATCTTATCGACAAAAGTCCAAACGCTCAAGTTTTGAGTTACCGTAGAGTTGTTATTTGAGCATTCAGGACGTCTGGAGCCCAAGGTACTAGGAAGTTGTTTTTTGAACGAGTGCAGACCTTCAACTTCTACTTGTGTATACCCATTTGAATTTGACATTAATGTTAATCTGTCTTACTTTATCACCTAATAGTGGAACTGTTAGCATGGCATCTCACAGTGATAACGACCTATCTGTTCTTCCTGGCTACCCAGCAACGACAGAATCACTTCCAAGTAACCCCCTTTTACAGAATCTCTTGGAGGCCAACAAAATCAAAAGGTAAATTATATCGTAGCCGAGCGGTCAAGCGCACCAAACTCAGACTCTGGTGTTCTGATCAGCAGTGTGTGGGTTCGAGTCCAAGTCTTTACACTTGTGTCCCTGAGCAAGATACTTTAAAACCATTGTTGCTTCATCCTATGTGAAGTCATAGGTCCCATGTGTTGTGAAATGCACGTAAAAGAACCCAGGGCATTTAAGAGAAGGGGTTTCCCCAGTGTTTCCGGCATGGTCTGGCAGCTATATGCACCACCTCACCTAATTAGTATACCTTTCAAGGTGTTGTATTATGTTTGCTTTTTCTCATAAAGTAATTCTTAACAATCTCCACCAGATTTAATAAATCGGCGCCAAGAGTGTCATTTATAACAGACTTGGCGCATTATCAATGCACTCTTTATTATTATTAGGCGTATTGACACAAATCATCTGATGTCATCACACAATAAGTGTTGTATTTGTCAGGAAAGAAAACCCATAGCCGACAGCGTTCGATGTAATACCACAAACCACTATCAAAGGAGTGGTTTGTGGTCTGATAGTGGTTCATAGGATGATAGCGCCCTCTGCTGGCGATGATTTCTTTTCTTGACTAAAAAATACAACTGGATCAGTGTGTCTTGGAGCCAGACTAGGAAACTACAGGTATAGGTTTACATTTTATAATGTGATCAGAGCACATCTGCCCACAGGCACTGCGACCACTAATAAGCAGGAAACACTATTGCTTAGCCAATTTTATTTTTTAAACACTAATTAGCAATCGGGGCTCAAATTTCAAGTAAATTCCCATTAGACCTCGGGTCTTGTTGCTCAGTTATTTTAACTGGACCAGAAATTGTTTGTTCTCCACAAGACCTGAAACATGTGTGCATGGATTTGATATTGACACATTGTGTTACAAAATACATAGACCCATGGCTCACCCTTTTAACATTAGCCCATTCCAGAGAAACAAAAATACTAGGCCCCGAAGCAAGACGTCTCTTCTGTACATAACTTTGTCTCTTTCAAAGGTACTTTTCTCACACTGTGCAGGAAATCACCAAGAAGACTTAAGTTGTTGTGTGAATTGTGCCAAAACCACTTTAATGTGTAATGAGAAATAAGCCAACAAAATCGAAAGTAATCTTTAAAAAGCATACCGTAAATGATTAATTAGGGAATAACAGTGTGATGAGCTAGTCTTCACTGCGTGGTAATGACCGGGCTGGTGGCTGGCCGCTGTTAATGGACAGAGCCGAAGGCGAGGTCCATTAACAGCGGCCAGCCACCAACCAAGGTCATTACCACGCAGTAAAGATTTGCTCCTCGCACTGTTATTCCCATTAATAAATGCCTTATAATGAAAAAACTGTAAAAATCGTCAGATTTTGTGATTTTTCTTCCGCCGTTATTTTTAGAAATGTTCTTATTTTTAGAAATGTTCTACTCATGTTCAATGGCCAATCCTTTGGCTGTTCAACTTTTGTGTGGTACCTAATCTCTTACACATAATTAACTGTTAATACATATTTTCAAGAACCAGACCATGACTTTGCATTATGTTGGTTTCATGCGCGTACAAGCTACCCTAAATTGATACATTGTCTGTGCATTCACGCCTACGCGTGGAATGTTTCTGCACGCGGCACCATCTGTCCTGCTCAAAAAATAAAAAATAAATACGCACAAAGAAATGAGTTGATTTGAAACCGGTAGTTTGCCGCGCAACAATCACATAGTGCATAGGATTTTACACAACAATGTGCTTCTTAAGGGGCCATTTATTCGCTAGTTCACTTGGCCGGTCTTTATATCACATGTTAATACACCCCCACGTGACCAGTCTTTGACCAATCAGAGTGCATAAACTCTCCAAGGTGTTTATTAATGTAGAATCACGGTAAATAATTTTTAGATGGTTTTTATTACATGAGATTTGAGGCATTGCATGGTGAGGTTTTAATGTATATTCAGTTTGCGGTAACACCATGTGTATCCTGAAAATGACTTGAGCGGCTAGTGGAAATGTTGAGACCAATTAAGAACTCACTCCGCGGTAGTGAAGTTAATATCAAGAAGTCCACTCAGGCAAAAGTAGTAGTCCCGGCCGATTTCCTACCTCCCGCCCAGGTAGTAGTTAATAAGCAGACGATTCTACTGGTACTACTACAGTAGCAAAGACAAAAGTATAGTTGGAATGCGATAATCGTAATGCTCCATTCACTCGACGGTCGTTGACCGGAGGGTTGTCACCAACCACAAGTTTTAATAAAACACTTTAAAATGTACACAAATGCACCATCACTAACACAAAAATGGTCTTTATTAACAATATAAATCTTATTTAGTTATCACAAAAATTAAGCAAATGTGAAATAGAGGGAGGGTTACGTACACAGCATTGAGATGTTGTGGTTCTGAAACAGCAGATTTGAACAGCTACATGTAGGTAGACTAAAACCCTTGACAAAATGTTCTCGGCGGTCTGGCTCCCTACCCCTCCCATTTTTCATAAGCTCCCAGCTTTACATGTAGCTATTTCTTGCCTCAGGATTTATGTCTCGCTAGCCCCCACGTTGTTCACAACACTCTGAATTAAAATTTTACGTTCAATTTTTTCATAATTGTTTACATTTATCCATAATCTGAATAATATATATCTTTTTTGGGGTCAAATACTTGTGAATAATTGTTGAAAAACAGAGTTGAATTTGGTGCAGCAATTAAATTTTATCCGGCTGGGAGTAAAACGAACTCCAAAGATCAGGTGATTTATTCAAACCAAAAAACCTGGTTCAGACAAATCACATAAAAACAATACGCTGACAAACACAAATGATTTGATGGCACAACAAGCACAGTGCATACATAACTTTTAACACACAAATATGCTTGTTTAGGGGCCATTCATTCGCTATATGTTGTAGTCCACAGAGCCGGTCTTTATACATGTTAGTTCACCCCAACTTGACCAGTTCTTGACCAATCAGAGTGCATAAGTTCTCTGAGGTATTTATTAATAAGGGTTAATTTTGCATCGGGGGATAAAGAATATTATTTATTTTTTTGCCCTTACACCTATAAGTATAAGCAAAGCTGTATACTCAGTACTTTTCTGAGCCCTGTGAAAAAAAACCACAGGTATTTCACTCAGGTCGGATACGAACCCACGACCTTTGCCTTGCTAGAGCAGATGTCTTACAACTAGACTTCCGAGCTAGAGGCAGTTTGAATCATATTTAGCAGCGGGTGCCGCGTGATATGCCTGTGTTTTTTTTCACAGGACTTAGAGAAAAGTACTTAGTATACAGTGCTTAATACAGGTTGGTGTGAGGGCCCCAAAATTTAATAATAATAAATGTGATGTTAATCAGCTGTTAAATTTTTGTCCATTAGTTCAGTTTCAATGTCAAGGAAAATGTTAATAGCATCATGTGCATGTATTGACCCCTACTTTTATAGAATCCTTCACACAGATACTGAGAAACTCACAAATGTACGCATAATGAGTACGGACCGTGTGCGTATCACGGCTACAGGAAATTACTCATTCCAATTGCGTGTGTGAACATGAGCACCACATGAATTAAGACACTGCCTGTTCCCAATCGGATTAAAGCACACCTGTTGACATAATCGCTTACACCCCTCTTAGACTCTTGCCTGGAACCCCTCCCTCCTTGTCCTTCAGATTCCAATCAGGGTCCTCCCCGTGCACAAGCTAGCGAGGCGGGCCGATACGTGCGAATTGCTGGCCGATACGAACAAAATATAGAGAGAAAACAATATTCTTTTCTTCTTCCTTTAAAAAATAGATTTGAAGGTCTGAGACCAAATTGACAAAAATTATAAAATATAAAAAAAATTGAAATCAGAGCTGCCAACTCTCCCTGTTTCTGAAGAAAAGTCCCCTGAAATTAAACCAATCTTTTCATGCTCTGATGAACAATTTCCCTCATTAAGGAAACCTTTTCACTGTTATGTTGAATGTAATTCTAAATATCTCCCTGATTGTTGTACAAAATCGCCCTGTTTGCAAGATGCAAATGGTGGGAGCTGTGTTTATAATGCTCCGGGTTTCACAGGTAGACAGTTTATAACCAAACATAAACAACGAGGGTGCTCAGCGTGCTTCGGCCAAACTTCCACAATTTGGGTCCAGAATGCCCCACAGTTTTGGAAAAACGAGAACCCTGCAAACAAAGTGTTAACAAACTATTATCGTAAAATTACAACACAGAGTCCTAAGAAAGTTATTAAATTGTTGTTCTTAAGAAAACTTACAACTGTTAAGCAATCCCTGAATTTGACCAGCTATCTTCCCCGCCCCCTTCTAAAAAAACTAAACTTAAACACCATGGCAATGAAATGACAGTTCGTTTTTCTTTGAATTACGGTCCTCGATGACAGTGAGCAACGACACTCTAATATATTGTGAGCAACGCAGATTAAGCGCAATTGGACATTTCCTTTTACATACGTAAATATCAACATTTGAAATCCTGAAATCCTTCAAGGAGAAAGTCACAGCGGTTGTTTCTGCATTAGTACGGGGGTGGGGGGAGGGGACCCATTATGAAGCACATAAGGGGCACATGTTCATTACACCTAATTCTCTTCAGCATGTTGTTCATGACCCACACTTAAAGTGCAGCAACATTCCTGCATTTTATAGGATTTGAGTCAAGGGCAAAGTTCTTTATTTAATTTTTTTTTTTATTGGAGATTGCACACTGCAAATCGCTCTCACACGTGTGAAACGGCATGAAAAAAAAGTGAGCCATGGAACTTAATCAACTGGTTCTTAAGTGACGTTTCTGGTATTCGACACAATTTAAAGAGACCGTTGCGCTTAAAGATCACGGATGGGTAGCGCTGGTGATATGTGTAGTGTATTTTGTAACAAGAGAACACTACTTTGTGATATCATGAAAAAATGAAACCATACATATTAGTGTCACTCTACATATAGCACCGCTATTCATATCGGAGCTTGGTTTAGTGACAAGTCTGAGTTACATAGTAACTGATGCAGGTAAAACAAAAGTACATGTACTTACATTTACAAACTTAAAAAAATATTTATGTCCTTACATTTCGACCCTAGCTGTCTTTCTCAAAGGCCCCCCCCCAAAAACAATAGTAAACAATAAATAAATAATAGTAACACCTTAAAGCTAGGGTCATGCATGCAATCAAGATTCCATTGTTTGACCTCAGCAAGGGCAGCCTACATTACAAGGGGTCTGTTAAATTGACATACATTTACATATCAATGAATATATATTTTAAAGGTATTGTACTGATGGCAAAGCTTAACCCTAAGGCGTTGTGCCTAATGCATATTTAATGCACAATGCGTAAAAATGAGAACAAACACCAAGCAATGCACATAATTCCATGTATCCGTATTGCAAAACTGCGTTATCCTTAAAAATTTGTGCATTTTTTTGGTGTGTATTTTCATATTAGAGGAGTGTGCACCTACGCATTAGGCGCACACATGAGGACACATGGATTTTGGGCTTGCCCTCCAAAACACCTCTAGGCCTATCTCAAGGGCTCACCCTTACCACTAGCCCGGCATTGTCTTGTTGAAAACAATGTGGGCGACTACAAAAAACTGTGCAACCTACTTGTTTAAAATGTTTATATTTCTTCTTGTGGATGGTAAATTTAAAAAATGTGTTAATTTATTTTTTTGAGTGTGTGAATGTAACTTCACTTGATCATTAAACTGGTTGTGATTGCTACCATCAGACAGATACATTTACGACAATACATGTTTAAAATCTGCGCTACTAAAACTTCCTGGGGACAAGTAAAATGCACAGTTTTACTAGCCCGGTGGGCTACTTGACAAAAAGCTTAAGCGCAAGGCCTGTAATCCTCTTTGCCGAACCGAAGGATGAAGAGGGATTGAGGGCTGCAGGCCCAAATAACAATTGCTTATCAGGCAGACATTCCAATCGTAACTAATAAATTCAAACAATATGGTTTGCAGTGACATACATGTACATAGGAGAGGATATTGGAGGATTGAACGTCACCTGTTGGCAAAAATAAGGAATAAGGGGTTTTAAAAACTGAGTTGCCCTTAGACTACTTATGTGCACGTACATTCTTTTCTTATTAAAGGTTGGTCCAAAAAGTCATCCGTTTCAACCTTAGAATGAACATTTTCTCTTGAAATTTGATTTCCAGTCTGCAGACAACTGAAACGGCAACAACAAGTCACGGTGACACTCAATTGATATACACTGGTTACCAGCTTCAGGCTGAGTGCCAGGCGACGTTAGACAGGCAAACAGACAACGAAGGCATGACCCTTCATCCCGGTCTGACCAATGAGCTGAGAGCGTTACAGATGGAGGGGGGATTCGAAACCACCAGTGATTTCCTGCACCATCTGGTGGTTGCTGAGCGAGTGAAAAGGTGAGATCCCCACCCAATGTCATGGGGGGCTGCATATAATAATAATAAAAAACACTTAATAAAGCGTCCAATGCCCGAAGACTTCTGTGCGCTTTGCATAAAATCAAAGACATCCACAATTCACAAGCACAAACATTACAAGAAATCCTAAATAAGGGAAACTTTTATAAAAAGACAACAATCACAAAATTAAATAAGATTCAAGTACACAATCTCATACATCAAATAGTTTTTCAAGACCTAAGGTAAATGAAATTAGCAGTATAAAAAGGAGGAATTTTTGTGAAAACTTCATTTAATGTATGCACATGTACTTGTATGTGACACAATAGGGAGACGTCCAACATAAGGGCTAGTTGGTTCAGTTGGTAGAGCGCCAGTAGTTGATCTGGAGGTTGCAGGTTAAAATCCTGTTCTAGTCAACTTTTCTTGAATCAAAATTTACGCAGTCAGTTTCCCTTGTTGTTTATTACTTGATATTTGAACCGATTTTGCATCACCTTAAGGTGATCCCTCTGCTGCTGCTAGGGACAGACAGGAGTTATTTTACAATGGATTTTTATTTTGTGTTCTCCCTTTTTGAAGATTACAGAAACTGAACTCATCAGCCAGGCGTAGTTCTGACAAGTGTGAGCGTTTAGCCGCAGAGTCTTCCCTTCCCGACTTGATGCATGCAGCTGATGAGTGTTCGTATCCGAGCTCCACAAACACTGTCATGAGTACCAGCCACGGCTGGAGTGCATGCAGGTTGGAGGACCCTGTGGAGGTTAGTCAACCTCCAGTTGGCATCAATGGCGAAGGTGCTTCACCAGATGGGCAACCCAAGCCAAACCATGACGGCCAGTCCGGTGGTGTTGAGATGGTGCATTACGCAGTCAAGGCAGAGAGGGTATCAGTGGGGCTGCAAGTCAACTTGTGCCAGTGTCACCTTAGAGACGAGTCAGACTGTACCCAGAGAAAGAGGTCGAGGAAACACAGAGGGGGCGTCATGTCAAAGGTCAAGAAGAAGAACCTGTGTTCACAGCAAGGGGATAGGGATGACACGAAAGTCAGCCTTGCTTTGAGGGAGAGAAGATGGAGTGTTAAGACCAAGAGAGTTCGCCAACCCAAACAGCGATTTCCCTGCGACACGAAATCAGCGCCCAGGGAGAAACAGGAGTACCTGTGTGAAATCTGCGGGGCTACCTTCAAGTGGAGACGGAGCCTGATCCCCCACATGTGGGAGCACAGGGACAAAGCGTCCGTTCACCAGTGTCCACACTGCAATGTCAGTTTCCCGTACGCTTGTAGGTTGAAGCGCCACCTGATTGCCAAGCATCCTGAGCTTGAGGGCGGGCCGATACGCTGTGCAACCTGCGGAGTCGATGTCCAATCTTACAATACGCTTAAGAGCCATATGCGCATCCATACGGTTATAAACCCTTCAAGTGTAAATTTTGCCCCAAGGCGTACAAGTGGAACACTGGTTTGGAGTACCACGAGCGCGTGCACACGGGCGAGCGTCCCTTCCCTTGCCAGAGGTGCACCAAGGCCTTCACCAACAAGTCAGACCTGACTCGCCATCAGACTGTTCACACTGGAGAGAAACCCCATGTGTGTCAAAACTGTGGTAAGGGATTCACCCAGAGTCACACGCTGAAATCGCACTATAAGAAACATCACCCCGCTAGCCTGACCACGACCAACGATAGCGGCACTGATGCATCAAAGCAACACCACTCTCAGGTGAACACAATATCCCAGGCTATGCACTCCTCAGAGGAAGCTGCATTCATTATGGGTAATTTCCATGACGCGGCACCGGCCAACCATAGTCTTGAGCGCGTGCACACGGGCAAGCGTTCCTTCCCTTGCCAGAGGTGCACCAAGGCCTTCACCAACAAGTCAGACCTGTCTCGCCATCAGACTGTTCACACTGGAGAGAAACCCCATGTGTGTCAAAACTGTGGTAAGGGATTCACCCAGAGTCACACGCTGAAAACGCACTGTAAGAAACATCACCCCGCTAGCCTGACCACGGCCAACGATAGCGGCACTGATGCATCAAAGCAACACCACTCTAAGGTGAACACAATATCCCAGGCTATGCACTCCTCAGAGGAAGCTGCATTCATTATGGGTAATTTCCATGACGCGGCACCGGCCAACCATAGTCTTGAGCAGATGAAGTTTACAAACAACATCGCTTTGCAAAGTCTACAGCGACAGGTAGCCACAATTCCTACTGATAGAGAGATTGCAGAGGTGGTGGTAAACATGCTCGCTCAATGATTTGCCGTTCGTGCTTTCTAAAATGCACAGTATGTATACGCCAAAATCCACAAGGGTATCTCCCTTTCGGTTTAAAATGCTAACTTTCTCAAACAGGGATATATTGCAGCAAATAACCTTATGGAACTGAGACGACACTATATGTACAGAAAGGTTTACAAAATAATTCTGGGTTGACTTGAGCTAAGCTAAATTGACTAGAACGGGACTTGAACCTGTGTCCTCCGGATTAACATGCCGGTGCTCTACCAACTGAGCCATCTAGCCCTAATGTTGGCAGTCTCCTTATTTTGTCAGTGTCTTTGTTCGGGGGTGCCAACAGTTTTCAAAATACACTAAAAATAAAAGGGGGTTGGGAGGGGTCTGGGGTAGTAGGCGTATAGTTCAATAAAGTGTGTAAGCTGCAGTTATACCCAGGCATGCAACTTTTCCTCGGATCAGCTGATTTCCTCATTTTTTATTCTCAGTTTTACCATTCAAAATTGAAAAATACCGTACAAAATCATTGAAATTTTGTAATTTCCTCTTTTTTGGTGAAGTTACAGTTGCATGCCTGTATACCTGTGAACATGACGTTCGCTCTACATAACAATCATTGCCCAATTTTATAGAGCTGCTCAAGCACAAAAAGAAGCTAAGCAAAACAAAATTACGCTTACCAGAATAAGTCCAGCAGCCAAAATATCATGTCACATGTACATTCTGTGACTGGTATCCTGCTGAGCAGAAATTTTCCGCTGAAGCAGCTCTACACATTTGGTCCCTTGACTGATGTTACCATAGAACACTGTGTATGGCTTTTTGTGACACAAGTGCATTTTTATTAGTGTAGACTAAAGTTACTCTCTAAGGCCTGTTTTTTTAAAACAGGAATTATGGTCGAACAAAGTCACGCAGTATGTTTTTTTTAAATGAACATTATAATATAAAATTGTATATACACTGTACATACTCTTAATTTATTTCTATTAAAAGAAATTTTGCCATTATTATTGTAGATCAGTAGATGGCTTATATAATGTTCGTTTACAACTAAACTCGGTGGTTGCTGAAATTCTTGCCAGTATTAGGATGTTTGATATTTCCTACAATATAAGATTCAGAAAATGGAGTGTTAAAGCATTTAAACAAATCAACTTTAAATTGGAAAGTGTTCCAGATATTTTTCCATTGAAAACATAGACCTTTTAACACATGTAAAGTCAAAAGCTCCAACAGCGCCCTCGCTGAAGTCAAAGGAATACCTCTCATTGGCTGAGAGCTGTGTTCGGTGCATACACATGTGTGCGTTTCTATTGTTTGACATCCATGATGGTGGCCAATGCAAGGGGTCTATCCTGGTGGTAAGTCATCACGTCAAAAGCGTGAGCATTTGCTTCATGCCCAAAGTTTTCGCTACTTAACCCTTTCAGCCCCAAGTTCTTTTGACATAAACAACTGCTGGAGCCCACGTTCTTTGACCACTCAAGCATGAAGCACACTTCCTCACACAACAGGAAGCTTGTGTTCAAAGTTTGATTTTACCAAACTCTATTATTACCATGAAGATTTTATTTTAGAGCATAATGAGTGATAAAAATTGACTTACTTATTGAATTTCCTTTCATACAATTCAAAAATCATTGAAATCATCCAAAAAATTTACAAGTTCTTGGTCTTTGTTTCCTCATTGTGTTCTGAAAATCCAAACACTTTTTTGCACACAACCTTACGGCGCTCCGTAGGTGTTTGGCATTTCGGATCTTTCTACTCTAATTTGAAGCGATTGCAAAATAGCAACCCTATTTTATTTTATCGTCATTGGAAAGATCCGATCTTTCTCTTTCCAATGATGATAAGCTTGGGTATGGAGGGTAAACATGGACAAAACTACAGCTTTTTAACAAATGGCCTTTGTGCCCAGGCTTGAGTGCTTTGTTGTGTGTTATCTTGGGCGACAATAGTCACCCTTGAGGCTCAAGCAGGGTACATGTATAGTGCACAGTCGACTGAAAGGGTTAAGGCTCCAAAGGTGGCATACGTTTGTGTGGAATTTTTTCCCCCAAATCACCCATTCCATCATTCAAAGATTTCTTATGACAGAAACTTTAAATGGTGAGAAGACCTCAGTCTTTGGAGAATGTCTGTGAAAGCCAAGTCCAATTGTTAAACTTTTGTTGCATAAATCATCATAGAAAAACTAGCTCAATGCATGCAACTACTATGGGCTTCTGGTAATCAGTGGAGCCAGTTTGTGTGAAGTGAGCGTGGCTTACAGTGGAGTTACAACACATTTACGAACAGGATAGCTCATACATGTAGCTCAGATCGTTATTTTTATGCCTATCAACTATTAAAGTGGGAATTGCATTTTTGATGTCCCGAAAGGGAGTAACTATGTACAATACGTATGTTTCACAGAATACTGCATACATTCTCAAGTCCCTTGGTTGTGAGGCAATGGGAGACTTTTGAACGCTTGATGGCAGCAGACGTACCAGGTAAAATTCCATTGTAGTAGTTCTAAGCATGCGCACATTGCCGGGAACAATGGATGTACCTGGTAAGTCTGCTGCCACCTAGCATCCCACAACTCTTGCATTTGCTGTGCTTTCCAGAGTATAATGTACGGAGAAGACCCTAGTCTTTAGAGAATTTTTGTTGAAGCCAAGTCCAATTATTAAACTTTTTTTGGATAAATCATCAAAGAAAAACCTAGCTCAGTACATGCAACTACGAAGGGCTGTACCCGCCAGAGTACATGTAACCAAACTGTCAGATAGAGTAGCAATACATGTAGCTTATTGTCATATCAGTGGATTTAGACCTTCTTGATCAGTAACTATTGTACAATTTTAAATGACTCATTGATATAATATGTACCCATCAAACTCCAACATCATGTTTTGTTAAATTCTGTTGGATGGAGTGCTGAAAACTGATGTTGTTTCACATTGGATCAGGCATACCAACATAATCAGAGTCCAACAGTTTCGGGTGTTGAGTTACCATATATGATGTTTGATTTTGTTTTAAGAGTGAGGAAGGATCCTAGTAAATCACCCAAGGGGTTAAAGGGTAACATTCTCCTCCAAGTTATCAACTAACACACAATACCACCAAGGTGTGAGCATTTCATATAAATGGGTGGTCTATTATATTGGAAACAAGAAAGAAATTAGTTTTGTTTTTAAAAGGGAATTTTGTGGATGTTCATTCCTGGGCCCAATTTCATAGAGGTGCTCAAGTACACAAAGTAGCTAAGCACAACAAAATTATGCTTACCAGAATAAGGTTACCTGTCAAAATACCATGTCGTATGTAACATCTGCAACTGGTGTCCTGCTTATTCTTGCTGAGCAGAAAATTGTTAAACAATATTTTTTGCTTTTAGCAGCTGTATGAAAACAGGTTTTGCAATTGCTCCACACCTGGCATACTTTTATGTGTAACTTTTTCGTCATTACTGGGTATCACGGTGTTCAAAAATAACTATTCTGGCAAAAAATTGAATTTGTGACGAGATCTTGAGGTTTTTCGTAAAGCATTCAAGATGGACAAATCCAGAGCTTTCTAGTTTCTTAAAAAAAAAAAAAACAGAAAGACCATTTTCTCAACGTATTTCATATAGGTATCCGTTAATGGTTAGAGCCAGTTTGTGTGTGATGTGGGCATGGTTTGTGGTGGGATAATGTTGTACTGACTGACCCACAGGATACCAAGGACAATGTTTGTTGTTGTTTCATATTTCTGACAAAAATCAAACCTCAAGTATCTAACTCACTCATAAATCCTGTCATCTTTTATTTGGCCATGTATTTATTGTGGACGCGTGACGCTCCAAGGAGTCCTGTATTGATAGAGTATAGGACACTTGGGGCACTTCACAGCAAAGCTTCGCAGCGTCGTTTAAAAAATAATCGTTCCCTGCCCTAGGTTGGTGTCTTCATTGAGTCGTCCAGTGGTTAGAGGGGGATTTAGAGTTTCCAGAGAATGGGGTAGACAAATTTCCAGGTTTAATTTTTGTGAAAACTTTTTCAAATGACAAGAATCTATGTGTGAGCTATTTAAAACAAACACTGAATGCATTTCACTCGTGCATTGTCGCAGATTATAATCACTTGATGAAATCCGTCTTTACCATTTCACTGGACTTCACCTCGTGAAATGGAACAGTCCAGATTTCACCTCGTGGTTATGTTCTGCAACAATGCACTCAGGTGCATCCAATATTTGTACAGTATTTACTCGTAATATTTACTTGTATTAACATTGATGACAAAAAAACAATGAGAGTTCTTAGACACTTGAACATTCGGCGCAACACAGAGCGGTATTTAATTCTTTGTCATTCTACTACATACGTAAAGCTTTTCTGAAATATTCATTAAATAAAAAGAATTTATCATAAATATGTGATTAAATATGTAAAGTTTTTGGAACATGCTTTTGAAATCGTGTTTATAGTCATTAAAAGGAGCTGCTAGTACTTCATGCATATATATTATATATTTAATAAAAAATATGAGTTGGCAAAAAATAAAATAAATGAAAGTATTAAAATATTTGAAACGTAATTAAGCATTAGTAGTTGAGTAAAAATCCAGCTTAAAGCCTGGAAAGGGCAAACTTTGGCAAGCTATCAATACATTGCCATCTAAAGACTTTGGCATCAGGTTTAAAACAATTCAGGATTCTAGAGTTAACAAAGAAGATTGTAAGACTTGGTTTTACCAAATGATCTTCACACCTAGTCTCCATGGCAAGGTTTGTTCACCTTTTTGAGTTATTACTGAAATTCTATGATTGAATAAATGTATAGAGAGAGACTTCCTTGGATGACAAGAAAGAGTTTAGGTGCTGAAAGATCGACACATGTTTCACTTTGTAACTGTATCCCCCCCCCTTTAAGGTCACCTGCCAATAATACCCCTCCTTTGCCACATGGGAAATTAACTTGAAAAAGAGAGGAATTAATTAGGTGTCCAGGATTAGAATTTCTAGCTTGTGTTTCAAAAACTCATAAATGTAAGTAACGGTAGTTATGTGTAAATTTACATTCAATCGCTGACTCTTTACTTGTACTACCTTCATCAGTTTATCCGCTAAAGGAGACAGTTACACTGTGTCCAAATTTTCTGAAAAAGTTGTCTTAATTTTTTTTTTTAATGGATCATCACCAACTGTAGGTCCATTTCTTGCAAACTAACAGAATACAAACAAGGTTTGAATACATTTTGGTCAGTTTCTGTTTGAATGTTGTTTGAAATGTTCTCATTGATTCTAAACAAATGTAGGTTCATTTTGACCAAAGACTGATTCAGGTAATTGTTTTCTCCATGTTTTTGTTTCTCAACCACCACAGGGGCCCCTCTTGCAGCAGAACACTTTGCCTACCGCTTCACCTACAGGCACCCCACTTCCATGGCAAGTGCCACTCTGCATGGTTGGACCCGGAACAGTGTGTGATTTGACCCCAAAGTGGCAGACAGGAAAGCCCTGTGCTACATGAACATCTGCAAGGGGTATGTGGTTTCAAGTACATGTACACTGTACATGTACATGTACATGTACAGACATTTCACCAAAAATGAAACGTGTCTACAAATTCCTGTCCCTTTTTTCAGGATACATCCTTTTACAATCCTAATAGATTAAAGTATAAAAATGTCTTCAACGAACTCATCGTGGTAAGGGGAAGTGTGTATGAAAGACGGATGCGTTTTACACATGCACTCTCATAACACTATCTGAATCCAAGGACACAACTGATAGATTGGCTACACAAGTTATTTGGCTGCAAGGCTGTGTCACAATTGGGTACCGCTATTGGCAATGATCTGGCTCAGTCAAAAACCATCAATTCATACACAGCATAACAAGATCTATGTAGATGCATATTTTTGTTTCAACTGTAGACTTCCAAAAAAAGAAAGAAATTAATAGTTGGAATAATTGGTTTTCAAGATGAAGCCCGCCCCCCCCCCTAAAAAAAAAAAAAAAAAATTTGGGAAGAGTTTAAACTAAAAATACTAACTCTGTGACATCTTTGAATGCTTTCTTGAAGGAAGCATTGTGAATCAAAAGTTACTGGAAGAATTAAAGCAACGATGACACATTATTAGAGGTTGAATTTAAAAAAAGATGACTTGGCGTCATCTGAGCCACTTTGCATATAGTTTTTGTTAAACAAAATGTGATTCTTTGCCACAGACAGAATAATCATGATGAACAACTTCTCTCAGAAGTAAAGTCTTACTGATTAAGAAAACAAAAATGGAATATTTATAGAAAAATGATTGTTTTGGATAGTAATGCATTTCAAAAATAATTGTGGCGAGTCGTGGCCCAGCAGTCAAGCGCACTTTACTCGAGCTCTGGTGATTCTGATAAGCAGAGCCTTGGTTCGAGTCCCGGTCTTGACACTTGACCATTATTGCTTCGTCCTTCGGATGGGACGTAAAGCCGTGGGCCCCATGCGTTGCGTAATGCACGTAAACGAACCCAGTTACACATATCATTAAGAGTAGGGGTTTGCAACCGTGTTTCTGGCAGTGTCTGCTGAATGCGCCATGCACCTTGTAAACCGTAAATAGGTGCTACATAAATCGATCTCAAAAACAATTTTAAAAAACTTAGTTAAAAGTGTTTCTCTTTGTTTAAGTACCTTGAGTACCTTTTTGGTAGATACGTGCCCTATATAAGACTCCGGTATTATTAATTATTAAGAAAACAACTTTTTTCAAAAGTGTTCTACAAATAGTGTACAGATTAGTTGGTTATTGCAATACATATTTTTAACAATTACATTTTATATCCACTTTTGGCATTTACTTTTCCTTTACCTTTACATTTGGTAGAACTTTGCCTTTTTAAGAATGTTATTTAACTTAATTAAAATAAACAAGTAATGTGCATATATCTGTATATTGCCAAGTCTGAAAAAAAGCTTACATAAAATTATTTGATGGGTTTGTTTTTATAAAGCAATACAAAGATACTTAAAACCATACCTTTCAAAATTTGCAAGACAGAAATATTAAGTAAATTATGAAAGGCTGAACATCCTCTATTTTTGGTCTCTACTAAAGTTAGTCATGATGACATTACAAACCTTTTGTCCTCTTGACAGACCATGATTTGAACCAAAAAGAGGTGGTCGAAAAATAAACGGGGCCAATCGGAGAAAACGCAAACTCCTCAAGGTGCCAAGAAGCTTACCATTAAACTGAATGAAATGAGAAATCTTCACCACCATGGGTATTTTACGAGTTTTAGAAAACAGCATAACAACTTCGTACCCGATTTTGCCAGGTTTTCATATGCTTTTTAAAATTTGCGTGTAGCTTTTTGAATGTATGGCACTTTGTCTTAAATTTTTTTCACTGCAAAGTTTATTATTAATATTAATAATGTTATTTTTGATTTGCTTTAATTTATTTTTTGGATGTACACATTTTGTAGTGCTGTGTCGTGTCCTTAAAGAAGTTAACTACATTGTACTTTTAAGAGGCTTGAGTTTCATAACTTTTTTATCTTGCTTCACTTTTTGTCTCCAGAGTCTTTCCAACTGGAACTATCTTCTCTTTGTGGGGAAGGTCAAGAAATACATTTATGGCATTCATGTCACCACATTTTGAATAGTTAATCGGATATGATGATTTAAGCATGAGCACCACATTCATTCAAATTGCACTTAGTAATTTTCCCAAGCGTGATTGCAAGAAATGAAAGTTTCGTTCAGAACTATTGAATGGATGGAATTATTAGTAATCATAAACACAAGTACTTATCAATGTGAATAGGAAAGTTACACTTCCAGACAGGTGTCAATTATTACTGATTTTGGTTTTTTGGTTTTGAAGGTTAAATAAGAAAGTCAACCGGTTTAACCAGTAAACAATCTTTTAAACAAAGAAAGAGACATAACTCATAAATTCTAAAAGCACCTATAGTTAGTAACACTCGCATAAGACGGAGTGGTATGGCACAGGTACCAAGCACCATGTGAGGTTTGACCTCCATAACATGCTAGCTTGGTACCGGTTACCAACGATAAAGGCCCCCTAGATTCATTTTTTAAAATGTTATCATTAGGCCTACAGTTAATTGCTCTTTCAGAACAAAGTTTAGTGTACAATGTACCATCATATAGGGTCAGTTAAAAAATGGTTGGAGGTTAACAAAGATTACATTCTTATAGTCTTAATAGAAAAGTGCTGTAAAAATGTCATTTAACTCTGATTAAAATTTGCATTTGTATGGCAGAAATAGTGGCAATAAACGAGAAGTATTTATCAAACAAGAATTAGATAAGGCCGGGATTCTCAAGGTACGACTTCTGGCATAAATAGTGGAAGAATTCATTTGTTGTCCTAATAGAAATCATGCACTTTACATTGGCTATAATTATACGACTGTTTTCAAATGTGCAGTTTGAAATGATCATCGACAGGCACCCACTTGTTAATGGGGGTCTCTAAGGTCAAATGCAGCGTTAAGATCCACTCATTTTCAAATAGTAAGTCCTTGTGAAGGTTTATAAAATGCAACTGTGTTTGATACCCTTCAAATACAATTTTTGTCAAAACTGTCAACAACATCATATTTTCAAATATTTGGTCTGCAGATAATTCTTTAGTTCTTTCCTGAATTTTGACGATATTCAATCAAAACAGCATTGAATTTGACCTGGCGCAAATATTCTTCTTTAAATGCACAGACCCATTTATTCTTTTATGTCCAATGACGTCATGTTTCAAATTTCACTCTAAAAGAGTATCAAATAAAATTACATTTTACACCACTTTAACTTGATGTTAGAGACTTGTAATTGTTTTTCCACTTTCATAAGAACTCTATTAGATAATGAGTGCAACACAAAACTGAATTTGACCTTGGAGCCCCTCTTTAAAGTACAGTGCAATTCATGTATAATCTAAAAATATTTTATCTAAACCATTAACCACATAATATTTTGCATGGACCATAATAAGTTGTTGCTGTGATTGCTATAGAGATAATATCCTTTGGCATATACATATGATAACAATGCAGTTCCATTTTAACAATATACACTTAATCTGGCTTTTTTTACTCTTACAGGAGAGGCAGTACCTACAGAACAAGAACAAATGTCTTCAAAAAATCTCCTAATTATCAATTAAGGTATCTGTGCAAATTTGTACCCCTTTTTGGATTAAATTTAAAAGGTATTATACAGGATTGGTAGAGCTGACTTCATAGACCCAGACAGTGATTTTTTGTGTGATCAACCATATACATGAAATAACAAACCTGTGACAATTTGGGTTTAATCCGTTGTGTGAGGTCAGGGGAGAATAGTGAAAAACCATGCACACGTTGCAGCAAGTAAACACAATCATTGTCCTTAATTTTGGTTTAACAACCAAAAATCTCTTTTTTAGGCTTAGGGAAATGTTTCACAGAAAAAATGGTTCTAGTACGAACTTCATAATCAGAAATATTTGTTATCCTTACCAATCCTTTATAATACCTTTAACCCCCCAAAAGAACGCTTGAAATTTGAAAAACTTCTGATTTGTTTGTTTGTTTAAATTTGTTTTATATTATTATCTGCAAAATCAACCATCACCATCACCATCACCATCATCAGTCCCTCAGAACTGGTGCATAGTGATAAGGTTTAGGACAGTACCGGACCAATATGCCTAGAGGTTATGAGTTTGAAGCGCTTGTCAAATGCGTACCCCAGGAAAGGAGGTCTTTGAAGTGTTGACGTTCTTGTTCCATATGAACTGACTTTTACCTTTTGACACAAGATCATCACTGTAAAGGCAACATAAGGCATTTATACTTAAAATTCATACTTAAAATTTCTTATGCTTGGCAAATAATGTACAGCGGTAGACACACAAACTGGTTGTCAAACAAAACCGACTTGAAGAGTACATAGTCATACTTCAAATTGAGCCAGAGAAAAAACTGTGCATGACAAGAATGAGTAAAGAGAGACGTTCACATTTAGTATTTTCAGTCTGTTAATGAGTTGTCAGGGTATGGGCAAGAAGACATTTTCAGATTCAATTAAAACTAATTATGAACGCACAGAAGTGGAATTGTTCTTAAGGAGTTGAATGAAGTCAGCTGATTGAAAAGTTGTCTTTTATTAATTTTAATTTTTTTGTTTTATACTCGATTATTCTGATGTTCAGTTTTACTGATTTTTTTTTAAATATTTTGTTATATTAAATATTCAATTTTATTGAATATTTTTTAAAGTTAAAAACGAAGATAGGGTTCCTTTACAAAATCTTGGAATCCAAACACGATTAAAAAATATATGAGAAAAAGATGGAAAAAACAAACTTTAAGTTTGCCTTCAATTTTGTTTAAGACATTACTAAAGAAAACAGAAAACACAGTTTGACTGCCTGACACGTTAACAAATGTTCCGTAATACAGTAATTTACAGTAGAATTACACTTGCTACATATAGATCTCTACTTATAACATTCTACAACTTGTACAATCCGAAGGTGTTGTCGTTGACAATACTGTCGGTGACAACTAGACTTTATGCTTGCGTCCATTGCATGTATTAACAATTTTTTCAACTTACTAGAATCTGTACACTACACTGAATCCCATCCACCCCACCCATGTTACCTACTTTTTCACCAGTTTGAATCTACGATAAATGGTTTCTCTGATCACCAATGCCTAAACAATGTTGTTTCACTTCCACTGTACAAAATAACATACATGGACAAGTACACATATACCTACAGACAACCTGGGCGTGCATTTCACCCTCGATACACTCACATAATTCCGTCTTCCCTACTCCCTACAAAATCTCTAGGAGAGTGTTCACAATGTACGTCAGTAATAACACCACATGTGCGTGTACATGTGTGTACTACTGCTGGCTAAATTGCCCCTCTATTCATGTAACCCTTATAAAGACAATAGTTGGCACATAGGATTTTCTGGTTTGTAGGGTGTCTACAGAAGATCTATGTACTAAAACATTAAGAAATCGAGACACGATTCTGGGTGCAAATGAAAATGCTTTGGTATACGTCACCGTGCCTTTCTAGCCCCACATACACATGGGCTGTGGAAAGTTGGGAAGGTAGTGCATTCTGCTCTACTAGCCCGGATCCCAGTGGATGATACCCCATGCCTACATCCTTACGGACTGTGAAGGGGGGTAACCCTGTTTCAGCCCCAGGAGTAGGTGGCAACGTGCCTCTGGTGTCAGTTGATTTGGGTCAACAGCCCAAATCAGTTAAGTGTAGCCCTCACCTTGAGTGGCCGTTCGTCCTTGTGAGTTAGGCGACATCTCATTAAGAAAAAAATTTAAAATAAAAATGCGTTCAGAGCTTTATGATCATTTGCAAAGCGTCTTGTTTTTTCCCATAAAATTGCACCCATCTTTCTTGTCACTCAAATATGCCCTTTAAATCATACCTACATGCAATGAGGTCTTTTGGGTACTACCAAAGCCAACCACCAAACCAAACACCGCCACCCAAAGCTAATCCTACATGTATATCACCAAGTAGTGGAATTTCTGACCGTCAGTCACGTAAATGTTGCATATATTTGTACAAGCAAAGCCAAAAACACAGACGAAAACAAACAAACAAACAAGACAATTAGAGTACACTTGACTATGAGTCTGTGAACATATATATTTATATAACAGTATAAAGATATACAATCATGACAGATACAAAACAGACATCTCTGGGATACACTCAGCTCCTAAATGAACACTATCAACAAAACCAAGACATGTGTAACACTGAGTATGTTCCTACAGGTGTATCATCACGCTGCATTGCGACTATGAAGATTTACCTTAAGGCATCTGGCACCTTTACCGAGGCTGATGCTAAAAAACAAGGCTCCTGTGTTCATTTCTGATTTTCTCCGAAAAAACACACAGACTCTCCTTTGACTTTGATTGAATGATTGACCTCCTTGTACATTGTGAACTATACCACAACAGAGATGCAGAGTCCGCCTTGGTGTTGCCCTCAAATGCCCTCAACCATTATGTACTGGTTTCTACCTTGATTAAATATGATTACGCATCTGAAAAATTACCCCTCCTTTAATACAACAAGCAATGGCCTCCACTATGGCAGGGAATGTCTTTATCTGCTTCCATTCTAACACCTTAACATACATGTACAAGACATATGCACTAACTTCACCGTTTGTTAACCTATGCCGTGTTTCCTTTTGTTTAATACACACAAGACGTTACTGTTCACCTGTCACATATATAACTAGCAATTAGTTAACACACACATTGGTTTGTTCCAAGTATGAAGCACTGATTTTAAGAAGGCTCTTTGTCAAGAAGGAGCAGCTGCAAACGGTCTGCAGACTCTGCACGAGAACTTACCCCTTGGGTCTTTTTTTGCCATCATTGTGGCGTGTCGTGGCCGAGCGGTCAAGCGTACTGGACTCAAGCTCTGGTGTCTCTGATCAGCAGAGTGTTGATTCGAGTTGCGGTCTTGACACTTGTGTCCTTAAAGCAAGGCACTTGACCATTATTGCCTCATCTTTTGGATATGATGTAAAGCCATTGGGAGGTACAGCCTTTGGTCCCGTGTGTTGTGTAATGCACGTAAAAGTACCAAGTAAACTTATTGTTAAGAGACGGGGTCCCCCCCCCCATTTTTTTTCTGGTATGGTTGGCTACAGATTGTGCCACATCACCTTGTAAACTGTTACATGGTGCTATGTTACTAAATAGGTCTTATGTTTCGAACATAGCTCTGCATACCTTGTAGAAAAATAATGAGCGCTCTGAGATGCCCATGGGTGTGATAAAGCACTATATAAGAACTGTGTATTATTGATATCTTTGATATTGTGGTATGTCTAACTGTATGCAGTTTAGGGTGACCATGTAAAAACATGATTCATTTGAAAAAGGATCGCGTCAAATACTTGCATTTTAAAAACGGGCATGCTAAGCGTCCTCGCATGTGCCCTATAAGCACCAATCAGCGTTGTTTATCGGTACATCCCTACCAGGGGTCAGTGACAAGCTGTATTGATATGGCACGCTGCCCATGGTAGTGAGGCTACATACTGTACAGCCTGGCTTAACAGTTACATTGGACCACTCGCACGACAGTCAAGGGATAGCGCTATCTGGGGGAGTTGTTTCATTGTTTCAATTGAAATGCACGTGGAAAAACAGAAACCATGTAAGAACAGCCTGTACAATGTTGCAGAGTCTGCAGGAAAGCCGCAGAGATCTGGCAGTGACCTTATCAACATGGAGCCTCGTCTTTTCTACTTTCACCAGTCTTACAGCTTTGTGGCAGTAATACATGCTAACCCTACAGCACATTGACGTACGTGCATTCGATATACTCAACCATGTACACGTTTCCAATAAACAATTTGTTATGCACATTATATGACATACCCATTAATCTGAAATCACAATGCAGTCATCCCGTTTTGCTTTTTCGCCCGAGTACATCCACTTGACCAAACCAGGGCTGTGGGGGAGGGGGAAAAAAAAGGCTAGCCCGTTATTATCGACAGTAAGCATTACAAACATACCTGCATATAGGGAAACTCACCAAGATGACTGCAATGTGTCAACAAAGCTACACGAATTACAAACTTACCAAGCTGTGTAGACCATGCTGAGTCTTGCGCATATTCCAACATTTTTTGAGAACCTTGGGTTTCCACAATACATTGCTCCATGAAAAGAGACAAAGTTGCGCACTTAATGTTCCAACATGTGCAAGACTTGCACAGTATGAAACAGTTACAGTCCCCAACTATTCACCGTCATCGAAATCACAGCAATCATGGGATTACTTCCAATGAACGCATGGTAAGAAGAACTCTGCACCCCGTAGGTGTCCCATGGAGGTCGACCCAGTGCACCCACCATTTGGAGGCACTGCACTGAAGTAAGGTGAGTTGGTAGACGGCAGCTGTACCCTGTAGTCATTAATGTACGCTATTGAATATTATATTGGCTGTTTTGCCCAACACTGCAGGTTCAACTTTATCCAAATTCTCACTGAAGTCAGGCTAACAGTTACTGACCACTTCAAATAACACTGAGCTGAATTTAAACTGTGTTCTTCTTGAAGAAAGCAAAATGCATTAAAGTAAGTTTAAAAGAAAAAATCCCACCGTGCTTAATAGACAGATTCACTAAAATATATGGCTGTAAAAACAGTTTTAATTCAAGTGACAATTGTTTTCAACCAGTTGATAATATTTCAAACAATTGATTGACCGCATTTCGTATGAAATTACTTTTTCAGGTTATTATAGAAAGAGTAACATTTCAATTTGCAGCCAAATATTTCAGTGTCTTTTAAGTTTTTTTGTACTTAACCTGCCAGTTAACTTCTCCAGGAGGGTGGCTGCATAGGCTGTGAGCCCGTTGAGTTACTCCTCTGGATGTAGGCTGAGTGGGCGTAACCCCCAACAAGGTTCACATGCTCCTGGGCTTCTGGGTTTAACATACCCAATGCCTGGGTTACTGGGTGCATCATGTTTGGCGTGACTGCCCTAAGACCTTGCATGAGCTGTGCGTGTGACACACCCCTGGACATCCAGGAGAGGGCTTCAGAGTTGCGATGGTGCCACTGCTCGACCTTCTCGTGCCTCGAAGGGTACTCGGAGTGGGCGTTCGGGGAGTGGAGGATGTGACTGAAGGGGGAACTCGGCTTGTCCAATCTCAATGGGTGCTCACCGACGGAGTGCATCACTGGGTTGTGGATGATGTGGGCAAATGGTTGTTCGATGCTGCTGTTTATTGACGAATTGGGGGTTTGGGATCGACTTGCTGCAGCGGCTACGGCTGCATTCTGCTGCTCCACAGTGGAATGTTCTGGGTAGGCCTGCGGGATCGGAGTCAGCTGCTCACGGACGTCACGGTTTGGCTGCTCATGATCATGGAATTGATGAGACCCTCTTGTAAGTTGTTCATTCATCTCTTGCTGTGGTTGGGTATGGTCTTGGTATTGCTGTGGTACTGACGAGATCTGCTTGTGGATATCGGGGTTAGGGTGATGTCTGAAATCTTGGTGGTTGTCATGAGGAGGGTGTATCTTGTGCGAGGGCTGATGATCGTGATTGAGATTCTGGTCACGTGCTACATTAGATTCTGAAAGGTGGTCTGGGGTTGGCTGGTGATCACGAGTTAAATGGCACTCGTGAGCTTGCTGGCGATCATGAACCTGTTGGTGGTTGTGGACTGAGCGGTGGTCGAGCACTGCTTTGATACCTGTACTTGGATGGTTATCAATGGTTGAGCTTCCGGGACTTGGAGTCTCCTCCTCACTTTCTGATGGGCTGTGGGGAGATGACATTTGCTCCCCTGGGGATCCGTGAATTGCAGGGATTGCTGGAATTGCAGGGAATGCAAGAGGTGCAAGTCTCTCCCGAGCAAATTCAACTGCGGCTTGGTAAAGATCGGATTGGATCTGCATCTCAGCTGCAACGGCCCGGGACTTCAGTCGAATCTTGGGTGGCGACTTTTTCTTGGAATCTCCTTTGGGTCGTCCCAGTGCAACGATGGGCTTTGTTTTATCGTGCTGCCACAAATCAATTCCGTGCGCTGTCTTCTTGTGCGTCTTCAGGCTGACGTTGTGTGCGAAAGCCTTCTCGCAAAGATCACATTGATATGGTTTTTCACCGGTGTGAGTCCTCATATGAATAGCCATGTTGGAGTGCTGTGTGAACCCACGTCCACAGTTACTGCAGGTGAAGGGTTTCTCCTCTCTGTGTATAATCTTGTGGCGATCCAAATAGAACTTCTGCTTAAATTTTTTGTCGCACTGGTCGCAGGCGAACACCTTTTCCCCCGGTGTCGTCCCATGTGGTGCTGGTACGATTTGGGGGTGAAGAACTCCTTCAGGCAAGTTTGACACTTGTACGGGGTCTTGCCTGCTTTCACATTCTGGTGGCGTATCAGGTGGTCTTGCAATGTCACCTTGTAAGCGAAGACCTTTCCGCATTCCTCGCAAGTGTAAGTCTTTGGCTGTGAGTGTTTGATGATGTGACGGGACAACAGGTCACGTCGGTGGAATGTAAGCCCACACAGGTCGCACAGGTAACGTCGGAAGTTGCTGTGGAGATCCATGTGGGAGCTCAGGTGAGCCGTGGTGCGAAACTTCTTGTTGCAGGTCGGACAGGCAAAGGGCTTTACCCCTTTGTGGCCGCGCATGTGCTCTTTCAGCTGATACTTACGGGAGAATTTCAGATCGCAGTGCTCACAGGCAAGAGTCTTGGCACTGTGCTGGACTTTGCGATGAACCCACATGGCAGACTTTGAGTTGAAGGTCATCTGGCAGTCTCTGCAAGTCAGGTCGTCTACAGCATGAACTATTTGATGGTGACGGAGAGCTGGTCTATCACCGAAGATGCGGCAGCATTTCTTACAGGAGTAGCCCTCACTTTCCTTTTTCAACCTGGGCTTTTTTAGATGTCTTATTTGGGATTTCCTACGGCCTCTTTTGGGTTTTTCCACCTGTAACACAGCACAAAATAAAAACCCAAGTTAAAAGACTTATTTCATTAAAATTTTTGAATTAATGGGCTTCTAAACAACTAAATTGACAACCACCATTTTCTCATTTGTTTTTTCCTTAAGAAAATCAAGTTATTGGCTGTTACGTTTGGACTATACATGATCTGCTTCAGAAGTAATATTTTTTTTATTGTCATGTTCCCATCTTTGTGTGTTAACACTTTGTGAAATTCTGTACAGTGAATTGTTCTTTCTTGAGCGACAGGTTATTCTAGGTTAAATGATACTTTAGTACCGATACATGTTCAACATTGTTGTCTTGAAAAACGCTTCCATCTGAGTTCTGTAATCTTTTAGAACAGTTTATGTAGATTCAAATCTCTCAACAAAAATTCTAAAAACACACTTTTCCTCGAATGACAAATATACTCAATCTTTGCCAATCTTTGCCCATTTGAAATGTGCGCTATCGGCACGCAATTCGCGTGTATCGGCCATTACGCTAGCTTGTGCATAAGGAGAACCCTGATAAACAATTTTTTTGCTGAGCAAAATAAGATTACCAGTTTTAACGTCATGTCATAACTGTGACTGGTATCCTGCTGATTTTTTGCAGCAATATTTTCTGCTTGAGCATCTCTATGAAATTAGCCCCATGTAAACTTCACTGCAAGTCAAAACGGTGAGCTTTATAATTTATTGAATTGTTTCTTTAAAAATAGGAGTTTGAATGAATGAATGCATAATTCCAAATTATATTGAACATGTTTATTGTCGGTTTATACTTGCATACAGATAAGGTCAATATTAATAGATTAGAATTAGGTCTATGATTACGTGAACCAACGCCTATAGACAAATCCATTTGGGATGTCCTCTACCAGTGTTCTCCACCATTACTCGCACTCATCTACGCCCAGTGTTCATATTTGTAATGCACTAAGGGGCTTTCCAACCAATGATGTTGACTCAACGCCAGCGTGACTCAAGTTAAAAGCCAGTGCCTAATGTGTACATGTGCGTAAGAGCATCCTATTCACTAGTGGCGGGAAGCACTGTTACAGGGCGTGTGAAATTGACCTAGAACGGATTGGTCTACATGTATAAGACTCAAGTTGGGAAAGTCTTTGTGCTTTATTTGTTTCCAACAAGCATGTTTCTGCATTGACGAGTTTTGCTATTGATTATTCAAAACTCACTGGAGCCTCCTGCTTGAGTGGTTTCAACTTCAGCTTGAGGCGCGGCCGTAGCTGGCGAGGTGCATTCACATCGAAGCATATGATTGGGGCGACATCCTTGATGGCCACAGCTGTGTATCCTCTCCTGCAGTGAACCTTCGGCCCCTCATCTCCGATCGTCTGCTCCTCCTCCTCTTTCACCAGCTTCTGGCTTGCATCGTCTGTCTGTGAGGGTGTGACATCCATGGGTGCATCAGGAGGCGTGTCTTTGACGTCGGGGATGTTGTCTTGATTGTCATCCTCCTCATCATCCCCGTCATCGTCATCGTCATCGTCGTCGTCTTCGTCCTCATCGTCCTCGTCGTCCTCGCCTTCGCCGCTCTCCTCGGATTCATCACTGGTGTGGGAATCATCCCCAGCTTTACTCTCCGCTTGATACTCAGATTTTATCCTGTACATTGGAATGATATAGTTTCAAAATGAGTATTGTAGAAATCAAAAAGGATCAAAGGACAAATGTTATGTCTAATGGACTTAGGGGATTTGTACCATCAAGGTTTTTTTATTTAGTGTCCTCAAGAAGTTTACAACCTCAAAATATTCACTTTTTTTTTCTTTACACTAATAGCTTACACTTGTTGAAATGATATGCAGTGCCAATACATTTCCCCTGCAGTCTGGCTTTTGTAAAGGTTTTATTGTTTTACTATTCACCAAAAAAGCATCGTTGAAAAATACGGATAATTCTCTTAAGTGTACTTGAAATTGAAAATGTTTTAGTACCTGAACAAGTCTAGCTAGCTTATATGCAAAAAATGTTTTAAGATTTACTAAATACATTTATAATCTGCTAACTTTATGCCCCAAAACTTTGACCCAGTAAATTCCAATCATTATGATTGATAAACGTTGTCTTTTATGCAAGGACCATTTTGTGGCTTGATGACAAGTTTAATTTTAGTTTATTTTTATACCAAAGACATTTTTTATTTGTCACCTTAGGTGTTGTTCAGCGACCTCAATCAACCAGTGAATAAAGTCAGGGCTCTTTGTGTAACCTGATCGTTCTCGGACGACGTTCCAGCGAGGGACATCCTCCCGTTTGATGTATATTCGATGCTGGATGCCCGCTGATGCGTAACCTCTGGCCGAGATTGGCTTACAGCCTTTCCTACCGATGCGGGGCATGGCCGCACTTTGTTTTCTGTCAGGTAGAAATATAATGAAGGGGATGGGGTGGTTAATATCGATCAAAGAGGGTGGGGGTGGTTAATATTGATCAAACCTGGAGAAGATTTAAGAATAGCACCTTATGCATAGAAAGCATTTTTTATATTCTGACATTTCAAATTAGCCATGCTGTTTATCAGCAATTTATGTTGAGGTTTAGAATAATGGTGGTTGTCCTTCCATGTTGCAGTCCCCAGACACAACAAAAGCACATTTATATTGCAACTTTTTCCTTTTATCATCGGTTAGAACATTAATTAGTCCTTCAAACAGTTATCAGACTGTCCATTTGATGGGCAGTTCAATGCCCTCCAGCATCTCCAGTGTACTGAGCAATTGCAATCTACGATTCAATTGACTGTATTTTGGACCGCCTGAGGGCGCTTTCAACGGCAAACTTCCTTGCATCATGCACAACACAGTTTAAATCTTACTTCGACTGTCTGTATGTTTGTTTTCTTGTGTCAATGGCAAAATAGATAATAATAATATAAAAAAAAAATTTTTTTTAAAAGAGTTTGTTATACTTGTTCTGCATCATGCAATTTGGTTTACACACGCCCTCGCACGGTCAAAAGTACAGCGAAGTGGACCAAAGTTATTGCTGCTCTGTTACCATTGGTTTGGGCCACACATCAAAGTTAGCATCATAGCATTTGCATACTGAGCATAATGCCAAAATTAAAAGCCTCCAGCAAGTTCTGTGTGGGTGTACTTGTAAATATGAAGTTCACTTCACTGTTGTGACCCATGAAATACACTGTACATGTACAGCATGTACCTGTATCAGTCACTGCTGATTTTGGGGGATATGACAGAAACGATGTCTCAAGATGCGCATCAAAATCGTTATTTCCAACAAGATCTTTCTGACAACTTTCATGACTCCAAGGTTAAATAGCTTTGGCTTGTCAAACAGAACATGCTTTGATTAAAGCACCAAAAAAACAAAAAACAAAAACCAAAACAATTTGTATTTTGTTTTTCTTCACTAAAATCAACAGAGAGGTATTTTCCCAGGTGTCTGTTAACTGGAAATCAAATTTACAAACATGAATTCAATACAATCGTAGGTCTGTCAAAGAACAGAACTTAGTCAAGTGTCAGAAATCAATTAATGTCTAAAAAAGGAAGTAGGGACTGACACATTTTTACCCAGATACTGGCTCACTGCCATTCTCATCCAACTCATTTCTGAATGTCTATTTTATTTCCTTCTTTACTCTCATTCAAATGATGCAGAATCTAAATATTAACCCTACACTAAACATGTTGTATTTTATTGGGGGCTCAAGTCGCTTAATTATCATTTCCTTTTAATGTTTATTTGTTAAAAGGAAATAATTTCAAAAGGCTTGAACCATTGAACTTTCAGCCGCTGAGAATTTTCTAAAAAATTCCCCTTCCACTTCCAGCGTCCCTCATGCACAACAAATTTTACAGTCAATTTTGAGGAGGAAGAATGAGCATTGACACCACACATACACAGACAAAAATATAGTGCATATACACACACAGTGTAGTCATCATTCACGCATCATAAAAACATGTGAACCATATATGTTATGGGCACATTCATGTACAATGTACAGTGTAGGCCGACATGTGACCTTTCACATTAAATGATTGCCTTCCAGATAATGCGTCTGCAATGAGTATGGAACATTGTTCAGTGTGCAGGGCATGGAACTTAGAACATAGTTCAGGAAATGTTTTGGCCAAATGCGTACATTTACACAAGTACATGTGTACATGTGTCCAGTATAATTTTGCAAGGTGTGAATATGTGGCTGCTATACTGGCTGCACAGTATAGGCATTGTACACTACACTTCAGTATCAAAATGACACTGCAGGGGTTTTTCTAAATGCTGATTCTAGTCTCTTCAATAAAAACCATGCACTGGGTGCAGGCACACAGTAACTTTTAAAATGCAGCAGATATGCACTGACTGTAACACTGCAGCAATGCGTTACATAATATTCAGACAGTCAGGTCTTTTCATTCTTCCTAGATCCAGGACCAAGAATTTTTGGAATGCAAGAAAACACTAAAGGGACCAAACATTAGCAATTCAGCCATGAATCCATTACACCCTTTGTGCATTGTACATGAGTGCATATTCTGCTGCATGGTAGTTTTTTCAGACCATAGTGAATGAGCTGGCCAGGGAATCTGTAGGTATTGGGTGTAGTCTTGCCACTTGCTCAGAACCACCATGAGCCTGCAAAGACTGAACATGCATTCAATGCTCAGACTGCTGCAAGTCGAGACACGCTCTTCAGCTCTTGCAAAATGCATGTAGGCCTATAGTAGGGCATACAAACTGTACTCATTGTATTTAGCATTTTGTGGCAACTGTATAAAATTGCCAGCATTAAACAGCCGTAAGTATACAATAAGACTGCAACAAGTGGAGTGATACAACGAATGATGAAGGTTACATTAAAGTCATATAAAAAGGGTCTGTAATCGTTTCTTAATTTGATAAACAATATTTCTGAAGTTCCATATTGGTACATGTTACTAAATTTTGAGAATTTGTTTTCAAGCCATGGAGGTACTTTTGTATGTTATTTGTATTAAACTAAGGGGCTACGTCATCATGATCTAAGCAGGCCTGTGCGTGAACATGGAAAGTCTGCGAACTCTCACCCAGTTACTGCATGTGCGCGCCCTCTCTCTGCATCATATGGAGGGCACGCGCATTCATAATTCCATGTATAGCCACAGGCCTGCTTTGATCATGACAACACAGCTCCTTTAACAAGTTTCCAGAAATGCCTGCAATATTGGATGGCTCTGATTTTGAGACATTTGCAGAGTCTTTGTAATTTTAATAAGAATTGAATGTCACATGTGTCCTATGTACCATTCAGATTATTGTCCTACAACACATGTGAACTTGAGTTGTGCCAATGAACTTAGAGAGTATCATTGTTTTAATTTATAAAATAGCCATTAAACACCATTGCTTACGGTCTTGTGTTTAATCCTTGCTTACTGTCATGTGTTATAATACAGGTCCTTGCAGCAATAACCATAGCTCACGGATATAATGCTTTTCATAAATAATAGGTCTTTATGTGTACACAAGAAGTGTTTTGGTCATGGTCATTATGTTTTTGATGACTTCTCATACGGAAGAAATGAGACAATTATCCCACTCTCAAATGCAAAATTACTAAAACTTGGAGAGTTTATGCACTCTGATTGGTCGAAGACCGGCTCAGTGAAATAGCAAATAAATGGCCCCTTTGATAAACAAGCACATTATGTAAAATCCTATGCACTATGTGCTTGTTGCACGGCATACTACTGGTATCATATCAAATCAACTCATTTCTTTGTGCTTATTTATTTTTATATTTTTTTGAGCAGGACAGATAGTGTCGCGTGCAAAAACATACCACGCGTAGGCGTGAACGTGCAGACAATGTATCAATTTAGGGTAGCTGGTACGCGCATGAAACCAACATTTAATGCAAAGTCATGGTCTGGTTCTTGAAAATATGTTTACACAGTTAATTATGTGTAAGAGATTAGGTACCACAGAAAAGTTCAACAGCCAAAGGATTGGCCCTTGAACATGAATAGAACATTTCAAAAAAAATAACAGCGAAAGAAAAATCACAAACTCTGATGATTTTTACAGTTTTTTCGTTATAAGGCATTTTTTAGTGGGAATAACAGTGCGATGAGCCGTCTTCACAGCGTGGTAATGACCTTGGTTGGTGGCTGGCTGCTGTTAATGGACCTCGCCTTCGGCTCTGTCCATTAACAGCGGCCAGCTACCAGCCCTGGTCATTACCACGCAGTGAAGACCGGCTCATCGCACTGTTATTCCCTAGTTAAACAACCAACCACAGGGTGGTTACTGATGGAGAAATATATTACATAATTCACCTACAAAAACAATTAGGCCAAGGTGAACTAAGGACAGAAACCTCCTGAAAAAAAATGATCATTCTTTCTTGATTCAACTAACTACCTGCTCCCAACCCATGGTAAATGTGAAGATTTTTTATTTATTTTTTCTAATTCCAGGCAACTTTGACTGAAAATTGCACCACCCCATCAAGCCTCTAGTTTGACACTCTTCTTATTAAATCCTACAAGGCTTTCATCTACAATGTCTAAGGTAATGTATAATACGAGAATAGCTGGATGAATTTGGTGTACAATACAATAAATACAGTCCATCATGACCGTTGACCAATACACAGAGTCCTTTTTATTTGATTGGTTGAACACGCACCACGTGTCATCCACTATTTTGCCAGACTGCCGCGACACTCCATAAATAAATATTGGAGTCAGTCCAATATGGATAATTATTGGAGCTTCGCAGTGTGTTCCTAAATTAATAAGTCTCCCCCCATTTGTCCAAATGAGGCAAGGTCGTGTCACGATGGACAATGTTGGTGTCTACTACATTGAATCATCCACACTGTTTATTTTAGAATTATTTTAGAGGTTGAGTAGACAAAAAATTGAGTTTATTTCACTTCATGATTACATTGAGTATTCTGCAACAATGCAATTTAATATGCATCCAATTTGTATATAATTCAACCAAATTATGCAATACAACAGAACAGAAGAGTTAGAACCATTGCAATGTGAAGATGAAGTACATATTTTAGTGAAGTTAAAGCATAACTCTTGTTTAACATTCAGTCCTTGACAGAGATGGCATCTACCATGAGAGACAAGTATTTAGTCTGACAAGACTGCTGCACTTCTACACCTGGAATTTGAGGTAAGACTGCGGTATGCAGGAGCAAGATGTCTGGTGTGCCCTCCTCATTCCCAGGCCCATATTTTACACCATGGAATACAAACTATGTTATGTCAGTGAATCCTATAGTCACCCAACTGGTGATCTATTGTTAGACCCATACATAGTGCCAACATACTGTCCAGACTCCATCCACTTCTTGGACCTAGGCCCACATAGTATCAGGAACTGTGATGATCTTTGGAAATTTACTTCTTTTTTTAACAACATTTTTTTCCTGCTGGCTTGTTTTGTTGTAATTTTATAAAGAATCTCCTACATGTACAAGCTTACTAAACATTTTTTAAACATCGTTGGTGCCGTGATGTTTACTGAATTCATGCGTGCTGACTGAGCTGTGTATGACCTGTCATGACATTTTGCTCTTCTAGTAGTCTTTCGTCAAGGCGCTCGCAGCAATCCGGATAGTATTTATCACACACAGCACTACCACCGCAAAACAAGAACCAGCAGGCGCACTTGAATCAAGTGCTAAACATGTGACATGTTCCAATCAGTTGTTAGTGCATTTACATAGCTGTGTTCGACGATGACACGATAAATGATACGAACAGTTTGCATGGAAACAGTGAACTGCAGCAACATCAAAAAGACTAGTTAGTAAAACCGAAACATGGACCAGCGACAGCGTTGCGCGTAGCATACTAGTTTGGTCTCTACAACATGCAAGCCTGTATGCTGGTAATCAATGGTATGTTGCGCACCAACGCTGGTCCACGATAACCAATGGTTCATGTTTTTATAAAAAAGGCAGCCATATTTGTTTTCGAAACGCGATGCCATGCCGATTAAGGATTCTGAGAATGTAAGAATTTATCGAATTTTGCAATTTTCTTTTTTTACCATGTTTATTTTCTTGGCCCACCCAAAGCTCACTGTGAGTACAAAGAACACACAGAGCCTAATTTTGGCAAGATCCGGTTTCAAAAAAGTACTGTGTAGGTGCATGAAATATGTTAAGGGCAAACAGTTTTGAATATGATTTTGTACACTATGATTGAATCACGAGGTTCGTGGAGACGATTGCGGAACGAACCTCATAGTTCTAGGAGTACTAATTGACATCTAGACCAGTCCTAGTAAAATGTTCATATACAGGAAAGTATACCACTTTTTTACTCATTATGACCAACAACATTTACATCTGGATAAATACAAAATTATTTAAATGTGGCGGCCGCATTCGGCATATGATCTTTTCCAATATTATGTCTGTAAAATGTGAATACTAAATGTAAACTTAACCAAGTTAACATACTCATTGAGTGCCCATGCAAAATTACAATCTACTGAATGAAAGTTAACTATGTCACGTTTGCGTGTCATATTTTTGTGTGCCATGTCAATTTTTGTGCAGTCAGGCGCGTCCGTCAAGTCTGATAAAAGTGATTGTCTGTTTTTAAAAAAGTTAATCAAAGATAACCAAACAATGGATGCACAGACAACAACAGTCACGGCACAACTGTCTACGAAAAAAATGACTTTTTATTCAAATGTATTTAACTGTGTCAAGCAAGCAGCTTTGCCCTCGTACTGAAAACCGCCATCTTATTCATGGGCCAGACACACATGTCATCGTGTCTTAAAACATGAATGACAAACCGTTCAGTCTCCATGCACAATCGCTCTCACACACACAAAACCGTAATAATTCACAACCATTCATTTTGTCAAGCAAATTTCTCTGTATACCGAACGCTTACCTTGCAGGGTGTGCACGTGGAATTTATGCTACATCATCGAACAAAACTACCTGACGTTTGCAACGGCTGGCGCGGGCTCATATTTCAGTTTTTTCTGAGCCTAGGCTGCAAAAATTCGTCACGCCTATTCCGATATTTGACGATTTGCATTGCAGACGGCTAGGGAGCTTAGTCGTTGGATCTCCTTCTCACACAACACACTTTACGGCTGGTAACTCGCATACTCAGCATCGGCGAATGGTACACGTCATCGCGAAAAGAGGTATCGGAATACCAGCTAGACAGGCTGCGGGTATTTAATAATAGACTGGCCATGGGGTCTTCCTTTATTTTAAAATTGCTTTTTATCGTTATGTAGTCTTGGCGGCCAGTAGCCAACTTCAGCAGCAATGTTTGATAATAATATATAATGAAAGTAGAAAGAGAAGGAAACCCATGCCCAAAAAGAGAACAGAACATGTCTTTAATGCACTTTTATTGAAAATTACAGGGGGGTGTGGTCAGTGAACAATTAAATGGATAGTTGCCCCTCCCACATTTACTCAGTCGTGTCCCATTCAGCCTCCGATGGTCCTGTCTTTAGTGTTTAACTGGCAAAGTTTAACAAGTAATGAGCACTGTAAAACCAAAACCATCAGCATGAGCACCAATCACAGCCTGCTCTCACCATCCTTCGTTTTCCAACACACCCCATCTGCTCTTTTTTCCGTGTCACCCTCATCTCCTCTCATCTCATCTCATCTCACTGTGTCCTTCAAGATGACCGTAACCAGGCTAAGATTGGTCTTACGATGTGTATCAGACTAAACTGTTGTGCAAAGTGTGATGTCAGGGTACAAATCACTATGGCAATATTGACAACTCATCTTACGATGAATCTTAGTGCTTTGTGAAATCGAACCATGGCCATGACAAATCAGTTGGCTGCCAAATACCACTACACAATAAAGCATTGGTTGGGAGTGTCACTTGTTTGTAACAACTGATATAAAACCCCAAGCCTAATTGCTCACAATCTTAATCTGCATTGTGGTAACATTAACAGGCATGCAACCATAGTTTGTCCGTAAAAAAAAATGGAAGAAAAGTGTCATGCACAGCAAGACTTTGTACATGTACAGTGTTTCTCAATTTTCAATGATACAGCTGAGAAACCAAAAATGAGGAAATCAGCTGATCTGCTCTCTGTGTCCCTTAATTGTTCACATTCATATTCATTACTTAGTTTTTATACTTTATAATTGGCATTTTAGTCTAGAGAAGCCTCATATTGCAACATAACGTATGCACCAAAAATCCACCTCTGGGCCTAAAACAAGCTCAAATATTTCCAAACTGTAATCACTTGCAAAGTCATTATAATGAGTTTTGGGGGTCTCAACAGCAGTTTCCAAATCCTTGAAGAAACCGGTGAAATCAAGTTCATACAAAATTGTTACAACTTTCCATGGCTAAACTGAAACCAGACCAAGACTCTCCAGGTACTTTCATTATTACAAGTTTATTTTTCACCAACCTAAATTGATGCATTGTTTGATGGAGTCAAATTTACAGCTAAGAACGGATAGAAAAATTAAAAAACATCCTAAATTAATTCTCTGTTTATTCTTAACTACAGTTATTATCTTTATACATCAGCGACAAAGTCAAGCTTTGATAAAGTTAGTATTCAAGAAAAAACAAACAAACGGATTGAAACCACTCCATGTATCTTTGAATCACGATAAACTCATTTCAGCTTTTTATTGGCTTAATTTCAAAGTGCCTGCTGTTTAACTTTGGGACAGTTTACCAACAAAATGTTTCAACTGGCTAAAACTACTGATTAATTTAAGACCCAGGTTAAAACACATCTGTTCAATCCATGTTATCACAGTTAATTTAACCTAATTTTCCTGCCTATTCAGCTTCTTTTATTCTCTCATTTTTGAGTGTTTTGTGAACTTTTAACTGTGTGGAGAAGACTGTTTTCTCCTTCCAGTGCATAGGGACCTCAATGTTTATTATTATTATCAATAATAGAAAACTACATCTTTGTGGGTTTTTTTTTAGTAAATTGATTCCCGTCCTCTTGTTTAAAACAAAAAACCACAATACATCTACAACCAACCTGAAACAAATTTATCATGTTTGATAATCACCAAAAGAGAAGTTGAAGAAGAAAAAAAGGTTCATGTTTTGTCAGGGATTTTGTGCAAGTTTTGTAGTGGGCTTACTCTGACTGTGGCAATCAAAATCAAGGAGCATCTTAAAAGTCAAATAGTAGGAGCATTCTAAATTCCAGCATGTGCACATGGAACTCTCCATTGGACCGCCAAAACGTTCCAAGTGTCATGACCAGAATTCAAAACCCATACTCTGCTGCTGACAACACCAGAGCTTGGGTTCGGTAAACTAGACCACTCACTAAAGGTGGTCCAATAGATTGCATGCGTATGTCCAAAGGAACTTTTCTTTTGTACCTAGAACGTACCCGACTTTTGAGATGCTCCCAAAGTAACTTTGACTTTGAGGGGCTTCAAATACTATTTCTTGAAAGTGTTATCTACAGGTTTGGTAAAGTTGTGGATTTTCAAACTGAAACTAACATATTTTTGGGTCAGTGCAAAAATGTTGTATCTCCTGAAATAGCACTTAAGTTACGCCTGATTTTGACATTGTAAAAACATTGCATCTCGCTTAAAATAGCTTGTATACAAACAAATCAGGTATGCACCGAGATACAGCGTTTTCACACGAATTTTGAATTTTTCGTGCAAGATGCAACATTTTTTCAAAACCGTGATAAGATGTTTTTGCACTGACGCGACAATCTATTTATTTTTTATAAGTAACCAATCCTTTACTTGTCTAATATCTTTAAAATGCAGCAGTTTTTCACTGGTACCCTGGAGAATTGAACACAGATCCAAAATTGCATTATAATTGTAACCTTAACAAAGGTCCATATGCCCTCTGTTGACAAGGGCATCAGTACCTTGTTGCATTTATAATGTACATTTGGGGTGTAGTAAGACAGTTTTACATTTAGTTTTACATTTATACACATTCATGTAGCACCTCACGTAAACGAGAGCCTTTTTAGGAAAGATTAATTATACAATAAATGAGTTGGAAAACACAGTAGTTTCCTGTCCATAAAATATCTAAACCATTCAAAAATGTACAAACCAACCTTGTGGTGCATCTTTCTATTCTGCCTTAATGATAAATGTCTCTGTACCTTGACTTGAAGTGATAATATAATTGAATGCTATTTACTTTCATTATTTGGTGATCACCGTTCATGGACCAATAAGGTCTTTGACAAGTTTGATTTCTACTATAAACATCTGAGATTCCTCTCTGATTAAATTGGCATGAGAAAGATGTTAACTTTATACTTCAGGGCTCAAAATTTACACTGGACCGCCGGCCCGAGGCCAGTGTTTTTAGAGTTGAGCCAGTAAACTCTTGACTGGACAAGTACGACAGTCATTTTGTTCAAATGTTGACTCTTGGTCTGATAAATAATGTATTTTTCAATTCTGTTGAGTGTTGAATAATACTTGCCCATAATACAAGCAACATAAATTTTCTGTAAAAGTTAAACTTCTTGAAATGTTGAACTGTGTAGGTTTCTTTTTTGCACATTGCAATCTTGGTCTTGTAAAAAGAATTCTGGTCCAATAAACATTTTGAGCTACAAGCCCTGCAGTCTTGTTGACTTTCCCCCCCAAATTCCAGCCCTGTACAGTACTTAGGCTAACAAATTATTTGAAGTTTTAACTAAAAAATATAAAGTTTGCAAAGAATATGACACTTAGAAATTACACAGAATTCTATACAGAAGTCAGAAAACCAAGTACAATAAATACACACGTGTAAATTTGACTATGACTGAATTAATGTTTCCTTTGAAAATGCAATTTTACGGCGAGTTCAGAGAGACAGGGTTGGGGAACACGCTTAGGGCGCTGAGCGGTCACGCTGAATGAGTGTGCCATCAATACCTCCCATCACTAACCCATGGTAGAGATGTGCTGAAAAACAACGCTGATTGGCTCCAAAAATTTACTGCTTCACATGCATGCATGCATGCTTGTTGAAAACCTTTGAACACTTGTACGGCGCTTGTGGGATACCAAGTACACAATTCCATTTCAAATGAAACATGTTTACACTGTCACCCTAAACAGACATGTCGTAAGATCAAAGAAGAACGAGAGGGGACCAGTTGCTCTTTGAATTTATGCCTGTTTTGCGGGCTACCATACTTGAGCGTGCGCGTAGAGCAGATCGACCACAGGCCTCATTAAAATGTGCCATGTATTAGCACATTTAAATTGACCAACACAAGGGGCTATGAGCGAGCAAGGCATGCTGGAAAAATGGCGCAGCAAGATCAATCACCCCTGGGAACGAGGTTGGGATATAGGCCTAAGAACTCCTAGATACATGTACATGGTTACTACACACCAAAGAAACTAAGGGGAGCACAAGGATGTGCACCATTTTTCTAGGGGACCAATAAATAAAACTGTAGTTTTCTGTTTTAATTTTTCTCAAATGAGCCCCCCTTTTCTGCTAAATATCATTTACTGTTTTGTATAAGATAATCTGACGTGGAAGTAAAAATAAATACACTGCCAGCATACATAGAAAAATAGTTTTAAAAACATTGAAAATACTGTATAAAAGCTTATAAAATTTCTCAGGTAATTTTTTATCTCATAAACCCAGATTTCAGATTGGGGGTGGCCTCCATAGTTCTGGCACTACTCATTCATTTGTGCACGTTTTTGTTTTAATCATGTTGGCTTTACATACATGTTTGGTATTACTCAAGAGGGTTGTTTAGTTTCTGTTCTTGAAGAGCAATTCCATTTTAAAGCTGATGACATGTTTAAGTACATTATACATTTTATTTACATGTTATTGTGGGGAGCAAGTTTTGTGGGTGAATAAACGCAATTTGGGGTTTGTGTACAAGGAGGAATCATGGTAATTTTATGCAAATTTGTTTTAAAATTAAATAACAATAAAAATGTACCCCAAAGCACATAAAATGTTTTAGACTGTACTACTGAGAGTATCTCAACTTGACCATTTAACCATCCACGAGGGGAAGCATGCCAATATTATGAGGATTCACATGTTTTTTATGCATTTTGTAAACCCATAACTCATAAAAGATCCCCATTGTGTATTTGTGCGGATCATACACAAGAAGGTGCAGGGATCCCTGTGAATGTGGATGTATAATGTACGAGCGGTTAAGAGCACCGGGCACAAGCTCTGGTGTTTCTGATCAGCAGAGTGTGGGTTTGGGTCCCGGTCGTGACACTTGTGTCCTTGAGCAAGATACTTTAACATAATTTATTTGTCCTTAGAATGGGACTTTAAGCTGTAGGTACCATGTACTAGGATTGGTAGTGCATGTAAAAGAACCCAGAACGCTTATCATGGAAGAGTAGGTAGGGGTTAACCCCGGTGTTTCTGGTTCATGTAGCAAGCACGTGCTTGTTTACAGCTTTCCTCAGGCTTGTGAGCTACAGTCATTAAGTTCACTAATGAGGCATCCTTGGTTTCATTACCAGAAAAATATAATAACAATAATAATACAAAAATAACACAACTGTTAAACACACTTCATACATGTACACTGCACTTTGTTTTGCATTTTTTTTGTACTGTACAGGCAAGGAGGATTTTTGATCATGCATTTCCTGTGTCCGACTCCCCCCCCCCTCCCACCACCCCCTGTAACAGACCTGTTTCGTCCCAACTTCAGAATTGTTCAAAATACAGTTGGGATGGCCCGACTGGGTTTTCCCATTAGTGATAATGACAAGTTATGATTTAGAATTGAGGGGTTGTGAGGCATTTTCATTGGGGGGGGGGGGAGTAGGGAAAAAGACATAATTTGGGGGCTACTTTGATCAACAAATATATTTGTGCATTTTTTCAATTTCATTTGGGGGTGGGGGGGGGGGACTAGAGGAGAAAGCGGTAACGAGCAAGGTGGGATGGACCACATGATCAGGTGACATTTGCATCCCTATTTTTTCCTACGTAAAACCATGTTATTCAGATGGGCGTACATGCACAAGTACACATGTAGGTCATCTCACTTTTGAGGTTTCGCAAGACTGACACATATCTTTGACTAATTACTAATGGCAATTAGCCATTGTCTTAAAAGAAAGTAGCGAGTCAATGGGGAGGTTAAACATTTACAGAGTCAAATGGGAGGTCTTACAATTAGACTGCAAACATGGCTTTAGTATTACAGATTTGCAGATTTAGGCTAAGCACAGTGTAAAATGAAAATCTCAATCAGGCCTTTTAAAATAAGTGGCTCTTTCGTGGAAATGGTGACCAAATGATTATGCTTGATCATGTTAATAGCAGGTTATTGTTCAACACACGTGCAGTGTATGAATGCATGAAAGTGTATAGTTGCAGAGCTACAACTTCACCAGGGCCCAATTCACGACACTGCTTACCAAGCGTTCTGCGCTTACCAAGCGTTCTGCGCTTACCAAGCGTTCTGCGCTTACCAAGCGTTCTGCGCTTACCAAGCGTTCTGCGCTTACCAAGCGTTCTGCGCTTACCAAGCGTTCTGCGCTTACCAAGCGTTCTGCGCTTACCAAGCGTTCTGCGCTTACCAAGCGTTCTGCGCTTACCAAGCGTTCTGCGCTTACCAAGCGTTCTGCGCTTACCAAGCGTTCTGCGCTTACCAAGCGTTCTGCGCTTACCAAGCGTCGTGCTCTGCGCTTACCAAGCGTTCTGCGCTTACCAAGCGTTCTGCGCTTACCAAGCGTTCTGCGCTTACCAAGCGTTCTGCGCTTACCAAGCGTTCTGGCTTACCAAGCGTTCTGCGCTTACCAAGCGTTCTGCGCTTACCAAGCGTTCTGCGCTTACCAAGCGTTCTGCGCTTACCAAGCGTTCTGCGCTTACCAAGCGTTCTGCGCTTACCAAGCGTTCTGCGCTTACCAGCGTCTGCGCTTACCGCATCTGTTAAAGCATGTGATTCTATGGGCCATTAGCGCAGAATTCGTGGTAAGCAACACCATGAAATTGGGCCCGGTTAATCAGTCTACATGTATGTTCTGTACATATACAGATGCTTTGAGGCCATTTTTGGCATAGATGGTAATTTTGGGAAAATATTTGTCCGTGAATTTTTTTGTGAAGATGTATTCACGCATTTCTGACAAAAATATAGATCTGATACATTTACAACATCTGTAAAGATTTCATTGATTTATATCTGGATCTCTACATACATCAATGATCAATTGCTTTATGCTGATACAGTAACATATCATGGAGCAAGCATGTTAACCACAACCTCAGCAATCTCTCTCTCAGTTGGTATACAAGTTGGCAAGCTGAATCCAGGGTTTTGATTCATTGAATTGCATGACGCAAGCTGAAGTTTCATATCCTCGAGGGTACCGCAACGCATGCTGCCGCCCTCTAGGGCCGAGTTCGGAATCAGCTGCTGCTGGTGGTGGTTCTTCCTGACGTGTGCCTCCAGTAAATGTGCCTTTAAGAAGTATCGCCCGCAGAGATGACACATATGTATGTCTCCTGCTTTGGGATCCGAGGAGATCGTTACCATATCCGCGCTATCGGTATCGCAAAAATCTGTTGTCTGCCGAGAGAGGGGACCAGGCAGCGGCGTGTGTTTATTTCTGATGTGGGTGTTCAGTGTACCGCTTTGGGTAAACCCTTTACCGCACTGATGGCACAGATGGGGCTTTTTACCAGTGTGAACAGTCTGGTGCCTGGCCATGTCTGATGGATTTGTGAAAGCTTTGGGGCAATTGGGGCATTTAAATGGGCGTTCCCCAGTGTGGATGCGCTCGTGGTACTCCAGCCCTGTGTGCCATCTGAAGGCCTTGGGACAATATTTGCAGAGGAATGGCTTGTCACCGTCATGGATGCGCATGTGTTTGTTCATGCTGATACTGGTCTGTAGCTGGATGCCGCATACGTGGCAGATGACTGGTCTCTCACGTGCCGGAGACGATGTGAGTTCGGGATGCTTGGCTGCAATGTGCTGCTTCAGTTTACACAAAAAACTGAACGTGGATTCGCAGTTGGCACACTTGTGCTCGGACGCTTTGCCCCGTAGCTCAAGTAAGTGTCGATCATAGGTCGCCTTGTGTACAAACCTTATCCCACAGCCTTCACATAGGTAGCGGCGTTCAAGAGTGGATTTGGTGCTTCTGCGAGTCAATACCTTCTGTTGCTTCGGCTTTCGCGAGGCCTTCTCAGCCTTGCGTCTTTTCTTCTCCTTTCGTTTTGCTTCTTTAGAACTCTGCTTCAAGAACACTTTGTGGATGGCAATGGGGAGTATATCCTCTTGGACTGCCTTTACAGCTTCAGACTGGTTACTACTAGGTTGGTCCTCTTCAGCATGACCTTTGACAATATTATCATTGGTTTCAGTTTTAAAATCGATTGCTGGAGTTACCATACTAATGTCCGTATCTTGTTGTATGGCACCAGACGAGGGAGCGCATATTGGTTTTGCACAACAGCATAGGTTTACCTGGACTCCAATTGACACAGTGGTCTTGATTACACTTTGTTCAGCACAATCGTCTGTTACAGTATCCGCCTGGCTCATAACAACACGGTCCAGTGCTGTTAAGTCTTCTTGCCTGGCGTTATCATCATGTACGCGTAGGTTGGCCACAGGCGCACACTCTGAGGGGGACATAATGTTTCCACCAGGGTACGCATTAGAGAAGGCTATGTCATGGCCGGGGATACCTGTCAAACTGTCCATGGACATTTTGACCGATGCATCCATGTTCATCTCTGAAGGTGCAACCAATTCCATTATCCCGAGGCCGAGCGTCACTTATTTGAGATTGTACAAGGTCTTTCTCTGGACTGAAAAATTATAGGTGTAGTTGGTTATCACTCATCGTTGATCTAAATAGAAAACAAAATCAATACAAAGTTTTAAAAGACATGGTGTAGGTTTGGGAGATCATTAGAGAAAAATGAAAGCTAATTCTGCAGCTACTGCAAGGCGAGAGAAAACAGTGAACAGTGGGGATCACATGTTTAATAATAATGATAATAATATCAACTCTAATTTAGCGCAATTCCAAAGAATGATCATTGCGCTTCAAACAGTATTACCCCTAGTCATTTGGGCCTTTTATTTTCATTCCTTAACCCTCTTGCTGTCTGACCATTCAATACCATTCACTGTGGTTTTGAATGATAGATAAACTATGCCAGCCTGCAATATGATACCATGAGGGACTGCAGACGTACACAGTACATAGTTAGTGCTGTGCACAGTTGTGCCACCGTACACAACCTTGGCAGTCGAATGGTTTCAAATGGTTGGTCAACTCATTGGAAAATGTTGCCAAGAGTCACTGAGAGTAGGAGGGTTAAACTATCTCAACTTTCTGGGGTGTATACAGCATGTGCTGCCAAGTAAGTAGCCCACTGAGTCAATCACAAGAACCATGTCTGCCCTCACAGGTACCCATTTCCCCCTGGGTGATGAGAAGCAATTACAGTTAAGTGTCTTGCTCAAGGACACAGGTGTCATGACCGGGATTCGAACTAACACCCTGATGACTCAGCAATCAGTACTTGAGTCCGATGCACTAAATTGCTCGCTTTATTCACGACGTCTTGTCATGATACAAACACACCTCCATTTTTATGTCTGTGGTCAGGCAGTGAAGACCATCTTGTTTTTTTTTAACCTTTTCTAGGTTAACAAGTGCAAATTAGTCGCAATTATCTTATCCTTCCATCCTCCAAACGGTCATGGACCAGAGGGTTATAACGAACCATAGGTACTCATTTGGCATATTTTTTGACAGCGCGCACGAACTTCCGGGAGTTGGTCTTGCACTGAAAGAGTACTGGTCCCCTCAGCGAACTAAAGAGTACACAGGCATTTCATTCAAATCCGCTGTGACAGAACTGCAACGATTCAACATGTTCAAAGTTCAGAAATGGTCCTTTACTTTTATCCCTTTTTTCATATTGAATTTAGAAATTTACAATTTACTTAGTGTATAACGAAGTGTACAAATATCGCAACTAACTAGGCATAGGCATGTGCAAACAGCTACATTTTGACAGAGAAATTGTGGTAGTCGGATGTCAATCCAGAACTGGTGAAAAATCCAGTTGCAGTTAAATCTGGAACTGGGGCGTTATACTCTGTTTTTTCGAAATTTTGACATCTGCGGTAGTTAAATTTGTTTTTAGAGGAGCACAGCGTCCCAGTTACTGAGTCTAGAAGTAGAACACAGGTACATTTGAGAGCACCTTTTTTTAACAGGGTAAAGGTGCAGTATTAAATGTGTCAGTTATCGCATGTTATTGTTATGAAACATTGAAATGTCGGATATATGGCATTAATAATATTTTTATAAATGGCATGGATTTCGGACTTTCTTTCCCTATCTGAAAATATCCTTCAAGTTCAATGAAGAACAAGAATAGAATGCAGTGTCGGAGAAGGGCAATGGAGACGAGGAGTGCACCTGTATTCTATAGTTGTACCGTACCTACTCGATTGACTGTAAAACGGTGCACGATGCACAGTTTTAAAACAAACAGTACACTACTTCGGCCAAATTTCCCTTCACTGCCTCCACCCAGTCAGTGAGTCACTGCCTGTTGTTCTACACACACAGTCCGACTGGAACTGACCACAACTAGCTAGCCGGTCGGTAGGTCGGATCGGAGGTGGTTTGACAAGATCAGAGACCATGGATCAGACAGTGGCTAAATGCCACCGTTAACACTGTGTTCTTCAGTCAATGATCAAACACGCATTGACACAAATTTTACTAAGCTTTACACTTTAGGAACACACAACTGAAACCAACAAAATCTTACTCATTAGCCCCGTCGTCGTCTGACCTGTTTTGGGAACTTGGCTGCAAATCTTCAAAGACGAATGAGGGCGCTACTCTAGTTGCTAAATTGTATATAGAGATGTTCAAGTCCTCCCGCTCTTCAATATGCCGGGGATGCGCGTGACAATAAAAAAAACCTATTTCCACCATAACTCTTGTTCATCAAAAATTGTATCCACATAGTGACTCAAATGATTCATAATTAACTTTATCGTTGAACTGTATATGTCATTTTCAGATATGGTGGATACAATAGGCACTATTTGGTTTGGGTAAAAGACACCCAACCCCGGCAGTCGGCCTTGCTCTATGCTCCTACCTATGGCTATAGTGTCCACGATATCTCAAAAAGGCTAATTTATGTTGCCAGTATTTAACAATGGAGATCAATGGACCTGAAAACGATAATGAAAACAATAGAAAACGTACATTTTCTATGCACAGGACGAGCCAATCATGAGCAACCTTCTTTTGACCTCAAGCCAAGGGCACCCCGCGCTCTCCTACTCAAAATAATGTGCAAACGTATAGGGTGTAGACATTAAATGGTAGGGCAGGCGTCGGCAAATATCTGTTGGGAGTGGGGTGGCTTATGTGGCGTGTCTTGACCGGGCGGGTAAAAACACCGGACTCAAGCTCTTGTGTTTTTGATCAGCAGAGTGTGGGTTCAAGTCCCAGCTGTGTCCATGAGCAAGATACTTTACCATAATAATGAATTGCGCAAAAGAACCCGGAACACTTTTCGTGGAAGAGTATAGGGGTTAGTTAGCCCCGGAGTTTCTGGTTCACATAGCTAGCACCCTTGTTTACGGTTTCCTCAGGCTTGCGAGCTATTTCTTCCCGATCTTACTGGGGGGGGGGGGGGCAAGGGTTTAGGGGGTTCTTATGAGCAGGGCTCCGCCCCCCTCTGTTACGCCCTTGGAGTGGAACGGGGACAGAATAAAATGCAGTCATGCGGTTAGCAGTTAACATTGCTTTCATACTTGACTGTTTTCATAAGCCTACTCGACTGGTAGTAAACAACGTTTACAGATGTTGACCAAGATAATCTATTGCGAAATGTCATAGTTTTCAGACTGCAGTTTAGGTCTGTGATCAGGAGCCATAGGTTTTTATGATGCTTTTCATTTGATCGAAACCATGGATCGAAAATTAGTTGAATTGTCGAACTGTTATAATTACATTATACGTACCACTTCTGAATGAAGCATAAGCTTTGAATAAATTCGTTCTGTGTAATTTTATATTGCATTCATGATTACCGTTTTGTTTGAATATATTTAAAGGAACATTACAGAATTGGTTTTTGCTAACAAAACAGTTGCTGGCAGTGTAAGCACTTTATGTAATCCACCATATACATAAACTGACAAACCTGTAGAAGTTTGAGATAGATCGGCCATCTGGGTCACGAGAAAATAGTGAAAAACCGATTATACATTTGCATGAAATCATATAGGTTCAACAAACGAATAAAACGCTCACTGAGCGATAAACTCCAATCGGAAAATTAGTTTATTCATTTCTCATCAAATATGGCATTCAGACAGAAATATTTCAAGGGATGTTTTCTACTATCATCATCATTAGACCGTGTAAGTTTTATGTAAATCTGTGATCAAAAGTATATTTTACAATTACCAATTCTGTAATGTTCCTTTAAATAAAATGTCGTCTGACCATTTATACTTTCTATATCTTGAACAAAACCATGAGGAACGTTGTATAAAATGTAACCACAAAATGTTTCCCGTTCACGTAGGGCCTATATTAGAAGATTAGACAATACAAGACCACGTGTAAACAATATTTAAACTATTTTAGTTGAAACAAACTGAATTTTTACATCCCTTGTTCTTTTACATTTTGTCTTGTTTGTCACAGCGGAATCGTCACAGCATAGAGCAAGGTTTGGTCACAGGTTGTTTGTTACGGAGTGTTTTAACTTGTGCTTTTTTTGTTTTCACTATAGTCCTTCGCATTTCTTTCCGCCTACAGTACCTGTTTATGTGTGTTGTGCTGTCATTTAGCCTCCGAGAAAGCCTTTGCTATGGTCGCAACATCAGGCCAGACTTTTTTTAAATAAAGAACCATTTACCACAATTATACCATGTTTTTGGATGGTAAGCAGTTTGCAACAGCTAAATATATTTTCTCAACTTGTGTTACACAATCATCCAAAGATCTTTCACGAAAGGCTTTGCTGCACGGGTCAGTGAGGCTATTCATTATACCAAGCGTAGGTCTACTGTTTGATACCACAGCACACAATAAATGCAAGGAATGCAAACTTTTGTATATATAGTTTTCAATACAACCACAATTTCATAATGGTTTTCAATGAAATGAAGAAGTCATAATTATATAGGCACATGAGTCTTAAAGTCTAGGCATTTCATTTAATTTTTTGCCTGAGCATTAAGGGGCTCATTCGTCGATCATGCAAGTCTGTTGATATCAACAAGGATGTATTCTATACGAGGGCCGACATGACTTTCCCGTGACCATTTGAAATTGTTCAGTGATTTGGGGCACAGTCTTCTTTCTTTTGCACACCATCATTATAATAATTTCACTGGTTCTTACTCATTCTCCTACAGCTTTTAAGTTTTGGTCACACATTTTTCTCTTTGTGTAGAAACGTATTGTTATTTAAAAGTGACCTGTTGTGTATGGGGATCTACTCATGCATGGTGAAGGCTGCGCCCTTTTATCATAGCGAGATATAATTCTAAAGCGGCGATAAACAGTGCGTGTAAACTTGCCTTTGTAAAAAAAAAAAAAAAAAAAAAAAAAAAAAAGGGGAGACTGGAAAACGGGTTTGCAAAAACACCGAGCGAGGTTCTTTTCCATTGGGCGTTTTCCGTGCCAAGGAAAACACGCATGATTTTTGTTTCGTTTCACAAGGTGATCAACAAAAATTGCATGAACTTGTTCTCAACGGAGGAAAAAACCCAAAGCTGACCGGAGTGAAAAACAAAGTCGATCATTTTTGATCCATTTTTCTTTTCGAGGAGAAAACAAAAAACTCTGACAAGTTTGTAGTGATTTGCTACATTTTAAAGGCGTTTATCGGTGGAGGTCGGTGCGCCGTTTGGCCGACATGGCACCCGTTAGATCACCGGGGGTGGTCTCGGCCACACATTTCAGGATCTTTCTGGGAATATCCATGTGTCTTGCCACATTCCTGTTCAAGGTAAGTACACCGCTAATTACATGTAAAATATATTTCTCTAGTATATATTTAAACACATTTCAGTTTGATTGTTAATTTTCAATGAATTATAGTTTTTGGCTTATGACTTAGCCTAATGTGACTTGTTGTGACTTTTTACTGAAATTTTAATATTCTTCTTTAAGCTATTGTAGTAGGCTAATTGTTGAAATTCAGACTATGACTGCTTATAACAGTTTTAATAAATTTGACCAATAAAACAAGATATATTGATAACTTAAAAAAAAGCTTTAAAAAAGTAATCTCTTGAACACGGCCTTCCCTCTGAACACTGCATTCAAGACGAAAACGAATAATTACAAACCCGCCTGTAATGCGACTATAATTCGTAGCTTAATCCTAAAGCTGATCCGCCGAAACTGTAGGGCAAATTTTAAGGGGTTCACAATAACAGAGTACCCAATTTTGTCTATAGGGGGCACTTCTGTCCATTTAAAACTGTATATTCCATTTGCATTTCTCTAAATTAAACAAGCCCCTTTCCGGCGTTCGTGTTATGTCATTTACATATTTTTAAAAGAACATAATATGACGTGAGTGTAACAGCAAATATAGATGTGTGCGTGTACAATAGAAAAATAGTTTGAAAAACATTGAAACCGTCACATTAAAGCTTAGCATTTTACTCTGGTAATTTTTAACCTTAAAAGTCAAGATTTCAAATGGGGGGGGGGGGGGGGCGGGGCATGGAGGCACGGACATCAAGTGGGGGTGGGGCACACGTGCCCCCCCCCCCCTCCAGCCTCGGTGGGATCGACTGGTTTTTTGCCGGGACAAAGTTTTGTAAAGAAAGGTGCCCCAAATTTTGACAGGTGAAGCTGTCTCAAAACGTAAAAACATACAAAAACATGTGACACGCAAAATTGTTTGTACATTATGGCTGGTGGATGATGGGAACCCGGCAATAATTAATTTATAGTTATGCCACTTAATCGGCGGATTGTTGTTTGTTAAATTCCCTCAAATAAAAGCTTACAAAAACGTTCTCGAATCTGTATACGAGTAGCTATTTAAAACTTTAAGCTAATCTTTGGGGTCATTTTGGCAAAAATTTGGGGCCTCTTATTATTTCGTAAACTTTGTTTAAACTATCCAGGACGGACACATGCGTGCACATCCATCAATGCAAGGGAGGAAACACCTTCATATACATTTGTTTCTTCAAAATAACGATTAACAAATAAAATCCACTTTTGAAACAAAGTCGCCCATCCTATAGAATGCATGTAACCTGTGACATCACTTTGCTTATAATTTATAGCCTTGACTTCGTGTAGACACGATTTTTACAGCTCCAATGGAAGAAGATATAAAATCATTCTTTTATGGAGATTTCCCTTTCGACTTTCTACCAACTTTTTATGCAACGAAAGGGGCACATCATAGAACATGTTCGGCTGTTATTTTGTATAACTCTTGAATTTATGTGGAAATTATGACACAAAATGTAAAATTGTCCCCATATGACCAGTGCAGTATCTCGCCTGCCAGAAAAGCCCTGGAATGTACACAGTCACTCTTTTTGTAAACAAACGAGAAGTGATCTAAGTATTGGTGCGCCTGACTCAAGTTCAGGAGCAATTAAAACATTGAGTGAATTCAGCTTTGAGGTGAAAAATAAAACAATAATAATAACATCTTTCTAAATTAATAAATAAATACAACCCCATAACCAAACCAAAGAAACACTTTATTTTTTATTGAAAGATGAAATCATTTTTGAAAGGATTTCGCTGAGTGTCTAACACTGTATTGTATATACCAATTGCATGACGACTTACAAGTGGAAATTCTTAAAAATATTTTTTTCCATTTTTTTTACCGTTGCGCCGAGAAAACCCGTTAAATTTACATCGAATTAGGCCTAAGTGTTTTCATGAATTGACATTCGATGCATTTCAAACATGGCACACCGAAAACAAGTTTTGGTGTCATGGCTGGTTGGAGTTATCACCGTGTGGGTTCGAATCTCGGTCTTGGATGCACTTGGGTCCTTGGGCAAGACACTTAAAGGTATTATACATGATTGGTAAGGATAAAAAACACCATTATTTAATTTTAGCCTGAAAGCTTACTGATTATGAAGTTCACATACTAGAACCATTTTCCTGTGAAATATTTCCCTCTGAAATGAAGTCGTATTTACTAAACTGTATCTGAAATCTCCCCCCCCCCAAAAAAAACACCAAAACAAAACACAAAAAAACCCACACACACACAAAAGCTGATTTCGGTTGTTACAACCAAATTTAGGAAACAATGTGTTTATAACATGCTGAAAATTGTGCATGTTTTTCCACTTTTTCCCCCTGACTCACTCGACAGTTCAGCCCAAATTTAACAGGTTTGTTATTTCATGTATATGGTTGATCGCACAAAACATGATCACCGTCTGCGACTATTTTGTCAGCTATTGCTCTTTGGCCTTTATATCATCATAACTTATGGACTCGGCCGAGTAACGAAGAAGTCGAATTGGAGGTATGCCTACCGGTAATTTCAGATATAAACCTTCAACGAAACGCCCTTGTTAAACTTGAGTTTTGACTGAAAATTGTCCTTTCGATCGCAATGGTTTCTTCGTGTTTCTGGAAAGTACGCTTACATCATTGGCTTTTCATTCACACGGCACACCCGATATCATAGCTATTTGGTATTATTGTAAACAAAATAATAATAAGGCCGGTTACGCCCAATCGATGATGGGGTATGTGTGGCTCCCCTATGCTGCACGATAACCAACACTAGGCGCAGTGCTTTACGTCATCTGTATGAAGAGACTGTATCATAAACAGTCGCTTGATTTTTATGACAAGGTTATGATAACTAATAACAATCATACATCAATAATGCCAACTCATTGAGCCTCCTTTATCTAGTATACGAACATTTTTGGATGATTTTCGGTGCCGTTACTCTAAAGGCCCACCGATCATTTTCTTTGACTGTGAATAAAAATAATGTACTTTCCAATTGTAGTTCCTCTTTATGACAAACTAATTTGTGTTCTGCAAAATCAAAAGAATTACACTATATTCTGTACACAACTAAGTAAGATAAACAAAATAAAAAATAAATGTTTATAAATTGCACTTTACTTTAAAGGTATTGTACACTTTGGTAACAGCTCAAAATCAGTGTCCACATTTTGTGTTATTAAACATATGCATGAAAAAACAAACCTGTGAAAGTTTGAGCTCAATTGGTCATCGAGGTCAGGAGAAAATAGTGAAAAGAGATCTTATGTGTTTTCTGTTTTTTCAAATTATCGCGCGCGATAATTACTATTGTTTTACTCGTTTCTCAGGAAACGAAAGCATTTTAGGCAGAAATATTTTAAGGAACCCTTTCTACCATTACTTACTTTAAATCATGTCAGTTATGTGTAAATCTGTGAACATTGTGTTTTTCGATCTTACCAATAGTGTACAGGGCCTTTAAGGGGGGATATACATGATATGCGGCATGGTGGAAAACTTCACTCGAAATCTTTTCGATTGAAATGCTATACAGGTTTTTTTATTAATAAAATTAGTTTTTATCTCGCAAGTCCAAAACCCAATGTTTGAAAACAGTGAAACATACAGTTTTCCACTATTTACTCGTGACCCTGATGACCGATTGAGCTTACTCTCACGGGTTTGCTCTCTCATGTATGTCGGGGTGGATTAAGTCTTTGGATACTGGTCTTTGACAATTATTACCAACGCCAGCCGCGTGCTTTGGGGAGACTTGAGTAAGAAATCATACACAATAATGCACCGAAAACGGAAAATGATTGATTTAGAAATATTAAATTTATGAAGATGAACACACTGGCACGTGAGACCTGCCGTTTCCACACTACTAATAGAAATCAATAAGTAAAACAATAATTGGTAAAACAGTGTCACTTTTCTATTTTTGTATACTAATTTTGACTTGACAATTGAAACTGAGAATTGAGTGGGGAATATTAATGTTTTACATAAAACAGTACTTCAGACGAAGACACTTTTGATGAACACAAAAATAACAGTCTCATTGAGATTTCCAAAATGTCACTATTTTTCAGATGACTAATCCTCCAACCTGCTTTCATAGGTACCTTAATTAAGAATCTCGAGAATCTGACAAAATATTCTCAATCTCATTACCCCAGTTATAATCACTGACTAAATAGTCATGTTGGTTCCTTGTCAAATTATACTCACCAACAACCCCAGTCAATATGACAAAAAAATGAATGCCTAATACCAAGATATGGATCCCATCCAGAAAACTTGTAATACTAAGTGTACTCAGACGATAAATTTGCATCTATATTGTTTTCGGTACCCACTGTTAAAGCAGAATTGAAACTGTCTCTTAGCTACCGGCAATCTCGGTGGTTTATATAGTAATGGTAAGACATCTGCTCTACAACGGAAAAGGTCGTGGGTTCGAATCCTACCCGAGTAACATACCTGTGGATTTGTTCACAAAACTCAGGAAAGTACTGAGTATACAGTGATATCGGTGTTAAGGTAAAAATGTCATAACTGTTTATGTTTTTCGAGTCAAGAGAACTTGGAGTGTCACTGAATTGGACAGCGCTTTATCATTATCATAAGTGTTAGGATAACAATGAACCATGGTCACGGACAAGCCTTGACTGGTCTTGACCAGTCTTCGGACCAGCCCTCTTCATTATGTTCATGATTAAGACACCACTTTACGTTCACTGAGGCGTTTGTATGACCTTACTTTTTGTGGTCATGTCTTTTTATGTGGCAATAACCCTCCCTATCCTACAGGGTGGCAAACAAACCGTTTAGAAAAGCTAAGTTAAAAAAATCCCACAATAGACGATGTCACCACTATACACTCGTTACTTTTACTCAAAATGTTAAATATGCAATAATATAATATGTATACAGGGTGTTGCTCGGTGTTCATAGTTTCCGAATAAGTTCACAAAAGTGCTCAATATTGGGCATTAGTCTGAGGCACATTCACACGTATGCCTACTCGTTCAAGTTGTGCAGTGATCCGATTAGTTTAACCCGCGGTAATCACAAAGTGGCTTTGGGAATTCAAAGAACATGTAACTTGTGTGCAAAACTGATATTATGAAATTCGGCGGCCATTACAAGGCCTCGGGACTGTATACGTGTAATGAATACAACACAAGCGTATACTGGGGATGGGCGGGTGGGACTCACTCTGCCTCCATTTAGGGGCCGGTTGGACCTTCTCGGCCTAAATGCGTTGAAAAGTTGCACTGATAATGTCTTTCCAACCTCATTGGTATTTCTCTCCATGGTTCACACAGAGACATAACTCCCCATGAACCAAAATAATGATGATGACGTGAGGTGACTGGGTCAATGTAGGGCTATACTGTACAAAAAAGGCACTAAATCAATCAATCAATAAGGAAGTAATCGACAATTGTCTCGCTCACTTCATTTAAAAACAAAACAGCAACAATTAAAGCATCGTTATCTTCGAAAGGAGTTGACAAGGCCCGTTTGCCAACCATGGAAGAAAATTCCCCCATGCAAGCTTCGTACTCAAGCGCGGCGTGCGTTGAGGCAATTTTGTTTACCAAAAGTGCTGGGTCTGACCCCGCGACACAATGAAGCTAGTGATAAAGCGGCGTGTATATTTACGGATTATTCATGTCAGAACAGAAAAAGTAATAGTAATGCAATATCAAAGTATTAAAATAGTACAATGTCAGAACACAAATAATGACAACATCCTGCACAGGTACACGTAGTTGCCCGTAAAAATATACCGTTGGGTTCAGTAGTCCGCCCTCTCCTGACCTATAACAAACTACGCGAAAGTTTGACAGACGACACACGTGCGCACGCACACAGACAATCGAGCAAGACGAAACGGTGTCGATACAAAACAGCCTACTTCCTTCCTTCCTTCCTTCCTTCTGCCCCGGCCGCTCCTTGGAACGACACTGTGGTATGGTGGTGGTTGTTCAACTACAAGTACAAGTGTGCTATACCATAGAGCCTTGCTCTATTGCTATCATAAAAGCCTGATCGTAATGCCTTTACTCTGATTTACTTTTGAAGTTTTGGGTCAATGACTTATGAGCGGAAAAGGTGGCCGTCGGTCGAGTGTAGTTGGTTCGATGGGAGCTTGTTTTCTATTTTGAGAGTGCTTCTCTCGGTGTATACCTCATGGTATAACTACCTAAGTAAAAAGTCAAGTTCCAACTGGTATGGGTAACACTAACAATGATGAGGACGGGCAGGCACAGGGGAGAGATTGATATACGTGGTGGATACATGCATGGAGGAATAAAATAGTTAGAATGATACATGTAGTTTCTATGTTCTACCATGGAGGAAGGAACCTTTCTTGAACCTTCCTCCATGGTTCGAGGAGCATCATGGATGGTTATGTCTATCATGTTAGTATTTTTATTTATTGTATCAGAACCCTCAATCTACAGTTGTATTAAATTATAACCCTTGAACCTCCCGAGCTACAATTTGTCACATTCAAGAGACCCATAATCGTTTTTGCTTCGTTGACACATGCAGAGATGATGTCAATTATGGGTTTGCCTAGCCCTGGTACTTGGTAGGACGTCGGTGTCCGTTGTTGTACGCAATGGAGGAGTCCAACCTGGGCTAGGGTTTGCCATGACTTGGGTCATGAGAGTCATGACTTGGGCCAAGATTAGGATGTTCAGAAGCCACAGCAATAGGAATTCTGCAAAGATTTATGGTTCACTAGTATTCTGAGGCGGACTAATAAAGTAATAATGTACACGATAATGTGGCAGTTTTCTTTGTAAAGATTCATGTTCCATGTTTCAGTGCAAAGACTGAAGAGGTCAAGCAGCGAAGCAAATGAGGTATAAAATTGCCCGATGGTAGATCTTTCAATGTAACCGAGGGGAACAATAAAGGGCAGGTCTGATGCTTCGTTCTAGAAAGAGAAAGGGTGCCAAGGCGTTTTCTCTTTTGGAAAGGGCTCTTCCTTTGGAAAATCTTAAAGTCTATGGGAAATATTTGAAGAGGCACCAAGGCCAAGTCCAACGCAATGGAGGTTATGGCCTTCATGGCCTCCGTTTAATTCCAGGCTTACCCCTCTATGAGCCATTTGTAAATTTCTATTTGAAAGGCATGTGACTTCTCCTGATTTCAAGATTTTCTGAAAGCCTCCTCTTTTCTCATAAGAAGTTTAGCAGTCATCAAAGGGAGAAAGAAGTTGTCCACATTTTGCCCAAATCTGTAGCTCGGTATAATTTCTGGTGATCAGTGGCGTAACTAGACATTTTCATTTGGGGGGAAAGTTGGGGCAAAGATTAAATTTTTGGGGGCCAAAGAAGTGCAAGATTATCATTAAATATGTTAACTGATAGTTGATACACGTCAATGCAGTTCTAAAACAGTTTACATAGTTTGCAGGTAACAAAAGATTGTGAAAACGACTAAATCTTAGAGAACTTGTCATTTTTTATAAGATAAAACTTTTCGACTGTATACATGTACAAGGATTAAATTTCCAAAAGTGATTACCAAGTATCAATTTAGAGTTGTACATGGCATTCTCAAATTAGGCTCTGATGGTACCACATCAGAATCGGGATCTTCTGTATTTTCCCGTGTCTGCCATCTGTGGCTCTTAGGTGTTGGAGCACGAGGCAAAGACAGGCGCTTTGATATGGAGAAGAAATGGTCTAAGCTACCTTTTTCGCTGGCCATTTTGCTGTTTAAATCTCTCTGTTGTGCATCTGACTACGTTGTGTTAAAGGAGCTATTGGTCTGCGTTCAGACCACCACGTATTAAACTGAACTTTGTGACTTCCTGCACTCTCTGTAGCCGCAAAACAACAAACATTTACTGCAATACGCGTGCGTTTCCATGCATTTTTCATGACTGCGTTATAGTCCACATATACTGATATGAATAAAAGTTTTACTTTTTACGGAAGCATTTTATGCAGCCTTAAACGATTTATATATTATAAGAATATACTTTTCTGTGATATCATATGGGGGGGGGGGGGGGGGGCAAGGGTTCTGAGTCCAATCGGATACTGCCTCCCCACCACCACACAATGGGAATGTCTTAATGTCTTATGAGAAAGTCTCTTAAAGGCACTGGACACTATTGGTAACTACTCAAAATAATTGTTAGCATAAAAACTTACTTGGTAACGAGCAATGGAGAGCTGTTGATAGTATAAAACATTGTGAGAAATGGCTCCCTCTGAAGTAACGTAGTTTTTGAGACAGAAGTAATTTCTCAGTAAAATATTTGAATTGATTTTGAGACCTCACGCGTGAGGTCTCGAAATCAAAATCAAGCATCTGAAAGCACACAACTTCGTGTGACAACATGAACAAGGGTATTTTTTCTTCCATTATATCTCGCAACTTCGACGACCGATTGAGTTCAAATTTTCACAGGTTTATTATTTTGTGCATATTTTGAGATACACCAAGTGAGGAGACTGGTCTTTGACAATTACCAAAAGTGTCCAGTGTCTTTAAATCCATACTAGACGTTTTGTACATCTTAGTTTACTAGGATAGCAAAATTTCAAACCAATCATATGGGGTCAGCATACATTATTCTTTAACCTATTTGTATGATGATTTTTGATTAGTTATTCTTTCAGTGCTTTACTTATTTGTATAAAGATTATGAATAATTTATGTTTGAAATGTTATGAATAATTAAACAACAAAAAAAAAAACCGCATAGGAACAAGTTGAAAAAAGTCCTCTTGGCTTTGCCACTCGAGCCTGCATATGGTCTCCCCTTGCAGGCGCTTTGTGGCTTCACAGCTTTGTCTAAGCCATGTAGGCCTTGACAAAAGGCTAAACAGACTGCCTGCTATTGCTTAGAATTATTGCGTTGTCTTATACCAAGATGCATAAAAGGTAGGGTCGTACTTTGGTATAATGACCTCGGGAAAAAAAAAAAGTGTCTTTTCTATCCGAAAGCGCATTTTTATAATGGTAGTAAGCATCCTGTGAAATTATTTTGTCTGAAATGCCCGCTGTTAATTTGAAATCAATAAAAACATTTGAATCTGAGAAACAATTCATGCATGAATCATTTCTCATATTTCTGAGGGTTGGTGTCTGTTCGCAAATGCTGCAGCCAGAGATGCAGTTGGTACCCGCTGTCACCTCGCTAAGCTTTGATGGATTTAATGTTCCTGTAACTGTGACAGTTTTCCTGTTTTCACAACTTTCACAATTGAGTTTTATTGTACCTTTCTTGATAGTTTTGCCTATAATTCAGCATAACATTTACAAAAACCAAATGATAATCCTGAAAAATTGTGAAATTTTGCATGTTATTATCAATGTGATTTGGACTGCATGTAGTCTATTTTTCTTCCTTGTATCTAGCCTGTTGATGGACAGCTTGAGAGTGCAACTAGGACAAAAACTCCATTCAGCATAACCCTGACGTGGACTGGATCAGTAAATCTAAATCAAATCGTTGTTCAAGAAGTTGGTGGGGCGGTGACTGAAGATTCCCCTTTCTCCTTGGAACCATCAGCGACCACGTTCACTGTCTACCATCTGAGTCCACTGACTGAATATAAGTTGACTGTGACTGACACCAGTATGGTCTCAACTGACTACATGGATACCACAACAGGTATTATTGCAAGTTCTTAAGTTCATATAGATCTGAACAATTCCGGGCAATTCTTTTTATCTTCCAAGATTAATTTCAGACTTTTGTTCTAACAGTACACACATTTAACTATTTATGTATATTTCCAAGAACCAAACTATGAGCTTAAAAAATTAACAGCACACCATAAATAGAAATACTTTGGCTGGTGTTCGGCTTTATGCTTTGCATTATGTTGGTTTCGTGGGCATACCAGCTACTTTAAATTGATACATTGTCTGAGCATACGTGTGGTATTTGCGTGCAACACAATCGCAACACAATCTCTCCTTGCAAAAAAACCCACAAAAACAATACGTACCAAGAAAACAGTTGATTTGATAGTTCATACAGAACTTTTACACAACAATATGCTTGTTATAGGTCAATTTATTTGCTAGTTCACAGAGCCGGTCATTATATCACATGTTCATACACCTGCACGTAAAGAGTCTTCAACCATCAGAGTGCACAATCTCTCTGAGGTGTTTTATCAATGTTATTTTGTAACTGCTGAAAAAAAGAGTTGACATACATCAGTGTATTCTTGATAATTGCTTTAATGCGGGTGCAATGGTTTGGGGGGGAAAATCATCATTTGAACTTGTGACGTCTGTCTGACAGCTTAAAGTCATCATAATTTTCTCTTGTTTTTTCAATAGTCACAGACGCCCAAATGTAAACAAGTTAAAGAAACGACATTTCACATCTACACAACAAATCCACATAAAAAAAAATAAAATTATTGTATTTTCCCCTTAAAGATCATGTTCGTACTGCCCCCTCCCCCCCAAACACCACACCAAATTCCCCATAAGAGAACTCAAAAATAAAATTTCTCAACTTCTAATTTTGCAGACAACCAGCTGACGGTGAATTTCAACACACCTGGTGAAATGGTGATACAGATCCCCAACTTCATATTGCCACCTGGTTCCTCGGCTCGATTGGTGCAGATTCAAGACCCCTTGAGGTCTGACACACCGGTCACTGTGACCATCCCCCTGGGAACGGATAGACAGACACCTCGCCGTAATCTGGTGCCTGGCGTGCTGTATCAGTTTGAACTTCACTTCTTGACGCCGACACTGGGAGACGTGTTGGATTCTGTGTCACAGTACCGCAATGGTTTGTTACTTACTCTGTGGCCATTCCCAACCCTTAGCTCTCGGCTCATTCTTCACCAGCAATCTTGAAGCCGTGTAGTTTAAGTATTATGGCGTGCCATGGTCTGAGCGGTTAAGAGCACTGGACTCAAGCTCTGGTGTTTCTGATCAGAGTGTGGGTTCAAGTCCCGATAGTGGCACTTGTGTCCTTGAGCAAGATACTTTACCAAAATTGCTTTGTCCTTTGGATGGGACATCCGTGTACTAGGATTGGTAGTGCACCTAAATAACCCAGAACACTTATCGTGGAAGAATAGGGGGTTAACCCCAGTGTTTCTGGTTCAATTAGCAAATGCCCTTGTTTACAGAATTCCTCATGCTTGCGAGCTACAACAATTAAGTTCACTTACAGGCATCCTTGTTTCATTACCAGAAATACATAATAATAATTATTAATAGTACTGTCAGAGCTAGAATTTGAATGAGGTCCATAAACTATGAATGTATATAAAGGTATTATACAAGGTTAGTAAGGATGAAAAACATCATTGGTTAATTTTAGTCTTAAAGATGACTGGTTATGAAGTTCATACTAGAACCATTTTTTTCTGTGAAATATTTCCCTCTGAAATGAAGTCAAATTCAAGAAAACTGTATCTGAAAACCTAAAAAAAATTAGATTTCAGTTGGTACAACCAAAATTAAGGACAATGTATTTACATGCTGAAAATTGTGTATGTTTTTTTGAAACTATTTTCTCCTGACTGGCACAACGGTTTAAGCCCAAATTTCCACAGGATTGTTATTTCATGTATACTGTTTGCGACTATTTTGTCAGCTCTACCAATCTTGTATAATACCTTTAAAGGTTATCTTGATGTGTATCATAATGCCACATGTTCTGTAAGGGGCTTGCTTTTTCACAAACTGGCAAGCACAATGATTACACACAGGTCTATACAAAAAAATGTATGTACACATTTTTGAAGATTAACCCAAATAAAGTCTCAAGTAATCTCAAATAATAAGTGTTTATATTTTGCTTTAAATTTCTTTTTTACTTGTACCTGAAAAGTGTATTAAAAATGTTAAATTATAAATTGGTGTCATTGAGCAGAGTTTTGATGCAAACAATTTTACAGTTTGTTGAAAAAAAAGAAGTTAATTTAGTTTATGAACTTCAGACAAGGCCCGTAACAGCGGATTATGTTGCTGTTTTTCTCTTTCTTAGAATTGAGGGCGCCGTCAGGCATCAGCTTCTCTAATCGGGACGTATCCAGTCTCACCGTCACTGTTCAGCCAGCCACGCTACCAAACAACGTGGACTACTATAGCGTTGCCTACAACATCGAAGACAATCCGCAGGTCATGATGGGGAGAACAGTGTCTAACTCTGTTGATCTGACTGGCCTGACAGCAAGTGTCGATTACGACGTTGTCGTCAGTGCAGTGGCTGGGATTGGTGGTGACAGAAAGGAGAGCGCCAGTATTGCGGATGTATTCACTCTAAGTACTGCCCTCCAATTTTCAATTTCTTCCACCAAAGCAAAACCAAATCACAAAAGTTTGAAATTGTGCATGCAATTTGGACAAAGGAAACCTAGGGTGTATGGGGGAACTTGGATTATTTATTCACCTGTAGGCAAAATCTTCTGTTTTTATAGATTAATTGGTTGTTCTTTTTTTCGCGGATTTTTCTTGAGACTTGGGCTGGGCTTTTGTGATATGTTCAATGTTTGAGCAAAAGAATGTGCTCTCTGCAGTGGCAAATTTACCTTCCACTACATGCAGGGATCTTTTTTGAGATGTATATATTTTGCCGGGTGGAAATTATTGATGTTTCAAGAACAGTTCCTGAAGTGATGTATCAAGGAAAGTATTCAATGATAAAGCTGTGGTGCTTGTAGTTGTTACACTTTGTAGTTACATATCAAACAGCACATTAAAACCCTTTCAGCCCCAATGGTGACTTTAGTCACCTGTGCGCTATACCCTGCTTGAGCCCCGATGGTGACTTCAGTCGACTGTGCACTATACCCTGCTTGAGCCCCAATGGCGACTTTAGTTGACCGAGATAACACACACAAAAATATTCAAGCCTGAGCACAGAGGCCATTTGTAAAAAGCTGTAGTTTACTCATGTTCACCCTCCATTCCCAAGTTTACTACGGTTGGAAAGAGAACATGGTTGGAAAATGGTTGGAAAACAAAATAAGGTTGAGTTATCAAACAATGTGGGTACCAGCGGTTGTTCATGTCCAAATAATTTGTTAACGAGAGGGTTTTAACAACAACAAAAAACATATTAAGAAAAGCAACTTGCCTAAAACCTGTTTGCAAGAGTTGTGGTCATTATTATTGATTTTCAATAAATAGAGATAGAGATGTATGACATTGAAATCACTGATTTGGAGAAAAAGTGGTTTCTTCTGATAATTTTTCTTAAATAAGCAAATTGAGGTTTGAGCCTTAGTTATATCTACTGTAGTGGTCGTCGGGAGACATTCAGAATACTAAAGAAAGCTTTGAGTTTTAGAGAAATTTCTTTCCCCCTTTTTAGCTTGATGCATTTTCCCATTCTTTGCCTTCATTCTGATTTTTGAATAGTGTATTGCTGAAGGCCAAACCAGTAGAAGAACGTACACTTTTGATTTTTCAAAATTGAGATCAGAGTCTTCAATTTATAACGTCGTTAATGTCAAAACCCAGCCATTTGTAAAATTATCACCGCTTCTGCTGTTTTTGCTCTGAATTTGATAGATTTCTCTTTTGTTTTAGATGGGAGGGGAAGAGGTTGAAGTATCAATATCTGTTAGTCTCTGGGCGAACCGATCACCAATTAGTTTAGATTGCATCACAAATATAAATGTTTATCTACTTTATGTTCAGTTTTCATTTCGGTAAGATAGGGTCTGGATCTTTTTCATGTCCTCACAGCTTCTTTCACAATCGAGTTACGTCTAGCCACCTTCCTTAGCTTGTCGTGGGGGTCAACTGGTACAGGCGTCCAATACCAGCTGGAGTACTCCCCCAACAATGGCTTCCCAACGTCTCCTTATTTTGTGCCGACTGGGCAGAATACAGTGTACTTTGTCAGGCTGATACCTGGAACAGAGTATACCTTTGACCTATACACCAGGATCAGTTCGGGGAGAGGGGAGTTGGTTACATCATCTGTCATACAGACATGTAAGTCATGACCATGCTTGCTGTTTAGAATAGTAATTCATAGTTTAAACCCTGCAGACCTATCTTTGGTAGGCCCTCCTCACTTGGTGCTCGATATTGGGCATCGTGGCAACCCCCCCCCCCCCATCTATTGTGTCTTCATTGTGTGCATCGAATTGCAGGAATTCTTTAGAGGATTTACGAGGGGGGTGTGGGTACTTCTGTACAGGAGGAAAATAGTGTGTCAAAGTTTGGGAACATGGGGGGGGGGTGTATAAGCTCTGCCCCCATATCGGGCATGGGATAGGCCCCCCTATAGTCGTATCATATTTGTCAGGTTTCCTGCATACGCAGCAACACTGAATGTTCTGATTTTTCATGTAGAGGGACCAGACTATTTAAGCCGTATCTGAAATAGTGGCTGTAACTGTGGCTTGATTGACACAGGAACAACAGCTGCAGCAATAGCGATAGCTGGAACATTCAGATGTGGTCTTAGTGTAGTTACAGTGGTTGCACATAGGCACCCAATATAAACCTTATGCATTGACGTCATCACGAGAGGTAAAAAGATGACGTAACGGTGGAAAACGTACATCTATGTATGCCTGGCGCACAGAATCGGCCAATGTGTAACCTTCTTTTGACCTCTAGCCGAGAGCGCCCTACTCAAATGACGTCATGTGCATAAGGTCTATTCTCTAATCCCGTAAAGCGTAATGAAATTGTCCTTTGTCTTTACAGTACCGGATGGAATCGCCAGCTTTAACATCAGCACCAAGGAGACGTCCATTACCTTATCCTGGGATGCTCCCCTCGGGGCGGACTCCTATTTGGTATCATATGTCCCAGGTCCACCAGGCAATGCGGAAGTTGTCACAGCGACTGAGTACACTATAAGCTGCCTGGAGCCAGGGACCAGTTACGATGTCACTGTCCTGAGTACGAAAAACGGGCTTCAGAATGCTGACTCTGACACGTTCGTCCAGATGGCTAGCACAGGTGCTATGTTGCTTTGTATTGGAACTAAAACCCTCAATTAATTACACCTGAAATAATTTAAATACCAACTTGAGTTTCGAGAGGGGTTTGGGTTGGGAGAAGGATGGAAAAAACTGGACATCCAACAACATTATTAGGGTTGATAAACTGTTTCATGTCTCAATAGAAATACTGATGCTAAATTTTAAATTTCACTCATCAGAAATCTAACGAGGTTTGACCTTTTTCGATAACAGGTGACGGTGACCCTGGAGCAATAAACATCAAACAGGTTTTATCTGGTTCGGTCATCTTTACCTGGAACGAGGTAACCGATGCCACGAGCTACAAGGTCTCCCTTGTTAATTTGGTAACTCCTAACATTCCACAAGCTTCGGACACAATTGGGACTAGTGCTGCAAGAGAGAAGACTTTTACAATCAGCGCTGGCTCTATTCAGTACAGACTCATTGTGGAAGCAATAGGTTCTTCCATCATCACTGCTCCTTTGACGAGAGAGTTTACATCAGGTAGGAACAATGTGGCACACTCATTTCCACCATCATTAAGTTTTCCAAGTTCACTTACCTTCCCCCAAGAAGTTGCAATCACATATTTCCTACTCACTAACCCTACTCTAAACTACTTAATGCTTTATCTAAAGATGCTAGGTAATTTTGGGGGGCCAACTTGACCCGAAAATTTAGATTCAGATTATGAATAGCTATTTTGGTAGATTTAAGAACGTTAGAAGTTGAATTTGACTGTAATGAAATTGCAAATGAGAACTTTTTAATCAAACCATTTTTATCCAAGTAAAATCAGATCAAGTTTAGAGTATGAAATAAGTGAGGAATTGGACTGTTACAGAATCTGTTTGTTCGGCATTGAGGTACCAGTTACTCCTGGTGTTGTAAACATGGGTTTTCATGGGGGTTAAGAAGACGGCGTAAGCTTGAAGAGGGGGTGTTGCAGGGATTTCACGTGTTTGACACTTTTACAAAAAGGCTGCAATTTAACAGTGCTTCTGAGTACCGTGTGTACTTGTCACCCAAAATGACCCAACATGCTCGTTTCTGTGTGCTCTCGACTACTTGCCACTGCTGACTAGTAAGACCAACCGAGCGCACAGGAACATTGCACTCCACGACCGGTCTTTCGTAAGAGGTGAAGACTGTGATAAGGTTGGACGCAGAAATTATGAGACTTTTAAGAGCATGCAGAACATTCCGGCAGTTTCACCATACAATTCACTTGTGTGTCCCACTTGAGGTCAGCTTGTGTGAAAACAGTTTGGAGTTAGACAGTGTTACTATGTTGCAGCGTCACATCTCTGAAGAAAAAAATGCAGAGATGCCAACTCTCCCTGATTCTACAGAAAGTTCCCTTAAAATAAACCAATCTTATTATGTTCTGATGGACAGATTTGAATATGGAAACTTTTTCCCTATCATATTGAATGTAACTCTGAACCTCCCTGATTGTTGTACAAAATCTCCCTGATTGCAAGATGCAACTGTTGGCCGCTCTGAGAATGGCTGGGCTACAGTTGTTTCGTGCACACATCCATTGTAACACACTTGTGGGGATTGATCACATCAAGTTGGAAGGGGATCAGTCCCGAACCTGAGTGAGTGCTGACAACAGATATGATCCGTTATTTGCTGGTCGTATTTCCACCAAAGTGGGACCATCGACCTATTTGAAATGATGGACACGACTGCCAGAGTCACCACTGGAACGTCGAGGGTTAAGGATCTAGAGTGTTGCATAGGTGTAGCAAGTGAATCAGTATGGGCCCATGTCTGTCGACCAACCACGGTATCACCTGACTATGCTAGCCTATAGATGGTGCCCTCTTAAACAGGGTTTGCTCTTAACTTTTTCAGTGGCTAGTCAGGGGGACCGGTTAGCTAATGTCTTTTCACTAGTCCGTCAGCTTTTTCACTGGTCCATGTTTTATGGTTCCCTTTCAACACTGTGGGATTAGTAGTTTGAAGCAAGATAAACCATCGGTGATTTACATGTAGCAGTGGGAGCTCATTGAACTGGCAAGTTGGACTAATTGGACAGAATTTTAACTGGTCCTCGGGTGTTTTAACTGGTATGCGGCCAGCAGACCACTGTTTAAGGGAGAACACAACTGCTTTGTTAGCTGTTGTGCAGAGTTCATATTTGTTCTTCCTTCCTATGAACTAGTCTTGTCATATTCGGTCGGGTTGGCCTATCCTAACCTTCCATCTGGAGGAGCATGGTTCAAATTCTGCCAGGGGCTCTGTGTGGATTGGGTTTTCAGTCCCTACCCGATTGTGTGGGTTTTCCCTGAAATTATTCTCTGATGGGGTTTTCCTCCCTCATCTAAAACTGAAACTTTCTTGCTTGTCTTCTCCCCATGGGTTTCTTGGCTGGTGTAGTGATTAAGTTTGCTTTTCTGAGAATCCTTGGCTTCGCAACCAGAATTAATAAAAACATTTAAAAAATATTCAGTTCAGACCTGCCAAATTGTATGACAAACAATGGTTGTCCTGGTTTAGAGTACAGCATCGTATTTTGGAAGAGTAAACTCATTTTCATCCTCCAGTTGTCAATACAGACACTAATGACCTAACAGGGCCACACTGACTGCCAAAATAGCATAACCAAGATCACACAAAACATGAACACCTGTCTACGATAATGGTCAGCTCTACCGATCCTGTAAAATAACTTTAACTTTGTCTTTAATTTTGCAGCTCCTAGCGTGCCAGGAAACCTGAATGAAGTTGTACTGTCGAAGGATATCACCTTGACCTGGTCTGCATCTATAGGAGCAAGTCATTACATCATCCAATACTCTGGTAATTCTTTGATCTTTATCATGTGATGTCATCGGGGAGTTGGGGGGGGGGTTGGCAAATTCGGGGCAAAAAACTGTGGGAAAAATTTGGGCACAGCAAGAGGAAAAAATCGGACAGAGAAAACAAACAAGACTTTTTAACCAGTGTTAGAAATAAGTTTTTATCTGTGTAACAATTCATTCAAATCAACCCCTCTGTCGCCCTTATTAATCGCAGAGTCTCCATGTGCCCATGCCCCCCTCACCCCCCCCCAAAAAAAACACCAAACAAACAAATAAATGGATATTTAAACCAAAGGACGCAATTTTTCCCCTTGGTTGTTTACATGTATTCTCTTTCCCTCCCTCTTTCCTTTCCTTCAGAAAATCACGTAAATGCCATGATCAACACGGTGGAAGTGCCCAGCTCTACCACTTCCTACGACATTTCCGACCTTACTCCTGAAACAGCTTACTACGTGGAGGTCAGTGGTCTGCAGAAGAGCGAAGGAGACCTCTGTTTGACTGTACAAAGCCAACCAGCCCGAAAGACATTCACAACAGGTAGGCCGAGGGTGTGATTTGTCACGGCTTCCAGGGTTTGTCACTGATCTGCCCGTGTGCCTTCACATTCTCTTGAAAGAGGCAATCTTGCCATTACAGAGATGAATAGACGAGGCCCTTGTTTTGACCAGACCTTCAGATATCTGTTTGAAATATTGTAAACAGTCTGTAAACCTTTAAAATGTAACATTCTGTACATTTAGGGAGCTTCATTTGCACACCAAGAGGAAATTGTTATCAACATTTTTAGTTTTTTTTCCATTTTCATACAACCTCATCACTGGTTGGCTTATTTCTTGCAAACTGTCCATACTCTCAAATCACCTTTGTTTAGATTTAGGAACATGAGTGTTAAAATGAGTCTTGTTAATTTGTTAAAGAAGAAAGCGTTGTTCCACTCTGGGCCACCCCTTAAAAAAAAATACTTGCAGTCATGCCCCCCTGTGCTTCAGTTTATTCCATTATCAAGTTGATAGTACTTCCACCAGGAGTTTTTTTTTTTTATTTTTAATTTTTTTTTGTAAAGGGCACAATGTAAATTTGAAAATTATTATAATATGAGTTATCTAACAAGTGCGAGTGGAATATGAAAAAATTTAGCCCTTCTGTGTCCCATATCCAACTCAATATGAGAAGGAGGCATGCTATATTTGTCTGTGTTCCACGAAGGTGCGTGTGATAACGAATTTATCTTCAAGTAAACTTGATGCACTGTGCAATACGTAAAGTTACAACAGCGCAATAGATGTGGGCCGTGCAATATAGGTTAATATTGCACTCTTGTAGCTATGGATCGACCAATCAGAATTGAGGCTTCAAGTTTGCTCGTAGATAAGTATTATCATTGTTGTTTCCAATATAACGCTTCACTTGAAGTGTAAGTTGATGACCAGTATTAATAAGTATTTCCCGTCTACAGTTCAAGCAGCATTACAGGTGACTGAGTTCACAGCTACTACCATCAGCGTCACTGGATTCACTGTTGGGAGGTCCTTGCTCTACAGTCCAACAGAGACTACTGTTGTCACTGACACCGCTTTGGAAGTTCTCACTGATCTTACCCCTGGGGTAGAGTATTCAATCTATCTTCTAAATGCGTTTGACCAACTTGTGGATAAAATCACACAATATACAAGTGAGTGTTTGTTGAATCCAGCTTAGGGGGGGGGGGATATGTTCAAGATATGCGGACTTGGAAATGTTATTTTAGAGTGTGATTAACGGTGTGCTTAAAGGATAGAAGTGATCAGGTTGGCTAGTGGTATCTTGCCCTGGTTTTCACCTGGTGGTGGTCTTTGAACAGTTATAAATGTAAGGGCGTGGTCGAGGGTGTGGTTAAGGGAGCTGGGATCAGGTTGGCTATTGGTATCTTGCCCTGGTTTTCACCTGGTGGTGGTCTTTGAACAGTTTTAATTGTACGGGCGTGGTCGAGGGTTTGGTTAAGGGAGCTGGGATCAGGTTGGTATCTTGGCCTGGTTTTCACCTGGTGTGGTACGTCTTACAACGGTTATTTAAGGGCGTGGTCAAGGGTGTGTTGAATGAAGCTGGGATTAGGTTGGCTGATGGTACGTTGCCCTGGTTTTCACCTGATGGTGGTCTTTAAACAGTTATAAATGTAAGGGAATGGTCAAGGGTGTGGTTAAGGGAGCTGGGATCAGGTTGGCTAGTGGTATCTTGCCCTGCTGATATTCACCTGGTGTGGTCTTAGAACAGTAACAGCTGTAAGGGCGTGGTCAAAAGTATGATAGGACCAGATTGGCTAGTGGTTTGTTGTCCTGGTGTTCACCTCTGTGGACCCTGGTTTGAATCCCACTTCAGACTGGAGCCTTGCTTTAGCATTTGGGTTTTCAATTTCTACCCGAGTATGTGGGTTTCCCCAATTTGACATTTCTTCTTTGTAGTCTCTACAAAGGTATACTCAGACCCATCTGTTAAAGTGCTAGTCAATTTTGTGATTTTATGTCAGAAAGATATGACTCATTCATCATCATCATTCATCATCATCATTTGGAGTAGATTTAAAGTCTGTGGCTGCCACATACTCGGATTGTAATGGGGGCGCATTCCTGGGGTCGCAGCCATCACCTGTTCTCTTTCAATAGCCGCTATTCTCAGCTCTTGCACACTTCTACCACTCCACTTTGTCACGTTGTCTATCCAGCCCAGCTTATAGAATAGGGCGACCTCTGCCATGACTTGTACCCATAAGCACACACCCATACCCATACCCATACCCATACCCATACCCATACCCATACCCATACCCATACCCATACCCATACCCATACCCATACCCATACCCATACCCATACCCATACCCATACCCATACCCATACCCATACCCATACCCATACCCATACCCATACCCATACCCATACCCATACCCATACCCATACCCATACCCATACCCATACCCATACCCATACCCATACCCATACCCATACCCATACCAATACCAATACCCATAGAGAGTAGAGATGACTGGTAAAAACAAAACTCCCAAAAAGGTGTGGCTGCGAGGGGATATAAACAAGGGCATAATTAATAGATGTCACTATGAAAGTTGTGATCAAGGGAAGTAACCATTGAGTGTGGCTAGGGGGCTGGTATTTGGAACAAGTCGTGATATAACATAATCACCCCTCCATTTGCTTTTTTTTTCTCCAGAGCCATCTCAACCACGAATTGTGAGTGTGACAAACGGCTCGCCTCCAGAGACCGAACTGATTGTTCGAGTTGATGTGCAACAGAGCAACTACGACATGGTCACGCTAGGCTACACACCCTCTGACGGCCATAAGGCGTCCCCGGTGGAACAGAGTGAACTGACGTTTGTCTTGGATGGGTTGACCCCCGGTCTAACTTACGACTTTGTCGCAACCACTGTGAGCGGTAACTTGGAGAGTAACGCGCTTTTCAGAGCGGTAGTACAGGTTTGTAGAAGATAGCAATACTCCTCTGATCTTTTTTTGTTTCTACTTATAGTCCTACCTACCCATGTGCGTCTTTCGCCACCTTTGCCAAGTTTCAAGAAGAACTTCAAAACGTTCTTGTTCAAGAATGCTTTTGAACTGTATTTATGATCTGACATAGTTATTTTGCTTTGCGTTTACGTGTATCCAATGCGGTTGTTAAAATGCAGAGCGCCCCAAGCATTATGAAGTAGATGCATACAAGTGCTATACAAATTTACAAGATTTTATTACTTTTTGCATGAGGCAGATACTTGTATCGTTCAAATATGCATTTAATTCCTTACGGGAGACACTTTATGCTGCATCTTATATCTTGTATTTCTGATGCATATTTTGAACTGAAGGTTTCCTCAATCAATCAATCATCAGGCATTTGTAGAGGGCCATCATTTTAGTTGCCTGTTCCGAGCGCTTGGCAAAGTGAAGAACAAAATTTGAGACAAAAGATTTCACAGAATTTCATGTGGAGATGACAAGTGCAATGGACTAAATGTAAGCAGATTCGAAGAGATAAGTTTTAAGCTGGCTTTTGAGGATCAAGTGTGTTTAGTTGATAGGGAGATCATTCCATAGCTCCGGTGCACATGAAACATGAGATCTAGGAATGTTCAACAGTAGTTTGTTTGATAATCTCAGATTGGGCCGAGGGTGGTATGTACCCTGCATGTCTTTTATATACACTGGGCTAGACCATGAAGTGCTCACAGGAGTCAATGGTGGGATTTTGTAGTTAATTCTTTGTTTTATGGGTTACCAATGCAATTGTATAAGTGCTGGAGTACGTAAGACATGTGTAAAATGGTCAAATTTTCTTCCGCCCACGCAAAAATTCCCTCTGCCCACAGATCCGGGTGTTCGAGGCAAGATCTACCCACACCTTGTCACCGAGACCTCCATAGCTATCAAGTTCGGTGCCGTGGACTCGATCACAGGCTACATGCTGACTCTGTCCCAGGGAAGCATGGTCATACAGCGGTCGCTAACTCCAACTCAGCGCTACTACAAGTTCATCGATTTGCAGCAAGGTACCCTGTACAATATCAAACTCTCATCGTTGGGACGAGTGCCACTTGTTACCACAACAGCTCAGATTCGAACTTGTAAGTAGGGGGTATTTTCCACTTTAACTGCATCAGTTTATACATCATTTGTTTAATTCATGTAAATACTGACTGGTAGAAGATACAAAACTTTCTTGTACAGCAATATCATGGGAAGCTTTATAACAAAAATACGTGAGGCCATTAATAATTCTTCCCGCAGTTTAAAACATATTATACCATTGCAAGAGAACATCGCACCTACATAATCATCTATTAATTTTTAGGCATCGACTGCTTTCCATAAACGCAGAGTTTATGTCCCTGATTCAGTCACAGCTTTTACTGGGAAGAGAACCTTCATCTTGCCATTTTTATCGATTCAACTTGCGGGCCAAGCAAACTTCTATCAGGGCTCCCTGCGGGGTCTTTCAAAACTGGGGGGGGGGGCATTCTGGACCCAAGTTTTTGAAGTTTGGCCTGAGCATGCCGAACTGAGACAAGGTCCTCCGAGTGTTTTTTTTGTGTGTGTGTCTCTATCTTTGGTTTTAAAAGCCCTACTCTGCAATCTGGGGCATTTTAAATGGTGGTATCTTCATGATTTTTGTACATTTTATCGTAAGTAAAAAAAAAAAGTAAACAAAGTCATTGTTTTTTTGTGTATTGGCCGCAATTTGCACGTATCGATACCGATAAGCTGGCTTGTGCATGGGGAGAACCCTGTCTATTGTTCACGATTGACAAACAATCATCATTCTCTCGATTGTCATCAAGAGGTTATTAGAGTAGTTTCCGTGAAGAAATTGAAGACGTAAAAGCGTTTGGATTTGATTCCTCACCAGTGGTGGCTGCTCCCAATGGGCTTACCTCATCAGCTGTGACGTCTCGCTCCGTCTCCATCGAATGGTTACCAGCTCCAGGCTTTGTGAATTTCTACGAGATCGAGACACGGAAGGTCTCTGAGACAAACCTATTACTCGTAGGTACAGTCCTTGCCAGTGCTCCAAAGGAGCTTACACTCAACGACTTGGAGCCAGATACGATCTACGTCATAACCGTGACCTCGGTCGTTAAACAAGCGGACGGAGTCTTCCGCAGCCAGGGATTTGCACTTGTGCCAGCGCAAACAAGTAAGTTTACCTGGTTCATCATTGATCCAAGCCTTGAACTTCATTCTGCGAGAATAACAGATTTTGTTTACTTTGTCAAAGGTATATCTTTCAGGTAATCCCACGGTTTTCACAAACAGCAAAATTATTGCAAAATAATGCATTTCAACATTTTCCTCAAGTAAAAACTGCACTAATTTCACTAATTTGCACAAAGGATAATATCACAAAATTTACAGTTTTGAGCTTTCACAACCAGTCAATCTTCGATTTGACAATTCATACAGTGAAGCTGTGCTGGCATGGTGTCAAAAATGAAGAGACAGTTGTATGACCTAGATAAGGTTTCATGAAATCCAAGGGGCGACTTTTGGGACGCTAGGTGGCAGCAGACTTACCAGGTAAATCCATTGCTCTCGGCAATGTGCACATGCTTAGAACTACAAAAACAATGGAACTTTACCTGGTATATCTGCTGCCATCTAGCGTTCTAAAGTCTCCCATTGCATTGGTTTGTACATGATGTACCCCACACAGACATCGTTTGTGTATATAGTTTTTACGAAAAGAAAATTGTGTTCAAAAGCAACTGACTCATAAGCTAAACGTACTGTGATAGACAATCGTGTTTAAAAGTAAGTTAGTCATTTATTGAACTTGCTGTGATAAAAATAACAACAGATTTTCATGATTTACAATCTCCGCTTTCATGGTTGATAGAATGTCAAAGTTCAATTGACCTAAAAAAAGGCAGCTTTGAGTCTGAAAGTTGGAAACATTTGAGTCTGAGAAATTATTCAAGCATGAATCGTTTCTCAGATTCCTTAGGGTTGGTATCCGTTCGCGGCCAGAGATGCAGTTAGTATCCGCGCAGTCACCTCGCTATACAGTGTTCTCCAACCTATAGAAAAGACGTGGCGCACCACCACGCTTTCTGAGGCGCGCGCCACACTTTATAATCGCTGCCAAGCTTTAAAATGTTGCCACCTCGTTTACATTTTTTCACTCTGCATTGTAAATTTACAACAGAAATATTTTAGAAACAAGAAAGACCACAGTACTTTCTATTAAAACCAAAGTTTCACGCCGTTCTCCCGGCCTACCTGTCTGCCTGTCATAAAATTGTTAAAATAAATTTACATCCACACGGTTTGACAAGAAAAATGGTTTGACAAACCTTGATATTTGCTAGATTTAATGCCGCGATTGCGATTGCGATCGTTTATTTCCAGTAAAACACGCTTGCACATTATTAGTCTGGCTCTTTCCTCCATGTTCCAAACAATAACACGAAGGCGAGTAGGGAAACATACATGTGTACAACTCGAATTTCCAACGGCAAAAACCGTGCGATGGAGTCTAGTGTTAACCTCGTTCTTGTTATATCTTATGCAAAATTACAACCTCGTACTCATAAACACATCGCTCTCGCCACAACAAATCTTTTCCCAAAGTGCATCGTCGACCGATCGTGCATTTTAAATCACAAAGATTTTATCAAACCGATCCTCAAATTACGAACCCGTGAAAATTGCTGTTGATGAAAACACTATTATTAAGGGCAGAAATTAGGAAAAAAGATCGTCCAAAAATGCAATTTTACAAACTTCATTTTTTATTTTTTATTTGCAAAATTGTTGCATGTGGGCTATTTAAAAAACTTGCGGGCGACCAAAACTTTGGTTGATTCGTCCGGCCGGCGAGTAAAAAAACAAGTTAAGGGAAACCCCTGATGTTGTTTGAGACAAAACCTGTTACTGTCCCAAATATCCAGCTATTCCTAGCGGTAAGTAGTGCCTCATTTTTGAGTACAACATAAATTTAGTAAGTGCAAGAGTGAACCCCAAAAATTAAATTTTCCTTAAAATATTTAAAACTTTTTATATAGAAAACAGGAGAAGTTGCCATCAGGAATCATCTCAGAATGCGTTACAGAGCATGTAGAGTCAAACATTTTACCGGGGCCCTTAAGCGTGCCCCGGACCCCACTCCGTAAGGACTTTGCGCTTTGCGCTTGCATTGGTTCCCGCCCCCAAGAACCAACCTTTAATTTTCAGAGTTGGAGAACATTGCTATAAACATTGCTTTTTTTCTCAGCAAGGTGACACTGTAATCAGCTGAAACTTTCTTTTATTGAATCTTTCTGTATAATTTTGCCTAGAAATCAGCATTACGTAGACAAAAACCAATTTACGATCCCACCGTTAAGTGTCGCCCGCCAAATCACTTGTCTATCATTGCGATGCACATGGGTAATGGCTCCCACAATGCACCTCCCTGTTAAGCAGCACCCAAAACCACACTCAATGGATGACTTGCCAATCTAAATGGAAGCAGTTTGTATACATTTTGTGGTGAGATTTGAACAAGTTGCGCGTACATTTGTGGCTTTAATTGATCTGTGGAACCCTGCTCCATAGTTCTGATTTTTAATTTGGAAAGTCAAAAGTTTAAAACAATATACGTAGACGCACAACTCTAGAAGGCAACCACAAACTTGCTGAAATCCCCCAGTTTCATGTGTATGTTCTCCTTCATTTGCAGCCAACTCTAACGTAAGGGTAACCACAAGATCTGAGAATGCGCTTGTACTAGAGTGGGACACTTCTCAAGTCATAGATAGCTTTTCGTTGTATTACTCTCCGCTGGATGGAACCAATGTTTCACCAATTTTGTTCCCCGATTTCACAACCACCATCACCCTGGAGGGACTGACGGCCGGCATCGAGTATCATGTCATCCTGGAGAAATCGGAAGGATCTCGGGTGTCACAGGTGGATGCATTCTCTTGCTTTACTTGTAAGTATTCAGACATGAGTGATTTCAAAACGGGTGTTAAGTCTCTCTAGTGGTTGAAGCCATAATCAAATTAAAGTGAAGATTTTGGCGATTTGCGATACTGGTGATTTGCAGTACAGTGCGCCCTCAACAGTTTATCTCGGAGAGGCCATTTTTCCCCAAAAGAGTTCATTATTTAAGTCACACTCGCAACTCGGCGGTGCCTGGGCAGTGTAAAAAACATGCATTAGCCTCACCAAAAATACCCCACCAACCTCATGCTGCTTTACAAAACATGAAAGAGCGTTGTGTGGCGGGCACTGTATGAGCAACAGAAACTGTTTTGTTGACTTTTTCACGTATGAAAATGACCTTTTCGGGGGTGAACCGTGCTGGGCGCACTGTATCACCAATTACCATATGGGCTACTCTGTTGATAATTTGAGCAATTACAGATATCAAATGTTGATCAGAGTTATTTTCTTTGCTTGGTTGTATTTGTTACTATACCTCATACATATTCATGACCGAGAAACGAATTCTCACTGGTCCATTCAACATCACGTGCCAGATGCTATATTTGCTGTTCACCAAATCGCACGCGAGTATTTACGCACATGATAAATGCGCATGACAATTAGACTGTCGCCTGAGCAGCCCGGGCGACAGTCTACTGTCATGCGCTTTACAATTGTGGAACTGTTCACCGGGTGTTGTACGCATGTGCGAACATCGCCCTAACGACATCCAACACATGAAAAACTTATCCTGGATGCAATTTGTTTCACAGTCCTCATTTCCCTTTGCTCCTAATATTGCACTGGTAACTGAATATGTAAGAGGTATAGTAAAACAAATATAACATGGTTTTATTTCGGTTTAACAGTTGATAATAGCTTCCTTGGTATTGGAAGTTGACAAACTAGTTCCCTCGGCTTCGCCTTGGGAAATAGTATGTCAACTTCCAATACCTCTGGGAACCAATATCGACTGTTCACCCTCAACCCATGTTATATTTGTATATTTGTATATTATCACACAAGCACGAGTGGATTATGGAAAAATTTAGCACTTCTGCATATCCAACGTGAGGCTGAAGGCCGAGTTGGATAATGGGCGCACACGTGCTATATTTTTCTGTATTCCACGAAGGCGCGTGTGATAATGAATTTATCTTTAAGCAACCTTGATGCGTAACTTAAAATAGCGCAATACGCAAATTTAGAATAGTGTGTTAGTACAGGGTTTGATATAGACTGCGCAATTTAGGTTAATATCACACTCTTGTTGATATGGATCAACCAATCAGAATCGAGGGTTCAGGGTTGCTTGATGTAAACCATCTTCAGTTTCTATCTCAGATAATAATAATAATAATAATAATACGAGATATTTATATAGCGCATAATGCAGAAGCCTCTATGCGCAACACAAAACATAAAAACAATGACATAAATATAAAAGTAAGTTACACAACTAAAGATTCAAACAAATGAGTTTTTAAAAGTCCCTTGAAAATCGGAAGAGAGTCAGCTTGGCGAATATGAAGTGGCAAGTCATTCCATAACGAAGGTGCAATGAAGTTGAAGGCTTTTTGACCATAAAATTTAGTGGAAAAAGTAGTTTGCGTCAGTAGGGATTGGCCAGCAGAACGAAGGGGACGAAGAGGGATGTGTTTACGGAGAAGATCAGATATATAGTCAGGAGATAGGCCATGAAGAGCTTTGAAAGTGAGAAGATTTAACTTATATACGATATGCAGTTTGATTGGAAGCCAGTGGAGTTTTTGTAAGATGGGAGTAATATGTTGGGAACGATGTGTGCGTGAGACGAGGCGAGCAGCGATGTTTTGAACTCGTTGGATTTTAGAAAGTTCTTTATCTGAAAGTCCAGTAAGAAGAGAATTGCAAGAGTCGAGGTCTAGAAGTGACAAAGGCATGAACCAGAATAAGAGTAGAATCATCATCAAGATGGTGCCGGATTCGACCTATTTTTCAAATTTGTAGAAGAGCGGATTTGCATATTTTTGTTACCTGGTCGGTCATACTCATCAAAGAATCCATATGAACACCAAGGTTTCTGACAACACGAGATGGTTTAATAATGGATTGTCCAATGTTAATTTCGGTAGGAGGCACGGTTTTAGAAAAACGTGAGTTGAAAAAGATGATTTCGGTTTTAGCATCGTTGAGAGCAAGCTTGTTAGATAAAGACCAAGATTTAATGTCATCTATACAAGCCTCAATTTTTGCAAGGGCTAACTCACGATCCGCTGGATTATAGGTAATATAAAACTGTGTATCATCTGCATAAACAATACTCTTTATTCCATGAGCAGCTATGAGATCTTGCAGGGGTGCACTAAACAATATAAATAATAGGGGTCCAGCTGCAGAACCTTGTGGCACACCGCACCACAGGCAATGACAGTCAGATTTCACACCATCAATGAGAACTGATTGATTACGGTTCTCCAAATACGAAGCGATTCATTTCAAAACTGTGTGACGTAACCCGTAACGAGAAGAAAGACGCTTGCAGAGATGATTATGGTCGAGAGTGTCAAAGGCGGAGGAGAAATCCGAGTACCAAGACTGATTCTTGGTGATTATCTAGCGCGAGCAGGATGTCATTTTGCACGCGGAGGAGAGCAGTCTCGGTACTGTGAAATGGTCTATAAGCAGACTGCATTTTTGCATGAAGATTGTTATCACAATGTGCTTGAAGTTGATCTACAGCAATTCTTTCAATTAATTTTGAAATATATCTCAGGTTAGAAATCGGGCGGTAGCTGGCGAGGCTTTCGGGATCTAAGTTCGGCTTCTTATAAGAGGAAGTACACATGCTTCCTTCAAATGATCAGGAAAAAGTCCGGAGGAAAGCGAAAGGTTAATCATTTTCGTTAAAAAAGGAAGCAATACAGGAACACAATCCTTAAAAACAGACGATGGTAATGGGTCCAACTTGCAAGAAGTGACAGGAGACGATTTAATCATTTTCAGCACCTCCTCTGGGGAAATGGGGCGAAGATACTAGTTTTATAATTTGTAGTGTTACGTCGGTCATGATAATTAGTGTAATTACAAAACTATTTTGTGTAATGTCCTGAAACTTGCTGAATATGTTAACAAGAATGAGCATATCAATAAATTTTTACAAAAACCGACTTTAAAAATTTTGTGATTTGCTATTTATGCGTAGCTTCGTAATAACGGTGACATTTTGTTTCCTGTTTTAATGTTACATTTTCACATTTTTTTCATAACTTGTTGGCTCAGTGCTATAAGGTCATTAATTGCAGTTTCAAATCCGTAATGATCGGAAGGTTGTTTTAAAAGTGAAAAATGCAAATTAGTTCGAAAAAATAACCCAAATCCAAAAGTAATTTTTTCTTCGAATTGATTGTTTCGTTTTGCCAACTATTAATTTTGGGAGACCACTCTTGATCAATAAACTCCAATTACCAAGAGCTCCAAAATATACATGACCAATTTTATGAAATCCATACAAACTGCACTAAAGACCTTATAGTCCTGAGCCGACCAACTGTATCAAAAGTAACATGTGTACGTACTCTTCTGATACTAGTGCCACCCCCACCTGCTTCTGGCGCTTTGGCGGACATAACCAGCGGCGGTGCTGTCCTATCGTGGGAACCACCCAGCATGCCGGGAGATTTTCAAGGATACCTAATCCAGATCAAATCAGACACGTTGGAGATTATTGATACGCTCCGCAGGGGGCGGTACGATGAGCGTAGAATCGTGGTGAATCTTGCCTCCGTCCCAGAGGGAATGTTTAAAGCCTGTGTGTCTACGACCACGGGAACCGCTGTTGAAATTGTTACAAGTATTCCACTCGAAGTGGAAGCACAGAAAGGTAGGGTTTGTTTTGCTTGTTCCCCCCCTTTTTTTCATGAAAATTGCCCGACACAAGTCTAGAGAAGGCCACACAAGGGTAGGGCTACAACTACAATGAAAAGTCGCTTTTTTAAAGAGGCACTCTTTTATGTTTAACTTTGCTTCAACATCAAGGGCATAAGTGTAAATTCCAGCGGGAAATGAATTGGTCAAATTTATGTTAGACATTAAAGTAAATATCACTTTTGCATGGAAATGTTACAAAGACAGATTGTCCCAATTATTTATAATCTTTCTGTGATTTCATCTTGCCCTCGTGTAGTGCCAGGTTTCTCCGGGAAATCGTCAATGCAGTTTCAACACCAACAACAATTACGATTTACTGGACCGCTTCTAACGATACACAAGCGGAGTATCAGGTGAACCGTCCTTTTGTTTTTAAAGCCCTCTCATTTTTAGGAAGCGAAAGTTGTATACAGCTCAACTTTCTTTCTTACTAATTATCTTAATAATTATGTACCAAAGGAACAGTATCTGTGCAATCAGGAGCAAGTTTGGACAAGGAATCGTTGATGGCTGCGCAGGCTCACTAATAATCTAGTGAACCCCAGCCTCGCTAACACCATTTGGTTTGGGTAACTTTGTCTGTATACCCAAACCAAATAGTGGACTCCTATAGTATCCACCATATTTCAAAAAGGCTAATGGCACTGCTTGCTACAGAATTATGTACCGGGCCGTAAGTGCATAAATCCCTTGTAAGCAGGCAAGATAATAAGTGAATTAGGCCTTGCGCTTTTAAGCTTTTTGTAAAGTAGCCCACCGAGCTAGTAAACTGTGCATTTTACTTCCCCTCAGGAAGTTTTAGTGGCCCAGACTTTACTCCTGTATTGTCATAAATGTATCTTTCTGATTAATGGTAGTGATCACAACCAGTTTAATGGTCAAATGAAGTTCCATTCACACGGTAAAAAAAAAAACCAATTAACACATTTAAAATTTACCATTCGCATCTGAAAAGGAAGAAATATGGGCACTTTAAACAAGTAGGTCACACAGTTTTTAGTAGCCCACAGGGCAAGTTGAGAAGTGGTGTTTACTAGCTTATGGCAGTTTTTACATCTGGCGAGCCCTGTGAATACTTTTAAAACGTCACCCCAAATTTACCTGCAGCTTACACTGAACACGGATACTGTAATTGGACTGCAAAGGGCCACCATCACTGGTCTGACTGAGCGCACGTTCTCAGGCCTTACACCTGGTGTCCTGTACACAGTTGTCTTCTCTCTCTCGGCAACCCCTGATCAGATCTACAAAATCAGAACAGGTTGGTAATATTGACAGTACAGCATTGTTATTGTGTGTTTCCCCGTACACTGATGTTTGTTGAGTACTGTTTACTCAGTACTTTCACAAGTCCTGTGAAAAACAAATCTACTGGTATGTTACTTGGGTGGGATTCCAACCGATGACCTTTGCCATTCTAGAGCAGATGTCTTACCACTAGACCACCGAACTTGCCCGGTAGCTAGAGGCAGTTCGAATCCTACATTTTAGCAGTGGGTACCGAGACAATTATAACATCTATTAAAAAAGTACAGCATTTGTAAAATACACTTTATGTTAAAATCTAGTTAGAGCATGTGAACTGCTGCCAGTAGACACGCATGGTTGGTTGTGCCAACAACAATAATGTTAAATTTTTTTCAAGTTGATCTTATCGATCATATTGTTGTGGAAGTGAGCTTATTGGGATGGTACGCTTGCTGGATTAAAGCTTAATAATTCTGTCGAGCGGGCACTGCTGCAGAAGCAAACAAGAGATGGCTCAGCTATTTTTTTTACTCTGGGAGCTACAACATGGTAAAAGATCAAGAGGGCGTCCTGCAACAACATTTGTAGACACCCTGGAGTGCGACGCTTGACTGGGGTATTAACCCACCGGGAAATACCAGCGATCATGGACTGAAGAGACCAGTGGTCAGAGAGCCGTTTTCAGCAATGCCCGAGTTGGCTCGATTCGATGATGAACCAGGTCAAAGATACTCTACATCTTGGTCTTTGTTTATGTGCACAATGTAGCAAGTATTGGGAAAAGTACTAAGAGGTCAACGCTAGCACCCCTGAACATGGTACAATGGATGTAATGAACATGGTGTATTGTTCAAATATTTAATGCGTGGGAGTGCATTGCCACAGAATATAATCACAAGGTTAAATCTGGACTACTCCATTTTACAAGGCGAAACACAGAAAAGCCAGATTTCACCTCATGATTATATTCTGCGTTAATGCACGAACAAAATGCATTCAATATTTGTTTTATATAGCTCAAACATGGATTCTTGTCATTTGAAGTTTTTCCACAATAAACACAAAATAGGCGCGGAAATTCGTACAATCGACACTCGTGACAATTAAAAAAACCTCTTTAAACAACGTGTGACACAAACTTGTCTCGTTTTGTTTGAACAAACGGGCGAGGAACGATTAGTTTTGAAATGACACTGCGAAGTGCCCGATATATATCCATATTGGACGGGCCTATGCAGTATTAAAATTTGAAGTATCTTAGTAAATACATGGCAAAGTAATGGAGGACACGTGATGCATGTTCCACCAATCAAATGACACGATCTGTGTGTGTGTGAGTTTGAAGTGACATTCAAACCGAGGACTTACAACAAAAAGGACAATAAGTCCACGTTTGCTATCACAAAGGAAAACAATGGGGTCCACGTTTGTCAGGACAAAAAGTTGAACAAAGGAGGGTCCACGATTGGAGGTCATTTCACACTTGTGTGTGTGGGTGGGTAAACACATTCAAACAGGGGACCTATAACAAAAGAGGACAATAGGGTCCCCGGTTGGTTGAAGGTCCCCATTTGGAGAGTTTGTACCAAACCAATGGAAGCTGTTGCAAAAAATGTAGTACAAACAAAAGAGGACAATAGGAGGTCCCCGATTACAGGTGTTTACACACTTGTGTGTGTGTTTGGTATATATGTAAAGTTGTTTTCTCACTCAAATTTGTTGTCTTCAATGTTTGACTCTTTACAGCACCTCTGAGTCCTGTATTCATCTCGGCCTCTGTGGTTCTCGCTGAATCCATCAGTATTTTGTGGACACCACCCCAAGACTCGTCCTCGTTTGATTCGTATGTAATAGACTGGTTCCCCTCCAGCCACGTTGGCGCGCGACCGCCGAGGACAGAAAGCAGTGTCCCCGTCATTTCGACTTATTCCTTGTCCAATCTGAAGCCAGACACTCACTATGAGATCACACTGCAGACAGAAGCCGGAGCTGACACAGATTACCCGTCTAGGAGTGAAAAAGTCACACTTTTAGAGAAGACAGGTGCGTATGACGGATGAAATATCTCCGATCTTTTTAAATAGTTACCACACAAGCACAAATGGAATACGGAAAAATATAGCGCATCTGTGACCAATATCCAACAAGATCTTTTCAAAATAATTATAATGTAGTTATCACACAAGCGCAAGTGGAATACAGAAAAATATAGCGCATCTGTGCCCCTCATCCAATGAGGCCAAAGGTCAAGCTGGATAGGGGACGCATACGCGCTGTATTTTCTGTATTCCTTGAGCGCGAGTGTGTGATAACGAATTGATCCTTAGACAAACTTGACGCGCAGCTAAACGGAATACACGGTGTTGGAACAGCTGCTTAAGTTTTGCGTATAGTTTAAAATAGTGCAATTACACAATATGCAGGGTGTGATATGGGCCGTGCAATTTAGGTTTATACCACACCTCTTGTTGACCTATCAGAATCTAGGATTCAAGTTTGCTTGAAGATAATAATAATAGTAATGAGCATTTATATTGTGCCGGGATACATCAATAGAGGGGAATCTTTATGTAGTCCTCACAACAACAAAATAAAACAAAATAAAAACAATTTTTAGCACTGAGAATTCAAAGAAGCTCCTTGAAACCTTCCACTCCAGGGGTTTACCAAGAACAGTGGAAATGCCATCATTGCAACTTACTACTAAAATTTGGATCCTATTTTCAGACCTTCTTTGTCAGCAACGACTCTCACCCCATGCCAGTCTGTAGGCCCCACTTCCATGAAGCTGTAAAGCAAGAGTTTCCCCTATTTCTCCATAAAGTAAATAATTAGCCGGTTACCAGCCTCAAACAAAGGCATTTTGACTGGTAGCTTGCACTTGCTATAAGCAGAAGCTGTTCAGCATGGCTGTGTCCACATTGGCGGCTATGGCTATGGTTAGTTGCCGCGTTATCTTTCGTTAAAGTATAGGATGTCCTTAACAGCACCCTTAGCAACAGTTGTAGCTCTATCCGTAGCCGCAGCCGCCAACTCAGATACAGCTATACAAAGGAAACTTGTTTTGTGCTCTATGTGTTCAATACTTGTTTAGATAACTCGCTTGTCATTTGAAATTGTTTTCACAATAAACACAATACAATTATGTTGGAAGCGACGCTGTGAAGCATCCTATAATTATCCATATAAGGCTCCTATATCAACTTTGTCACGGCAGTTTACAAGGCAAAATAAAGGATGACACGTGACGCATGTTCCACCAATCAAATGACGCGAATCTGTGTATGCGGTTTATAAAAGATACTAAAATTCTGATTGCATTTGACTGTGTTGGTTTCAGAATACTCAAATAGCCTTCTAATGTTTGTGCTCCCCATTCACAGCACCCCTTGATATGCTCGAGTTCATCTATACTCAGCTGGCAGACACATATATCGACATCGAGTTTGGTAAGGTCACCACCCAGACGGTAACGGAGTACCGACTGAGGCTGTTTCAACTGCCCAACAGTGAGGAGAGGGTGATAACGGTGGACGGAGACGCCGTGGGGAGCCGTCGAATCGACGAACTCATCCCGGGCACCCAGTACAGATTGATTTTGGAATCGCCAAGTCTACCTGGCACCCAGAGAGGCTTCTATTTTGAAACTAGTGAGTTTTGCTCCAACCGAGGAAGTCTCTAATCTAGTGACGCTAATGTAGCCCCTGCTTTGGTTAGGTTTCCAAGTGTATGTGACACTGGTGTCACTCGTGGGTCTATATATATTCTAGGCTGAGGAAAACAGCTTTCTGTTGTATTAAGTTGATTCTGGAACTGAAAATGTAGTTTGAAAAAAAAGAGAATTTTTTCAGAAAAAAAGATAATAAAACCATAATTGTTTTTTATCATAGTCATCATGTGGCATACCTGTAACAGTATTCTAGTTTCCTTCACATGGCTGGCAGTATTGTGGCGTGTTGTGGCCGAGCAATCCAGTTCACAGGACCCAAGCTCTGGTGTTGTCAGCAGCAGAGTTTGGATTCGAATCTCGGTCATGGCACTTGTGTGCCCTTGAGCAAAGGTATGAGTGCATTCTGCTCTACCAGCCAGGCTCCTATTGGATGATACCCATGCCTACATCCTTACGGACTGTGAAGGGGGTAACCCTGTTTCAGCCCTAGGAGTAGGTGGCAACGATTGATTTGGGTCGACAGCACAAATCAGTTAAGTTTAGCCCTCACCTTGAAGTGGCTGTTCGGCCTTGTGAGTTGGGCGATATATAATTAAAAAATGAATAGAGACAGAGAAAGGCAGAAAGCACACAGAAAAAGAAAGGGATGAACAATGAAAAAGGAGGCAAAGGGGAGGGGGTAGAGGGAAGGGGCTGGTGTAACCACAAGAGGTTGGAAACACAAAAGACAAAACCAAAGGTGGGAAGAGAGAGAACAAGTAAATAATTAGTTTAAATTGAACGATCGTTTGTTTCACAGATCCCAGCAAGCCTGTTGCTATGATTAACCACATTGCCCATACCTCGGTCAACATCTCCTTATCGGAGCCAGAAGGTAACTTTGACGGCTTCTTCATCCAGTACTCTCCTTACGACGGTGTGACCAGCAATCAGCAGATCATCCCTAAGGGTGGCTCACTGCAAAACCGTATCCATGGTCTGATACCGGGGAAGGAATATACAGTTTTGGTCAGTGCCTACATTCGGTCTACGACTGGCGCTCAGACGGAGCTGAAGTTCCTAACAAGTAAGTGACTTAAAGGCGTGTGATTTGTCAGGATTCTTCCTGATTTTACTGAGTTTTTTTTGTTTTCTTCACAAATCTCAATTTTGCCTTTCGAACCATTTTGTCATTGCAAACAAAAGTCATATCTTGGGTTGGCCATCGGCTAAATTTCTACAATGTACATGTATCGAGTAAAGAAGCTGTCACATCGGCTCATTGGCTGTCAAATTTCTATGCATAGCGCATAATGAATTTTCCTATTGGCTGTCGCATTCCCTCTTGGCTGAATTCCTGCAAGCTGCTTGGGCCGTATGTATGCCTGCAGTTCAGCGGCAAATACAAAGAAAAAGCTGCTAAAAGGATACTTCCTGCTCAGAATTATCTGTGATAAGAATTTAATGTATCCAGAATCCCTATACTTAAATGTCCTCAAATCGTAGACAGTATTTTAATCAACTGAAAGAATTATCCTCGTTCAATAATATCGTTCAAAAATACGGTAGAAGAACTATAATGTGAAAAATTTAGGCTATTCAGTGAAATCTGTCATCGGTTATAAAACATTCATAAATGTGCGTTGATCCTTTGTGATCCAGTAATGGTTGAGAAAAACCTATCATTGTAATAGATGACAAACATCTTGAGGGTGTTGTGCATGCAGCTTGGGCTAATTTTGAAAATACTTTCAGAAAAATTGTAGTCATAATAATAATAATAGTAATCACAAGACTTATAGCGTGCACATATCCACCCTTAGAGTGCTCAAGGTGCCTGCAAGGATACTCGATTGGGAAAACAGTGGTGCAAACGCCTAGCTGGGCGCAATATGCGTGTAGCCAACACACATTTTTATGATGATATACATGTACATATACGCACGCATCCATGATGTAATGTGGCTGTTACATATACGCTTTAAGAGAAATCATGTCTATTAACCTCCCTGTTGGTGTTTCAACTCGTACTCATTTCCCCCCTCTGTATCACAGAGACAGTTGGTCCTGGACAGGTAGTGGTCCGACAGTATTCAACCAATCTAATTGGAGTATCCTGGGGGGATGGATCAGATCTGCCGGGCTTTCAAGGGTATACAGTCGCCATAGACCCTTCCATTGGTTCCACCCGGGCTGTTGACAATGTCCTCCGACATGCAACATTTTCCAGTCTGAACCCGGGGGACTTGTACACAATCTCCGTCACTATTAATGCTGATGAGACCCCCACAAACACCGTGCAGCAGAGAACAAGTGAGTCCAAGATAGTCATTTCATTCATTTCAAAATATTTTTAAAAACTTATTTTAATTGATTAATTCCGGTTGTGAATCCAAGAACTCTCAGAAAAAGCGAAATTAATCTCTATACTGGCCAACAACCCCATGGAGAGAAGACAAAGAAGGAAGTTTTAGATGTGGGAAGAAATCTCTGGAGAAATATTCCATAGAAGGCCCATGCAATCAGGTAGTGACTGAAAACCCAATCCACACAATGCCCCGGCAGAATTCGAACCGGGTTCCCAGAGGTGGAAGACAAGGAAAAAATATCACTACACCAACCCGACTGTCAAATAAGATAGTCCTCCAATCAATTTGGGATTGAGCATGTGGAAAGTAAAAAACATGCTGAACCCATATATCCACTGGACTGGTCACAGTACATAAATGCTGTTCCTGTCGGAGACTGTGGCTCATTGCTGCATTACAATAAACATCCAATACAACTCCAGGGGTTATCAAAAGGTGGATATGCAATCATTTCAATGTACTTTCTAAGATCTGGATCCCAGTTTCAAACTAAATTGGTCAGCAGTGACTCTCACCCCTGAAAGCGCAATTCAAAATATCACATAATAAACAGGGATTCAGTAATAAACATTACATAATAAATAAAGTGGCAACACTATTCTGCCAACCAGCATTTTTAATGTGCTTAGCTATTTTTGTGTGCGTAGGCAGCTCTATGAAGTGAAAGTTCTGGTGGTGTCTGTTTTGCCCAATGGCTTCCCTAGCTTTATTAGCCAACACAACGATGAAGCATTCATTTTTGTTTATTACCGTGCCCCTGACCTATTTTTCGATCAACAGAACCCAACTCACCAAACAATCTTGCCATTGCTCCACTGTCGGCCCTCACCCCGGTGGCTCTACCCGTCTCTTGGTCCCTCACCCTGGGTACCCTGTCCTCGTATGTCATCAGCTACGTGAAAGTCGGCACCAGGGCGGTGGTACAGGCCGGTAGGGTAATTCTGACGTCACATCCTTTGTCATCCCCGATCTTGACCCCGTCACTGCCTACATGGTGCACATCTTTGCCTCGGCTGGATCAGGTGACTATCTGGAATTCAGCGAACCTGCCACAATCACCGGGACGACAGGTATGTGCTGCCATTAGGATCTCATTAAAGGTTGAAACAAATCAATTATAAACTTTATCAATTATAGACTTTTTAGTGTCTTTTTTACAATTGCATTGTTGTTTTAGAATTTCTTTGATTTGTTGGTTAATTACTAAGATTTAGTGTGTTTTGGCCTTACCTTTTTAAATTGTCTCTCTGTGAAGCGCCTTGAGCGTCTTTTAGGTGGATTTTGGCGCTATATAAGTTTTCGTTATTATTGTTATTATTATAAACTTACTACGTTTTGAATATTACTAACTATTACCATTCCTCCCAAGATGTCTATGATGAGAATTTCAAAATATGCCACAGTGATAAAATTTGACATTTGTTGATTATTGTAAAGAGATCCTTTACTTGCTTTCTCAGATTAGTATAGTGCAGAGTGGGTTTTTTCATAACCAAAAGTAAGAAAAAAGTAGACATGTATTTTTGTAGAAACAAAAACAAGGTGTTCGTTGTAGACATGTCCGAGTTAGTGTAAACATGTCTTTGTACGAAATATTGATAAACTCTAAAGATTTGTAAATTTGAACTAAGAAACATTGAGTAATTCGGAAACCGATGCAACGGTGCATCGCGATGCATCAATTCGATTTCAAAGCTGATTTTTTATCAATACTTTAATACCCCATTTAACTCTTTCCTTATGTGTATTAAGAACTGTATACTTAGTACTTTCCCGAGTTGCGTAAAAAAAGAAAGAACAAAATAGGCACATTACTCGGGTGGGATTCGAACCCAAGACAGTTGCAATGCTAGAGGAGATGTCTTACCACCAGACCACCGAAAGTGTGTCTTAGTTGGATGACAAAAGTGCTGTCATTTAGTATGTTTGTGTGGATTAGACTAATACAGCATCATACCAAATCAGGCTTTGTGGTCATTCTGATCAATGAACCGTTTGATCAATGGAGCGGAACAACCAGCCACAGTGCTTTTGCAAAAGTTTAGGTTAAATTGAAATTATTTTTGTACAAAAGTTTGAGCAGGCTACCAGACCTACAATCTGAGTAAAATTTGTGATGAAATGATAAGTAGTTATTGAGATATGAATTTTTGAATGTTCAACTTCCGATTTGAACCAGAAGTCGAGGTCAAATAGGGTCACATTCTATGTATTGTTTGTTGAGTGTTTAATTCCCTTTCCGATAACGTTTAGATTGTAACAATTCAATTTAGGGTTCTTGAGTTATGATTTATTTAAATAATAAACTTTGATTTAATGTTTTTCAATGCCCAATGACATCATCATGACGTAACTAAAGCGGTTTCATCTCCTAGTGAATATCTAACTATATGTGAAATTTCAAGTTGATATGAGCTTGGGATGTGTGCTTTTGTTAGCGGACAAAGACGGGGGAGAAGAAGAAGAAGAAGAAGAAGTATTAAGAAAAAAAAAAAAAAACCAAAACAAGAGGTGTTGCGCGCTATGCTACGAACACCTAAAAAATAATCGAAAAGCATTTTATGTATGTCCCCCCATTTTATCAATGAGGTAATTTTGTTTGGTTTTAGCTACAATACCACCAAATCAGATCTTCATCCGATCGAAGAACCACGAGAATGTCACCTTCATCTGGCAGCGTAATACGGCAGCTTCTTCCTACCGAGTCGTCAAAGTACGTGTCTCTGACAGTTCGGATCTGGAGACTATGACAACCCCGAGCCAGGAGTTCACATTTGACTCCTTGAGCCCATCTACTGTGTACCGATTCACCATCACACCCATTACAGGCGCCAATGTTGACCTAGCCCCTTTCAACACCCTGGTCAGGACAGGTAATGTACTTAAGACAAAATTCCTGTAGAAGAACCCTAGCGACCGTTAAGTGTTGCCGTAACTGCAATTCCGGTCAAAATGCTTGGGCCACAAGACAAAAAACATTCCCTGTTCAATGTTGTTCGGCCCCAGCTGAGCACAGACCAAGCTTTGAGGAGCCAACATTGACCGGGGGGCAGGGGGGGGGGGCCCATTGAGATATGACAGGGATTTTGGGTAGACACAATTTCATATATTTCATTGGCTCTTCATTCGTGTTTACTGATTAGAGGCATTTTTGACAAATGATGTTGACGCAAACTGTACAAAGCAACAGTGAGCCAAGAAATGAAGCCTAGTATGCACGGCATGTTGCCGGCGCTCTACCAACTGAGCTATCTAGCCCTTTTGTTGAATTCTCCCTATTTTATCAATATCTTTTTGTTTATGGGGGGCCAGTCTGAAGCCAATCAACCTGTAACTGCCGTATAGCCAGGGATCACACACAAGTATACAATACAACCTGAGAGGTGATAGTATAGTCGCATCCCTTTAAGGTGAACCCTCTGGGTTGAACCAACAAGTTGGATGCCTTGCTTTTGAATTTTCAGTAAGTTAGGATGACAGATTGGGGCAATTAAGTATAGCTTTTCATGCTAACAAGTATAGCTATTTGTTATTTTTCCACCATCTTGGTCATGTTCCCTGTATCCAATAGCAGTAATGATCGCTAACATCCATTGCACAAAAAGGAACCAGACTATTTTTTCCTTCCAACCTCGGTTTGGGTACAATGATTTGGATTGGAGAAAAATCAAGATCCCCACACCAGGATATAGGGCTATTTAGCCCATACAGCCCTGTCCCTGTTGACACGATAATTTCCTATTCACTTTGGAAATTGTCTCAATGTATTGTTTGACCATCCTATTCTGTATGTCCACAGACCCTCAGCCGGTTCCAGACGTTTTATTTGGCACCCCGGACAGAAACTTCTCCCTCTGTGTTCAGTGGGATGTGCCGATTGGAGTTTTCGACTACTACGAGGTGAGGAGCCGACGTCCTTTTCCAAGCGCTAGCTCTCCGCACTAACGACATCACTTTTTGCTCAAATACCCGGCTGTCAGACAAACATTCCACCACTTATGCAATCACTGCACCATGGCGCGCCAAACTGCACTAGCAGTGCAGTCAGTACATGCGAGTCAACATAAAACTTGAACATGTTAGCGTGAGATCCAGGTTCTTATTCAAGCAATGTTACACCTCGTGGAAACCACGACAATGCTCAGTGGAAAAAGTTAAATTGAAGCTGACTTAAGAAGTCACCTTGATACTTACACTGTTCTGGTCTGTAGCAGTGCAATGTTAGGAGACTATTCTTCTCTGTCACCAATGTCCGAATACTTCCAGCATTTTAATTTATGGAAGGATACTTTTTCAACATTCTGTGATGCGTTTTTTTCTCCCGAAAGGTTTGGTACATTGATGCTGATGGCGCCAGTAAATTTGGGGGAAAGAAACCGCGAGGCCCTGAAAATATCCTTTACCTAACCGATCTTCTACCCGAGACTACCTTTGAGGTCTCAGTGATAACAGTGATTGACGCCGTGGGGGACTTTTTGAGACAGACAAGTGTTCCTACAACTGTAACAGGGTCAACAAGTACGTTTATAGTTTGATTTATAAAGGGCTTGTTACACAACTCATTTTTCTCTTGAAGTGGATGTGTGCTTTTAAAATGATTGAACAAGTTTTTGAAAACATCTGACTCGTTTATCTAGAGCTGAACCAATAATTATGGAAGTATTGTTGCTTCAAGGGCATCCATCTCAAAGGCTTAGGACCAAATGGACTGTACAAGTCTCACGCGTATTCAAACTTTAGGGAGTTTTACGTGTGCACGGTTCTGTTTCTTCAAATACTTCAGTTTAATGTAGTTTATGGCTTTAAAAATTGTTTCATATTGTTGGGAAAGTAAAATTTAGCATTGAAATATATGAAAGTAAAATAAATGTAACAAATAAACAAAGAAAACCGAGAATATAACTTGACCTTGGTTTCCGGTTACTTGTAAACAATTAAGAATTTTGCCCAACTGATTTTCATTTTATTTATTAAATCTATGCATTGGTCGCACAAATGCTTAATTTGGGCCGGGGTCTACTCAGGAAAACCTATTAGTGCAAGGCCTGCCCTGATTTAGCACTAACGTAATGATCTGTGGAATTTTTGCATCCCTCCTTTCATAGGTGTGGCTCTTCAAAACAGGCTCTACCCGTACAAGCACACGCCCACCTCTCTTGGATTTCTGTGGGCTGCAGCCAACTTCACAGACGACACTATTCAACTCTACCGGACTTACATTTTTCAGGGTCCCACCAGGCCGGCCCTTGCGTATAGCATCATCTTTGATGAATCCAACATGCCAATCTTCATTGAGACTTTCAACAGCCTTGAGCGCAAACAGTCGCTTGAGCAACGTGCGCCACTGCAACCTGGAACTGTCTACAACATTGCTGTCATATTCAATGTCATTGCTGAATTTGATACACAGTACTCAACAAGTACGCATGTTATAATAGTTATAGAAAAGTAAAATTTACTTAATTGGTATAATAACTAGATTTGAACTCAGTTAAGTGACTAGAAATCCCATACAGGCTTACAAACAATTGAATTAACTTTGAAATATCCAACGCATCACTCAACAAGTACAAACAAAGGTTTTCATAACAAGCTTCGGAATTTGATGTCGTTTGAGAAAGTATGAGTAGGCACTCACCATGGTTCGCAGAACCTGGTCGTAAGGCACAGCAGATAATCTGCCATGGTGTGCTTTAATCTCAGGAACACTCAGACTTACCTCCCATTGAGCCAAATACAAATGATAAACAGTGGTGGCAGCCTTTCCACTGTTGTATACGACATTTGAACAACAGGACAAAGGTCTGCAATCTAGGATTACACAATAACCCCCCCCTAAAAAAAGATATTGCAAACATGATTGCCAGCACCTTCTGTGCGACCGTGATGTGGTTAAGACTCCTCAAGGAACAAACAAATATCAGAAGCTATCATAACACTTTGGGCTTACGTTGAGGCACACAAGCCAACAAACTTCAGGGGACACATTTGAAAATATTCCAGTGTTTTTTACCCAAAACATTTGCACCCAATTCAATCAAGTTTTTTTATATGGGTTTTTAACTTGGGGGTTCGAATGGAAGTAGTTTTTACCTAGCAATAATGTATCATCCATTTATAAAAATGCCAATTAAAGAGATATTTCTTACAGTCTTTCTTTTACTATTCAGAAGTCATTTTTATATTTTGGGAGTTGTTTTGCCTGCAAAATCGTTACACTTCACCTCTTATTTTGCAGGACCAGAAGCGGTCCGGAATCTTCAAGTTGGAACCAAGGCTGTAAGCTCGATCCAGATTGCATGGAACGCTCCGACAAGCCCGAACTTTGAATATTACCAAATTGAGTATTACCCAGCAGACGGACGGCAACCATCAACGTTCCAGGTCAAAAAAGGTGTCACTGTCGCAACAGTAGAGGGCCTGACTCCCGATCAGCTCTACAAGTTCACGGTGTGGAGCGTGACCAATGTCCTGTATGAATCAAAGAGCGCACCGAGTGACTTGTGTGCACGTACAGGTATGTTTCTTTAAAACACTTTTCCCCCCTTCCTTTGTATTGTGCCTTTTTTGTTGCCCAGAGAAAACTGAGGACTTCTTTTTCTCCTGACTTTTCTTTCTGCATTATTCAAAGTTTATGAAATCAAAGCCTATTTTTATTTTTGAAGGACATCATATCAGCCAAAGGCATAACACCACAGTATCCGTTTCTGCTATTTAAATTTCAAAACAAACAATGCAGGTCGACCAAAGCTTTCCCCCCCTTTCTGGTGATGCTTGATTAGCATTGTGTACTACAATCTACAAGCTTCTTAGTGGGATTTGAACCCATAGCCTTCTACGTTCTAGGGCAGTGTTTATCGTACATTACTGTACGGCAGAAACTAAGAAGAGTCTGTTTTTCTTTATCCCTGATACAATAGTAGCACAAGTTTAATCAATATACCATGGCAATAGATTGTGAATTTCTTTTGGTCGAGAACCAATCACGTGATGTGCTACAAAGACGCATGTACAGGGCTCAGGGGAGCTTGAGGGGTGTACCCCACGGGGTTTAATTATTACCTTGATTGTGCCCACTGTTGTTCGTTTCAAGTGCCTTGTACAATATTAAAATAGCTTTGGATTCGAGGTTGTAACAACGATGGTACTACATAAGATTTATGTTCCTGTGGGGAACAGTGAAGCAATATTTTTGCAACAACCACCATTGTTGTTTAAAATTGGTTTGCCACCTGCTTTTTTAGCTGTGCCAATTTTGTTGTAATAATGTTGGAAGATGACAACAGATCGCCTCCAAAGAAGAAGAATCTATCACCATGGTATAACAAAACAATTGTTGCACACTCTACGATGGGGTCCATGGGTTTTATACACCCCCGAGGCGAAGCCATGGGTGCTATTTTTGCCCTCTGGTGTGTGAAACAAAATGAACCACATCACAGCGTGCACCAATTGTATAATGTTTCCCTTCCTTTTTTGTGTGTGTCTGTTATAGAGACCAGTCCAGGTGTGCTCGTTGTGAAAAGCGTCGGCACCGATTTCATATCTGTGACCTGGGGCCTCCTTCCAGTGGGCACCACCAGCTACACTATACGTATCAACACCGATCCCCATACAGATAAGAGGGTCACCAATGAGATACCGTTCCACATGTTCAATGGTCTTAACTCCGGACAGAAATACACCATTGAGATTCTCTACTACACTAATCCAATTACCGACTCCATAGAGACTACCATCGTCCAGAGAACATGTAAGAATTCTCTTTAACAATTTGCACTCCCAGCATATTAATAGGTATAGTTCCCGATAGACGCCATCCTCACGGGCAACTTGGGTTTGGGCTTTGAACTGCGTCAAGCATTCTCATTTTTTCTGCGCAGCCAAGGCGGTTTCACCAACCAACCATGCCAGGAATTTGATAAAAACTTCCGCGTACCGCACGCGGTATTTACGCGTCACGCACAGTTGTGCGTTAAAAAAAAACGATTCTATTGCCGGTAAAGATGGCTAAAGAGAGCTATATCTTCAAAACCAAAGGCCTCACACATTAATGTCATCCCACCATTGTTGAGGTATTTGGATGCTATTGTGCAGTCTCTGTAGCTTCTAAAAAAATGTTTTTTGCTTATTTCTACTGCAGTGCCTGAACCAGTACAGTCAGTTACAGTAACCAACACGTCTGCATTGACGGTTGATATCACATGGTCTCCATTTCAAGGCATTGTTGTGTTTGACAGATACAGGTAAGATGCTAGGCCAGTGTTTTTCATACCAGTTTGACTCTGGTTTGTGGCACGTCGCGGCCGGGCGGTTAACCACTTCATGTCGGTATTTTCTATTTTGATAGAAATTCTGTGCCCATTCGCGGTATTATTTTTGAGTAATCTTTTCCTTTGAAAAATCATTGCCACAATGAAACCCGCATGAAAGACGACAAAGGTTCTTATAATGAGTTCCGGGATTTTATGTTGTAGTGTGAGAAAATTGAGTGCGCACTTTATGATACTTTACCATTATTGCTTTGTCCTTCGGATGGGACATTAAGTCGTAGGTCCGGTGTGCTAGGATTGGTAGTGCATGTAAAAGAACCCAGAAGAAGAAGAAGAGTAGTGGTTAACCCCGCTGTTTCTGGCACACATGGCAAGCACCCTTGTTTACAGGTTTCCTCAGGCTTGCGAGCTACAGTAAATAATTCACTCATAAGGCATCCTTGGTTTCATGACCAGAAATATATAGAATAATAATAATAATAATAATATCAGACAACTTACAAGGATCTCTTTGTAGATCTTCCTTTGCCTCAAAGTTGTTTTCTAAAAAAATATTGCCATAACAGGGCAAAGTTTACCTTTGGTTTTAGAACTGTTAGATTGTTTTAATCCCGTAGATATATACAATAAAACTAACCTGTGACAATTTCATTTCAGGAGATGGGATAGATATCGCTGAAAAATCTAGAGCAGTTATGTCAACGCAGGAAGAATAATTTGTTATTGGAATCTGAGATTGAAATGTTTTTGAATTCCTCTCTCTTAAACCACATTCCTTTGAAGGGTATCGTTTCTCAAAATGTTATACATTAAGAACAGCTGCAGTGCTTCTTACCAAGTAAATTTTTGTGGTCATTAATTTTTGGGAGTAATTACCAAAGGTAGACTCTCCCTAACATGGAATTTGTTTAATTTGTTGTTGTTAATCGTTTATTGCAGGATTTCATATATTACTGAAGCTGGTGATGAAGTCGTGGCAGGATTCGTTGACAAGAACGACCCGAACGAATTCACCTTGTCCAGACTTGAACCAGAGAAGTCTTACACTGTTAACGTGGTTGCCGTCAGTGGGCCAGAGGGTGAAGAAACATACAGTGAGCCTAGAGGAGTGAATGCAAATACAAGTAAGTGTACACACTGATGAGGTATGATGTTCAAAACACCGGGTCTCGAATTTCGCCACGGCACCACAACAATTGCTGTGGGTGCCCTTTAAAACCTTCAATACAAGTTCAAGTTTTCCTCATTGGATGCCCTTCATTTGGGGGAAAATGCCGTGAGCACTCCCTGGGTTATAGGAGGGAGTTGCAAGGTTATGGTGTAAGAGTTTGTTTACAAAATCTGTTTAAGGTCTATTTTAGTTTAGTCAAGATAAACCGTTATTTGTGTATTACTTTGTTTCTTGTAGTATTGCTCTAATTCACTTGATGTCATCATCACAATAATCTTGGTTCGCCATTCCGGGAGTCAATATCCCCAGGTGTTGTGCACATTTAGACATTGTGGCGTTTGCACGCCTACCATGTCATTTGTACATGTAACAGAGTTCTCTCCATACACAAGCTAGCGTATCGGGCCGATACATGCGAATTGCGTGCCGATATGCACAAATTGTTGCCAATACACCCCCCCCAAAAAAAAAACCACAAAAAAACAAAAAACATATATTCGTTGGTTGTTTTTTATAAAATTCAGATCAACATCACAAAAATTGTCAAGATGAAACCATTTAGAATGCTCCTGATTGCACATTAGGGATTTTAAAACCAAAGATAAACACCAAGTAGAAAACATTCAGAGGGCCGTGTTTAGATTCAGCGTGCCTTGGCCAAACTTCCAAAAGTTTGGTCCAGGAAGCTCCACTGTTTTGAAAAATCCTGGCGAGAACCATTTGTATCTTGACTCCCAAAGTGGCGAGCTTGGCAGACAGTAGCTTCCTGTGATGTTGGTGCAAGGGGTTCTTTACACAATGTAATCAATATTGTTGTGTCTGGTACAGCTCAACTCGGCCCAACGCAGTTGGCCGTGCAGCAGATCACCCGTACCACCATCACAGTCTTCTGGGGGGATGCTTCCGGCTTGCCTGGTTTCATCCGACACATCGTGTCCATCATCCCAAATGAGGGAACCTCCAACATCAACCTGGTCAACCTGGAGGCCACATTCTCTGGTCTGACCCCCGGCAGGGAGTACACGATCCGCGTTGTCGCTCAAGGGCTTTTGGACACTACAGGAGAAACACAAACACGCACAGGTTGGTCTAAATAATGTCAGCAGTAAAGACTTTAAAGGTAGGGTCATAGATTGGTAAATACTCCAGAAATTATTGATCGTACAAAACTTCCTTGGTGAGAAGCACTGCAGGTGTTGAGAGTATGAACTATTTTGAGAAAGGATTTCCCTTTGAAGTAATATAATAAAACATTTGAATCTGAGAAATGATTTATGCATGAATCGTTTCTCAGATTTCTGAGGGTTGGTGTACGTTCGCAAACTGCAGCCAGAGATGCGGTTGGTACCCGCGTGGTACCAAAATTTAATTGAGGAAAAAAAAAATCCTTAAATCCAGTTTTAACCTTATGAACTGTTTTAATTTGAACAAGCACCGAGAGAAGATGTATTTGTATTATGGGTAAGAATTTTCAATCTCATCAGACTGAAATATCAACAGTTGAACAAAAACACAAGAACGTTGAACTTTTACCAGTCATTAGTTCACTGTCCTGATGCTATTATCACTAGCCTTGGGGGCCTGCAGTCCAGTGTAAATTTTGAATCCTGAACAGCCGTGTACCTTCCCTTTTAACTCAGAATAACTGTTTTTGTTTTTCTTCTTTCAGTTCCCAACCCTCCAGTTAACCCTTTCACCCCTTCCTTCACCGGCGCCAAAACACCCGTGTCCCTCTTAGTCAGATGGACTCGTCCTGTTGGAGATGTGACTGGCTACAGGGTAAATCAAATCATTAGTACAAGTAACCCTTTTTATCATTGGGGAATCAGGTGGGCTGTAGTTGATTCTTTCCCTGCCTTACTTCTGTGGACCCCGGTTCGAATCCCTCAATGCACCGGAGTCTTGCGTCTTGATTGGGTTTTCAGTCCTCACCTGACTGCTTTTTTTTTTTCCCTTCTCATTTGGGGTTTTCCTCCCACATCCGGAATTGACTATTTCTTCATCATCTTCTGCTCATCCAGCAGAGTGTGGGTTCGAATCCCAATCCAGACACTTGTGTCCTTAAGCAAGACACTTAACCATTGTTGCTTCGTCCTTCGGATGGGACAGAAAACTGTAGGTCCCGTGTGTTGTGTAATTCACGTAAAAGAACCCAGCTATACTTATCGCCAATAGAAGGGGTTTGCCTTGGTGATTCTGGCAGTGGCTGCTGAATGCGCTGCCGCACTTTGTAAAAACACCTAATAAGGTGCTTTAAATCTGTTTACAAAATAATAATGGACACTTTGAGACACCCATAGATAAAGCTCAAATTAAAAACTAGTTATTCATGTTACTTTTATCCAGTTATTGCTGTTTGTGCTGTTAGATTTCATAAAATAGATAAAGTCAAGCATGTGATTTCTCAGGATTTTTCTGATTTCGTGATTCTCTCAAAATCTCCTTGATCCTTCCTATTTTCTGGAAAGATGTGACACAGTCACCAGAAGGGGAAAGAAATACTCCACATTGTGTCCAAACCTGTAGGTTTTGTATTTCTGGTGATGCACAGAGTGTTTTAATCTCCCGAATGTGGGAGGTTTTGGGTTTAGAACAAAGGGGAGCCCAGGCCAGCAAATGAGCCATTTTCAGAAATGTTGATATTCGTCAAATTTCAACTCTGTAAAGTATATATACATTTAAACACGGATACACAGTTTTTCCATATCTTGGTCGGAAACATATACTTAAACACATACAAACAAACATATATGTATACAGATGCATAATACACAAATAATTTAGACAAAATGCATTAGTATATTACCCAACTCTTCGTCAACTATCAATAAAAAGTGCCAGAGAATTTACCTGACATAGCTGTGGTTGTATCATAGTGTGAACCCATGACTGGAACTGTGAAGTACAACGTGAAGCTACTTCTGTGGCTGATGTGGATGTGGTGTTTCAATGTGACTTGGACGATTACAAAATCTACACACCATATAATTGTAAAAATTCCAATTTCTTTTGGAAACCATTAGGTGTCCTACTCGGCGGAGAGCAGACCAAAAATGACATCAGATGACATCTCTGTAACCCAGGCAACGCTCGATGAGCTTTCTCCGAACACTGATTACACTATTGAAGTAGTGACACTGAGTGGAGTTGGGAAGTTGGAGCGCATCAGTGAGCCTGTGTCGTACACAGAGTCAACGTGTAAGTCATATTATTATTACTATTCTTATTATTTGAATGTCAAGTAAAAAACCAAGTAAATTAAAAAAAGTTGCATCCCCTCAAGGTGATCCCGTGGCTGCTGCTTCTCAGGTTGTATCGGAAACTTGGGTGGGATCCCTGGCTACACGGCAGTTAACGGTTGTATGGCTTCTGACTGGCACCCCCGAACAAAGATATTGACAAAATAGGGAGACCGCCAATATAGGGCTAGATAGCTCAGTTGGTAGAGCGCCGGTACGTTAATCCGGAGGTCGTTGGTTCAAATCCCGCTCTAGTCAATTTTTCTTTGTTCAACCCCATACTATTCTTATTATTATATATTTCTGGTAATGAAACCAAGGATGAATCATAAGCGAACTTAATCACTTTAGCTCACAAGCCTGAGGAAACCTGTAAACAAGGATGCTTGCAATGAACCAGAAACACAGGGGTTAACCCTCTACTCTTCCACGATAAGTGTTCTGGGTTCTTTTACGTGCACTACCAATCCTAGTACACGAGACCTATGGCTTAATGTCCCATCTGAAGGACAAAGCAATTATGGTGAAGTATCTTGCTCAAGTCCCACTACCAGGACTTGAACCCACACTCTGCTGATAAGAAACACCAGAACTTGGGTCCGGTGCTTTTAACCACTCGGCCACATCCATTCAGTGACTTATTTTTCAAGCACTAGGTGCCCAGTGCCTACTCTGATGTGATTATAATAAGAACTATGACTTGGAAAGACTTGCAGACTTTATTATTTGGTTCAACCCTAAAGCTCATTTTAACTCGGAAATAATTCCATCTGAAATACTGCAATGTGCAAGAAATTATTCTCCTACACTTGGCTTCTTATATCGCTTTACCTTAAGAAGTTATTTAGGCTCCCTCAAGTTTAACCTCAACCTATTTAAAATTTACCCTGCAGTTTCCCTTGTGGTGAATTACTTGATAATTGAAATAAAAAGTCACATCCCCTTAAGGTGATCCCTTGGCTGCCACTTCCCAGGATTGAATTGTAAACTTGGGTGTGAACCCTGGCTTATACGGCAGTTACAGATTAAATGGCTTTCTACTGGCACCCCGAACGAAGATATTAACAAATGGGGAGACCGCCAACATTAGGGCTAGATGGCTCAGTTGGAAGAGCGCTGGCACGTTAATCGAGAGGTCCTTGGTTCAAATCCTGCTCTAGTCATTTGTTTGTTCAACGTAAAACTTTTGCAAATTTACCCACTCAGTTTATCTGGTGGTATAATTTTTGAAATTATTAAGAATAAAGCATCAACAAACATGACTAAATTTTCGCAGTTGAGAGCTGTTGGATTTACTCAAAATTTGCAACAATGATGTATCATCGTACTTTGAACTTGTATCTTTCTCTCTCTCTCTCTCTCTCTCTCTTTAGTTGGCGTACCTGCAGGAGAGGTGCTGGTACGTACATTGACATCAACATCGGTGGATGTTGTCTGGGCCCCTGTAGGCTCCCTGAGGTACAACGTCATTATCGCAAACGCAGATGGCCAAGACTCTGTGGTAAGACCTCTGGTAGGGTATATATATCGTCGTGTGAGTGCAAAAACATTGAATCTCGATTTTTCAAAAAACATTGTATCTTGCTCAAACTCTGTGCAAAAATTGTGTACTTGATTTGTGTGTACGTCCTGGCTATTTTAAGCAAGATACGATGTTTTGATAATTTCGCACATAACGTAAGTGCTATTTTATGTTTTTGCTCTGACACAACGATATTTTTGTTTGATCCATTTGAAAGATTACTTAGATTTGCAGCTTCTGACTGGCACCCCCGAACAAAGATATTGACAAAATAGGGAGACCGCCCACATTAGGGCTAGATAGCTCAGTTGGTAGAGCGTCGGCACGTTAATATGGAGGTCGCAGGTTCAAATCCCGCTCCAGTAAATTTGTCTTTGTTCACTCCAAAATTTATCCAGATTTACCCAGCCAGTTTTCCTTGTGGTTTATTACTTGATAGTTCAAAGGGACAGTTTAAAACCTTAACCCTAGCATTGCCCTGTATTAGATAATATACAATGCCATGTCAAAGTGTATTTTATGGTCTACCGAACTCAGAATTATTTGGACTGCGCAAAAGTTACATCGTCTGCCTAATCACATTCTTATAACAGGTTACTTTTAAATTATCCAAAAGGTAAAATGCAAAGATCCACTGGGGACAAGTCATTTGTTCAAGCTTAACCGACACTTTAGAATGGATTATCCTCTCACATTCAATCGATACAGTCTCTTTTCTATATTTAAGTCTAAGTTGAAGACTTCTCCGTATGAACAAGCTTGTGGCTAATTTTGTTTTATTTATGTGTAATATTGTTGTTTTTACTCTTTGCCGTGTTACACCATTGTGCTGACTTTTCACGATATTGTAGCTTATTGTAGTGCGCTTTTGAACATATTCATGGTGAAATGCGCACAATAAATGTGGTATTTATATTAATATTATTATTATGCTTTTGAAGCTGTAAATGACTCATTTTTTTGAGAAATTGCAAATAAAGGCTATTGAAACAATGGCTACAATGTTGGGTTCTGCACTTCCAGGTAGGAATGCACTTTAGGTCAGGGGTTCAGGCATGCAAGATGATCACTGCTGCAAGATGAAAATTTTATTGAATGAATTGAATTTTCAAGCATGTCGTATTTTGGGGAAAAAATCAAAGGTGGTTTTGCTTTTGAAGAATCATTGACTCCTTTTAAGTAGTTATCCCTGGGGTGGCTTCTGGCTGCTCCTCATGGTCATTCATCATTGCTCTCCACTGGAGGGCCACAGGCCGTGGTGGCCAGAAGGACACTTAGCCTTTGTGCTGTACTTGCAATTTTCTAGACATTGCTTTGCAAGTATTTTTGGGGCAAGTGAGCTCAAAATCATTTTCCATTTCCTAATAGGTGCTTGATGAAGTTGTGGAACCGGTTAGTTATGAGTTTCTTAGACTGATGCCATCCACTGTGTATACTGTAACAATCAACGCCTTAAACCCATCGACTTCCTTCGACAGAGCTATACGCACAAGTAAGATTCTATTTCTTTCTTTCTTTTTTGGATCAGAGTGTCATATTCTTAGAGCCTAAGACAGTTGTTCTTTTGATTCAGTGGAAGAATGTTCGTAAACTAGCATTCAGGGTATGGGCCATACTTTGGTAAATACTCCGAAAATTAATTACCACAAAAACTTACTTGACAGTTTAAACTATTTTGAGAAGTGATTCCCTTTGAAGTAATATGGTTTGGATCATTTTTCACCCCGAAACATTTGAATCTGAGAAACGATTCATGCATGAATAATTTCTCAGATTTCTTTAGGGTTGGTATCCATTCCCGATTGCTGCAGCCAGAGATGTGGCTGGTACCCGCTGTGACTTCTATTTTATCTTTCTTTAAAATTTTTGCAATATGTGAAAAAGACCAATTTATGACCCTACCCGTATTGCATCATGTAGATTCAAAGTGCAAGAAGTGGTTGTGTGCCCAGCAGAAAGGGGTAAGAGTTTTACGCCCCTTTTCTTGGCACACATTAAGTAATAATTTTTGTCCCTAACAGAAGGTCGTAAGCAATACAATGGGTTTTGAAAAAAGAAATATGGCATTTACTGTTTACATTTGTCTTGCCAGCATTATTACCCCCTAAGACATGTTTTCCCACTCCCATGCAGAATTTAACCTTCCTGTAATGACTTATGAATGGCAGAAAACCGATCAAACTTTCATGCTCAGTTTTCTTGAAGCACAATTAATTGCATATACTGTTTTTTCCGCTAAAACTTTCATTACGCTCTTCTGCTAGGTGCACGTCAAAGTATATCTCCAAAAAACTATAGACCAATTGTGGGTCCATTCCCAATGGCAAGCGTCTAGCTAGGACCCTCACATGGAATATTTGGGCCAGATCGTCAGCCACACATAAATGTACAGTGCAGCTCTTTATTGACGAGTCAGGGTGTCAGACTTGTAGGCAAACTTTATGATTGGTCAATGCATTGTAGGGCAGAGTGAGCCTGGAACATCTGACGTCACTTCTATAGGCTCGTGATTTTGCCAGATACTGGCCTTAGAATCTGGCAGCATCCTGCCAGTTTTACCTTTGACCTCACCTTCCATAATACTGTGTGCAGTATAACGCTTAGTCTGGTCGTTATGCTTCATTGCATGTCTATTACCAGTGCCTAAACAGCAACCAATTTTAAAATTCTAGCCAGAATCATCACAATTTTACTGATTTCTGTTTTTTTAGATCCCAGTTCCCCTGGTGCCATCACAGTAAGCAGCATCACCCCAACGTCATTCACCGCACAATGGGAACCAGCTAGTCATCCATTTGACGGATACACCATTGATCTCGTCGGGCCTGGTAGCCCGACCTACGAAAAAGTGGTGGATTCAAACACGACCAGCATGGACTTCTCCACGTTACAGCCACTGTCAGAGTACCGTGTGGTGGTAAGGTCAAGACTAGCCGCAGTGAGCCCTCACCCAGTTCAGAATGGGGACATGGCAGCAGAGATGCTGGTGTCGACTGGTGAGTCCGCTTCGAAATCTGAAAATTAGAATTTCTACCATCAAATTAGTGTCACTAAACTGAAGCCTGGGGGCAAAACAGTCTGGCATCTTGTTGGATGTGAACAGCGCTGTTAATCATTACTCATAACCACGGAGGACAGTTTATCCATTCTGATTAGTCGAGAGGAGATCACGTGGCCATGTATAAAAGTGCGATATAAACACTGTTAGAAGTGGTTAAACATGACCTGACCTTATTAAGTCAAAGAGGGCGCCGTGTCATGATTGTGTTGAGCCTGCAAATTTCACGGCAAAATTTTATTTTGGTAGGTCGCATATCTGAAACTTGCATGCGATAGTTTGAGACTTAAGCGCACAAGTTTGAAACTTGTGCCTAATTTCTGCACTAGCTGTGTAAGTGAAGAAGGCCTGGTGACGTGGAGTAAACCCACAAGACCGCAGGGCTTGTAGGGCACAATTTTTACTGGACCAGAATTTTGTCCACAATACCAGAATCAAAACGATTGCCAAACTTTCTGCTTAGTTTCACATGTAAATGTACATGAAAACTGTTCTTATATGAACAAGCATTGAGATTATGAGAAAATTGATCTCATTTGCCATATGGGTAACATTCTTTCAATAGAATTGTGAAATATTTATTGGCTAGTAGTTGAACATTTAAGCATCTTTTTTTAATGACACAGTGAGGTATCATTACTCAAATGAAAAAACACAAGACCACTCGTCTTGTGCTGTTGTAGGTTCACTGGCCTGACCCTGAAATCACTGGCCTCATTTTGAGCTCTGACATTTTATGTTCATGCCTAATTATTTTTTTTCCAATTAGCTCTTTGTACTTAAAACAAAAAAAATCTTGAATGGTTTTAAGTGGTAATTTTACTTACTTGTTGAGATCACAACGACTTAAAAACTGAATGGAATTCCTCTCAACAGCGGATATTACCTTTGAGGAGATTGTCATCAGCAGCTTCACAACTACCCAGATAAGTGCAATCTGGAGGGAAAACATGGCCGCCGTCAACGGTTACCGGATCTACATCTACCAATCAAGTGTGGGACGAGGAACCTTCCAGACACAACTGGTTGACCCGAGCAACACGTTCCGGACCTACAACTTTCCGGGACTTTCACCAGGGGTGCTTTACACCATCGAGGTTGTGGTTACCTCGACCAACACCCTGTCAACATCGCAACGAACCCGTAAGTGTACACAACTCTATAAATGATAATGCTAAAAATTGAGTAAGATGCAATTAATGTGTACAGTGTACCTCATTCGTTAAGTAATGATAATATAATATTAATGATTTGGGAGGGTAAATATTCAATACTTGCAACTGTATGAGAAGCTGAATTGTGAAGGACGTGGCTACAAGGTTGTTGAGCCAAAGGCATGCAAGGGCGCCTCTGGCAGCCAGCCACATTGACCCATATATAACTAAGGAGCACAGCCAGAGATCAAAAGTGTTTGAGTTTTTTCCCGGAGGGATCAAAACCCTTGTGGCACAGGAGAGAACCAATGCACAACTCTCTCTCACTTGGCCCTAAACGGGAATTGAGCCAGGTTGAGAGGCGAGCGCTTAAGATACTAGCCAGCCGTGCCGCCATGAAACTATGCAGTTCAACATTAAAAAAAGTTGTATATATAGAATACAAAATTTTGCTACTCTACAAATGTTTTTTCCTTCCTTCATCGTTTGCATGCAACAGAATGACATGTGCCTTAATTACATCGTACAACTCTGTGATTATACAACTTCTGTTTCAAATGCGCAGATGAACCATATTGTTAGGCTTAAAATCCGCTTTTCCCGTTTGCGTATTTAGAATCACAATACGCAATATGGACACATGGACGTGTGTGTTGCATAGTGTGTGTTTTCATTTATTGGCTATACGCGATACGTATTACGCAATACGGAGACACATGGACGTGTGTCATGTGTTGAATAGTGTGTGTCTTCATTTATAACAGTACGCAATACGCAATATAGACACATGGGTTTTAGAGATATACTGTAGTGATTTGTCTTCCTTGGCAATGTTGGGAGCCTGCCCAAGGACCAATGTTTTGAATCCTCTTCCCATCAGGTGCCAGCCAACCAGGCATTCCGTTTAAACAGAGTTCCTCCTCGACCACTCTCAACGTCGCTTGGAACCCGTCCGTAGGAAAGGTCAATTTCTACCTCCTGGACTATCAACCAGTAGTTGGTAGCTCCGACATTTCCATTACGATACCAGCTGAGGAAGGCTCTTCCTACGTCCTTCGCAAGCTACTGCCTGGCGAAGACTACACAGTCTCTGTCAAGGCTGTCGCTGGGACAGGCTTGGACAGGACAACTAGTGTTCCGAACACTGGCACCCTGAGAACAGGTATAGTTGAAGAAATGTAATTTTGGGTTTGACTAGAGCGGGACTTGAACCTGCGACCAACAGATTAACGTACCAGGGGGCTCTACCAACTGAACTACATTATCAAGCTCTAATGTTGTCAATATCTTTGTTTGGGGGTTGGGGCAGTCAGAAGCCATACTGCAGGAACAGGTTGAATGGCTTAAACACAGAAAACTTTTTCTTTTTCTTAATAAGATATGTTTAAGTGCCTGGGCTCAATTTCACAAAGCGCTCAGACTGCTCTTAACATAATTCCTAATTGCTGAGCAAAGTGTGATGTCACAGTACAAATCATTGTGGTGATATTGTCAGCTCATCTTTAAGATGAATCTCAGTGCTTTGTGAAATCTAGCCCAGAACTAGATGTTTTTAAAAGCAGTGTCAAAGATGGTAACTACTCAAAAAATTAATGACAATGAAAAAGTTACTTGGTGAGAAGCATTGCAGCTGTTGATAGGTCTTAAGTACTTTGAGAAAAGATTCTCTTTGAAGTAACATGGTTTGGATAATTTTTCACCCTAAAACATTTAATTTTTGAGAAAACGATTCGTGCATGAACCAATTCTTAGATTTCTGAGGGTCAGTGTCTGTTTGCGAAAGCACCCGCCAGTGATGCAGTTGCTACCAGCTGTCACCTCGCTAAAAAGGTGGATAGATTCGACGCTCTTGTGAAAGACTGCGACAGTTTTTGTTGCTGTTTTCTCAGCAAGTAGGCACTGTATTCAGCTGAAATGTTCACATGTGACTTTTATTGTTACTTTCGTTATAATTTTAGCCTTTAGATAAGCATGTTGACATAAAACCAATCTATGACCCTATGTTTAAGATACCTCTCTGTGACATTCAACCTTACAGACTCTGCTCTGCCTGCCGAGGTCATATTCCGGGAAGTCCTGATCCGCTCTGTGGAGTTCACGTGGGGTGAAGTTTCAAGCTTCATTCAGTATTTGTATGAGATAACCCCGTTGCAGGGAGAAAGCATTGGCATCGTTCAGCCTGGCAATGTACGCATAGGCAGTTTCAGTGGCCTTGTACCAGGGAGACTTTACAATGTCACAGTTACAGCTGGTATTCACTCCGACACCAAAAGCTTTCGAACAAGTAAGTTGGACTTGCAGTTTTATTTTTCTCTGTTTTAATCTCTGCCGCTTCAGGGCTCATTTTTAATAATTTTGATGTTTGCCTCAAGATGCTGTTTCGAGCAGCGCTTTAACAAGTTAGTTTGCAGTTGAGAAAAATAGAATTAGCTGTTGCTAACTGCCTACCTATTGTATGGTAAAGCAAGAAATGGTTAATGCAGGCATTCAACTATTCCTCGGATCAGCTGATTTCCTCTTTTTTATTCTCAGTTTTACCATTCAAAATTGAAAAATACTATAGAAAATCATTGAAATTTAGTAATTTCCTCTTTTTTGGTGAAGTTACAGTTGCATGCCTGTTAATGGCCTGATGTTTTGACCCTAGCAGAGTCTTTCTCGAGGGCTAAAAGACGAGACAACGCAACGAGTGGAAAGAAAGGAAAGAGAGAGAGAGGCAAAAAAGCACAGAGAGAGCAAGGGAGGAAAAATGAAGGAGACAAAGGGGGGGGGGAGTGGAGTGGCTGGTGTAACCACAAGAGGTTGGAAACACAAAAGACAAAGTTAAAGGTGGGAAGAAGGAGATGTGCTTGTTAGTTTACCTTTCAATTGCTTACAAAACTTATGAGTGATTTGGCATTTCCATTTGCAGTACCATTGCCCCCTGGTAGTGTCCTTCCCAGACCCACTAGTGCAACGGCAACCACGGTATTATTCTCCTGGAACCAGCCTCAAATTCCCGGGTCCGAGTTTGACTCCTACCGCATCAGCCACAACATCGAGGACGGGCCGATTCTCGGGGAGGTGTTCGTCTCACGCCAGGTGGATCAGTACGTCCTGGAGAATCTGTTCCCGGGCACGGAGTATAACATATATGTGGCAACGAGCTCTGGCATCGGCCTCCTCAGAACGATCAGTGAACCCGCGATTGTAACGACCTCAACCTGTAAGAATCAAGATCCTGGCAACAGGAATATTTAGAGTTGTACATTTACGTTTATTTAAAGGAAACTTGTGACTGCCGTTAAACCAGTTTTTAAAACCGTTTCTACCGATTCCAATCAGAACAAAGAACCCATCTGTAAAAGGAGCAGATTTCAAGACACTTTTCATGGATGTAAAATAGAAAGCTGTAGCCTTGTCTTTAAAGTTGGAAAAAACCACAAACCACAGTGGGGCAGCATAAAAAGCAAAATTTGTAACAATTTGTAGGGGATTGAAAATAATGTTTAACATTTGTAGAGGGGATTAAGATAAGAAACATTCCAGCAACAAATGTCAATCATTCTCCCCGGATAGTGTCTGGGGCTAACATTTTAATAAAGAAAAGGAGGGTCTCTGTTTCTTACTGCGGCTTTGTTTAGCCTTTAAGAACTTTTTGAAATGGATTTCACCATTTGTTCATGGTTAACCGGTTGAACATCCTAACCCTAGAAATGTTTAAATTGGGATTCAGTACTTAAAAAATCAGCTCGTATAAAAATGAGAAATACCTCTGCTTGTAACATTCTTAATCTGTGGAAGAATTTTGCCTGAAATTGCCAAATTACAAAAAAATTGTCTCACTAGTATTCTTTCGTAAGCTGATACAACGTGAGGAAATGTTCGAGCTCTGGTGTTTCAGATTAGCAGAGTGTGGGTTCGAGTCCCGGTCTCGACACTTGTGTCCTTAAGCAAGAAAATTTATCATTGTTACTTCGTCCTTCGGATGGGACTTGAAAGCTGTAAGTCCCATGTGTTGTGTAATGCACGTAATAAAAACTAATGTGGTTTAATAAAAACTAGTGACACTTTATCGCTGAGAGAAGGGGTTTGCCGCAGTACTTTGTAAACCCTGATGAGGTGCTACATAAATCGGTCTTATAGTTAAAAAATCTCAAAAAATCTGTCTTAATTTCTCTTTTTTCAAGCGCCTTGAGTACCTTATTGGTAGGTACGTGCGCTATATAAGACTCTGGTGTTATTATTATTTTGTTTGTTTTGCAAATTGACAGATACCCCAGAAGCAGGCGTCATTGTCGTACTTTCTGTGACTGCGGACACTATTATGATATCCTGGGGTGCCGCTGTTGGTGTTCCTACGGGGTTCACAAGCTATGCTGTGGCCATTGACGATCTTAACGCAATTAGGGTCATCGATACCGTGCAGCGACGTGCCACCTTCTCCAGCCTCACCCCAGGGTCCTTGTACAACATCAGCGTGACGATCTTGACAGACCAAGGGGAACAAACATCAGCTCTCCAGAGAACTCGTGAGTCAGGGGAACTTGGGAATGAAGGTTAACTCTTCATCACGCCAACGAGAACGCAACGTTGGGTTTCTGTGAAATTTTGTTTGCGAGACATTGGTGATATCGTCTTTTGGTGGAGTCGGGATTTGCTTTGCGTTGGTGTGGGCCCAGCTTATAATGGAGACCTTGTGGGACGTTTTGGGGCATTTTTATTATGTAAGAGGGAACGGTCTAAAATGTCAGTTTATCTGTCAATCTTTCATAGTGAAATTTGAAACGTGGCGCCACCGGACATCAAAAACAAACGGGTCTGTACAGTACAAACAGGAATTTTTGTGCCAGTCAAAATGTCAAATCGAATGCTGTTGTGATTGAAGACCATCAAAATATAGGAATAAGCTTAATACTGTCTGTACAAAAACCATTAAATTTGAAAGTGGCGTCGCCGAATGATTTTGGATTTTGACGAAAAATTGCACTTGAAGGGTGTCAAACACAGTGGCGTTTGCACCATATTAGCCCCCAGATTTATGAAGATTCTATCTTTGGACATTGAGTGGATCACAAAAATGAGTTTGACCTTGGAGCCCCTCTTTAACTGCAGTGAACATGTGGTGTTTTCAAACCAGAGCAGCTTGTTGACAATTATTTATTGTACATGTTTAACTTTTGTCTATGCCCTGAAACATAAATGTTTTCGTTGTACTTTTGTCTTGCCATGGTTTTCAATTTTGTGCGATCTTTTCAATTCTTAGTGATTTATATACGTATTTTTTCCCCCCTTGTAGTACCCCTTCCCCCATTACAAGTCTTCACTATGGCCGCTGATGCTGTGTCCATCACCGTGAGGTGGATCCCACCTACAAACATTTTCAACAGCTTCAGCGTGTCCTACAAGGAGGTCGGTGCTCTGGACGACACGCCGGCAGGAACCACACCCATGGGCACTAACCAATTGAAGGTAACTGGACTCCTGCCTGCAACGGCGTACGAGTTCAGTGTAGTGACGGTCTCCGGGTCAGATGATTTAGAGGAGAGAAGCGAGCCCTCTACAGCCACAGGGCAGACAGGTATTTTTGCTTGTTCATAATCCTGGTGCAATCCTGAGTGCAGTCAATAAATATCCTTATTAGTTAACCCTTTAGCACGCATACTGCCCTCTGTTTCCCTGTCTGTTACTTCAAATACTGTCTACTACTTCGCATACCACCAGCAACCACCCTCAAAGTTGTATTTTGAGTTTTTTATACATGCGATAAAAACCCAACAAACAGCCTGGATGTGTAAATAAATAAATAAATAAACCAAAGTTATCTGCTTCTTATACATTTTCAGTGACTGTGCCCCCTGGCACTATTATTCTTCGCTTTGTGACGTCAAGCAGTGTCTCGGTGGTATGGGGAAAGATCCCGGGTGCCACACCAAATTACAACGTCCTCCTCTACAGCCAGTCAAACGTCGTTGGTGGTTTTGAGGTGACAACAGAGACAGCTGAGTTTGGGAGCCTGGATCCAGCAACTCAATACAGAGTCGATCTTATATACACAGGAACTGGGCAACAGTCTAGCTCTCTGAACGTCCGCACAAGTAAGCGGTGCTTTTCCTCGTGGTTTTTGTAGCGTTAATTATTTGGGTATTGCTAGGGCTGAAAGGCAAGGTGTACCTTTGCTTTTTGGAACCGTTTGATTGCTTTAATTCTATATAAGTGTAGACATACACAATAATACCAACCTGTGAAAATTTCATTTCAAAAGGTGGTAATGTTGTTGAGATATCGCTGAATATCTGAAGCGGTTATGTCCACGCAGAAAGAATAATCCGCAATTGGAATTCACAATCTGAGAAACGTTTCATATGAGATTGAAATGTTTTTGAATCCCTCCCTCTAAAACCCTGTTCCTTTGAAGGGAATTGGTTCTCAACGTGTTACACACTATCAACAGCTGCAGTGCTTTTTACCAAGTAAGTTTTTATGGTCACTAATTTTTGGAGTATTTACCAAAGGTATACCCTCCCTTTAAGTTCATCTCGGAATGCCAGTCGGTACGAACTGCTAACACTCACTATGCTTTTTCAAACACAGTGTTTTTCATGTTATTGTATAGATTATTTATAGACCTTTTAATGGATTTGGTACTGTGTGCCCAAGCCACTCTCAGAGGCAAGGCAGAGTCCAATTTGGGTTTTGAGTTGCTGTAGAGTTGAGATTTTTGCATGGACTCTGGACAGCTCCTGGCCACCCTATGGAGGGAGCTAAGGTTAAAAACGAGTTTTTCATTCAAGCACAATGTAAGGTTATTTTTATTAATATACCGCACTTATAGATCCTTGTCATTTGATTGGTTGAACACACGTCACATGTCATGCTGTATTTACAATGTACACTTTATATTGTTCCGACACTCCAAAATTAAATATAGGAGCCCTCTATTGATAAATATAGGACACTTGGGACGCTTCACAGCTGCTACACTTGGCACGTACTAATAGACTTTACATCTTTTGCCTACATGTATGTATTGATTGCGTTTTGCATTATCAGCGCACGCGCAACAGGCTACAGGCTATGAACGTCAAATGCGCTCTAGCCAAATGGTCACAAACAGCCCCAGCTATGTCTTTATCAGCTGTTTTATATGAAAAAAACTTTGTATTAGTAATTACTGAAATATATTATGAATTATATGAAAAATATCAAATGGCATTTTATTCCTTCAGCATAGCAGAATATAATCACTCATTGAAATCTGGGCTGTTCCAATTCATAAAGTTAACTTTTACTCTAAATTGTGTTTTATTGCTTCCCCAGACCCGGCAAACCCTTCCAATATACGCGAAGTTATTGTAACGACAACTTCCATCGAGATCTCCTGGACTGCCCCTTTTGGTGATTTCAGCTACTACGAGGTGTTTGTAACCAACGAGGCAGGGCAGAGGTCACCCCCAGGCCGAGTAAACACAGACGAAGATCCAAAATATCACTTCCAGAATCTGAGTCCGGACTCTGACTACGAGATTGAGGTTGTTGCTGTCCTCCTTGCCAGCGTGGACCCACAGCACCCCCTACAACGTAACAATGACAAAGTGTCACGGACCTTCCATACAGGTGGGTCAAACGACCCACTACTTTTGTAGATTTGTGCTTTGTCTGAACTTGAGTAGTCAAAGTAGACTATTTCAAACGGTGTCTTGTTAAAGCGAGAGTGTTGTGTGTGGTTCAGTTAGTAAATGTGCAGTTTGTGATAATTCCGTGCATCTATTCACTAAAGAAGTAGTCCAGGCCAATTTTCTACCTCCCGCCCAGGTAGTAGTTAATAAGCAGGACAGTTCTTTTTAGAACTGAGAAGTATCCCGAATTCTGAAAATCTACTCCGCGGTAGTAGAACAAATAGCAAGACAAGTTCTCTAAAGAACAAAATCTACACAGCAAAGTAGATATTTATACACATGGTGTCACCGCAAACCGAATACATATTGATACTTCGCCATGCAATGCCTCAAAAACCATATACGTCTATTCACTGTAACAGATTGCTTTGAAGCTTTGGTAGATTTTGGTTGCCAATCAAATACCCAATTTTTGGGGTCACCTTCAGTGATAATTGGCTCTGTAATAAAAAATCAACAAATCAATTCAGTTTACATTTATTTCCATACTGTCATAAACAAAGTTATACAGTAAACAAGGTAGGTAATAATTAACAGATTTGACTGAGTTATTATAGGCTTGAAAAAGCAAAGAAAGGAAACAGCATGGAGGCTGATTTGATAAGCCGAGGCTTGTAGTAATCGGCCTTTGGACAGACGGACACAAGACAAATGGACAAAAGTAGGACATTCAGAAATGAACAAAAGAACTTACAAACAGCAACGCTTAGTTTACTAGAATGAAATGAAAATGACATTTTAGGAAGGGAACAAACGATTATGCAGTACCTCGCAAAGCAGCCAATGGAAAGAAAGCCAAGTTACATACCGAGAGATAATTACACTTTTGAAGGAGGCTTTAAAGCGGTCGCCTAACAGCTGTTTTTTTTAAAACTTTCTTTGTCAAAAGCATTCCACAAGCGATTAGACTGACCCCATGAAAGGTTTCTGTCAACATAGTTGATTTAGATAAATTGTCTTCTCCCCATCAACAGATCCAGTGGGTAGCAGGGACATAATTGTCCAAGATGTGACAACCACCTCTATGACTATCCTATGGGCTGAAGCCCCTGAGCCAGCTGTTGATATCTACCTCCTGTATATCTGGCCAAGGGGGGAAACCCGACCGCAGTTCAGCCACAGCTTCCTGCCCCAGAATCAACAACAGTCCACGGTGTCCCAACAGGTCAACAATCTGGTACCGGGACGGCTGTACCAGATACAGATCAATATTTCACCAAGTAGTGCCGTTACTGATAGTGTTCTAGAAACCACACAGCGTACACGTAAGTTTTGTGTGGACTGACAGGCCTGTCGAGGCCGAGCAGTTTAGGGCATCGGACTTTTGTTCTGGGCCTAATTTCATGGCTCTGCTTACTGTAAGCAGAGAATTGGTGATTACGGAAGCAGAGATTTCTGTGTTTACATCAAACGTATTTTACAGGTAGCAGGGAATTTTTGTTTGTGCGCGTGCGCACTCCATGTTACTAGGCATTTTCTGCCTACTCAGTTAGCGCAGAAATTTGGTGCTTGCCCTGTAAGCGAAGAATGGTGATCACCAGCACAGAATTCGGCGGTAAGCAGAGCCGTGAAATCGGGCCCTGATGTATTAACAAATTAATTGGGTTTGCAATTTTTCCGTGTTGCCCTGAACCACAGTGTGCGTTGAAGAATCTCACAGTGTAAATTTATGGCACAAGAAGAAAAATTTGTCGGGTTATGAATAAAAGTTGCATGAAGTTGACCTCTTTGGAGTTTTTAATTACCAGGCTCGTGTTTCTCAGAATTTTTCCTGATTACAGGATTTTCTCAAAATCTCCTTGAGCCATCCAATTTTCTTGAGAGAAGGAAAGTATTCACCAAAGAGAGAAAGCAACAGTCAACACTATGTATTTCTGGTGATGCTCAGAGTCTGTAAACCTCCTGAATTGTAACATCTGGGAGGTCGTGGGTCTAGAATAAGGGGGGACCCAGACCAACGAGCATTTAAAATTTTTTTTTCCACATTCATCCAATCTCATTCGTGAATTACTATTTGACATTTTTTAAATGAACTTATTTCTAATGCTGTACCATATGTTTTAGACTTTTTGGGGGATAGTGTGGCAAAGTCACGAGGTTTGCTTTATGTCCTTGGCAGGTCCTAACCCTCCGCGGGAACTGAGGATGGTCTCAAGAACTGCAACCTCCTTGGATGTCAGCTGGTTGGGCCAGTTGGGCGTAGGTGACGTTGATCTCTACCTTGTCTCTCACTTCCCAGCTGATGGGATCACCGACTCTCCCCTCATTGTCCAAATTGGCACCCAACCACAGGTCAAATTCGAGAACCTCCTGCCCAACACGGACTATGTAGTGACTGTAGTGGCTCAGTCTGGCGACCTTGCTACTAGCGAGACAAGTGAAGAGATCACACAGACTTTTGCAACAGGTACGCTTCATTTTAAGGCCACGGAACAGGTTTCCAGATGAGAATGTCATTATAATTTTTTTGCAAGTAGTTTCCTAGAAGTTTTTGCTAAAACAAATAAAATAAAATGAATTGGTTTAGCAAGTAATAAGCCCCAAGGAAAACTAACAGGGTAAATTTAATAAAAATTGTTGGCAAAATCCCCTTTAGGTGATCCCTCTCCTATCCCTAGTTCTACGGCAGTTACAGGTTGAATGGCTTCAGACCGCCACCCCCGAACAAAGACATGTTGACAAAATAGGGAGACCCCCAACATACAGCTTTATAGCTCAGTTGGGCAATTGTTTGGGTCAATCCTACCTGGGCTCGATTTCACAAAGAGTTAAGACTGATCTTAAGTGCAAATCCATCGTAGTTGCTTAGCAACGAGTGATGTCACAATACAAATCCCCATGGTAATATTGATAACTCATATTAAGATGAATCTTAGTGCTTTGTGAAATTGACCCCTGGTGTCAACATTTATTTGCTTCCACCTTAAAATATATGTTCAATGATACTCCAGATGCATTTGGTTGCAAATGAAAATTTTGGGTGTTCAACGAGAAGTTTGTCAACAAAAACCAAAGAAAATTAAGAACATATCGTAATCCAGAGGGCCCTTTTTAGTATTCATGCTTGTGGACAACATTGGTAATTGTCAAAAATACCAGTATCCTCTCTTTTATTTGAACCAACTTGAAATAGCAAACTTGTGAAAATTTAAGCTCAATCAGTCATCGAAGTCGAGAGAAAATAGTGTGACAACCCCTTTGATTGTTCCACTGTTTTCAAACATCAAGTTTTTATCTCGCACAGGATCTAAACTAACTGTTTGACTCATTTCTCATTCGTGTAGTGTTTCAGGAAAAAATATTTCTGGGGAAGTTTTCCACCATGACCATCTTTATGCCATTGTAATTTATGTGGAAATCTGTGAATATTTAAACCTTTTACCAATGTTGTGCACACCCTTTAAAACTCTCAAACGAGGCACGTTGTCGGCACATTCTTCCATATTTTAATATTTCCACTGACTCAACCAAATTTTACGCATGTCAGCTCATGTGCCATAAAATAGTAAGTTGGACCATGCCTAGAGGGGGTGTCAGTCAACATGGGACAGTGGTTTGGTTAGAAATGGCAGGACAAAACTCTGCCAGCATCTTTTGTGTACAAAAACAGTCTGTAAATTGTCTGTCAATTGTCAATAGTAGATGAACCAAATTATGAAAAATTAATAAACTCAGGAAACGAATAGGCTGAAATTTACCCAGGCAATACCTGGACATGTAATTAACAATACACTTAGATAAAATTATCGTTGAAAAAATGCAAAACAAACCGTTTTTAATCTATGGAAAAAGCTTGAAAGCATGTGCTGACAGTGTAACAGAGTTACGTCTGTCCCAATTAGCTGCTGCGTTTGAGAATTTTAAGAGAAGTCCAGTTTGTTTAAAGATATAACTGTGTATACCTCTTGATCACTAAATCACAGCAAGCGCTAGTGAGGCAGAGGTGGTCATCCGTGAAGTTACAAGCACCTCCATTCAGTTCACATGGGGGGAGGTGACGGGCACGTACACTGGTTACACTCTCCAGATAAGTGAATTAGATGGTGCAACACAGGTTGCCCCTGCAGGGCGACCCGCAGTGAGGACCTTTGATAACCTCTTTCCGGGGAAGCAGTACACTATCAAGGTGTCCACTGACAACGATGCCCTGCCCACTGGAAGCAAGGTCGTCAGAACAAGTGAGTTTCTTTTGGTTCCGCAGGAACTTTTTCATAAAAATAATTGGTAATATCGGGCCTGGAACTTCATCTTTGAGAGGGCAAGGTCAGTTTAATATTTGCAAAGGGCCTTCCATTGGGAAACCTTTAATTTAAGTCAACTTTAAGAGGCACCAAGGCTAAGAAAGGGCACCAAGGCTAAGAAGGGGTACCAAGGTTAAGAAGGGACACCAATGCTAAGAAGGGGGCACCAAGGCTAAGAAGGGGCACCAAGGCTAAGAATGGGCACCAAGGTTAAGAAGGAGCACCAAGGTTAAGAAGGGGCACCAAGGCTAAGAAGAGGCACCAAGGTTAAGAAGGGGCACCAAGGCCAAGAAGGGGTACCAAGGCTAAGAAGGGGCACCAAGGTTAAGAAGGGGCACCAAGGCTAAGAAGGGGCACCAAGGTTAAGAAGGGGCACCAAGGCCAAGAAGGGGTACCAAGGCTAAGAAGGGGGCACCAAGGCTAAGATGGGGCACCAAGGCTAAGAAGGGACACCAAGGCTAAGAAGGGGCACCAAGGCTAAGAAGGGGCACCAAGGCTAAGAAGGGGCACCAAGGTTAAGAAGGGGCACCAAGGTTAAGAAGGGGCACCAAGGCTAAGAAGGGGCACCAAGGCTAAGAAGGGGCACCAAGGCTAAGAAGGGGCACCAAGGTTAAGAAGGGGCACCAAAGCTAAGAAGGGGCACCAAGGCTAAGAAGGGGCACCAAGGCTAAGAAGGGGCACCAAGGTTAAGAAGGGGCACCAAGGTTAAGAAGGGGCACCAAGGCAAAGAAGGGGCACCAAGGTTAAGAAGGGGCACCAAGGCCAAGACCAGGGCAACAAGAGGCCATGGCCTGCGTGGTCTGCATGTAATTCCAGGTGTGTAATAAACATCTATAACTGAATTGTTGGGTATTTTGTGAATTGAAATAACCTCAACCTTGATTAAAGCTGCAAACCAGTTATTAATTTTGAGGGGATCTGGTGAACGGTAAGGTTTGCAGGTTGCAAATGTTGTAGCAAATTTATATCGCAGGGATCTTCTCTGTTATGATTAGTTTGCAAAATCATTTAGACTGAATACTTTGTAGTAATTAAAAAGCTGTTTTTTGTGTGTAATTTAAGTCTTGAAAACTGGTACGACATCCTCAATGAAAGGTTATAAAATTTGTATAAGGAAGATCTAAACAGTTTTTTTCGCAGAAATAATTCTAACAGGTTTACAGTTAGTATGCATATAATTAAGTTTATGTGAAGAGCACGAGGATTGACTGTAAACAATAACCATTAGATGATGACAACATGTAAGAGGAAAGGTGAAGCATAGCTTTTGTACCTAGAAAACAGGATAACACTTCAAGACAATAACAAACGGACAGGGACAGTGCATTAATGAGTGAGACCCCGGTTAAATGTATTTTTAGGTTCGCTATGCAAACCAGGTTACTGTGCTATGCTGTCCCTTGGTTTTATTGATTGAGGACATACAAATATCTGGGCAATGATTAGACAGACCCCTTGCTTAGGGCGTCACAAACTCATGCAATACCCTCCGAAGAAGGCACCGCATCCAATGAAAGTTGTACCAGGCATGGGCATACATTTCCATTGTGGTCTGTATTGCGGCCTGTATGCAAGGTTGGGTCGATTGCAACTCGAGGTTCTCCCCATACGCGGGGGGAAAACGTGCAAATTGTGGCCGATACGCACATATGTTTTTTACTTCAGATCAAATTCACAAAAAGCATCAAGATAAAACCATTTAGGATGCTCCGGATTGCGCAGTAGAGCTTTTACAACCAAGATAAACACCAAGTAGAGACCATTGCGAGGACCTCATTTCAGTTCAGCGTGCTTTGGCCAAATATCCAAAATTTTTTGCCAATAATGTGCCCACAGTTTTGAAAAAATCCTGGGGAGAACCCTGCAACTTAACGATACTTAAACATGTTTGTTGTACCTTGTGTAGAGCCTGCAAGACCTGCCAGAATTTCCGATGTCAAGCCTCGGCTGACTTCAGTCACATTCTCTGTCGCTGTTCCCAACCAACACATGGGCCAGGAGGTCGTCTTTGATTTCTTCAAGGTTGCCATCCGCCTGGGGAATAATCTCCCTTTTCAGGAGGAGTTCATCCCAGCCGACATGACGACACATACGTTCCGTGATCTGCAACCCAGTACAAACTACACATTGTCGGCTGCTGCTGTTTCTGGAACCGACGAGACCGCTCAGACGAGCGAACCCCTCTTTGACTATTTCTCCACCGGTAAGTTAGAACTGATTTCTTGTTTGCCAAACGCAGTGACTTCTATCTCCCTATTCCCAAGTAGTGGATTTGTTATTTTATATATATCACCACTCCTTTTCTGTATGACAGATTTGTGGGCGAACATTTAATGACAATAATAGTAAAAAGAAACTTATAAAGTGCGATATTGCTGCAAAACGGCCTCAAAGCGCTATGTGTGTGAAGAATCTCTGTGAAATTTGTCAGGAACATATTTTCATCGTCTTCTCTTCTCAACCGAATTCAGTTACATTGCTACAGGCACTTCTGGAAATTCATTGTTTGTTTTCACTACCAGAACAGAATAACGTGGTTATTTATTCATGTACAGATACACCGTCCGCCGGGGAAATAGTTGTTTTGGAGGTGACGAAGACAACCATCAGAATCACGTGGGGCGACGCAAGCTTGAAACCCGGCTTTGTTGCATACTCGGTCAACATCAATCCCAACGGTCAGAACCCTGATCTGGTCAACAAAATTGAGCGCAGCGCTGTGTTCAGTGGTTTGGTACCTGGACAGCTCTACGACATTAGTGTCGGAGTGGATGCCACTGTGGACACAAGCATGACTGCTCCACAGAGGACAAGTGAGTCAGGTTCTTAACAAATACTAGTCCTAGTGTGCAGAATTTTGGCCCAATGTTACAAAGCTGTTATTTGCTGAGGAAGGGTCTTAGAAGTTGGCGCAAAAGAGCGTTCCCGTGGGCACACGCCCGCAATCCATTGGACCGCCAGAAGGCTCTGCTAGACCGCCCCATTGTTTCCAAGTCTGGGAGCAATCTTACACGAGTGAAAACGGGCATTAGTATTTTGAATGATCCAATGGAATGCTCGGGCGATCCAACGGAAGGTTTCATGTGCACGCGCTGGAATACTTATATGCTATTTGGCTAGGTTTTCCATGCTATTTGGCTAGGTTTTCCATGCTATTTGGCTAGGTTTTCCATTCTATTTGGATAGGTTTTCCATGCTATTTGGATAGGTTTGCCATGCTATTTGGCTAGGTTTTCCATGCTATTTGGGCTAGGTTTTCTATGCTATTTGGCTAGGTTTTCCTTGCTGTTTGGCTACAATCCCGGCCAAAATGCTTGGGCCACCCGTTCCTAATGTTACAATATCCATACAATAACCATTCCCTGTCTCACAATAAACATTCTCTCCCCCGTCCCCTGTCCCCCCGCTCAATGTTGACTGGAACGCAGAAGACCGTGCAACAAGACCGTGCAACAATGTGATTCAACATTGAAAGGGGGCAGGGGGGCCCAACGAGATATGACCAGGATTGTAGGTCTCAATGGGCAACTTGGAATTTTTCAAATTTTTAACAAATTTTTGGGGTAGAGGCGAGTACACAAAGTTTGTTTACAAACAGACTGTTCGAATCAGTACCATGACATCATCAAGTGTTTCAATGGGTGTATCTGTGGGCCTTTCGTAACCCTGTACATTATTTTCCTTCTTTATTCTGTATAACACAGTCCCAGACCCACCTCAAACGATTTTCGTTTCCTCTGTGATCAAACCCACATCATGCCGGCTGACCTTCATCAAGCCGTTAAATATCTTTGGCGCTTTTAACATTTACTACACGGAGCTTGGGCTACAGATTCGACAGCTTGCTGAAAAAGTCAACCAGGACACCAGTAGGTATGAGGTCATGGGGCTCAAGCCAGAGACGGAGTATGTGCTTGATGTGGAAACGGTGTCGGGTACCGCTGACGATGAGACTACCAGCGAACCCTCCACTGCCAGCTGCAGAACAGGTAAGTGTCCTGGGGTCTCTTTTGTCAGTCTTAAAGCAAGCAAATTACAGTTGATCGGCAGAATTTCAAAGTTTTTTTCTTTTGGTGCAATAGAAAAACTAAAAAAACACTGCACAAAGTTTTGTCTAATAAAATTATTAATTAGTTTATATACATTACTTTATCTCAAAGAGCTTATTTTTAAATTTTAAGACAGGTTTGAAAAAAAATTTGTTTTTGTATCATGACACCCATTTGTGTGGCACCTTGTAAGGGTTTACAAGGTGATGTGGCACATTCAGCACCCACTGCCAGAAACACAGGGGCTGTGTAACTTCATTTTGCTATGTTCATTACACAAACACACGGGGGCCTCTGACTTGACATCCCATCCAAAACATGAAGCAATAATGGTTAAGTTAATGGTCAAGTGTCTCGCTTAAAGAACACAGTGTCAAGACCGGGACTGGAACCAACGCTCTGCAGATCTGAAACACCAGAGCTCGAGTCCGGTGCTTGACCACTTGGCCACGACACGCTATAAATATAAACAAAGAGTTTTTTTTGTGAAATTCACCCAAAGAATGGCTCGATATATCAAATATCCCAATGGAATTTTGAATTTTAGTTGAATTTTACAATATTTGAAATATCGCCTCATGCCTACGAGGCATTTTCCAGTTGTTTTTCTTTTGCTTCAGCCATTACACTAGTTAACCAGGGGTTAAATGATATTAATGTGAATTCCTCGTGGTGTGTTTTTAGGTGCCCTTCAGCCACAGACGGTTTACTTCACTGACGTGACGTCCACAACCATCGATATTCTCTGGCTTGGAAATGAAACCGTCACTCTCTTGACCATTGTCTCTGAGGGCTCTCTGACTAATCCTATTCCGGAGACGGTAGGCAGAGTGAACACCAAGAAGTTCTCCAGCCTGAATCCCTCCACGGTGTACACCATCTCAGTGAACCCTGGATTACAGGCATCTCCTTTCAGTGGAGTCACCAAAACAAGTAAGACTGTGATTGAGAAAGTGCTGGTCATGTAGATTCTGTATTTATTTGTAAAGGTATTATACAGGAACGGTGGAGGTGACAACATAGTCGTAGACAATGTTTGGTTTAATGTGATCAACCATATACATGAAATAAAAACTTGTGAAAATAGTGAAAAACCATGCACAATTTTCAGCTTGTGAACACTTTGTCATTAGTCTGGGTTGTAACAACCAAAATTAGCTGTTCCCTTTTTTTAAATACGTTTTCAGATACAGTTTTCTCAAATATGACTTCATTTCAGAGGGAAGTATTTCACAGAAAAGATGGTTCTTGTATGAACTTTATAATCAGAAAGCCTTCAGACTAAGATTTAACAGTGATGTTTTTATCCTTACCAATCCTATGTAATAGCCAATCAGCGTTGTTTCTTAGGCAAAATTATAAAGAAAGATACAATCAAAGTCCCATGTGAAAGTTTCAGCCGAATACAGTGTCCACTTGCTGAGGAAACAGCCAAAAAAACTGTCATGGTATTCTCACAAGAGCGTTGAATTCATCCATGGTAAGGGAGGTGACAGCGAGTACCAACCGCATCTCTTGCGCAGCATTCGCAAATGGGACACCAGCCCTCAGAAATCTGAAAATGATTCATGCATGAGTCAATTCTCGGATTCAAGTGTTTTGGGGTGGAAAATGATCCATACCATATTACTTCAATGGGAATCCTTTCTCAAAATAGTTTACGTTAATCAACAGCTGCAGTGCTTCTCACTAAGTAGTTTTTGTTATGGTCATTGACTTTTGTGTAGTTACCGGTTTTTTACCCTACCTTTAAGTGTACATGACTTGTTAATAATGTTTTTTGTTTTTCCGTAACAGAGCCTGAGCGTGCAGGGGACATTGTTACAATGACGTCAACCCCAACCACCATCAGCCTCTCTTGGAATAGCGCTAGTGGAGATTTTGACTTCTACCGGGTGAATTTTTATGACTCTGTTGGCCGTGAATTTGTTGGCAGTCCTCTACTGGATGACGTTGAATTACAGTAAGTTATTTTTATTACTATGTTTGAATCGGTGGCTGTGGCTGTTACCAAAGCCTTAGTCAAACGGCCAGTTCATTTTTGGAGCAAGACTTTGGAATAAAAAATTGCCAAGGTCTTTAGGACTTTAAATTTTCCGCGCAGAAGAACTCATATTTAGAGAGGGGCTCCAAGGTCGAATTCAGTCGTGTGATCCACTCATTTTCCAATAGAAAGAGTCATTATGAATTTTTTTACATATATTACAGGTCTCTAACCTCATGTTAAAACGGTGTGAAATGCCACTGTGTTTGATACCCTTCAAGTGCAATTTTTGTCAAAATCAAAAAAGCGTTCGTTGATGTCACATTTCAAATGGTCTGTACATTTTTGTACAGAGAATTTTCAGTTCATTCCTGATTTTTGATGCTACTCAATCAAAACAGCATTGAATTTGACTTTTTGACTGGCGTAGAAATTCCTCTTTGGAATGTACAGACCCATTTGCTTTTGATGTCCGATTACGTCATGTTTTCAGCATTTGCGAACTCAGAAATCCGAGAAACGATTCTGCATGAAACGTTTCTCAGGGAAAAATATCTTCCAAACCAAATAACTTTGAAGGGAATCCTTTCTCAAAATATGTTATACTATCAACAGCTGCAGTGCTTCTCCACCAAGTAAGTTTTTACGGTCATTACTTTTTGGAGTATTTACCAATCCATGACCCTACCCTTAAATGATTGTTTCTCAACAGGCACACCATTGATGGTCTTACCCCTGACATGCCCTACAATGTTTTAGTGTATGTCTTGACTTACAACATGGAGAGAAATGGCTACCTGATGAGTGAAACTGCAGTAGGGGGTCCAATTCGAACAAGTGAGTATTTAGACATCACATTTCAACTGAATTGTTTTTTACCGTCATCCAAGTGAATAATGTATAAGGCTGAAAATTTAAATTAGTCTGGTCTGTTGGCTTGGGCTTGGGCTTGGGCTTGGACTGGGCTTAGGCTCCGGCAGTTATTCAGAAATTGTATGCACAAGTTCAAAATGTCTACCGAACATGTTTAAAGGCAGTGGATACTTTTGGTAATTACTCAAGAAATACATCGCCATAAAAACTTACTTGGTAAGGGGCACCTGAGAGCTGCTGCTAGCATAAAACATTGTGAGAAACGACTCCCTCTGAAGTAATGTAGTTTTGGAGAAAGAGGTCATTTCTCTCTAAAAGATTTGAATCTGAGAAAGGCTTCAGGCATGAAGCCTTTATTAGGCATTTGAAAGCACACAATTCTCTGCAACATGGGTGCTTTTTTTCTTTTATTATTTTCTTGCAACTTCGATGACCAATTGAGCCCAAATTTCCACAGGTATGTTATTTTATGCAAATGTTGGGATACACCTAGTGAAGATACTAGTCTTTGACAATTACCAAAGGTATATCCTGCCTTTAAAACGGTGATTGAAACTGTTATGTCGATATTTCTCTGTTATCGTGACGACACGCCACACAAGGTCTACCAACGACGTGACAAGTAAGATGTCTGAAAATCTGAATGTTGTGAGCTCTGCAAAACTATTTTTTCCATACTTTTACATGAACAAGAAAGATGAAGCTACGTGTCCCAACTAATCCAAAATAGTTTCCAGAAGATGCCCAGATGCCCAGTTTAAATAGCTCTTACTGTCACGATTAGGGATGAGAAATTTCAGGCTTAAATCTTTTTCAAGTCTGCCTGGTATAACAAAAAAGTCAACAACTTTCTTCGGATATAAAGAAATCGTATGCTCTGATCTACTTCTCTAGCACTGGGGAGACTATTCCCAAATCTACATTGAGTTAAATAATTTGAAGAAAGAAAAATTAACATGCCGGCGCTCTATTAAAGGAGCTATTTAGCTCTATGTTGGCGGTCTTTCTATTTTGTCATAATGGAGGTGGTTCGGGGGTGCCAGTAACTGCCATATAGCCAGGATCACACCCAAATTTACGATAAAACATGGAAGCAGCAGCAGAGGGATCACCTTAAGGGGATGTAACTTTTTATTTCAAGTATCAAGTAATAAACCACAAGGGAGACTGGCTGGCACCCCGGGACAAAGAAAATCAACAAAATAAGGAGACCGCCAACATAGAGCTAGATAGCTTAGCTTGCAGGTTCAAGTCTCAATCTAGTCAATTTTTCTTTGCTAAACCCATACAATTATTAAGGAAACTTCTTAAGTGTAATTTTATTTTTTGTTTCCAGCTCAAGTGCCAGATGGCGAGGCTATCATCCAGGAATTTACCACTACGGAGATCTCCATTGTGTGGTCTCATGTCGTCGGCACTGGCGTGTATCTGCTGTATGTGTACCCAGAGGGAGATCCAAGGCCAGCTGACTTCGAAATAGTAATCGGGACTGATGCAACCCCGACTGGTCTGTTTTACCACACCTTCCCCGGGCTGCTGCCGGGCGTTCTTTACAACATAGATATCAGCTACAGTGGGCAGATTATTACTACCCAGCAAAGAACAAGTAAGTCATTTTTTTTCTTCTATTCGTTTCTTTTGATAAGGGAATAGAAGAGTGGGATGAGGTCTTGAATGTTCGTTTAAAACCGGCAGGGTTGTAGCAGTGCAATTATTGCACGACCAGGACCCTTAAACAAATTTTCAAGACTGAGTCACTACTCTTTTATTCCCCTTTATTAATACCTTTCTGTTATAAACACCAAGAAACCTTTAAAAGTTCAATACAAATCTGACAGTTTAGCCTCAGCTCACCTCGACTCTGCTGTGTTGATTTGTGTTGAGCGCTAAGTTTTGAACTTGCGCGGTTAAGTTTCAAACTATCGCACACAAGTTTCAAACTTGCGCAAGACAAACTATGCGACCTACCAACTTAAATTGGGTCCGTGAAGTTTGCACGCTCTGCGCAAACAACTGGTAGCATCCTCTTTTAACACAAGTTTGTCAGGTTATGTTTATAGACTCTGATCATCTTTATATCGCACGTTTAAACATGGCCACGTGATCTCCTCTCGGCCAATCAGAATGGATAAATTGTCCCAGGTACTTATGAGTCCATTGTTACTGATCTGTTAGGCAGGACTGTTCATTTGGTAACGAGCCGTGTTACTGCAAAAGGGAATTTTGAGGGTGCCGTGCAAATTTCTAGAATTAAAGGGTTCAATCGATTGCACTGTTGACGGTATGAGGGTGCTTTCAATAGCAAATGTTGTTTTCTTGTATCAATGGCAAACAAATATTTATAATAATAACAAAAATGAGAAGCATTTTAATTGTTTCACATCACATAAGTTAGGTCTACACACACCCTCACTTGGTCAAAAATACCACATATTAAATTTTGGTATTTATAGTCTTATATATATCTACCTTTATGCTCTTTCACTTCAAGGTTTCACATGTGCAATTTTTTTCTGAGATTGCATTTTGACACCATAGAAGTCATTCAAAAGCACATATTTCCTTTCCTATTTAAGACCCAGAATCGCCAGGTCCTCTGCAACTGTTGAGATTCACCTCCAGCTCCCTAGGCTTCACCTTCACTGAAGCTCCCGGATCTCTCAGCCACTACGAGATCTACTATCGACCCCAAAATGGACTACCTTCTGCTCCATTTATCATCAGTCGGAGCCAACCAGAGAATTTCGTCGTGGAAAATCTGCTTCCAGCCACGGAGTATTTCTTCAGGATTCTGAGCATTTCAGATAGTCCCAGTGTAACAAGGAGCAGTCGAAGAATCAATCTTTTCTCCACGAGTGAGTACAAACACTTTCAAGTCCCCCCTGCAGTCACAATATATATTTCTCAGCTGTTGTTGTTTCTGACCTCTGAGGTCATATTCATAGGGATTGCAGTGATCTCGTTTGATCTCTGGTATGACTTCTTGTGCAATCCCGATTCAGACTCTCCCGGTGAGCTGATGTGTTTTCCTCCAATATTACCTCTCCATTAATGTCATCAGGCTCAATTTCACAAAGAGCTGAGATTGATCTTTAGTGCGAATCAATCTTAATTGCTATGCAAAGTAATACTGACAACTGATCCTCAGATAAATCTTAGTGCTTTGTGAAATCAAACCCTGGTCTGGCATTATATCTAAGGCGGTGTCCGACTTGGCAGCTACGACTCTAGCTGTGACTCTTGCTAAGGGTGTTACTAAGGATGTTCTATACTTCAACGCATGATGATGCAGCGATCCAGCCAGAGTCGTAGCTGTAGCCGCCAATTCGGGCAGATGATTTGCACTACAGAGTGCCCAACACAGCTTCTTAGGAGAGGCCATATTCCCAGTGCATCTTGGGGAAAAGGTTGGGGTGGTTTGGTCCTCACGCAGCGCTCATCCCAAGACCCGGATTGTAATAAGCTTGTTTGCAGTTTGCGAAGGAGCAAGGCTGTATTTTTTCTGTGTTTCTGGCATATAATGGTATTGTTTTGTGAGGCCAGCCAGTGAATGTTTTTCACATTTCACGGTACCAAACTGCCCTTTGCGTCACAGCCTGGGTTGCGAGTTTGATTATTTTAGTCAACCTTTTTTTAGAAAATAGGCCTCTCCTGGGTAAACTCTAGAGGGAGCAGTGTATTGTGAATTGCCCATATTGTTTCTTCAAAATGCAGCTCTGATTTCAATACAAATATTCAAAAAGTTAATATAGAACTTAACACTCATATCAATTTATTTCATGTGATTGTTAAGTAATTAGTGACTTACTTGAGGTCCTGATTACAGGTTCATTGTTGATGTCGGGGTCTTGTGTTTCAAGACGACGCTTTGTGCACTGTTTGCTTCAATAACTTACAGTTAGTAATTAGTTGCACCAAAATAACCTACAAAGGCTGGGGGTTTGTAAAGCTTATCATATTAGAAGTGGGACAGTGAGTTAACTCTCCCTGACCAAGGTTTTAGCCAGGGTTTGGTAAAAGGGTGTCCAAATTTCCTGGAAATTAAAAAAATGAGTGTCCAAATTATTCACTTACAGTATTTTTACTTGTAAATGACAGGTAAAACAGGGTATCCAAAAGACATTATAACACCCCTTCCTTTGATTCTATCTGTTGATTGGCCGAGAGCGTGTCACATGGTGTTGTGTAGTTTTACTCTTGTACATGTTCACCAACCAAACGAACTATTCAACGATAGCCTAGCAACCGATGTACTAGTGCATGGATACCCTGGTACCCTGACTACATTGAGTACCATTGATTTAAACGAGCTGCTTGACAACCTCGAACCCGGTGTAATGAACAAAATATGTGCATTTGAAATACGGTTTAGAGAACGAACGTAACAGCAGTAGTCTGGTACCCTCTTATTTTGTCAAAACTCAGTATTTCAACGTAAGATTTTACAATTCTTGTTTGACGATTGATTGCCACGTACGTAAGTGATAATTAATTTTATTAAAAGTATACAGATAGAATCAAAGGAAGAGGTGTTATAAAACAAATATTGACTGTTTTGTCTCGTGGCGTAGTAAAACTAGTCACTCTCGGTGATCCCCGGAGCCGCCTATCCTAAGATAGGCTGCTTCGGGGATCACCTCGAGTGACTAGTTTTACTACGCCACTCGAAGCAGTCAATATTTGTATACCAGACACCCCCTGGCTAACACTATGTCCCTGACTACTATTGTATTACTAAGAGAGGTTTGCGGTAACACCATGTTAAAATCTCTTTTGAGTAACTGTTGGTTCTGAAAAGAACCGGTTGTTAACGACTCAATGTTTCGATCAGTATGCTCCGATCGTCTTCAGGAGAATGAAGACCATCAGAGCATACTGATGGAAACGTTGAGTCGTTAACAACCGGTTCTTTTCAGAACCTTTTCAGAACCAACAGTTACTCAAAAGAGATTTTAACATGGTGTTACCGCAAACCTCTCTTAGTTATACTCCCACCATGCAAAGCTTCAAATCCTACTATTGTATTAGTTTATTAAAAACATTTCACAAATCATGGCCACTGGCCGAATTGAATTTGAATAACAATATTTTTAACATTATTTATATACATTATGTTGTGTTAATAACAAATTAACAAATTAAAGTAGAAAATAAATTTTAAAAAGGAAAAAAAGAGAATACACAACAAAAAGATGAAAAGCAAGTGTATCTACATGGAGCTGTTTTGTTTTAAAGGTACAGTCACAGATTGGTGAATACTCCGAAAATGAATGACCATAGAAACTTACTCGGAATAATTCCCTGAGGCTTTCCTCCTGCATCTAAAACTGAAACTTCCCTCCCTTGTCTTCTCTCCATAGGGTTCTTGGCTAGTATATTGATCAAGTTCCCCTTTCTGAGAATCCTTGGCTTCACAACCAGAATTAATAAAAACATAAATGAATAGAATACATAAGATTATTCATGTTTTTCTTTTTAGTGGCTGCGGCTCCTGCTGAGGTCATTCTGCAGAGTGTAACCACAGACACTATTGTTGTGACGTGGGGAGAGGTGGAAGGAACAATCCAACCATACATTGTAGGCTTGTCGAATGATGCGGGTGAACGCAACGTCATGACCATTCCTCGCACCGACCCTAGGCAAGCAGAATTTAGTGCCTTGGGGCCCGGTGCCAAGTACACAGTGACTGTATCTGTGGTCGGTGTGGCTGATGGAGCATTGACTCTGAGAACAAGTAAGAGAACAGCAAGGCTAGGGCTTGCCTACCCACTACATACAAGCATAATTTTCTCATGACAGAGAATTTCTTTAGACCCGGAAATGGGCGTTGTGAAAGTGTGTGACATCTTAAGTACCTGGCTTAGAGCCAAAAGAGCCAAAACAGAATGTTGTAGATAAAGTGCCAATTTGCTGCAGATTTGTTATCATTGGACAGTATTGATTACATTTTCATTGTTAGTTCGTTAACCCTTTCAGCCCCAAGTTCTTTTGACATAAACAACTGCTGGAGCCCACGTTCTTTGACCACTCAAGCGTGAAGCACACTTTCTCACACAACAGGAAGCTGGTGTTCAAAGTTTTATTTTACAAAATCTATTATTACCTTGAAGATTTTATTTTTGAGCATAATGAGTAATAAAAATTGTCTTACTTATTGAATTTCCTTTCATATAATTAAAAAACATTGAAATCAGCCAAAAAATTTCCAAGTTCTTGGTCTTTGTTTCTTCAGTGTTTTCTGAAAACCCAAACACTTTCTTGCACACAACCTTATGGCGCTTCGGCATTTCGGATCTTTCTACTCTAATTTGAAGAGGTTGCAAAATAACAACCCTATTTTATTTTACCGTCATTGGAAAGATCCGATCTTTCTCTTTCTAATGATGGTAAGCTTGGGTATTGAGGGTGAACATGGACCAAACTACAGCGTTTTAACAAATGGCCTTTGTGCCCAGGCTGGAGTGCTTTGTTATGTACTATAGTCGCCCTCGGGGCTGAAAAGGTTAAATTTTGTCTTTCTTTTTGTTTTCTTTTTACGTCTTTTGAGTGCTAAAAAAACCTACTTGTGAAAAATATTTCAAAACAAAAAATTTAATTTGTTTTGCCCCATTTTCTCAGTTCCTGTGCAGCCGAGCTTTGTGAACGTTGGTAGCATCACGGCAACAACCATCACCATTGTTTTTGGCGACACAATAGGACCCACTACATTCAACCTCTTCAGAATATCATATAGTACAGATGGCGGCCCAACCAGTCTGTCCGGTGAGGTTGGGGTCTTACTCACCTCTTACATTGTAGAGGGTCTCTTCCCGGACACGTTGTACAATATCCACCTACAGACGGTATCCAATGACGGGGGTTTTGAGACGAGCAGTGAAACAATCACCGTTCAAGGAACTACAGGTGAGATTCTGCCATTCCCACAGACTTAGGTTCCCAACGATTTGGGTTCCCACATTGCTTTTCTGCATGAAAAAAAAGAACCTTGGCCTTAGAAATTGGGCTTGTTTTTATCTGGCTGCTCACTGAATACGATTCCTACCAGTCTTAATTCTCCAGAAAAAAATGTTTTCATCTGTAATACTGACAATTATTTGAAAACTTTCAAAAATCACCATTGCTTTTTTAAACTGCTTTTTCACTGGCCTCTAGAAAGTCCCGGGTATACAGTGTTTAATACACATTGCAAGGTTTAAGGGCAAAGGCCAAATAGTATTCTTTATCCCAAGTGCAAAATTAAAATCTAGTAAATTGCTTATTTCGATTGGACATGTATGAACATGCACAAAATGTCTGCAGATCTAGTTTTTTACATAAAAGAAATCACAATAGGTTGACAAATTTACAGGCTTGCTGGATGTTGTTTTTATAAAAAAACTAGATGATGGAAATGAATTTACACCCCCCCCCAAAAAAAAACCCAACAAGAACAAACAAACGAACAAACAAATAAACCCCAAACCACCAAAACGCGATAATGTAATACACCTTTTAGAGCCACTAGTGATACTACATGTACTTTGTTTAAATATATAACAGGCACTCTCAGACCAGCCGAAGTCAAAGTCCTTTCGTTCACAAGCACCTCAATCGAGATAACATGGGGTGAAGAAGATAATCTACCAGGCTATTTGGATACCTCTCTTCAGATTGACCCACCTGCCCCAAACCCAGTGGTCAATAGAGAAGGTCGTACAGCAACTTATCATGACCTGACTCCTGGGGAAGAGTACACCATAACTGTGACGTTGATTGCAGGTGTCAATGTTGTAGATACTGCGGTGCAGAGAACAAGTAAGTCCAATATGGGATGGGGATGGAGATGGACCCTAACTTAGAGCGGGGACATACATTTGTACCAGTGTACTGTTTACCTAATTTAGTGATGTGGAATCACAAACAATAATTGTTAGATGGTTGTTGAAAAAAACAAATCATCCAAATATCACGTAATTAACGAAAAATGTGAAAAAAACCAAGTGCGGTCAAAGGTCAGCGTATAGTATACGCTTTTCCCAGCCGTTGCAACTGTCAAATTTTCGTGACATTGTTGCGCAATGTTGTAAGTAGACTGGTGCTCTGTTTATGTATTAACTATAACAATGGCATGGCATGAGGATCCAGTCTTCATATATACATCAAGCACCAATTCACGTGTATATAAAAAATCAACATAAACACACGTCAGTCTAGTCGGTCTAGTCCGATCCACACCAACTTGTGATCTTTGGACATCCTGCAGCTATTACATAGACCATCATAGACGTAGACCAGCTGTATGGGATAGACAGGCTGTCATCATCCTGCCGCCTGTGTAGTGCAGCCAACACGTAACGTGACAATAATTAGGGGATAATAGCTAGGGGTACAGACTAAAACCCTTGTACAACAAAACGTATTTAATTGTCTGGCTCCCTGCCCCTCCCAAGCTCATGTCTAGACTGGTCAAAACGGCCAACTCCATTCTGGGAAGATCTTTAGAGTCATGTTTTAGTCTATTTTGTGGCCCAAATAGCCCAACGAAGCAGGTGTGTCTCTTTGACCTTTTCAGGCCCAATGGGGACTTTAGTCGCCTGTGCATTATACCCTCTTGAGCCGCAATGGCGACTCTAGTCATATCTGCTCTATACCCAGATTGAGCCCCAATGGTGACATTAGGCGACGTTCACTATACCCTGCTTGAGCCCCAATGGTGACTTTAGTCGACTGTGCACTATACCCTGATTGAGCCCCAATGGTGGCTTCAGTCGATTGTGCACTATACCCTGATTGAGCCCCAATGGTGACATTAGGCGACGTTCACTATACCCTGCTTGAGCCCCAATGGTGGCTTCAGTCGATTGTGCACTATACCCTGATTGAGCCCCAATGGCGACATTAGGCGACGTTCACTATACCCTGCTTGAGCCCCAATGGTGACTTTAGTCGACTGTGCACTATACCCTGCTTGAGCCCCAATGGCAACTTTAGTTGACTGTGCACTCAACCCTGCTTGAGCCCCAATGGTGACTTTAGTCGACTGCACTCTACCCTGCTTGATCCCCCGCTCTTGTCATTTATTCTTTGTTCAACTCCAAATTATTAAAAATGTATCCAGTCAGTTTTCCTTGTGGTTTATTGCTTGATAATTGAGTATTTTTATGGTATTACTTGTGGAATGGGTTCACAAGATATTTTTTTTTTTAAATTTCCTTCAGTCAAGAAAGGATTCAGATGAAATATTTTCCCCCCAAAAACCAGGCGTATTTTTTTTAGTAGAATTTTTTATGGAGCACTTCATAATTGTATGTAATTCACAAATTAACCTTCTTTTTTTGTTGGTGGGTCAATATTTTTTTGTGCATAACAATTTCGAGTTCCGACTGTTTTATTTATCACATATTGAAAAACGTGTGAAATTTTGTAGTCAGTCTTTAGAAACTTTACTTCACTGAGAAAGGTGAAGTTCACATCATAAAGGCATTGAGTCTCAAACTTTAGTAAATGTTATTTAAAACTTATGGTTTTTCCTGAATTTTAGTTCCACTGCCAGTGACTAATTTGGCAGTCTCCGGCACTACACCAGCATCGATCTCCTTGGGTTGGACTCTAGGAGGCGGAACGTTGACTTCTCAGGAACTCAGTGTGACCTCGACTGACCCTGGACCCCCTGTTAATATAATCCCAATCACCCCTGGAGCTGGTGCCACGTCCTTTACAGTTACCGGCTTGGACCCGGGTCGCAATTACACCTTCAGACTGGTGGTAAAAGCTGGTGACCAGGAGAGCCAACCTGCTAGTACAGACGGGAGAACAGGTACTATGTTTGGTTTGTCTAGCAAGCGTCCACTCACTGTGGGTTTTGTTTCTCATCTGCAACACAGTAAACAGGATTTGTCCCTTTTTTTGCCGAAAGTTTGTAATATTTACGGAAAGTTTTACAGATACATTTGGAGATGCTGCATGCTTGGGTTGGGATGTTTAACGGGTTAACCATAACTCAGTGTTAAAATCCGTTTCAAAAATAGCCCGAACGGTTAAACGAAACCAACAGTGAAAAAAAAACATGAAAAAAAGAAAAAAGTCCGCAGTCAATTTAATAGGCCTTATATTTTGAAAGTGGGATTTAGCAGTATAGAAAAAGAAGTGCGTATTATTATGAGCAACTGCGTATTATTATAAGAAGTACATATTATTATAAGAAGTGTATCTTATAAAACTGTGTATTATTATAAGAACTGCGTATTATTATAAGAACTGCGTACTGTTATAAGAAAAGTATATTACTTTCAGTGACCAGCTCGCTCATTTTTCGCACCTCGCTGTGAAGATCTGCGAGGAATAATAATAAAAAAGTTAATAATTTTGTCAAAGGTGAGTATTTCTCTGACCTCCATACTGTTTGGTTGTGTATAGATTGAATCATTGTGTCACATTTGTGTGAACGATGCATTCTTGTCAGTTTGCAGAAGCAGTCTATTCATTCATAAATTTTCCATGCTGTCAATTCATTATTATTCAGGGGAAGCACACGCTGGTGTACTGATGCATCAACAAAATTATTATTATTATTTTTTAAAATTGCAGATTCCTTGATTGAGAGGGAGATCTTGGTTAAGATCATCAAACAGGATTCTATCAACATCATCTGGGGAGCCGTACCCGGCGCCTCTTTGTACCTCAGCAGCATCCCAGGAATCTCGCCGCTCCCCAGCAGCCAATTAGAGGCGGAGTTCACTGGATTGTCACCAGCCACAGTGTACCCTGTCACCATTGTACCACTTATCAACAGCATCCAGGGTGACCCATTTGTGAAAACTGTTCGAACAAGTAAATAATGATTAGTATTACTATTTATTTCTGGTAATGAAACCAAGGATGCCTCATCAGTGAGCTTAATCACTGTAGCTCACAAGCCTAAGGAAATCTGTAAACAAGGGTGCTTGCTATGTGAACCAGAAACACTGGGGCTAACCCCTACTCTTCAACGATAAGTGTTCTGGGTTCTATTGCGTGCACTACCGTTGTGGTCTGACCAACGGCTTAACGTCCCATCTGAAGGACAAAGCAGATTGTACTGAAATGCCCATAACGGCCGCAGGATTTGACCTACTTCCACTCAAACAAGAGGGTCAAATAAAAGGTATGGGACCAAATTGACATTTTTCAATTTTTCCCATGTTAACATAGATTGTGAAGTTCTTAAATAATAATAATTGTCCTGACATTTTTCCTGAAAATAACAGGGTTAAAGAATCAACAAGATTTTTGGCAAAAGAGTGTAAGGTGATGATTATACAGAAATGAATTGTCCCTAAAGGGTTATGTTTGTCTACTGTCTCGACCCTGCAGATCCTAACTCCCCTGGCCAGCTCACCCTGAGGGAGAAGTCACCAACGTCCCTGACCATCTCCTGGCTTCCTGCCCCTGCAGACTCCTTTACCTTCTATAGGGTGTCTATCACCGATCCCAGTGGCAATGAGCACTTCGCCGATCCAGTGTACCCTTCAGAGCCCACTGAGTACACCTTCAATGATCTGGATCTCCTGACACGTTACACTGTCACCGTGGTGACCGTGCTGGAGGCAGACGCCATGTTAAGTCTTGCAGAGCAGATGGGTGACAGAATACAGAGTTATGCCTTCACAACAGGTGAACATGTTAAGACGGTGCACAACCACAGACCCACCCCTCCCCCCCCCCCCGCCTCCTCCCTCCCCCCGCCATACTGGATGTTCGAGAGAACAAATATTTTGACTGCAGCCTAATGCATTCGTAAGGTTACCAGGGGCATTTGTACAACCAAAAAGCATGCGGTTTTTCTTCATAGAACTCAAGTAGGGCTGTAAAAGCTGTTTTTGTTTGCCTGGTGCTCTGTAAACCGGACATATTATATTTTATATACGTCAAGTCAAAGTGTAAACAAAATTACTCTGGTTGCATCGTGTCGCATAGTGCCTGCCTTGTAAATGGTCACACACAATAGTTGCTTGAATTCCTCTATTGCTGTCATCAGGAGTAGGTATACACATCCAAACCAACAGGGGACCTATAACAGAAGAGGACAATAGGGTCCCAGTTGGAAAGTGTGTACAAAACCAATGGAAGCTGTTGCCAAAAAGTAAAAAGTACAAACAAAAGAGGGACAGTAGGAGGTCCCCGATTGCAGGTGTTTACACACTTGTGTGAGTGGCTACATTCATGCGGGTAAAAAAACATTTTCTAATAAATTCATGTGGCTTTTCAGACATAATCATCCATTTTGAGTTTCTGACATCATTTACCTTTTTGTTTTATGTCAGTACAGCAGTCCATATCCCATATATTTATCTTGACTGAGTTCAGCAACAATTTGATTTCGTTGACTCAGCACTGTAAGGTTCTCATTACAATTTGTATGGATTTCATGAAATTGCTTTTGCATATTTTGGAGAGTCCGGTAAATGGAGTTAATTGATCAAAAGAGTTCTTGTAACTAATTGTTTGGCAAGAAAAAAAGATTTCTTGATATTAATTTTGTTTCCTCAGATTGATGATTTACATTTAACACCCTTTTGATTATTGCGCATATGAAATTGAAATTTTACATCCAACGCCCTTTTGTATGTTATGCAAATGAAATTGCATTTATAGAGCTCTGAGCCGATGATTTATACAATTATTAAAGTGGATTCAAGTAAAAATTAAGAAAAAGAAGTGTTTATTTTTGCTGACAAAAAACTACCGATTTCATCAATTTGTTCATCCAGAGTCAATTGCTGATACAATGATCGTTACAAGGGCCGTAACCACCACCTCAGTCACCCTCTTGTGGAATGAGGTACCAGGGGCGACCTCATACCAGGTCTTCGTCACCCCATCGGTTGGTTCCAACCCCAAGGTGGTACTCCCAGCTGGTGGTAACACCGCTTCACTGGTCCTCAACAATCTGTTCCCTGGTCGAGACTACTCATTCACTGTTCGAGTCCAGCCGAGTGGTGTCGTGGAAAACTTTGAGACTAGACAGCGAACAAGTAAGATAATGCTAAAACACCAAACATGAAACTGCTGCTGAATTTAGGGGATTCAGCGCTATCTCAGTCTTGTATTGCTTAATCTTTTGCTGATATTTTCATTGCAAACTGTCAATCATTTCTTTGAAGGGAAATACTGGCCGTCACCAACTTGTTAAACAATGTTAACCCTTTCCTGACCATAAGCAACTTTAGCCGACTGCACTCATACCCCCTCTTCCTTATCATAGGTGACTTTAGTGAACTGCACTCATACCCTCTCTTCCTTACCATAGGTGACTTTAGTTGACTACACTCGTACCTCCTCTTCCCTACTATAGGCGACTTTAGTCGACGAAGATCCCACACACAAAAAAAGCATTCAAGCTCTAACACAAAGGTCTTTTTTGTTATACAGCGTTAGTTTTTGCCATCTTCACCCTCCATGGCCAAATTTACAATGGTTAGAAAGAGAAAGATACACCCAAACATTCACCCAGTCAGTTTCCCTTGTGGTTTATTACTTGATAAAGAGAAAGATCAGAACTTTTTTGATGGCGGTCCAAAACCACAGGGTAGCTCTTAAGCAATCCTCTCAGAAATGAGTGTAAAGATCCAAAATACAAAAAACCTATGGAGTGCCATATGTTTGTAAATAGTTTTTAACCTTACTGTCAAAAAAGTGGTTTCCAAATATATATATTTTTTCAAGTTTTTTAAAAGGGAAAATTCTGCTTGTTTTTCTGGAGGATTATTCTCGGGTAAACTTTACGAAAGGGAAATAGTTGCCAATTTGATGTGGTTGGTTTTGCCAGAAGAAGCGTCAGATGATTTCACACCAGATCACTTGCAGACGGAATCTTTAGGTTTACTCCATTCTTATCTTATGCTGTGCTCAAGTTAAGGGTCTTCAGCTGTGGTATAGCGCGTGCAAGTCTCGCGTTTATCGCAAATGAGAAAGCAAGTTAAACAAAGACTTGTGTTTTTCAATGAAAATCAAATCTTTTATCTACACTCTATGTGAAAAAAGTTCTTGGAACCAAAAATACCCACAGCAAGGTTTTATTAAATACAAATTATTTGTTAAAACTAACATTGAATCAAAATTAAGCATCCTTGTCCCAAGTTTTATTTTGTAGAAACCCCATTTACAAATCATATGGTAACAATGATAACACGAATGTCCTTTAACGGAAACAAAGGTTAAGCCTTATTCTCTGTTTTTAGTTGTTGATTTGTTAAAGGGACACGTTGCCTTGGATTGGGCTATTTTGGGCTATAAGGGCTAAAAAAAAGCGTTCATTTTGAATTGAATGTGGTTGGAAAGATGTTTTGAAAGTAGAATATAATCCACACAATTATGCCTCAAAATTGTGTGGTTTTCCTTTTACTTTGTGAACTTCACAAAATGGCGGACCGTGTTAGTTCTACAAGTAAAGGGAAAACCACACAATTTCGAGGCAAATTTGTGTGGATCGTTGTGTTCTATTTTTAAAACATCTTTCAAACCGTATTCCTTTCATAGCAACTGCTTTCAAACGCTTTTTATAGCCCAAATTGCCCAATCCAAGGCAACGTGTCCCTTTGAGTTTATTTTACTTTCCCAACAATATAATTTTTTGTTATAGCCATCAACTAAGTTAAACTGAATTATTTGAAGAAACAGAATCGCGTACCTGTAAACCTCAATATGATTGGGACCAACTTGGTTCCGGAAGTTCAAATACTTGCGAGACTTGCACAGTCTATTGGCTGTTGGCTGCAGCTGATGTTGAAGTTTAGGCAGATACAGTGTTCTTGCCATTGTTACAGCCTAGGCCACTGTTTGTCTTAAGTTCTATTGTCTGATGGCATTGTTTTCTATATTTAATAGATCCTGAGTCACCACAAAACCTCAGGGCAGATGCTACCACAGCAACCAGCATCAGCGTGAGATGGCTGTCCCCGGTGGGTGTAGTGGACTTGTTTCAAGTCACGTACTCCCCAGCCGACGGCACCCCGCAGCCTCCAGTCAACATCGAAGCCACCTCTTCACTTGAGCTCCGGATTGATAACCTGCTACCAGGCACAGACTACACTTTCTTTGTCAAGGCTGTATCTGGTCGGGATGCCACTTTAGGGAGAGTGTCCCCGCCCAAGCTGTGTTCCGAACAGGTGAGAGAAAACTTGACTTCACAGACCCAACATCTTTGAAACCTAGTCAACTAAACAAAGGAGGTCCCGTCTGAAGGCTGCTTCGTTAGTACTCACTGCCCATGTTTTCAGAACAATGTCAGGAACTAGTGGCATGTCGTGGCCGAGCGGTCTAGTTCACCGGACCGAAGCTCTGGTGTTGTCGGCAGCAGAGTGTGGGTTCGATTTTCCGGTCATGACATTAGGTGCCCTTGAGCAAGGCACTTAATCATAATTACTTCATAAAAAAGTTGGGGAGGTAGTGCATTCTGCACTACCAGCCAGGCTCCTAGTGGATCATACCCTCAGAACCAAGTCTTCTTCCCCCAAAAAGTTGAATTCAAATGGTAGTTGACCATTAACCTATTCACTTCTCTCTTCCCACACCATCCAAAGTCAAATCTTAGTTATATGTATCTGGCTATTTAAAAACAAAAGCCTTAATGGTGATGACTCTTGCATCCCTTCCTCTCACATGTCTCAAGTTTGTGGCATATTCTAAAATCTGTTCCCCTTTTCTCCCAAGACACCCCTGCGGCTGGTGAGATAATCTGCCTTGATTTTGACTCCACTTCCGTGAGTGTTGGCTGGGGCCCGGTCGGTGGCACCTTTTTGGGTTATAACCTTCGCATTCGGCCAGGCAGCACCCCAGACCAAATTGTTCTCCAGGACAGTGAGCTTATTGCAAGCTTTGATGGATTGACACCTGGCACAGAATACACTATCACACTGCTGGTCAATCAGAATGAATATGGATCCCTCGTCAAGAGGACAAGTAAGTAATAACTGTTTCCCCCCCCAATTTTTGTTTAGTTAATGTATTAAACAGGATTGGTAGAGCTGACAAAATAATTGCAGACAATGTTCATGTTTTGTGTGACCAACCATATACATGAAATAAACCTGTGAAAATTTGGGCTTAATCCGTTGGGTAAGTCGGGAGAAAATAGTGAAAACCATGCACAATTTTCAGCATGTAAACACATTGTCCTTAATTTGGTTGTAACAACCGAAATCAGCTGTTGCGTTTTTTAAAGGTTTTCAGATACAGTTTTCTCAAATATGACTTCATTTCAGGGGAAAAATACTTCACAGAAAAAATGGTCTCTGGCATGTGGTGGCCAAGCGGACAAGAGCACTGGGCTCAAGCTCTGGTTTTGTCTGATCAGCAGAGTGTGGGTTCGAGTCCTAGTTGTGACACTTGTGTCCTTAAGCAAGACACTTAACCATTATCGTTGCGATCTTCGGATGGGACGTAAAGCCGTAGGTCCTGTGTATTGTGTAAAAGAATCCAGTGCACTTATCGTAAAGAGAATGATTCGCCCTAGTGTTCCTGGTTTGATTGGCAGCAAATTGCGCCACATTACCTTGTAAACCATTGCCTGGTGCTATGTAAATGAAAAAAGGTCTCTTACTTCAAAATGTTGCTGGAAAAAATACTGAGTGCTTTGAGACACACCCATCGGGTGTGATAAAGCGCTATATATGAACTTGTATTACTATTATTATTATACTCGCGAGACTTAAACAGTCTATTTTGATAGCCCCAATCAATTCCTGACCTCCTCCCCTCCATTTGCACAACCCCCTCCATTTTTGTAGGTGACCATAACATAAGTCGAATCCTCATTTCTTATTCTTCTTCAATAGAGCCACTGCCGCCCACAAGTTTGGCAGTGGATGCCGGCTTAGCTACACCCACATCCATCTCTCTGACGTGGAACAGCCCGAGCGGAGAGTTTGACCTGTTTGAGATCGAGATCAGCATTGAAAGCGCCCCCAGGAAAAGTGTTGAGTTCATTGAACCCACTACCTCCTACACCCTGGAGAACCTCCTGCCTGGCACCACCTACAATGTCTTTGTGACAACGGTCGCAGGAGAGGGGCGACGTCCATCAAGAGTGATTCCGCCACGGTTGAGAATAGTACTGGTAAGCGTGTACATGATTAAATATGGGGGGGGGGGTGTGCTTGTTTTTGGTATTCGTGACGTATCCAAAAGTGATGCTGATGTAGAATAATAGTAATAATAATAGTGCTGTCAAATATGTAGTGCACCAAGCTAAATCAATCACAAGAACCATATCTGCCCTCACCACTGGGTGATGAGAAGCAATTATAGTTGAGTGTAATGCTCAGAGACACAAGTGTCATGACCGGGAATCAAACCCACACCCTGATGTATAACAAATTGTAGGGGATTGAAAATAATGTATTACTTTAGTGGGGGATTATTAGATAAGACAGTTCCACCAACAAAAGGGAGGTCAATCATTTTCCCTTGATAGCTTCTGGGGCTAACACTTTAAAGAAAAGGAAGGTTCCAATTTTAAAAACATTTTTCTTAGCTGTCGGCTTCATTCTTTGTTTTTTTTAAAACCTGTTAAACGGTCATTTTAAACCCTGCGTGACACCATCAAAAATTTGCTACACACTTACACCATCGGACAGTTGTCAACTGTTTTAAAATTAGCATGGTATACATTTTTTTGTGGAGAACACTGTCTCTTTTAAATGTCCCAAACCATAAGTTATAGACCCTTTTAACTAAATAAAACAGCTTCAAGCAAAAATCATTTTTTAGATGAGCCCACAATTGTCTCTTTGTAAAGTTTATACAACTTTAATTAGCACCAAACATTAGGATTAAAACTATCAAATGATTCCAGAGACCAAAGGTATACTTTGCCTTTAATGGGAAGGTATACGTTTGGTAATCACTCTTAAAATGAATGACAATCAAAATTTATTTGGTTAGAAGTACAGCAGCTTTCGATAGTATAAAGCATTTTGAGAATCATTTCACTTCTTAGTAATGTGGTTATAAAAAAAATATATAAGTTTTTATCAAAACAAATTGAATCTGAGAAGCATTTCTGTTAGAAAAGCTTCTCACATTGTGTATTCCAATGGCGGATTGTTCTTCCTGCGTGGACATAACCGCTCCAGATTTTTTTGCAATATCTCAAAAACGCTACCACCTTTTGAAATGATATTTTCACAGGTTAGTTTTTTTGTATATATCTATATTTATATAGGATTTAAACAATCGATCTATTCCAAAAACCAAAGGTATACTTTGCCTTTAAGACCCAGTCACTACTCTTCTATTCCCATTTATAAATATCTATTTTAAGCACCTACTCTTTGGTACTTTTTGTGTGTGCGTGATTGCAGTTGCGTTTAGTGCACTAGAAGTTGGAGTCTTGGAGTTTACTGCAAACAGAATCGACATCGCCTGGGGTGCTGTTTCAGACCCAAGTGCTTTGTACACTGTGACAACTCAGCCGGTGGCAGTCGTGGAGGGCCTGAGTCAGAGCCAGCGGACAGTGTCTCTGGTTGGCTTGACAGCCGCTACAGAGTACAGCATCACTGTCTTCCTGATAGCCGGCGTCAACACCCCAGCTGAGAGGACAATATCACAGCGCACACGTGAGTATTAAATGAGCAGTACAAGAACAGATGATTTACAACAAATCAGATTCTATGCAAAAGAAATAGTTCATGACCTGACGTTTCGACCGTAACGTAGTCTTCCTCCATATTATTATTAACCATATTTACGAAATATGACTATTATGACTTCATTTTCAGAGGGAAATATTTCACAGCAGAAAAATGGTTCTATAGTGTGAACTTCGTAATCAGGGAGCTTTCAGACTAAAATTAAACAATGATATTTTGTTTATCCTTACCAATCCTGTATGATACCTTTATACCTCTTTATTCATGTCCACTAGGTCCCAATCCAGCCAGTAATGTAATACTCAAGCCAGGTAGTGAAGTGACCCCTGTGTCTCTGGTCATCCAGTGGCAGCCAGCTGTTGGACTGGTCAGCGGATATGACGTATCTTACAGGGTGCAAGGCATACTGGTAATTGTAGGCCGTGAAGTGACAACGATATGCTACCAGAAAGCGTCAGACTTGCAACATTTTTGTTCGGGTCGGGCTGAGTTTTTGGGCCAAATTGTGATAATAATAACAATAATATGCAATTCTTAAATAGCATTTTTTCACACCTGAGGGCGTCTCAAAGCTCTCATTATTTTTTCTTCAAGGTATGTGGAGTTATGTTCGAAATGTAAGACTCATTTGTTTACATAGCACCATGGTATGGTTTACAAGGTGCTGTGGTGCAATCTGCAGCCATTTATGTTAGAAAACACCAAGGCAAACTCCTCCTATAATGTGCATAATACTCGACACACAGTTACTACGGCATTACGTCCCATCTGAAGGATGAAGCAATAATGGTTAAGTGTCTCGCTTAAGGACACATGTGTCAAGACTGGGACTCGAACCCACACTCTGCTGATCAGAAACACCATAGCTTGAGTCCGGTGCGCTTTACCGCTCGGCCATGACATGCCCTTATAACAATAATTAAATATTAACAGTGATGTGTTATGAAATTCACACAAAGAACTTGGCATTATTACTGAGTGTTGGAATCACTATGAACTGTTTGATGTATCAAATATCCCAACGGAATTTTGAATTTTAGTGCAGAAACACGTACTTGTATTCCTACCATATCACTTGAGTATTTTAAAGATCTGTTGGTAAAAAAAATTGGCCCTTGTGGAGTTTGAACTATGATTGCATGTTTGGAGAGCTTAACATCAAGTCCTTGGCTTATAATGCTCATATGTAACGCATTTTACTGCATTTTATTACAAAAGCCCCTGAACAAAATTGAAATTTGTTTGTGTTCCGTCAGGTGGAGAGTCCTGCTGGATCCACCGACACCAATACTCGAGAATTGAAGGTGACTGGCCTGGATACAGGAGTCACCTATGATTTCATCGTGACATCAACCATAGGCACTGAAGGTAGTAACAAAGTCATCGGGGAACCCGCCACTGGATCGGGAACTACAGGTAATTTATGATAAGGGCTTTACTTATTTTTCTGTTGTTGACAAATTTTGGCTTTTGAACTATCAAATTCTTTTTTCAAATTTACATCGGGATTCCCTAATTCCCTAATATTGAAAATATAAATGTTCACAGATTTGCACATAACTTACATGGTATAAAGATGATCATGGTAAAAAACTTCCCTTAAAATAAATTTGCTTGAAATGCTATAGTTTTTAGAAAATGAGTAAAACAATTTGTCTTTATCGCGTGTAGCCAAAACCCGATGTTTGAAAATAGTGAAAACAAAATGGGGTTTTCCACTATTTTCTCATGACTCCGAGCACCCATTGAGCGTAACATTTCACAGGTTTGGGTCACAAAAAGTGCAGATACTAGTCTTTGAAAACTACCAATGTTGTACAGGTGCTTTAAGGTGATCCTCTGCTGCCGCTTCTCAGGTTGTATCGAAAACTTGGGTGTGATCCCTGGCTACACGGCAGTTACAGGTTGTATGGCTTCTGACTGGCATCCCCAAACAGAGATATTAGCAAAATAGGGAGACCGCCAACATGGCTAGATAGGGCTAGATAGCACATTTAGTAAAGTGCCGGCACATTAATGCAAAGGTTGCAGGTTCAAGTCCTGCTCTAGTCAATTTTTCTTTGTTCAACCGAAACTTAAGAAATGAAACAATTAGTGATGAATCTAGTTTTAAACTTGTTGCCTGAGGGCACTGTTAAACATAATGACTGCATCATGTCTGGAAATATATGTTCACTCTGAAAAGGTAATATTGGGATCAGGTCATTGTCAATTTGTTAATTTAAATTTCCCAAGACCATACAGATGATATATAGATTGTAAAAATTCCACTGTGTACTTGAGGTATAATGCTTTTTCGAAACATAAAATTTGAACTACTGTTAGGCTCTTTCTTTTTAATTTAATTTTTTATTTTTTCAAGTGCATTTGCTTGCGGATTTCGGGGGAAGAAGAAAAAATTCGAAAAAATTAATGAATAACCCCCAAAACAAAACATGGCTGAAATACATGGTCAGTGAACAGGGCCTACCTTTAACACTACCTCCCCCCTGCTTACGTCTATCTCTAGCGTCCATCAGTCAAGATGAAATCTACCTCGTCCAAGTCACAGAGAGCACCATCAAGATACGTTGGGGCCAGAACAGCGACCCTAACACCCGGGCCTACAATGTGGTAGTCAAACTACCCGCCGCACTCGGCATCATCAACCAGGTGCAGTACGGACAGGACGAAAAACTGGAGCACACATTTGTGGATCTGACGTCGGGAACACAGTACGAGCTCTCGGTTGAAGTAATTCTTCTCGGTGGAGTCGGACCAAGAAACTCCATTCAAAAGTACACAAGTAAGTAATTGGAAACATTAGCGATCACTAAATGGAAGTTTTAAGGAACTCTCTGAAGTTTTGAATTCAAGGTTGACCGTGGCACTCTATACTAAGAATATTGCCTTGTATTGTGAAACGGATCTTAGGGTCATTTCTTTTAGTAAAGTTGTGCCCTTGGCTCGATTTTACTCAAGAAATATATTCCCATTTTGAATCTGAGAAAGGCTTGTCCGGCATTTGGAAGCACACAATTCAATGGTGCAAGGATGTTTTTTCTTTCATTAATTTCTTGCAACTTGGATGACCAATTGAGCCCAAATTTTCACAGGTTTGTTATTTTATAAATATGTTGGGTACACCAAGTGAGGATACTGGTCTTTGACATTTACCAAAAGTATACCCTGCCTTTAATTGCTAAGCAAAGTGCGATGTCACAATGCAAATCACTATGGCGATATTGACAACTCATCTTAAGATGAATCTTAGTGCTTTATCAAATCGAGCCCTACCCTCTTATATTGATAAATAAATCAAGTCAAATAAAAAGTCAGTGAAACCATTGTTACATCACTTTTTAAATCAGTCAGAAGAGAGTTTTGCAGTGAATAAGGGCGAGAAGTGTCAGTGGAGATGAAAATTGAGAAAGAATGTTATGTGTTTTTTAAAAGCATGTGGACAACACTGGAAATTGTCCAAGACCGTATTCGCACACAATCTGTCATCCAGAGATGCTGTTGGTACCCGCTGTCACCTCGCTAAACGTGGATGGATACGACGTTCACGATGAAATACTGTTTCAGTTTTTGGCCGCTTTCTCAACAAGTATAGACACTGTATTCCTCTGAAACTTTCATATGTAACTTTTATAGTCTGATAATTTTGCCTGTAAATCACCATTACAAAAACAAAAACCAATCTATTGATTGACAAAAAACCAATCTATGACCCTACCTTGAAGAGGGACTGCCTCTCCCTTGCTATGGGAATACAATAAAATAACATCTCCATGTTTTTTGTTTACTTCCAGAGCCTGAGAGCCCCTCAGTTTTCTCTGTCACCACCAAGTCCCTTTCGGTGGTCATCGACGGGCAGTCTCCTAGTGGGGGATTCCAGCTCTTTGAGATTGCCTACCGAGACAGCGTCAACATTCGCACTGTGGTCACTGAGGTCGCAATGTTAGCAGAATACGAGATAACTGGTCTGGATCCCTCCTCCGACTATGTGGTTGAAGTTTCCACCATTGTGGACGCAGGGGCGGACAGACTAACGAGTCTACCAGCTAAAGTAGCGGTCACAACAAGTAAGAACTAAAATGCCCTCTCAAAGTTGTAACAGGCTCGACGTAGCGTATCCAGTCAGTATTAATGGAAATCAATGGGTAAAACTTATTCTTCAGGAGATGATAGACACAAAATTCCTGTGCATCAAAACTGTAGAATGAAACACCACCATATCCATACACTAGAGGGACCTTTTTGAATGGGCTTATATATATATTCTGGGGCACATGCGACCTCCCCATTACAATTTGTGAACCCTTGTCTTTGTTTTTATTCACTTTTCCAAGCCCCTGGTTAAAAAATGCAGGCACCCTACAAATAGCAGATTGATTGCTTAGCTTCATATGCCTTTAATGATAAGAAAAAAATATGAAATCATTCTTTTAAAGCGCTTTCCGTCCATGGCAAGACCTCATTGAGCCGTACAGGCATGAAACTTACCTAATGAATATGGAAAAATTCTTCAACTGAACATTATATACATGGTTTGAAGTGATTGGTGGAACAGATTGAGTTTGCATCGCTAATATCTGTTGGGAGCCGGTTCCAGAGTGCGAATGATCTCTGGCGGTATGTAACTGTGTTCATGGTTCTCTGTTGTAGAGTGGTAGCAGCGTTTGATCTTACCAGAAGTACAAGAAGGTTCCTTGATGCAGATGAGCACTGGAGAGCACCTTCTTCACCTTTCCACAATATCCACTGATTTGTACCTTCTTTTTTTCCCCCACAGCTTCCATTCCAGACAATAAGATTCTAGTTAGTGTTGTCCAAACAACATCGTTGGAGCTACTCTGGATGGAATTGGGTGACCCTTTGGTTGTAAGATATGCAGTCTCCATCATCCAGCCCAACGGAGACTTGATACTCGCCCTGGTCGTGCCAGCAGACAGAACGAAGGTCTCAGTGCGGGGACGACTCACTGGCCTTGTACCTGGTAGACAGTACAGTATTGTCGTGGAAACTGTTCCACCAACAGTAGAGCTTCGTGTCGTGCAAAGAACAAGTAAGAGATTTTCTTTTTGTTCAAGATGTACCTGATGAAATGAATTAACTAATTGACTTATTTAGGTCTTTTAATCATGACACATCCAACTGCAGGGCAGCCAATAACAGGATGGTGAATAAAAAACGAGATGAAATGTAAAGTTTTAGATGTGGATGAGAGTGGAAACCCAATGGGGACAACCAACACAATTAGAAAGGGACTGAAAACCCAGTCCACATGCAAGACTCCGGTCTGAGGTGCGATTCGAACCGGGTTCACAACTATGTGAAAGGCAGGCAAAACCAACCCCACACAGACACCACACGGCCAACCTGATGCCTCTGTTACCTCTGTTAAATGGACCAATCAAGAAGTCGCTCTGCGGCAGTGAAGTTAATAATGAGAAACCCTCTCGATCCACTTAGCGAAAGTAGTAGTCCTGGCTGTTTTGGTAAAAACTGTTTTCTAATAATTGTTTATGGTTTTCTACCCTGTTCTTATCTCTCACAGAGCCTGAGGTACCGGGCACAGTTACTGTTGTTGCCAGTGACACAACCCCCAATAGTTTCCACATTACATGGGTCCCTGCACCGTTCGACTTGACAAGCTACACAGTCTCTACTACCAATCCTGATGGTGTGGAGACCGAAGTTGGCAGTGTGCCCTCCAATGAACAGGTACAAGTAAAGTGCTTGGAGATACTCCATTTCCACCTTCATCTTAACCCTTTTGCACTAGCGCACAATTAAACATAGAGTCATTTACCCCCGGACCGTGGCACAGATATTCACAAGATTTTCCGCTGTACTTAAAAGTTCTTAGATCTACTTTTTTTGTGACTGTTTTCTTGTTTTACAAGTTTAGTTTATTTTGTAGAGGATGATACTATCTTTTGAATGATTTGCACGGTTGTTTTTTTTTTTTTAGTGAATTGAAGCTTTGAGGTTGGAAATAATTATAAGACAGATCAACTAACTAGGAAACTTTGTTTGTGTTCGAAGTAAACAATTGTTTTTGTGGGATGTTGTGCACAAAAGTTTTCTCAACTGTAATTTCGCCTCAAAGAAAAAAAAGTGTTTCAAAAACTAGAAAATAATCACAACATACCTTTGGACATAAAAACGAATGACTTTGTTACCTGAAGATAACTTTTTTAACTAAAACTTTCCGTAAAATCCTTTCAAATCGTGGTATTCTGTGTGTGAAAACACCCGTAAGTTTATCGTGAATCAAGCACGGCCGTCATTACTATACTGTGTATTTAACTCTGTTTATGATGTTTACGATGCACTTCTGAGAACTTAATTTTGTTGTATTAATTTGTCTTTTCAATTTGAGTGTGTCTCGCCAGCAGAAAAAAAAACAGAAACATTTATGGGTGTTTTTTTAAAAACTTTCTTAAAGAATTTCTTAGTGGATGGTTTGAGCGCAAGTACAATGTATACCCTGTGTGTAAGAGCTAAGAGTGGAAGTGAAGAACTGGCAACATTAAGTGAACCATCCTGTACAGACTCAACAACACGTAAGTGTACTAGGTGAAATCAACAAAAGCAACAAGAATTCACAAGAAACAAGAAATGGGTAAAGAAATTATTTTGCCAACAAGAGTTCTTTAACCCTAGCGGTGTTATATCATCCCAATGTTTAGGCCGTATGTTGGCAGGGCCGATGAAATTTGTCCTACTTATAATGCATTGGTATTGGTTACAACACACCATGTGACCTTAAAATGAAATTTGTCAAAGTTTAAGTTGTGACCAAAATAAAGTTTGGGAAGTCAGTTAAGTACTTGACTGCAGTCTTTGTTTCTTGAATTTTCTTTGCAGTTTGAAAAAAAGTAGTAATTTAACACTTAAAATGCATGGCATTACACGTACTCAACACAGGGCACTGCTAGGTCAAGGGCGTGTCGTGACCGGGCGGTCAAGCACACTGGACTCAAACTCTGGTGTTTCTGACTAGCGGATCTGTGTTGGTTCAAGTCCTGGTCTTGACGCTTTTGTCCTTAAGCAAGGCACTTATTAACCATTATTGCTTCGTTCTTCGGACGGGATGTAAAGCTGTAGGTCCTGTGTGTTGTGTAATGCACTTGTCAATTGTCAGTGTTTTCTGGTATGGTTGGCTGCAGACTGTGCCACTGCACCTTGTAAACCGTTACATTGCACTATGCAAATAAATGGGTCTTATATTTCAAACACAGCTCCGCATACCTTGTAAGAAAAAATAACAAGTGCTTTGAGACGTCCTTTGGTATTATAAAGTGCTGTATAAGAACTGCGTATTATTATTATTATTATTGTTATGGTTAAAGGGTAACATCACTGAGAGCAACTATATTTCAAAATTAATTTAATAAACAAAAATAAAAGGAACTTATACCATCTGTAGCAAAAATTTGCACCTTATTTAATTTTGCTTCTCACTTAAATTTAGTAAATGCAGTACAGTTTGCTTAAAAAGCTGGGCATCTAGTTCTTTCAAGGATAATTGTTTGTTGGTCCCCACAAAATAGATGAGCATTTTTTTAACTGAATGGCAGACTAGTCCATTTTTATTTATTTATTTTTTTCATTTTCTTCTTATCAGCGTCTTTAAGATTCTCCAGCGTCATCGCCTTTGACACGTTAATCTTCGTCAGATGGAATGATGAACAGCCGGTATCCATCTCAGGTTACCGTCTTAAATGGGGAGTTGACGGACAGGTACAAAATGGTATGCACTTTCTATCAGTGACGACCGATCAGAAATACAGCCACGCGATCAATAACTTGGAGTCTGGCACCTTGTATCGTATTGGATTGTATCAGGTGCTACAAGGAGGAGCCGAGAATTTCCAGACATCTGCTGTTATTCGTCTGAGTAAGTGCTCTCACTGGTCAGATTAGTGGTCTTGCTAGATCTGCCGTTGATTTCACAAAACTGTACGCAACTGTGAAAGTCCTTTTGTGCAACATTAATTGGTTAATTTGTTCACTGCTAACACAATAAATCTTGCGCAAGTGGACTTACGCAATTGCATAAAGTTTCGTGATATTGACGGCTGATTTGACAAGATGCTAAGATTTTTCTTAAGACAAGTAAGCTGATATTGTAAATATTTGTGTGTAGATCAGGACAAGCTTTTGGACATGGGGTCCTGGATTGTTTGCTAATCATCGTCAACATTGAATGTTTATTAAAACTTTGTTCAAAGTAGATAGAAACTTTCAACTTCTACAACTGTTGTTATTAATTACAATACTCTTTCTTTTGATGAACAAAGACAGGCATTCCATTTCTCAGGACTTTTCCTGATTTCAGGATTTTCTCCAAAACACTTTGATCTTGGATAGTTTTCTTGAAAGAAGTAAAGCAGTCACCAAAGGGAGAAGATAGTCAACATTGTATCCAAACCTGTAGTTTTGTATTCCTGATGATGCACAGAGTGTGTAAACCTCCTTGAACTGTAAACATCTGGGGGGTTCTGGGTCTATAATAAGAGGGAACCTAGACCAACAAGCCATTTTCAGGAATTTCCACAATCTCATCCCTGCAAAGATTTGAAGTTGAAGAGGGGTTTTTCTTTCCTCATCCATAGATAAAAATAATATGAGACATTTATATAGCGCTTAATGCAGGAGCCTCTTTGCGCAGCATAAAAACATAAAACAATAAAATATCAAGCAATTTGTTACAAAAATGTAGATTCAAACAAGTGAGTTTTTACAAGTCTTTTGAAAATATGGGCAGAGTCAGCTTGGTGAGTATGAACTGATAAGTCACTTTATAATGAAGGGTGCAGTGAAGGTGAAGGCTCTTTGACCATAGAATTTTTGTTGGAACAGTGGTTTGCGTCAGCAAGGATTGGCCAGCTGATATATAGTCTGGAGATAGTCCATGGAGACCTTTGAAAATAAGGAGAATTTAACTTATACACGATACGCATTTTAATCGGGAGCTAGTACAGTTCGTGTAAGATGGATGTTATATGTTGTGAACAAGGTGTGAGATGACTTTTTTATTAGCCAATCAATTTTAAAGGCAAAGGCAATTTTAAAAACCGTTTGATTATTGTAATCCTATATGGATTTAGATATAAGCAATGAAACTAACTTGTAAAAATTTTCATTCCAAAAGGTGGTAGCTTTTTTTAGATATCGCCAAAAATCTGCAGCGGTTATGTCCACGCAGGAAGAATAATCCGTAATTTAAATACCCAATCTGAGAAATGTTTTGCATGAAACGTTTCTCAGATTGAGAAAACCACATTCCTTTGAAGGGAATTCCCTCTCAAAATGTTATACATTATCAACAGCCGCAGTGCTTCTTACCAAGTAAGTTTTTGTGGTCATTAATTTTTTGGTGTAATTACCAAAGGGCATACCCTCCCTTTAAAGCGTTAAGAAGTGTCCCTTTTGTGCTCATCACAGATCCCAGTCCCCCTGAGAATGGAGCAATCCAAGATCAGACTGCAAGTACGCTAGTAGTCACATGGGATCCACCGTCCAGTGGCTTGTATGAGAGCTTTACGTTGTATGCCACGAGTACATCGGCCCCGATTTCCCTGCCTGGGGCAGACAGGAGTTATATTGTGACCGGGCTGAAGTCCAATACGGCTTACACGGTCAGACTTCTAGCTGTCTTTGGTTCAGCAGTAAGCAATGCTGCCGAGATAACTGGAACTACAGGTAAGATATCAGATAATAATGGTACTAATAGTAGTGTTTTTATGAAATGTTGGCACTATTTTCTCTTCGGTTTCAATTGTAAAACCTTTGTAGATTTATGGGAGTACATGCTGCCAGATATGAAGAGCACGAAGCTAAATCAACCACAAGATACATCTGTGTCTTTACGGGTACCAAAAAATATTGTAATTCGATTTTTCTAAAACATTGTATCTCTTGCAAAAATGCTCCTTGCAAAAATGTTGTATCTTAGGGCATTCTTTTGTTTGATTGTACATCTTGGCTTTTTTAAGCAAGCTATGACGTGACGATTTCACACTCGTGCACAACGTAAGTGCTATTTTAGGAGATAAAACATTTTGACACAATGATGTACTCATGGGTGAATGGAAGCAATTATTATGTGTCTTGCTCAATTATAATCTGTAAATACTGCTATTTTTTAGTTGTGTTTGAGTCCTTTTGATAACCATAGTTTAAATTCTGTAGAAATTCAGCTAAATTACATCATGTGTTTGTGTTTTTTTTCTTCTCTAAACTAGCTCTCACTGAAACGAATCAACTCTACTTGACGACTGTCACCTCAACCTCCATAGCTGTTGGCTGGTTACCCTCACCTTCAATCACTTTTAATATTCCTGCTTACCAGTGGCGTGGGTACCAGCCCAGCCCAAGATTTGGACTCGGCGATGGTACCGAGACTTTACCCCGGAAAGGAATATACGGTGACACTGTATCCAGGTTCACTGTCATCTGTTACCACCAATACAGGTTGGATTTTGTTTTCAACCTCATTAAGTGATTATTGATTATAGATGAAAAAGACAAAGGAAAGCCACACTAGGAGGGGGTTAAGGTTTAAGGAGAAATGCAGAATTAAACAAGCAGTTGCTCGAGGTAGCTCGAGTTGGTACATCTTACTTTAAGAATTTTGATTTTTAACTTACTACTGGTTAAACTGGTTTAAGAAGTATGACTGCTAAGTTCAACACAGAGAGTTGTTCTGAGTGCTTTCCTTTTGCAATTTTTTTTATTGTGTTCAATTTGGGCACTGGTTAACTGTGGATGTCACTCAGGACTGGTATTCTCCGCTGATGGAGAGAGAGAGAGAGTTGTGACTGGGAGGGACCAGTTTTCTTTCGTCACACAGTTGCTGGACGCCATTTCCAGCCCAAATGTAGCACAACATAATGTGCAGTCTAGTCTGGCACCCGGTGTGCGCACATGCATTTTTGGGGGCGGAAAATAGCTTCCAAGGTTCGCAAGTTGTCGCAACTCTCTGAATACACAGCCCTGGGTTTAGTCACTTGGTTTGTTACCTATTATTTTTTGAAATAGTTTTATTGTTTTAACTAGACTTTTAACCACTTTTGGGTCAGTATACTGAAAAATGTTCTGTGCCCACCCGCAGTGTTATTTTTCTGAACTTTTTGGAGCTTCTGGAGTTATAGTTTTCCTTTGAAAATACCATTGCCACAATGAAACCTTGTCAGGTGAGAAAATATGAGTCTGCATTCTCCCTGAATTGCAGAACCTTAACCATGAGCCACGGCTGATAATCTGCCATGGTATACTGGAATCTCGGAATGCTTGGACTTACCTCTCATTGAGCCGAAAACCATGATAAATAATGGTGGAAGCCTGTCCATTCCTGTATGTACATCAACGGGACAAAGGTGTGGAATTTGGGGTTTAAACAATAACCCTTTCGGAAAAGAGATATTACAAGGCATGGTTTCCAATACCTGGTGTCCCTCTTTGTACAGATGAAACAAAGCATAGCACAGAAGGTGCATGCCTGTGTACGCTACACAATCGATTGGCCGGGTGGATATTTCCATCAGCCGTCCGGCTACCAGCAAATTATTAAGGGCACCCCAAAGTTGTTCCGGTTGTAATAAACAGGCCGCCATAAGCTAGTCCAGAAAAAATTTGGCAGACACATGTCGTCCAACATGAAGTGGTTAAGCCCCAAATACCCTCAATAAAGATGGTTACAAGTATTGGTTAAATGAAATGAACAAAACATTTCTGGTCAATAGTGATGCTAATTAATAGCATACCTCTTGTCAATGGGTGTGTTCGATGGTCTAGATGTCAATCCATCTGGTAAAAAATGCTGATGTTTTTTATTCCAAGCCATTAGGTACCTGTGGATTAATATCTGTGTCAGGGCGAAACTAGAATACAAAACTTTGATGAAATCATATGCTGGGTATCCAGTACACATTGATGACACCCTTGTCCCTGTTTTCTGTAAAACACCACCCATTGCCTTTAAATGGCTTGTTTGCAACTTTTATTCAGTTCCGCTACCCACATGTGAGATCAGTTTAACTGGCAGCACTTCACACACGCTAGACTTCTCATGGTGCATTCCACAAGAGACGGAGTGGGACTCATTTGATGTGACCTACAGTCCCAGCGATGGCTCTGCTTCCCTAGCAGACCCAACTTCTACGACAGTTCAACTTGTCGGCCTGGTCGCAGACAAGGAGTACACCTTGTCTGTGGTGACCGTCAGTGGAAATCAAAGAAGTGATCCTCAAACACGTTCTGCCTTCACAGGTTTGTAATCCAACCTTGTAACCTTGGGAAATGGTGCTGTATTGTCGATTAGGTTTCACATGCAGTGTAATGTTCGTCTTACTAGTTTTACTGTTGGTAAATTGTACATGTAAGTGTTAAATACCTGTAAATTATTGGGCCAGCCCCGGAGAAGTGGTTTAAAATCAGCCTCGCCACCATGGGCAGCAGGCCGTATCACCTCTCGTCACTTACCCCTGGTAGGGATGTGCCGAAAAAACAATGCTGACTGGGTCCCAATAGTGACTGCTTTGCGCGAACGCTTGTTAAAGAGCTTTCAAGGGCTAGTATGGCAGTTGTTTGGTGCTTTTTTACACGGTCACCCTAAACTACGCACAGTTAGACATGTCACAAGATAAAAGAAGAATGAAAGGGGACCAGTTGTTTATGACATAATGCCGCTTTTTGCGGACTGCAGGCGTAGAGTGGATTGGCCAAAGGCCTCATTGAAATGTGCCATATTAATTAATCAATACCAGGGGTCAAGCAGCGCGGGCTGGAAAAATAATGGCCTGGCGAGATCGATCACCCCTGGGAACGAGGTTGGGGTAAACACTGTTAAAAAGGAGCAAAAAGGGGAACACAACTGATTTATTTGAGATTGTAGAAACAGATGTTAACATTTTCACTGCTTACATAAGAATGACAGCAAGGAAACCTACTGGGAAAGGTTGCGTTTCAATATCTGGGCGCCTTAAACCAATCAGAAGGAAGTGACCATGGCAACTGGTTTACAACCCAGCCAATTAGCTGTGTAGGCTACCACATACACACTCTTTGAGAACTTGGAAATGGGAACTATTTTCTTTAGAGGGGTATTATTTTCTGAACTCTTTTTATGGGTCTGTGGGAGGGGCACTGCAAAATGTCCCTCACTTTTTTTTCCTTCTGTCTTTTACTATACCTCTCCTTTCCCGACTTCAGCGGCATCCTCTCCAGGAGAAATCACCGTTGTGGACTACACCACCTCAGCTTTTACCGTAATGTGGGGTGAGAGTCCAGTGGGATCGGGATACATTATCAGTGCTGTACCCATTCAGGGGGGTCAGCTGCAGGCCTTGACGATCCCCCTGGGCACCGACACTGCTACCTTCAACAACCTGACGCCGGGGACACTGTACAGGATCACGCTTCAGATCACTGGGACCAATATGCCCATAACGCAGGTGGAACAGTACACCAGTAAGTTTATGATGCTCCAACCACTGTTGTATCAATATTGTGACTTTCTCCACTGTCAACAGATTCCATTTAAAAATTTTACTGAGTTCGCTATATGCAATAATTCGAGTGAGGAAAACGCTATTTTCTTTATGACAAATACTACACTCACCAAAGTCGGGTGCTTTAAATTTGTCATCACTCTGTACATTGAGAATAATAATAACACTAGACCAATCTTATAAAGTGCATATCGTCATGAGGTCACTATGCGCTAGAGAAAAAAGTAAGTAAGATAAGGAAGGAGAAAGCAAGTTTTTTATTTCAAGTCCTCTCTTTTTTTCTTTTTTTTCGGGGCCGATTACTAAAACTTGAAATGCCTTTAGGAAGATGAAAAAGCTTTGAACACATTGAGTATGCTGTGTGCGCGGTCATTAAAAACAAAATTGTCATAAACTCATGTAAACTCCAAAATTTGGGCGCCAACTCTCCTCCCCCCTGCATTTCACCTTCTTATTATTAATATTTTTTAAAATGAAATCCTCGCAGAACCTAATCCGCCAACAGCACCCGCCTTAGTCAGCACAACCGAGACCTCCATTGCCATTGAGTGGGGTTCATCCACTGGGTTCTTTGACGGATACCAGGTGTATTTCTTCACCCGCTCCCAACCGGAAGAGCTGTTTGAGAATAAAACCAGAATGGATATTCGGTCCACAATCGACGAACTACTGCCTGCCACCGACTACACCATCCGCGTCTACTCTGTTGTTGGAGATGGCATACGAAGTGATCCTGCCATGGCAGATTTCAAAACAGGTATTTTAAACATTTGAGATTGGGTTCGATTAAAGCCATCACAGCACTTTCTGTCGATGAAGAGATTTTTTCACTAAATTGATTTTTTTACATCAGTGATTTGTTTTTCCGAATTTTGTATCACCACATTTTCTTGTTTTACAGTAATTTCAGGAATAAAAAAGCTCTTCCTTTTAAAAGTTTTTGTCTGAACTTGGATATGTTCAGATTTGCTGTTGATGCTAATAATATCCAGTCTTATATAGCGCTTCATCACACCTGATGGGCGTCTCAAAGCGCTCAGTATTTTTCCTGCAAAGTATGTGGAGCATTTTGAGGTATGAGACCTTTTCCTTCACAAAGCACCATGTAATGGTTTACAAGGTGTTGTGGCGCAATTTGTGCCAAATTAACCAAGAACACTGAGGCAAACTCCTTCTCTATACAATAAGTGCACTGGGTTCTTATACGTACATTAACACACAGGATCTAGAGCTTCACATCCCATCTGAAGGACGAAGCAATAATGGTTAAATGTCTTGCTTAAGGACACAAGTGTCTCAACCGGGACTCAAACCCACACTCTGCTGATTAGACAGACTAGAGCTTGAGTCCTACTGAATGTGCCACAGCACCTTGTAAACCCTTACAAGGTGTAACATAAATGGGTCTCATAATTCAAAAACTTCAAAAACTTGTTTGGAAAAAAATAATGATAAGTGCGTTGAGACGCTCCTAGATAAAGAGTTAGATAAAAACTAGTTATTATTTTTATTGTTAAAATCCTAAGTTTTGATGATACTTTCCAATCCATTCAGGCGATGACATCTTAATGTTCACCAAGATTGGCAATAGAGGCTTTGGGATCTTATGGCCGTCTTACATCCCTGGCAATGACTTCAACCGTTATGAGATTGTGTACGCTCCGCTTGAGGGCAGCCAGCAGTCTGTGGGCAATAGTATTCAGCTCCTTAATCTCACTCCCGGACGGGCGTACAGTGTCTCTCTATACGTTGTTTCCAACAGCGGTGGGCGTCAGCTTGTCTCGACTGCAACATACATGCTGCGTAAGTTTGATTCGGTACAGGTTATGTCTGGGGACAATTAAAGGGAAGCATTATCAGCGTCACGATTTCAGAGCTACTGAAGCAGTATGAGAAATTTACACAAAGAAACACAATTTGGAATGTTGAAATGTCATGTTTTATGCAAGAAACTTATACAAAAAAAGTTATTTATCATGTCACAGTTTAATGTGTTCTTTATTCTAAAAGCTAGTATGGGTTAGTTTTGTGAGTGTACTCTTCGTAAGAAAGTTTGATAATAGTAGGGATTTAGTTGCCCCTTTTAAGCTAAGTATCAAAGTATATTCCTGAGAACATTCCTGAAACCACCTCAATTCATGTAGCATTAAGCATTAGCAACAGATACTCAGCTAGTAGTATTAACCTAAAACACAAAACATTTTTACGGAGGTCTGGAAGTGCTGTCCAATTTGTTGAGATCCTTAGATAATTTTCCGCAGGAGGACATCTTGAAAGTAGGTGTTGTCTTCCAAAGATAATCTATCTTGGGCTCTTGACATTTTCAGATTGTTGTCATCCTAAGATGAATTATCTTGGGAAGTTGACATCCTATATTGTGACAATTTATCTCGTCGACATCTTACTTTCATGATGTCGACATCTTGAGATCAATATCGGGAAGATGACATCTCACTATAGGATGTCGTCATTCTACACAAATCATCTCAGGATTTCGGATGATCACTTCCGGAGCTCCGTACATTCTACTGTTTGGATGATGAGATTGAAGTGTCTTGCGGACTACATCATGTGAGAGGGGCCAAAACTCATGGCTCTGCTTACCGCAGAATTTTGCACTTACATGGCTTTACAGGGCTGGCTGTGGAAGGCGCTAAATTCTGCGGTAAGCAGAGCCATGAAGTTGGGCCCAGATTTCAACTCGACTACTAGAACCCGAGTTTTGTGCACCTCCCCATGTTTTGTTCCATTTCTAATTAAAAAAAATATATACACTAAGATTTACCAGATCAATTTGTGCATGCACTTCTGGATACGAACTTTGGGATCCAGAGATTTCACATCTATGAGTTTCATTCAACAAAATATGCCATTTCTGCCATCTTTTCCAGCTCCTGTTGGTCCGATGATAGCGGAAATTGCCGTTTTACCTTCCAGTGTCACCTTAGACCTGAGTCTATTCTTCCCAGGGGTTTTTGATAACCTAAGGGCAACATTGACACCTAAAACATCTGGAGCTGGAGCAGGTAAAAAAAACATCGGTCTTTACCCAACCGAACCCTCAGAGTTTGTAAAAATGTTTGCAAAGTAATTTAAATAATCACAAGTTGTGTACAAAGCAGATCCAATTAAAGGTTCAGGGGCCGTATTCACGAAACTACTTAAGTCACCAAATAATAAGCACCCCACTTAAATACCAAACTTAGACGAATCTCACTGACTAAGTGGTATTCACAAAGCGTTTGCGCTAAGCGCCCCGCTTACTTTCGCGACTTAAATTTAAGTGTGGTCCAACCTGACTTAAGTGGGGCACTAGGGTGTCATGGCGGCTTTTTTACGGGTCGCGCACCGCAGAAATTTTAACGATAGAATTCTTCGTAGAGAGAGAATATTTTGTGAAAGGAGTAATCCATTAGCAGAATTCACTGACGGTGAACTTTACTCACGTTATAGGTTTGATAGAAATGGTGTTTTATTTATTACTGAGTTAATAAGAGAGGAAATAGACTCACTGACTGAGCGAAGCTGCGCTATTCCTGCAGAAATCAAGGTTATAATTGCACTGCAGTTCTATGCTTGTGGGGGGGGGGTGGGGTAACGATATGTAAACAATAACAATATTTTGTAAACAATATAAATCTTTTGAGATTTGTTACCATGGTTAGGGATTATAAAGAATAATACATATTTAAAATGTACCATCTGTTTAAAAAAATTGTTTGAGCCCACCCACCCTCCAAATGCTTTACACCGAAAAACAAATTATTGCCACAAATGAAGAATTATATGTTTTAGAGCAATTCTCTTTCAGCAATCTTTCAACGAAGAAGATTAATTTATTATTACAAACCAGCCATGACTCCTATTGCAAAAACAAGGCGATTTAATGAAACTATACTTTCTCTTTAGTGGCCATTATTGTATAACAACCTGATACAATTATTGTTTAAACTGAACACGGACTGCTGTTAAAACGGAAGTGTTAAAGTGTGTGCGCCTAACAATATTTTCAGTGGTTAACGTATACTGCTTTTCTATATCATTAATGCATCTATAACTTCACGCGCGCGTATACAAAGTGACGCTAACGCACACAAAATAAAGTAAACACATTTGATATTAAAAATTAATATTACAAATTAATCCCCGCACCCGTCATCTGTGGCACTGCTGTTGCGAAAGTATAACCATTCTAGTCTTTGGGTAAAGATAATTGATTGATTGCGTCTGAACCTTTGATGGCGTAAGTTTTGTGCGCATGTGCACTAGCTTGATTTTTTTTTAGACTTAAGTGGGGTACTAAGATAAGTGGGATACTTAGATGTTTTGTGAATAGCTACTTAAGCGCCCCACTTAAGTTAGCAGGGTGCTTAAGACTTAAGTGAAAACTTAAGTACTCCACTAAGTTAAGTTTCGTGAATACCGCCCCAGGGCCCATCTTCAAAAATCTGTGAAGTGCAAAACAACCAGAAAAAGGTGACCGGCCGAACTATAATGTTTTATGTACCGTTTGCAGTATCCTGCTTATTTTTGCTTGCAGAAAATTGTCAAGTACTATTGTCTGCTGAAGCAGCGCTATGAAATTGGGCCCTGGTTATTTCATGTTACTCGTTTGGAAATCATGTTAGAGTTGGGCCCAATTTCATAGAGCTGCTGAAGCACAAAAATGGGCGAAGCTTAAACAAATTAAGGCTACCAGATTAAGGTTACCAGCCAAAATACCAAATCATGTCCACTTCCCTTGACTGGTTTCCTGCTTATATAGTTTTGCTTTGCAGAGTAAATTTAACTACAACAAAATTTATCAAGAATTTGTAGATAGGTTTTTTTGTGCGAAATTGTCAGTGAAGTCTTAGCTTTCGGTAAAAGGCTTGGTGATGTCATCATATTTTATACCACCCCAAACGAGAGGTTAAATTTCCATACTTAACTTGACATTTTCACGTTGGTACAACTGGGACAATTGATACACCATATTTGGACTGTAGTTAGTCAACAGACTACATTACGTCACCATGACATCATTCAATTCTCAATTGTTTATGTTGTTATACCTAAAACCCTTGTGTTTATTATGCAACAACACATGTTTGAGACCTTAATACAAGGCTGAAAGAACACAAAGCCCATGGCCGCAGAGGGAAATATGACAAATCTGCCATTGTTAAACATTCTGCTGATCTAGATCATGTCATAGATTGGGATCAAGCTCGAATCATAGCTCCTGAGAGACATTGGTATACACGTCGCATTAGGGAAGCTATTGAAATACACAAGCACAATACAGTGCATCAAGATATCGGCTACTTCATCAGTAGCATTTGGCACACAATCCTAACACCCTACTCTACTGATATCCCACAGTCTACTGACATGCCCCACTACACAGGGCACTCACTACACTGGGCACTCACTACACAGGGCACTCACATACATGTACAATTGGCAACCCACACAATAACTCTGAGCCCTCCAACTACAGTTCTCCTTTCAGAAGAACCAATCAGAACAGTGACTGACTCTACACTGAAACCTCTGAATCCTTATAAATAGACTAACATATCTCACACTCTTCAGTCTCCTGAGGATGACTAGAGCAAGCTAGTCGAAATGTTGAGACCAAAAAGAACTCACTCCACGGCAGTGCAGTTAATTATGAGAAGTCTCCTTGATCCACTAAGCAAAGTAGTAGTCCCAACCGATTTCCTACCTTTCGTCCAGTTAGTAGTTAATAAGCAGGACAGTTCTTTTTAGAACTGAGAAGTTTCCTGAATTCCGAAAATCTACTCCGCGGTAGTAGAACAAATAGCAAGACAAGTTCTCTAAAGAACAAAATCTAGACAGCAAAGTAGATATACACATGGTGTTACCGCAAACAGAATATACATTGATACCTCACCATGCAATGCCTCAAAAACCATAAACACATGTCTAGTTGTTATTTTTATATATTTCTGGTAATGAAACCAAGGATGCCTCAAAGTGAACATAATCACTGTATCTGACAAGACTGCTTGCTATGTGAACAAGAAACACCGGGGTTAACCCCTACTATTCCACGATAAGTGTTTGGGGTTCTTTTATGTGCACTACCAATCCTAGAACATGTGACTGACCTATGGCTTAATGTCCCATCCAATGGACAAAGCAATTATGGAAAAGTATCTCGCTCTAGGACACAACTACTACGACTGGGACTCAAACCCACAGTCTGCTGATCAGAAACACCAGAGCTTGAGTACGGTGCTCTTAGCCGCTCGGCCACGCCACATGTTGATTCTACCAAGCTCGCGTAAACAAATGTAAACAACAGTCACAGTAATTGAGCAATTGTATGTTAACATAATTTAATTTTGTTGTGATTACTTTGGTTTGACGTTCTAGGAACAACTCACCTATTCAGATAGTCCTGCCACCTGATGCGTGCCCACGGGTTCAGTTCACTGGTTTGGTACCGGGCTGCTCCTATGATGTCTCTATCGTTTTACAGAGTGGGCGCCTGACTTTCTCAGACCCAGTAACAACAACTTTCACAACCCGTAAGTTAACATTTGGCATTTGAGATCTTGATAATTTGCCCAAAGTATTTATTTTTTCCGTTTTCTGATAATTATGGTAATGATGAGATTGTTTAAACAAAACAATTTTTGGGGTAGGAACTTCTCCAGATATACATGTAAAGCTTAGTCTCAAATTTATTCTCCATATTTTGTTTGAATACTCGCGAGACTTACACAGGCTATACACGACAAGACAGACAGACAAATGGGCTTTGCAAGGGACCGAAACTAAAATTTCCACTCTAAGATTTCCACTCTTTCTAAGTTTAAGCTTTGGCTAACGTTAACCCTGGGTGTTCCACCCGAGACTTAATCCCTAATCCATTGAAAGACAACCCATTAAAACCCAACACCCAGATGTTTGAATTGATCAGAACAGTGCTGCCTTGCATTGTGGTTTCAGCACAAAACAAATTTGAAAGGGCTTTGAGTTAAGGCTGACGAACGTGGACAAAAAAGTGATCCTAAACATTTCCACTGTTTTTTTTCATAGCTGCTTTGATAGCCAGCACAGTCTATGTTGATGAAGTGACAGAAAACTCAATCCGCATCCTTTGGGGAGACTTTGGGGTCGGTGTCAGTCAGTTCCTCGTCATCGTTAATCAAAATCCACCCAGCAGCTTGTCAAAGGATACCAGTTCTTTTGTGATTGCCAACCTTCAGCCGGCTACAGAGTACCAGATCACGGTCAGGCCGATCGGAGATGGACTTACCGGGCACACCGTGTCCCATTTTACCAGTAAGTGACCTTTGAAGCATCTTTACTAGTTGTCAAGAAACATGTTATAAAGCTAACCATCAAAAGGTGTTATTGAAATTAATATGTAATGAATGAAATTATATGTACTTTTTGTAATTGACAAAGACCGGTATCCTCACTTGGTGTATCCAAACACATGCAAAGAAAACCAACCTGTGAACATTTGGGTTACTAAGAAACCAAATGTATATTTAAACTGTCGCAAAAGATTTTAAAATTCATATCTAACAAAATACATAAAACATGTTTTGGAAATACATTTTGTGCTAATGTAGATATTAGGAAAAACAAAAGTGACATATTATTAACTAAGAACTGTTTGATGAAAAAGAATCAGTACAATATCCACTAATTTTGTATTACCTTACACCTTGCAGAACCATTGACCCCTGATGGTCTCTTCTTTCTGGACCAGGGCAACAGCAGCGTGACCATTGCCTGGGGTTCAGTCATACCTCCAGACCAATACCTTGTCTGCTACTCACCTGACGGGTTGCCAGCTGTGCTATTGTCAAGTAACAACACAATTGAATTGACTAGTCTGGACCCATCCAAAGAGTATACCATCAGCGTCTCATCTTACGCCGGTCAGGATGCCAGTCGTGTGCAGAGTGACAAAGTCACTCGTTTCATCCGCCTTGGTAGGTTACGAGTCTGGCCATGTAAAACATAACAATGTGGCGTGTCGTGGCTGAGCGGTCTAGTGCAACAGACCCAAGCTCTGGTGTTGTCAGCAGCAGAGTGTGGGTTCGAATCCCGGTCATGACACTTGTGCCCTTGAGCAAGGCACTTAACCATAATTGCTTCAAAAAAAGTTGGGAAGGTAGTGCATTCTGCCAGGCTCCTAGTGGATGATACCCATGCCTACATCCTTACAGACTGTGAAGGGGGTAACCCTGTTTCAGCCCCAGGAGTAGGTGGCAACGCCCCCCTGGTGATAGTTGATTTGGGTCGACAGCCCGAACCAGTTAAGTGTATCCCTCACCTTGAAGTGGCCGATCGGCCTTGTGAGTTAGGTGATATCTCATTAAAAAAAATATTTAAAAAACATTGCTCGAAATCTTACTATTCTAATAATCCTTTCAGTTGCAGCAACAATGACATTTTGATCTTGACTAAGTTTCAGCTGCGATGTCTGATAGTTTGTAACTTTGAAACCTAAGTGTTTAGTTTTAAATTTCTGAACTTTTTAAATTTTGAATATGCATAAAAAAAAGCAGCTTCAATGTTTTTTTTATGTCAAGTTCTTGTACATTCAGTTAGACCATGACAGAATGTCTGATGCAAACATTCCCCATGAGGAGCATCTCCAGTACAAGATGTATAGATAGATTGTACTAATGATGCCATTGATTGCCATCTTTGATGAAAAACAATGGAAACGTGCACTCTACGCACTGCGCACAGCTCACAGCCAATGATAGCCTTTCACGCGTGCAGGCTTTATCAACGACGGCGGCCAAAGAGGGGTCTATGCGCCAGGTAAACTTTAGCATTTATTTCTGATAATTTCTGTCCAGATGGTGGCCTCCCAGGCGACATCAATGTGACTGAGGTAACGACCTCTAACATTGCAATAACCTGGACTGAATCCACTGTGCCTATCACCAACTACGAGGTGCAAATTGAGGCAGTTACCACAGGCAACCGTCTTCCGGGAGCAACTGTCACCAATCCACCGTTTGCGTACAATTTCCGGAATCTTTTCCCAGGGGTAAACTACCGAATCAATGTCCTCTTCACTGGTACTAACCCACTGGTCACCAGGACACTTGAACAGCGCACAAGTGAGTTGTCTTATCTCTCTCTTTATTTATTTGAGGGTACGGAATTTAGAAAACCAAAGCCTTTCATCGCGTTTTATGCTGGGGCAGCAGGATGGCAGGAAACAGTTCTCGTCAAAATGTTGCGTGTAATTTTTGTGCTGAATTTTATTTTTGATAAAAGACAGTGAAATGGTTCTACAGAAATCTATAGTCCAATGCGGGGAAATTTAAACTCTCAGAATAGGAATGAAAAAAAATATATTGATATTTGAAATAAAGAAGTCGGTTGAATTTCTACTACCTATTTACAATTGACGAAAGTTGAATAGTTGGCCATGCCTCTTGCCGTTGGCTTTTACGAAATTGAACGATCTCTTTAACTTAATGGATTTGAATGATCTTATTTGATCAGTGAATGCTGAACTGTTGAAATTAAACTACTTCTTTTGACTGGTAAATGCTGATGCAATGGAGCATTCATTTTAAAACAAAATTGAATGAGCTTGATTATTAAACTGAATAAGTTCTTGTTGAAAATGTCCGGGAAAACCCATATTTAAGAAAGTTAGCACAATCGTTGCAAAAATTAATTTCAAGACTGTGTTGCATTCCACAAAAGTGATACAAAAATAAATAAACAAAATCATCTTTTATCTTCAAAAATCAGTCTCCAAAAACATTCTGTTTACAAGTACATGCATTTAAAAAAGTCATAACTACAGTGCCACTTTGGCTTAGATATGACTCTTTTTCAAATGTATGTCACCTTAAACTCTACGATTATCGTTTGTAAAGTACTGTGTTCTTAACTTTTTGTGAGTTTCCGTTAATATTCAATTTATTTTTTCTTGAAAAGTTCCAAGCATACCTGGTCTCATCACCGTAGGCATGGTAGACTCCTTATCAATCCAGATCACATGGCAGCAAGCAGCAGGCCTTTTCAACGTTTATCGAGTCTACGTTCTGGAAAATGAGAAACCAGAAGCTGAACAGGAGCTGTCTGGTGTGGTTCCTAGGACAGGGGACCGTTCATTCACCATTGAGAACCTACAGCCGGATACCAGTTATACCGTCAGCGTAACGACCGAGAGCGGTATGATGGGTAGTCTCACTGAGAGTGCACCAAGAGAGGTCACCAGAAGGACAAGTAGGTTTGCCGCTTACAGAAGGACATCATTTTGTGTTTATGAGTTTTGATGAGTTAACATACCAACAACAAAAACTACCTGTTAATTATTCAACGGAAATTTGGTCTCGAAGAGTTCAAGAATTAGTCATTCGCAGTTGAATGTCAGGATTGAGTAGTCTTGCGCACTGAACTTTAGTGTCGGTGTAGTGAGAAGTACTTAGCTACTGCTTTGCTATAAACTAGATACTTTCTTCAAATATATCTCATAACTATAAAGAGACCAGTGTCTCAAACACTCTATAGTCTCCTGACGATGACTAGAGCAGGGCTTGACTTCACAAAGAGCTTTGATTGATCTTAACTGCAAATTACTCACAATTGCTGAGCAAAGTGTGATGTCACAACACGAATCACTATGGTAATACTGACAACTCATCTTAAGATGAATCTCATTGCTATGTGAAATCGGTCCAAGGCCAGTCAAAACATTGAGAGCAATAATTACTCACTCCGCAGCAGTGAAGTTTATCATGAGAAGTGCCCTCGTTTCATGAGTGTACCAGCTTCCCTAAATTGATACATTGTCTGCGCGTTCACGCCTAGGCGTGGTATGTCCGCACGCGGCACCATCTGTCCTGCTCAAAAAATAAAATAATAATACGCACAAAGAAATTAGTTGATTTGATACCGGTAGTTTGCCGCGCAACAAGCACATAGTGCATAGGATTTTACACAACAGTGTGCTTGTTAAGGGGCCATTTATTCGCTAGTTCACTGAGCCAGTCTTTATATCACATGTTAGTACACCCCCACATAACCAGTCTTCGACCAATCAGAGTGCATAAACTTTCCAAGCTGTTTATTAATGTGACATCACACTTTGTTTAGCAATTAAGATTGATTTGAACTTACATGTAAGATCAGTCTTTTTGAAATCGAGTCTAGGATGATAATCTACCCCCAGGACAGTTCTTTTTAGACCTAAGAAGTTCCCCCTGAATTTCAAAGTCCTGTGGTAGTAGATTAACAGCAAGACAAGCTATACGCGATTTTAACAATTTCAAAACTCTTGCTCAAAGTAAGTGCTATTTTAGGAGATCTACACAACGTTTTTGCAGAATCGTGATACAACATTTTTGCACTGACGCGACGATGTCATTCTTTCATCAAATGTGCAGGTGCTATTGGGGAGTGTGACATCCTTGTTGTGTCGACGACTACAGACTCTATGATGGTGGAGTGGGGAACATGCCCGGGTGCCTCTCTGTACTACCTGGACCTAGACCCAATGCCTGCTGGATCTATGCAGAGGCTGATCCTCAGCTCTCAGCCGCTGGAAGAGACACTGACTGCCCTGCAACCAGGAACCAAGTACACGGTTCTGCTGCGCATCAGCTCGAGCGGAGAACCGGTCAGCACAGCAACGGCTTACACAGGTATCAGCGAGCTCGCTAAATTTACATTGAATTCACTGATGAAGCAAAATACAAACCTTTTAGGGGGTTGTCAAGATCAGAATAACTCCCCTGTTTACCATCTTTCACAAATATTGGAAAATAAGTGATCATATCAATTTAAAACAATTCATATACATAAATGTTTACATATTCCCCTTAGTGCTTATTTTTTCTCTCCCTTTTTTTTGGGGGGGGGGGGGGAGGGTTGTTAATACGTGAATGGTCTCATATAAACTAAACATCTTTAAAAAGAATATGATTCAAGGTTTTTTGCATTACATGAATTTGATTATTCCAACATCATTGTATTTGAATGACATTCATTCACAATTTTCTGTGTTCTTTAATTTGTCCTTAGTGCCCGTTTTGTGCCACATCTTTACCGCGATTCCAGATGTTACACAGTTTGGGTCTTTCCTGGGGTGCCCAACCCCAGCTGTCCCGAGATCTTTCCCAGGGTCCCGACGGACCAACCCCAGCTAGTCAAGACATGTTCTCGGGGGTTACGAGTACAACCATCCGGCTCCTGCCTGCACAGCGTACTCGGTGAGTGTCGTCAACCGTCGCCGTGCAGGGATAACGGCAAGGGAGAGTGAGGCATGCTGTGCAGCTCACGAACACAGGTACTGAATGAATTTGGTTTTCAAGTATCTTCCTTTTCAGTTGATCTTTCTTTGACGAAATGATGGAATGTGAGGTACAGTGCAGTGCAAACCATAAGAATGTTTTTAATTGATGTTATGAAATTTGCATTGGGGACAAAGAACATTATTTGTGTTGTACCCATATCCCCGATGTGTGTTCAGCACTGTATACTCTATACTTTCCAGAGTCCTGTGAAAAAATGAATCCAAGGGCCTATTACTCGGGTGGGATTCGAACCCATGACCTTTGCCATTTTAGAGTGGACATATGACCACTAGACCACCGAGACTGCCCGGTAGCTAGAGGCAGTTCAAATCCTTTATTCGCAGCAATTTTAATTGATAGAAATACATAATGTTTGATTTTGAAAGGTATGGAATTGGTGCAGTTTTACGTTGCCTTCACTACATTGTCTCCTAGTGATATTTAAAAAGTTTAATATTAGTTTTGCTTTATACTACACTATCTTTTTAATGACGCAACCACTATGGGATCTTTTATTTTTTTTTTACACTTTCTTGAACGGTCTTTCTCAGGATAAAAATATTCTAAGACAAAGGTGGAAAAATACAATGTCTTTGGATTAATTGAGTGATTTTGATTGATTGGTTGTTAATGTATTGTGTGTGAGCAATTATTTTCTAACCAAAGATTTTCAGAAAGATCAAAAATACATCGTTTACACTCCAATATTTCCTATCCTTGATGGGCTGTTAAAAAAAATAATACTAAAAAAATTAACTTTAAGTTTTTCTTGAAATCGCTTGAAATATTTTTAAAAGAGTCATTCCCCAGGGAGGGAAGGCTGGTATCTTGCTTGTTTCACAAAACTTGAGGTGATGATATTAGATGTTGAAGGCAGTGGATACTTTTGGTAATTACTCAAGAAATACGTAACCATCAAAACTTACTTGGTGAGGAGCACCTGAGAGCTGCTGATAGTATAAAACATTGTGACAAACGACTCCCTTCTGAAGTAATGTAGTTTTGGAGAAAGAAGTAATTTCTCATTAAAATATTTGAATCTGAGAAAGGCTTCAGCTCAGGCATTTGAAAGCACACAATTCTATGCAACAAGGATGTTTTTTCTTTTATTATCTTCCTGCGACTTCGATGACCAATTGAGCCCGAATTTTCACAGGTTTGTTATTTTATGTATATGTTGGGATACACCAAGTGAGGATACTGGTCTTTGACAATTACCAAAAGTATATCCTTCCTTAAAATATATTCCTTTCTATTTTTTCTCAATTTTCTTAAATTATCTTCTAAAAGTGTTCTCATCACTTTTCTCTTTTGATCAGATGCCTTGTCACCCACTTCCCTCGTCGTCCAGTCATTTGGAGATACTTGGGTCACCCTCATCTGGCCAGCCTCCATGTTGGAGGATTTCTTGGGCTACATTATCAACACAAACCCGGCGCCAACAACGTCTCAGGCTGTCATATTTGTTCAGAAGTCCACTGTCACAGCAGATGTTACCAGCCTGCTTCCAGGAACAACGTACACGTTCACACTGTCCATTAGCCTCAGTGCTAACACAAACAGCGAGCTAGCACAAGTGTCCAAAACCACAAGTAAGCTAATGAGATCTTCTATTAGCAAGTTCCTTTTTCAAGTTTCTTAAAAACCTTGTCAACAAAAAAGTCTCTCATATGTTTAGTGTGTTGCTTTAAAGGAACGTTACAGAATTGGTTTTTGCTAACAAAACAGTTGCTGGCAGTGTAAGCACTTTATGTAATCCACCATATACATAAACTGACAAAACTGTAGAAGTTTGAGATTGATCGGCCATCTGGGTCACAAGAAAATAGTGAAAAACCGATTACACATTTGCATGAAATCATATAGGTTCAACAGATGAATAAAACGCTCACTGAGCGATAAACTGCAATCGGAAAATTAGTTTATTCATTTCTCATCAAATATGGCATTTCAAACAGAAATATTTCAAGGGATGTTTTCTACTATCATCATCATTAGACCGTGTAAGTTTTATGTAAATCTGTGATCAAAAAGTTTATTTTACAAGTTTTTTTCTTACCAATTCTGTAATGTTCCTTTAAAAACGGAAATAGATACTAACCTTAGATTTATAATTTCAGTTTAACTGCTCTGTTCTGAAGGCCTTTAGGAAGTGATCACTTTATCAGAAAAAAACATTTTCACTCTTATGGTGTAAAAAGAGATTCACTCTAATGATGTAAAAACAGTCTCACTCTATTGATGTCAAACTAGTTTCGCTCCATTGGTGTAGAAATAGTTTCACTCCAATGCTCTAACTATAGTTTCACTCTAACAATGTGAAATTAGCTTCACTCTTATGTGTGAAAAGTAGTTTCACTCTAATGATGTAAAAAATAGTTTCACTCTAATGATGTAAAAAATAGTTTCACTCTATTGATGTAAAAATTGTCTCACATTAATAATGTATAATGTGAATACTTGCCATTCATAATGGAACAGTTTTCTTAAGAGAAGGACCCTCTGAATGGCTCGATGCTGCACCATGTATCACATGAACTCTGATCTTACTAGCTTGACCAGAGGTACAGCTAATAAATGACTTCAAATTATTATAAAGGGATTGCAGATAGTCTGATAATGACAGTTACACAAAAAAGTGAGCACCACAGTTTGCTTGCACAAAATATGCAATATTTAATATTACAAATTGAAAAACATTACTGCTTGACTTTCCTCTCTTGATATATGTCTTTTTCTCACGCATACCACACATGGTGTTTTGGGTCTTCACTTTGCACTCGGAAATTAAAATACTGGGATCTGCGTGTTCACTGAGCTGTCGCTTCCAGAAAGATAACGACACAATTTCTTTCTTTTTTTTTCTTTTAAGAACTTTTACCGCCACGGCTGTTGAGAGCAGATACCATCACCGCATCATCTCTGACACTTCATTGGCTAGCCCCATCTGGTGTTGTAGAGTCATACTACCTGTCCTACCAGCCGACATCCGTCACTCTGCCTATCGTTGTTGGTCCAGAGACCTTAGACTACCAGGTGAAAGAACTTAACCCAGGTCAAGAGTACACCTTTTCACTGAGTGCCTTCTCAGCATTAGCTGGAGAGAGTGAGCCGATAGAAGTCCAGGCAACAACAGGTGATTTTTGTTTTCTCATGGGGAAGGGAGAGGGGGAGGGGGGTTCACTTCAATTGCTTAGATTTATCAGATATTGTTTTTCTGAGAGCTTAGCGGTATTTTTAATCAACCTGCTGGAAGCAACACTTTTGTCGAAGAACAAAAATGAATCATGATTTTTCCAGATTTCAGGCTTCTTTTTTACAGAACTCCTTTTTGCTTTTAATCTTTTTTAAAGTATACTTTTAACCTTCGGTGACACCATCAATGCAAATGCTTTCAACATAGTACTGTTTACAACAATACGTTTTGTAATAGCGTGTCTTATTTTTTTATGGGTGAACACAATCCCTTTCATATTGTCTAAACCATCTAATGAGAGCCTTTAGACTTTATAATTCCAACTCGCCAAGCCGTGTGGAAGCCAACTGTTAAAAAATCATGATTGAGTTCAGCCAAGAATAGCTATTAGCCCTTGGCTAAGAGGTTTTTTTACAATTTCTGTGGAAATTCTTAAAGGGGCAGTCATTGATAGAATTTTGTATTATTCAAAGAATCAACCCAGGGTAATTTGACAATTTCCATACTGTTTGGCTAGGTCTCAATAGAGAGAATTGTTTAACCAACTTTTTGGGCGGGGTACACAGAAGTTGTTTACAAACAGATTGTTCAAAACAGTATGATGCCATCATCAAGTGTTTAAGGAACGAAACACATTTGTCCTAATCTAAGGTTTTCAATTTATTGTGGCGTACAGGGTTTTTACAGCGTCTTAATGAGTCCTTGAAATCAAGGGGTTTTACCTACAGACAAAGAGCAGTCATTTATTTTATTTTTTTTAGAATCCAACCCCTGATAAATGACATCACTTTTAGTTTGGTTTTTCTTTTCACAGGATTTTTACTTAAAAAAACGAAAATTGGGGTTTAACAAATAATAATTTACTATAGCGGGATTTGAACTGACTTTCTCAGGATTATCATGCCGGCGCTCTACCAACTGAGCTATCTAGCTGAGCTATCGATCTATTATTGGCGGTCTCCCTATTTTGTCAATCTTTGTTCGCGGTTGCCAATCAGAAGCCATTAAACCTGTAAGTGCCGTATAGCCAGGGATCACCTTAAGGGGATGCGACTGTTTATTTTAAATATCAAATAATAAAAAAAAGGAAACTGACTTCTTGTTTATTGCAGTACAAGCTACCGTCGGTGAGATCATCATTCTGGACTCCACGCCAACATCCATCACCCTGACAGTGGGTCAAGCCAACTCCAACCTTGCTTTTACCTCCTACATGGTGACCGCTGCTGACCAGAATGGAACAATTGTCGCAGAGGCTTCCATCTACCCGACAGACCCGGACCTACTGGTAGAGCTGACTGGTTTGGATCCGGCCACTCTCTATGATATCAGTGTTGTGTTGGTTGGCTCCAACGTACAGACTTCTACCAAATACTTAACAAGTACGTTTTTTATTTATAATGCCTGAACTATTAGGACAATTCATAACACAGTGCGCCCTCCAAAGTTTGGCCAGGAGGTTCTTCGGTTGTTGCCGTCTTGCAATGACCTGGTTGTTCATGTTTGTAAAGTTTTCGTGATTTGCTTTCAGATAAAGCGTCAAGGTATTATGTTCTTCCTGAAATTATTGCATAAGAAAGTAATTTTTTGTTAGGCCATCAATTTTTTGTTTTGTTTATGCTGGCCATGTCAAGGTCCCTAACCTACCTGTGCAGTTTGTTTTTTCTGTTGTTAGTTGAATGCTTTTATGAAAAGTGGCCTCAGTAGAAAAGTGTATTGTGCATCACCCGATTTGGCTCTAATCTCGCTAATATCACTACTGTTTGACATGTGACACAAGAAGCAAGTGTTTAATTTCCCTGTGATCCACATACTATGCTAATAACATTTATTAGTGGGTAGATCAGTCTATTGACCCCTTGAAGAGGCGGAATGCATCTCCGCCTAAATGCACGTCTATTAATCCACCCACCATTTGGGGGGCAATTCTTTTGTGTACATTTTGATTTTCAAAATGGGGGACATAAGAGGCCATGAAAGTGCGCTGCGCATCATGCAAGGGGTCAGTTGGAGCTTTTGAAAGACAAAGAATTTCATGTGACATATATGACTTTATAACTTGGGCCTGAATTTACAAAGTGCACAGTTTTTAAGACACCCGGCAATCGGCAACCCCAAAATGTAATAACCCCAAGGTGATTGCTGTTTTATACTTTTGCCTTGTGTTTTGTGTTAAGAATAATTTCTAAGATCATTGTGTTGCAGTCAGGAACTTGGGTCAAGAGGATATTGTCATTAAAGAGGGTGCAAGTCTCTTGCATAATAAGCATTTGGGAATCTTGGGTTTGTGCAATGCTTCAAGATGTGAAAGAAACAAACATGCACTTTATCAGGTCCCAATGGTCAAATATGTGTGAGGCTTGTAGAATCTGTGCTTGTGACTGTAGGTCTGTGTAGCAATGCTGCAGAATCTGTACTTGTGACTATAGGTCTGTGTAACATTGCTGCAGAATCTGTGCTTGTGACTGTAGGTCTGTGTAACATTGCTGCAGAATCTGTGCTTGTGACTTAGGTCTGTGTAACATTGCTGCAGAATTTGTGCTTGTGACTGTAGGTTTGTGTAACATTGCTGCAGACATTGTGCTTGTGACTAGTTTTGTGTAGCAATGCTGCAGAATCTGTACTTATGACTGTAGGTCTGTGTAACATTGCTGCAGAATCTGTACTTGTGGGTGTAGTTATGTGTAGCAATGCTGCAAAATCTGTACTTGTGACTGTAGGTCTGTGTAACATTGCTAAATACACTGTACTTGTGACTGTAGCTGTAGGTCTAGCCTTGCTGCAGAAAATATACTTGTGACTGTAGTTTTGTAGAAGCAGATGCATTATATATGCAATAACTAACTTAAGCTGCTCTTTCAGGCTCAGCGTTTTTAAAACCGATTCCATTCATTTGATTCTTTAGGCCCAAATGCAGTAACTGGCCTCGGGGTGAGTTACAACCCAACACTCCAGTCCATTATTATCCAATGGACTGCATCTTTCAATTCGCTCGTCACTTACTATGAGATCTTCAGCATGAAAGGAGAAAATGGGCCAAGTGTGTATCAAGGAAAAGTTCTTCCTGATCAGCCTCTTCGCTTCACACCTGACGGGCTCAATCCTGATACCTTGTATTTCTTCAATATTTTTGCTGTGGTTACCATCGACGGAATAACGGAGAGAAGTGCTCCTCGCCAGACGCAGTGGACTACAGGTTAAATTTTTTTTTAAACTTTTGATCTGAAATTCTTTTGTAAAGACTACAATAAAAGAGGGTCTCCAAGGTCAAATCCAGTTTTGTGATGCACTCATTTTCCAAAATATTAAGTCCCCGTGAAACTGAGAAAAAATTACAATTCTCTAACCTCATGTTAAAACGGTGTAAAATATCATTTTATTTGATACTCTTTCAGAGCAAAACTTGAAACATGACATCATTAAGCTGCAAAAAACAATTGGGTCTCTAAATATTCCAAAGAGGAATTTCTGCACCAGTCAACAGCTCAGATTCAATGCTGTTTTTGTTGATAGCCAGGGATTCAGGAAGGAACTGAACGTTCTCTGTACACAAATGTACAGACCATATTATTTGAAATGTGACGTCATCGAATTTTGACCAAAAATTGCACTTGAAGGGTATCAAACACAGTGTTATTTTACTCCCCTCGTCTATTGGAAAATGAGTGGATTACCAATTTGACTGAATTTGACCCTGGAATCTCTCTTTAAAGTGGGATCAATGGAAGAGAAAAATATTAAAAAGATTGACAAATTCAGTAGCTTAATTTTATTAACTAAAACTTGACCGCTGATTTTTAATATGTTTGCACAGGTTACTTGTATGGTAATAGCACTCGGCACTAATGCTAAAAATGGAAGCTCAGCACCCGGGTCTCAGACAACTACTCAAAATTCACCAATTTACGCTGGCGTACATTTCCAAGCTCAGAGTTTAGCCTAAACTTATGTGAATGGCCAGGGGGACCATTTACCTTGTCATGTTATGAGTCCGCCAGCTTTTTCACCGGTCCATAATTTATATTGTATAGGAATGCTGTACAGCACTGAGCTAGCTAGCTGGACTACTTAGAGTGAGTTTTGACTGGGCCTCAGGTGTTTTAATTGGCATTTGGGAGAACGCTGAAGCTTTCATTTAATTTATTAATTCTGGTTGTGAAGCCAAGGACTCTCAGGTAAAAAAAAAAGGAACTTAATCACTATACTAGCCAAGAACCCCATGGAGAGAAGACAAGGAAGAAAGTTTCGTTTCAAATGTGGGAGGAAAACCCCAGAGAATTATTCCAGGGAAATCCCACGCAATCAGGTATGGACTGAAAACCCAATCCACGTAGTCCTGGGGAGAATCAAACGGGGGTCCCAGAGGTGGGAAGGCGAGGAAAGATACCACCACGCTAACCCGACCGCCCAAGCTTCATGTTTACTCATGTGTGCTGGCTGTACTACTGTGAACTGGCGTGCCAATGTGGTAATCACGTGAGGGCTAGTGGTGGAATGTTTGTCCGACATTCTGTGTATTTTGAGCAAAAGTAACATCATTAGTGCGGTGTGCTATTAATCCCTAAAACAACGATGTACCTTGCCACGGATATAAGAGCAAGCTCACACTCAGATGTGAAAATGATGTGAAGCAATGTAACGCTATTTTTCTGGACACTTTTGTTTGTTAAAAACTAGCTGCTCTTGGTCCGGAGCAGCTGTCCTTCCGGAACATTGAAGACACTTCAGTGGAGGTGTTGTGGGGAGAGACTGACGCCCCTAATGCTGTTCGTTACACAGTCATTCTCAACCCTCAAGGATCTGAGAGCGTCAAGGTAAGACTTTGATAGATTATTTTGTTTGTTTGAACTTTTGAACTTTTGAAAAGCAAGGGATGACAGGAGCTTTACGTAGAATTGTTTGACTTCATGGAAGGTGCATTTGCACTACTTATTAAGAAAATGTTATTTGCTAAAAAGAGAAGTTTCTTTTTAGTGTACCTTGAGGGGGATATTTATTTATGGAGGGGCTGAGATTGGACAGAGGAGACTTGTTTTGCTATTTCCTAAGCAAGTCGAACCTCATATCATGCATAGTATGATTTGTCACACATTCACATTTCTTCTTTACTTACATACACAGGCTGGTCGGAAGCTCTTTGGTGAAGATCCTTTGGTGCTGCAATTTAATGACCTGATTCCAGGAACCATCTATGACGTCACTTTGATGGTTGACATCCGTGACAATCCAGCAGGGTCCACTAAAATGACCACGTTCCAAACAAGTAGGTTTAGCTTTTATGAAGACATTTAAGAAGGAAATAAAAGTTAGAGTGTATAAAGTTAAATAGGTTATCCTGGGAATTCTCAAAGTGATCTTCTCGAGCATCGTTTCAGCTATGTGTGGCAGCTGTAGCTAAAATCTGGGCCCAATTTCATAGGGCTGCTTAAGCACAACAAGAAGCTACAGCATAAAACAATTTGGTTTACTAGAGCAATTGGTTTACCAGCTAAATATCTATTCAGACCTTTAAAGTAAAAGTAAGAACAGTTCTGAGGAAAGTACCGTAGCTCTTTCTGTGCATTTGTGAATATTTGTTATTAGCCTGGACTGTGTAGTTGCCATGTGTGCATGTAACAAGTGTACCTCTCAGAGGCATGCGTGTAGTATTGAGGCACATCTTCATCCTACATGTGCATTCTTTTCTCCATCTTTTTCCTCAGAGCCCAGTCCACCAGGCCCCCTGTTCGCCAGTACATATGCCACCATCATCAAACTGATATGGACGGCACCTGCAGGCAACTACGACGGCTTCAAGCTCTCCTACGAGCAGAATGGTGCACTGAAGGTAGAGAGTCTCCCCAGCACCAAGCTGATCTACGAGGTGGAGCTCCTGCATCCGGACACACTCTACACCTTTGAGCTGGTAACGCTAGCAAGTGAAGTAGAGAGCAGTCCTGTATCCCGAACCTTAAGAACAGGTAAAAACAAAAAAATTACTAGAAATTGGGGGAAGAACAATGTTCTGTGCTAATATTGTTAATTCATAAATACGAGGGACAGTTTATCCATTCTGATTGGTCGACAGGAGATCAAGTAGCCATGTCTAAATGTGCCATATAAACTCGGTGAGAAGTGTTTAAACTCAGTCAAAAGAGGGCGCTATAAGATGATTGCTCGGAACGTGCAAATTTCACAGCCCATCTTAACTTGGTAGATCGCATATTTGGCTCATGCAAGTTTAAAGTTGTGTGCGAAAGTTTGAAACTTAAGCATGCAAGTTCAAAACTTAAGCATGCAAGTGCAAAACCTGCGCGAGGAGCTAATTAGCGCTCAGGATGGATAGAAATTCAATGCAGAGTCGAGGCGAGCTGAGGCCGCACTGTCAGATTTTTTCCAAAATTTTAAAGGTTTTAGATGTTAGTCCCACAGTATTAACTGATCGGGGAGGTTTATTGTCTTAACCCAATTCACCTTACGTCGTTATCTCGATAATCTCGGTTGCCCCATTTTGGGAGTCAATGTTACAGTGTGTTGTACAGTGAAGAGCGCATTCTAGGCGGTGTGACATTTACACACTTACGAGTTGACTCCCACAATGGCGAGCATGGCAGACGTGTGACGGCAGTGCACAGGGTCAATCAGCAATGTGTCCTTCACAGGTTCACCATGCATGTTGCTCTTGTTTACATGACCGTTCTTCCAAACGTCTTTAAACTTTTAAATTTTTCTACCAAGGTTGAGCTTGCTGAGAGGTTGAATTTTTTTTCTTTTTTCTAGGACTTCATTATCACTGTATCTACCATTACAACGATTGCAGTTTTTTATCTATATTTTTGATAGCACATTTGGCCATAAGCAGCGATCAGTTGTATAGACTGTGCAATTGAATGGTCAGATCTGTTAAAAGTGGGTAATTTCGTTTGCTTCACACACACTGAAGCAATGAATGTGGGAATTTGTGGTTTCCCAAAATGGTAGGAACAGGCACAAGACTTACATGGTGTGTTAGTAGAAACTGCAATCTGGTAGAAAGAACATGTGATTTTTAACATGTAGGATCGTAAACCACATCGATCAGTTTCCAACGGTTCCCCCAAGAAGAGCATACCCATGTGACAGAAACCTGACTATTTAGAATGATCTTAAAGGATTATACGGCTATAGGCAAAATTATAAAGAGAGGTACAATAAAAGTCGCAAGTGAAGGTTTCAGCTGAATACAGTGTCTAGTGAGAAAACAGCAAAAAATAACTGTCACGGTACTTGCACAAAAATGCTGAATCCATACATGTTTAGCATGTTGGCAGCGGGTACCAACCACATCTATGGCTGCAGCATTCGCGAACGGACACCAACCCTCAGAAAGCTGATGAACGATTCATGCAGGCCGAATCCTTTCTCAGATTCAAATGTTTTGGGTTGAAAAATTATTCCAACCATATTTCTTCAAAGGGAATCTTTTCTCAAAATAGTTTATACTATCAACAGCTGCACCACTTCTCCCCAAGTTTTTACGGTTATTCATTTCTGGAGTATCTACCAATCTGTGACCCTACTTTGAACTATCTGGTATATTTATAGTTATAACACACCTCTTGCTAGTTCTGTATTCTGGTTGGCTGAAACACGGTCACACAGGGTTAAATAATGTAGGCTTGTGCATGAGATTTGCGCCACCGTTAACGAGAAACGCGTCAAGACTTCCCGCGCTCGTAATTAGCGGGAAATAGTTCTTGAAGCGGACAATAGACTTAACAATTTTGACTGGTTACAGCGCCATCAAGAAAAGTTTATTTTCTTATTTCATATTTTTTGACCGGGGTGTTATAAAACGCATAATAATGGACTGGCATGAATCGGTCACTAGAGCACGTCGGAATTCGGCCTTGGGAAATAGGTCCCCCTTCTGTTCTGGCCTGAGGGGGAATAGACGTGCTCTAGTGACCTGATTGCCAGTCCGTGTATAATACTGAACTGTCATCCTCACTGAAAAGAGTTTAACTTGTACCACGACAACCTAACCCAGCTCCCTCCACCGAGCCCAACTCTTTCCTTTTTATAAGGTCAATTGTTTTGGTGATAATTTGTTGTGTTTTCAATTCACAGAGAGTGTGGGACCCCTGGATATTGTGGTCCTCTCCCTCAGCACTGACCACATCGAGGTTGTCTGGTCAACGGTCTCTGAAGCTCTGTCATATTATTGGACTATTGAAGCAGGTAACAGACTAATTTCTCGTACAACAAGGTGCTTGGTAGCCCTATGTAGGGCTCTTCGTCTGTGCTGTGCACAGATACAGAGTCCTAGATAGGAGGGTCCGTTACCGGGCGGAAAAACTTAAAAGATCAATAATTTTAATTGTTGAAACCTTACCTGTTAGAAGCTACTAATCTTAACATTCCATGGCAGCATACATTTTGGGGTGGTGGGTTTCGGAATATCTAAACACGACCGTTCATGGACCCAAGGTCCATCGACATGAATGCACCCACTATTTGTTATAGTTTTATATGTTTACATATATTTTGCTGTTTTTTTTTTCTTCTTTTTAACCAAAGTGGTATAAGTCACTTAGGTATACTGTCACATTATAAATGTATAAGTCAATTAATATTGGGTCGGGGTTATATCAGACAATTTAAACGGTCAATATATATGTGGTTGTTTTTTTTTGCAAGCTTCCGGTTACATGATGTCTGGTACTACATCAGGAAACAACCAACGGTTCGATGGTTTAGCATCTGGTAGGGAGTACACAATAAACGTTCGTTCGCTCTTCAACAGCAATGCAAACATGAACAATGTTGACAAAAATACTCTGGTCCAGAGAACTTGTAAGTATTCTGTTTTGATTTAACTTCAACAATAAAAATAATCATCAAGATAATAATGATAATGGTAATTATGGATAATCTACACTTGCCTTATTAGTGTGACGCAATTTAATAAGTTTATTTCTATTTCGTCGCGTCAGAGCAAAAAACGTTGTATCTCGATTTGTGTGTACATACGAGATACAACATTTGGACAATTTCAAACTCGGGCGTAACGCTGGTGCTATTTCAGGAGATACAACGCTTGTGCACGGACACGACGACTTCCTGCGTGTAGTGTGTGTGTTCAACTGGTCTCTATGTACCACACACGGAGATCTTTGTCATCTGATCGGTGACACACGCATCACGTGTCATCCATTATTTTGCCATGTATTTACTGTCGCGACGCTCCACAAATCAATATTGGAGGCCAATGTGGATCACTATTGGATGCTTCACAGCATCCTTCACTTAATAATCGTTCCCAGTCCGTTTGTCTAAATGAGACAAGGTCGTATATTGAATGCATTTTGTTTCTGTATTGTCGCAGAATATAATCACTCTGTAAAATCTGGCTTTTCCATTTCACTTGGCTTCCAGATATTTCACCCTGTGATTATATTCTGCAACAATGCACTTATATGCATCCTAAATGTGTATAGTATCCTGGTGTTGATCATGTAAAATTCTCCACTCTGATTGCAGTACCTCAGCCCAGTCAGTTTATACAAGGCGGATCAGATAAAGGGCCGCTGCACCTGATTGTCCAGTGGATCACTCCAGAAATGGGTGAATACTCCGGTTTCCGTCTTACTTATGGAACTAGTGGAGCTGAGCAGGCACCCATAGAATTGGGTTCAAATGAACGCTTTTACAGAATTGAGGTGAGAGCTATAAGAGGTCGCCTAGAGTCTAGCTGCCTGTAGGGCCAATGTTTTGCTATAACATTGGGTTTTTTGTCCCTCATCATGTTAGCCACTCACATTAATGAAAAATTATACTTCTTCAAACGAAATAAATAATGTATATTTCCGTATGCTGTACATGTGATTGTCATAGCAGTCTAGACAAAATTTGAGGAGGGGCTCCAAGGTCAAGCTCAGTTTTGTGATGTTGTTATTTTCCAATACATTGAGTCTTTACAAAATTGGTAAAACAATTTACAAGTTTTTAACCTCTCGTTAAAATGGTGTAAAATGCCATTGTGTTTGATACAGTTCTTAGACAGTTCTTCTTAAAATCAACACTTCTCCCAAAAGAGTTTTATACTTGGTTGTATCCGCAAGTTTACCGGTTAGAGTTACCTCAGCTTTGAACTAAATTAAGAGTGAACTAACGCTGTGGTATTTGTGTGTGGCGGCACAAGATGTGCTGCTGTGACACCTTTATAGACCATTGCTGCCACCACCTTGGTCATGTTTCTTGTATCCAGTAACGTTAATGAATGCATTGTACAAAAAGGAACCAGACTATCTCTCTTACCAGCCTCAGTTTGGTTAAATTGATTTGAATGGGAGAAAATCAAGATGGCTGCACCACGATAACGATCGTTTATGAAAACTTTAAGAATCTTTTCCAATCAAATTGTTTTGTCTAGAACCTGAACCCATCCACGGAATACACCATCAAACTGCAGACGATTGCTGGTGCTCAGGACGGCAAGGTGTACAGTGCAGAAGAAACAACAATGGCAACAACAGGTGTGACCTCAACTGATACTTGATTTCAGTTAGGCTGTTTCAGACCATGAAAGTCTAGAGCGTATTTGGGATACTTGGGTTTTAACGCACATTGGTATTCGGGAACAATGGGTTCCAACATACATTAGTATTTGGCAACCTTGGGTTCCAACATACATTAGTATTTGGCAACCTTGGGTTCCAACATACATTAGTATTTGGCAACCTTGGGTTCCAACATACATTAGTATTTGGCAACCTTGGGTTCCAACATACATTAGTATTTGGCAACCTTGGGTTCTAACATACATTAGTATTTGGCAACCTTGGGTTCCAACATACATTAGTATTTGGCAACCTTGGGTTCCAACATACATTACTTTTTGGCAACCTTGGGTTCTAATGTACAATGGTATTTGGGAACCTTAGGTTCCAATGTACATTAGTTTTTATATTCCACACTTTAAGATCCTCGTCTTTTGATTGGTGGAACAACTTTAGTCTTTTTGAAAAGTCTATAAGCGCCGACACCGTGTGTACACTGTAAATTTAGGTCAGCCCTTGTACTCAATAAAATGTTCAAACTTTTTTCCAAAGACCAAATATGCCTGCTATTCGCTACCTCAATTGGATCTCAAAGTGCAATTAGTTAACTGTCATGGCTTGCCCCTATGTTGTTATAAGTATTTGATCATTTCTACAGATTTGTTCGTAAAATACATTTCAAATATTTTGTTTTGTTTGTCTGAACAGAGCCAGTCCCGGCAAATGAGATTCTTGTAAGGGACTACACGACGGTGACTATATCCATCCTGTGGGGTGATGCTCAAGGAAACTTGAGGTCGTACTTTTTGTTTATCAATTCAATCGACGGCAGCGTGCAACCCAGTGTGAGTACCTATATCCAAAATAAATATATCTCATACAAATTCATGTCAGAAGTGGAGTGATTAGGAAGAATGAAGTGATGCCTTTTAAAAAAAAATTTACTGTTAAGTTTTTTAATCTTTAAAAGTAAAGGGAAAAATCCATTTGTTTTGAGTTTTTAATCAGTGTTCTGTTAAAGGTTCAGTAAAGTTTATGACCCAACATTTTTGCTTGATCTCATTCTGCCTCAAGGGTTAAGATTGTCACTTTTCCAGTAAGAAAAGTTGGTAAACAATGTACAACGTCTGAGAGGGAAATGAGAAGACCGGTCTACTAGGCGAATCTTTTATTGTCATTTCTTGAGGTTTAATATAATTTTCGATGTTGATTTGTTTTATTTGTGTACACAGGTGGACCCTAATTATGGAATTGTAAGATTATTAAGTACCTTAACATATGAGGGTGGTGGTGGGGCTGATATTTGTCTTTGCTCAGTGTGTTCACCATTCTATGAAATTATCTTTGAGCACTTCACGGGCAGGCACGGTTCTAGAGCCAATATATATATATTTTTTTGGGGGGCCAGACCCTTCGCATTTGACATCACCCACTAACTGACGCTACTGCTATTTTATTTTGGGAGTCTATAGCAACCTATGTATATACATGTACAGCGCATTTGTCATGTTTTTTGGTGCGTAATTTGCTTTATTTCCAAACTGAGATTTGTTTCATGCTCATGTAATACAAAACAGAACGAGGCGGAAACCGCAAATTCTAAGCACCGCGCTTGTCCAAGATGAAATTTCAAATGAGTCAGAAAGCATTTAACCGTACATGTAGTCTGGGCCAAGACTATTCGTGCACATCTGTTCATTCAAATTTTTTTAAGAAGATCAAGTATTTTCTAGCATGTATCTTTTTTTCTTTTTTTTCTCCCAATAGAACCACGCAAGGGGCCTTGTGTGCAATTTCAACAAATCATGCTTGGAAACAACTTGTCATTGCATAACAACTCTTGTTTTTTATGCATTTATTGTTTTTCTGTGCATCACCGCATTTTTTATGTGTAAATGCCGTCCTCGCCTGAAAAATTACATAACTTTTTTGGGTGTTATTTCAATTGCCCATACGCACAAGCACCATCTTAAAAAATATGCATCTTGGGAAATTGAGTACAGTTATAATAGACCCTTCCCATGAAATATGTAAATTACATTCACGCATGCGTACAGACGCTGCTGGTTGGCAAACGCCATAGAGTTGTGCACAAGGCAGACGCACAAACGCGTGTGCGTCACGCCACCATCAGTCCCATGCAAAAAGGCGCGATGTTCACTCATTTTGCCAACCAGTAGGGAGAGTGCGCACGCGCGATGTTCAATTTGCATATTTCATGGGAAGGGTCTATTGAAATCAAGCTGCCAAGATGGACGCCGTGTTGTAGCTTTTTTTTTGTGCCAGGTTTTATAGTTGTGTACCGCATTGCTTCAAAATCAGCTGGCCATGCTGGTTGCCGGTGTTGCTTGGACTCGGTTCTCACCCAGAATCCTTTGCGGGCCAATCATGTGCATTGAGACATGCGTATGGGCTATTCATTTTGTCTTTTCCACATTGTCTTTGCGATTGCTTCATGTCTATCAAATCTTTTTGTATATGTGGTATCTAACTTTTTGCTTGTTGCTTCTTGTGAAAATCTTGGCTTGGGAGTGTTCAGTGGGTTCTTCTGATTGGTAAAAACACTTCACTGGGTATGTGAAAGTTCCTGATTCATTTCTGGGAAGTGGACAGTCCTGCTTTGGATTTTTTGAAATTGGGAGATTAATTTCTAACTTTCCCGCTGTGGAACTTTTGAGTTATTGGCTTTATAAAATGTTAGCACTTGGGCGAATCATCATTTAAAAATCGCCTTCATTTACAAATAATGTTGCCTTCAACGGGGCCAGTTTGTGCATCAGTTTTGCTTTAATTTTGTTTGCTTCAAATATATGTGTAATCCTCCTACCCTGGAACACTGGCTTCACTTATTGGCGGACTCATAGGTACTGAACGGCCAAACCAAGCAAGCTTTTGATACCAACTAGGAGTGTCGACCACAATCCATCGATGTGGGATTCAAGTATATTGGTTTCTTATATAGCGCTCAAATCTTTCACTCAGTGATGCTCATGGCGCTCCAACATTATTACCCCTGGCCATTGGGCCATTAATTTCAATCATTAAACTAGGCCGAAGTCGCCACTAGTGATTGCTATGTCTATTCTCGACTGCCACTTTTCAACTACCTGGTTAACCTCGCCGCCACGACTGCTGAAAAAGTAGTTGCCCCATTTTGTCAAAGTTGCGACTAATTGAAGCGCGACTAATCGGGTAGTGAATTTCACTAGTTGCCCAGGCCTGCCTACCTTAAACCATCTCAGCTCCCTTGGGAGTAATCATCCTGTGCTGCCGAATATGTAACGCACCAAGCTAAATCAATCACAAGAACCATCTCTGCTCTCACAGGTACCCAAGAGAAGCAATTATAGTTAAGTGTCTTGCTCAAGGACACAAGTGTCATGACCGGGAAATTAAACTAATTTTTTTGGTTATTTTTAGGCGATTCCCGTGAACCATACCGAGTTCACATTCATGGGTCTTATACCAGGGAATGAGTATCTGATAGAACTGAGGGCACAGTATGACACGGAGCTCGTGTCGATAAATACAACTCGCCAACGGACAGGTAAGTCTTAATATTTATTTTATTTCTTTATTAATTTTTTTTTTCAAAGTTTAACCATTTTTTGAAGTGTCGGCAGCCCTACTGTAGATCACTCAATCACAAGTTAGATAATAACCAACTAATTTTCTAGTTGAGTATTTACAGTTTTTGTGTAGTCCATCCTCATATGAACGCAACCAAACTGGAACATTTTCAGTCGTCTGAGAAACTTAGTTCAGCCTGTTAAGCTGTGTGAATACTTCACCCCAATGCCTTTGTTTACAAGTACCTTGGGGTCATATACTGTATTTAAAAAAACATTGAAAAAACAGCTAGTCTGTGGAAATGATATGTAAATAAATAAAAACATGTATTATTAATTTTGAATGATTGATATCTGCAGACCCTCAGAAGAGAAAATAACTTAAAAGAAGATGTTGAAATTTGTTTTTGATTAGTGTAAACAGCGTGTTTTTTTCTTTTGACTGTTGGCAACACTTACCCTGCAGTAGATGAGTAGTGTAATTTGATTTCATGAAGCTCCCAGGGCTAAGTATTTTCATTCAAGTCCCTGCAGCATTTAACATGTTTAGTCAATGTGTCTGTTAGCAAAAGGTGTTTATCTGCTGATGATACACATCCAAATGTGTAGATAAAATTAACAGGACTACTTTAAGTTGTTGGAAGTAAAGTAACGGGTGGAAAGTTCAATTTGGCGTTATCTGATTCCAGTGCCCTTGACTGTTCGGTCACGACACGCCACATTGTTATTCCACGCTAAATTTTATTATTATTTTTTAATATTTTTAAGCCCCAATGCCACCCAGGTTCATCAGGGCTCAGACGATTGGAACGCTAGATATCACCATTACGTGGGCGGCTCCGCTCTTTGGCTACTTTGATGACTACATGTTGTCGTATCGTGAGCAGGGCTCCCTCAACTCAATGAGTCAGGTGCTGGATAAGGCCACCATCTCGCACAAACTGCAAGGCCTGCTTCCAGATACAACGTACACACTGGAACTGGTAGCCCGCTCTGGCACTGGGGACTTTGCTTCACAGAGTGAAGCCATCACAACATCAGTAACTACAGGTAAGCTAAAATATAAAGCAAGTTACAAACGCATCCACATAACACTGTGTCTGACATCTCCTGGAAAAATATTATAGTTGTCGTAAGGTGTACTGTGTTCCATTGTCTAAAGTGTTTAGGTCTTTATCGTGCTGCTGCCAGTTTTGCTTGGTTTTTGGTGTATGAATACAATCATCAATACTGATTCCCATTACACCAAAAAGGGTCCAGACTTGTTTCGCTTTTGTTGATGTAAATGGTAGATTTTTGATTGACCAGAACGGAATGTGAACCTGCAACTTCTGGATAAACGTGTTGGCGCTCTGCCAACTGAGCTATCTAGCCCTAATAATGGGGGGGGGGGCTCCCTATTTTGTGGAATATCTTTGTACGGCATTTTCAGGTTAAATGGCTTCTGACTGGCACCTCCAACAAAGATCTTGACCAAAAAAAGAAGGCACGCTTACTTGGAGGTTGCAGGGTCAATTCCTGTTCTAGTCAATTTCTAATTTACTCGGTCAGTTTTCCTTGTGGTTTATTGCTTGATATGCTTAAGGTTGATCCCTGCTTACTGCTGATTCCCAGGTTGTATCGTAAACTTGGGTTTGATCCCTGGCAGTTTCAGGCTGAATGGTTTCTGACTTTACCCCTGAACAAAGAAATAGACAAAATAAGGAGACCAGAGGTCGTAGGCTCAAATCCCATTCTAGTCTATTTTTCTTTGTTCACCCAAAGACTGAGTTGAAATCTACCCAGTCAGTTTCCCTTGTGGTTTATTGTTTAAATGGAATATTGTTCCAGATTGCGTAAGATAAAGATCTAATGCATCGCCTCTGTGCTCGTTCATAACCTATTATCCATTTAGCGAATTGAAAGGGAAAAAACAAACATCTTAAATACTCATTTAAGAGATCGATTAGGCCTTTTCCAATTTGGCGGGTATGGCTACGAATAGTTCCATAAGGGTGTTGCTGAAAATGTAGATGTAGCCTTCAATTTGAACATGGCCTTAGTCTCTACCCTCCCTTTCGTTCTCCAGAAAGCTTATCGCCGCTGGTGGTTGAAGTATCTGGGGTCACCACTAGCTCCATCTCATTGATTTGGGGAGCATCTCTCACGCCGAATATTGTACTGTATAGCCTGAGGGTGACTCCAGACCCACAGACCGGTCAGAACCCTAGGCATGTGAGTGCCGACTTGACCACGGCTACTGCTTCCAACCTTCTATCGGCAACGGAGTACACCTTCGTGATTGAGTCCATCTTCTCGGTCAGTCAGGTGATGGAAGTCTCTCAGTTGGTGAGGCAAAAGACAAGTAAGTTTTGCTTTTGTACTAAGATTTCATGCGATGAAAGTATTCAATGAAATCAAATCCACATCTTTCTGCGATCCAGAGTAGATGTTTCAACCACCTAACCACCATCTACTTTGTCTTGTGATTACAGAGCATTAATTTCCGCACTTATGGGCACCCTATAAAGCACATAATTCTATTGGCCGTAAGCACTAACGTCCGTCGATGTCAGTTTTTTAAATAATCGATATATCGGAAATTCAATATCGAGTATACTCGATATATCGAGTATTTCCCGTGTTCAAGATGAAGCCTAAAAACAGCGCTCAATATACTGAAGAGTGACAGTTTAATAGGGTTGCATGTTAACCGGTTTTCGGCTTGATCCTCCGCGCATGTTGTCGGTCTGAACAATATCAAAATGCGCCAGCCCGCGTGTTTATGTTTTTACAACGAAACAAGAAATGATTACGGTTGCCGCTTCCGCTTGCTAGGCGAAAAAGTACCGCGGAACGCAGACCACATCGCGATCACGATGTACACAACGTGCAACCCGTGCGGCACACAAGCAGTCACATGTTTCCAATTTCAGGCTTGTAGTCTTTGTTATCACGTGACTTTGCGTGCTACAATAAAGCTAAGAAACATTGAACGCTAGAGGGCGTTTCAAAACAATACGATAGTACGAGAAATATACCAGTGCATTACGCGATTGCATACAAAATCCGGTTACAAACGCCTTGTCGAAAGACTACGTTTCTGTGCATGATCTGGAGAAAAGGTCATTCCCCCGAACGTGCAATAATCATTATCGCTGGTGTCACGCTAACAGGGTATACAGCATTGGCGTCGCTGCTCCGCACGCAAATTTCGTTGGCACAGTCTGACCATGGAGGTCCATGGTCTGACCAATGGAGGGTTACGCTGGGGCAGCATCCATGCCCGGTTTCTTTTGAGATTTTACTGTGCAAGCGGTTGTGAACTGTAGCGGCGGGCCGCGGGTGAAAAACAGAGAACAACTTTACAACCGCAGTTGGTCGTCGAACGTATTTTATTTAATAGGCCTACTCAAATGTTTTAAGCTACAAATAAAGACTGCAGCTTTTCTAATACTGAAGCCCTGAAGTTTTCTGGATAATCTGACACTCTTTCGGTGTTCTCGATATCATTTTAGGAACATCGAAATTTAGATATTTCGATATGATTAAAAAAGTGACATCGGCGATATCGATGTCAAAATAGTATAGAGTTTTTGAGTAATATCGATATATCGACGGACATTAGTAAGCACAGAATATTGCAGTACACAGAGCCGTAAAATTGGGCCCAGCTTGATTTCTTGGATCAAAACTTCAGTTTGCATTCAAAGTTCAGCTGGTTGAAGATTGGATCAAGTATTTGGTTCCCAATCCCTGCTCTTGGCTTTTTAGTTTTTTTAAGCACCAACAAATCTTTTCGACGCATGTAGAAATGAAGGAACTTTGTAATGTAATGTAGAAGTAAGCCACCAGCCAGAATTTACAAAAGTTAGCAACAGAATTGATTGCATTCTCTCGAAACTAACAGCACATAGGTTTGATAAGTGTCCTTCAGGTTACCCTTGTCTGTTGCCCTCCAATGGAGGGCAATGATGAATAATAGTGGCTTCTTATATAGCGCTCATAGCCGTCACTCAGTGAGGCGCAAGGCGCTTCAACATTCAGTATTTTCCTGCAAGGTATTGTGGAGCTACATTTTGAAGTGTTAGACCTATTCATTTTTATAGCACCATGTAGTGGTGTAATAGTGTAATATAATGTAGTGTAATATGCAGCCAATCATGACCATGAGGAGCGGCCAGAAGCCACCCCTAGGGATAACTACTTAAAAGGAGTCATGATTCTTCAAAAGCAAGATCACCTTTGATTTTTCCATTTAAATGATTTGTCCTTACCTGTAGGTCCTGAACCACCAACCTCGTTAGTAGTCTCCAATGAGGCTGCAATCTCACTGGACATTATGTGGTCGCCTCCCAGTGGGGAATTCAACGAACTTGAGGTCTATTACTTCCCTGTGGACGGAGCCAGACAGGTACAGCTTTGATCAGGATATATCCCAAGCCCAATATCAGATGGAAGCCCTCGGCCAATTTGTTTGGGCTGCCTAACCCTTTAGAGGCCATAGCGGCCACAACTGGCTTGTACCAAAATGTCCATAGCGGCTGCAAGCGGCGGCAAGATTTGACCTACTTCCACTCACAGAAAGAGGTCATAGTGAAAGTCGTGTCCAAAACTGACATTTTCTTATGTTTTCCATGTTGACATAGTATTTACATTTGTAAAACAAAACAGAATTCATGTTTCATATTGTCTTTTTACTGAAAAAAGAGTACAAAAATCAACAATGGCAGCCATGTTTTGGCACATTGTGATGATTGTGCAGAGATTAATGGTCTCCAAAGGGTTTAAGCACAAATCTTAGCGAAGCACTGAACAATTCTTGCAGGTACAGGGTGTATGTTTTTAGCCTACTTTTTGGGGTTGGCCTCATCATCCACCAGCCTTGGATACATTTTTACAAGCCATCTCACAGGAAAATTTCATTGGCTGTTCGTGAGAAGCCATGTTTATAGACCCATTGCATTGGCCGCCATCTTTGATGAAACATGCGTGCCTGAAGAGTTATCATTGGCTGAGAGTTGTGTGCAGTGCTTACACACATTCACGTTTCCATTGTTTTACATCAAAGATGGTGGTCATGACGTCATGTGCAATCCATCTGTTTGAACAATACTGTATACTTGCTGCTGTGAGAGTCAAATAATGTTCATGTCAATAAAATCTAGCCAAATGGTTACAGGCAATGAGGATTTTAATTGGTCATTTGATTTTTAATAATAATAAAAATGAAGGTTTGTAATACGCCAATATCCATCTTAAGATGCTCATGGCGCAGCATCAGTAGAGGGGAATGTTTATGCAGTCCTCATTAGGTGAGTCTTGAGGGAAGTGTGTTGAACAAAGCCAGTGATGGAGAAAGTTTGATATGATCTGGTAAATTCTTCCACATCGAAGGGGCAGCAGAAGTAAAGGAGCGTTCACCCCGTGATGCTGTGGTTCGGAAATTCCTAAAGAGACATACACAAGAATTTTAACGATGACTCTGACTTTAAAAAAAAGTGCAGTATGAATAGCAAGCAACAACCAAATTGGTTATTGTATTTCGTGTTCTTTTCACAGGTCTTTACCACGGTACCGAGGGATGCACCAAGTACACTGACAGTTGATGGTCTGGACCCCGGAACCACCTACACTGTAGGGATAGTCGCTGTCATCGACCCCGGCACTGACAAGGAACTCAAAAGTGACTCCGCTGAGGTGCAAGCAACCACAAGTAAGTTTTAAAAAAAAATAAACGTAAAAATTTAATGAATCTGCTTCACAATTGACCACCTCCTTAATCTGATTGGACAATAACTCTAAATTCTGCTTGAAGTAAGCATGATATTCTACTTAAGCCCAATGTCTGCTTCTTTTTGCCCTGGGAAAAAATCAGAATTTGTTTTAGTAATAAGGCCTGAAAAGTCTATTAGAGCCTACACCATGTGTACATGTAGGTTGCCCATGTACTTGATAAAATGTTCCTACTTTTTTTCCCAAGGACCAAATATCATGACTGTTATAGCCTAGACCATGTGTACATGTTGGTCTACCCTTGTACTCAATAAAAATGTTCCTCCTTTTTAGATTATTACTTGATTTTTGAAATAAAAAGCTGCATCCTCTTAAGGTCTTCCCATGTTGTATTGTAAACTTGGGTGTGATTCCTGGCTATACGGCAGTTACAGGTTGAACGGCTTCTGACTGGCACCCCCGAACAAAGATATTGACAAAAAAGGGAGACCACCAACATTAGGGCTGGATAGCTCAATTGATGGAGAGAGCTGGCACGCTAATCCAGAGGTCGCAGGTTCAAGTCCTGCTCTAGTCGATCTTTCTTTTTTCAATCCCAAGTTATTCAAAATTTACCCAGTCAGTTTCGCTTTACTTTATTACTTGAGTTTTCAACATGTTAAAGTCATTTACTTCTGCCAAAACAGCGCTGCACTTCAATAATCTTTTACAAATCTTTCACTCACAGTGTCGCTTCCAGCCGCCAATGTTACTGTTGTTGACTTTACCTCAACATCCATATCTGTTGCCTGGGGTGTGGTTGACAACCCTGCTGTGACTCGGTACCAAATCACGGCCACGCCCATTACCGACGGCCAATCAGGAACACCAATCGCTGCCTCCTATCTGGCCATTGCATCCCCAAGGCACACCTTCATCAATCTGACACCAGGAACCCTGTACAAGGTTTGGTTAACTTTGGCGCAATTTTTTTGTTAGCGTTGTATTTTCTCATTCGAGACTACCGTATTTTCCTGCGTACGATGTGCTCGTTGTATAAAGGCGCAGTACCCCCAAATTACCAAAACACGATTCAAGTATTAATGTATAAGATACACCATCACCTCACACACACAGGCCCACCAGGCACCACTCACTGCTGGTACATAGCACTATTGTTAAATGACTCCAAACATAACGTGAAAAGAGCATGAACAAACTTATGTTTTTTGTTTTTTTTTCTTAATATTTTTGACATTTCTTTTAATCTTCGTTTGTAAGAATTTGTCTAAGAAAATCACCTCATGGCTTCTTGTTACACAAAGTGCACACATTCGAGCGCATTCACACGCGGTCCCATCATTTCCAGTGAATAGGCTTTACTTTATCTTTTTTCAATGTTAATATATATATATATTTTGTTATTATCATAAAGACAAGCTTTTGTATCATGAATTCATCAATTTCATCAAGCAAGTTACAACTCATGCCCAGCACGTATGTACATGCATACATTTTATAGATAGCTGGTGCTCATGATAAGCCCTGACCATTCAATGGACAGTTAAAAACCAATAAAAAGATCAAAAGTACAATCCCCTCCGAGGGAAGGCCGGTATCTTGCTTGTTTCACAAGACTTGAGGTGATGACATTAGATATTAAAGGAAGTGGATACTTTTGGTAATTACTCAAGTAATACATTACCATAAAAACTTACTTGGTAAGGAGCACCTGAGAGCTGCTCATAGTATAAAACATTGTGAGAAACAACTCCCTTTGAAGTTATTGAGTTTTAGAGAAAAAAGGTTATTTGTCACCCGAAAATTTGAATCTGCTCAGGCATTTGAAAGCACACAATTCTATGCAGCGAGGATGTTTTTTCTTTCATTATTTTTCTTGCAACTATACAATGACCAATTGAGCCCAAATTTTCACAGGTTTATTTTTATGCATATGTTTGGATACATGAAGTGAAGATACCAGTCTTTAACAATTACCATAAGTATACCCTGCCTTTAAGGCTAATAATTAGATCTCCTTTTTCAGTGGAAGTACAATTCATGGCAAGATGGTCCAAAGGTTAGACTGAGTAGCTTGATATGTTTGTGCCCTGCCCTGTTTATTTCGCCTAATTGTATATACGTATAATTCTGTGTTTTACCTTGTGTATTAATTACTCTGTCTAGATATCTTTGACTGTTATTGGGGTGGATCCGGTGTTAACTGGTGAAACTGAACAAGCAACCAGTAAGTATCTTGTAAATATTGACTAGTTAGGGTAACTTTTCACTGAAGTGTTGAACTTGGTCCATACCCGAATCGGCGGCTGCAGCTACTGCTACAACTTTTGTTATACTTGAGTGCATGATGACGTGGCAATTTAGCTGTAGCTGTAGCCGTTGCCGCAATTTAGCTGTAGCTGTAGCCGTTGCCGCCAAATTCAGACACGGCTTTACATGTAATTTTCCTATTATGGCATGTCGTGCCCGAGTGGTTAAGAGCGCCGTACTCAAGCTCTGGTGTTTTTGATCAGAAGAGTGTGGGTTTGAGCCGTGGCTCTTGTGTCCTTGAGAAATATGTTTTACCATAACTGCTTTGTCCTTCGGATAGGCCATTAAGCCGTAGGTCCTGTGTACTTGGATTGGTAGTGCATGTAAAAGAACCCAGAACACTTACAGGCATGAAAGAGTAGGAAGTTAACCCCAGTGTTTCTGGCTCACATAGCAAGCACCCTTGTTAACAGGTTTCCTCAGGCTTGCGAGCTGTAGTGATTAAGTTTACTTATGAGGCATCCTTGATTTCATTACCAGAAATATACACTAGTAATAATAGTGATCCACTTATTTTGCTGACGAAATGTGTGTGGTTCATTACAGGCCCTGAAGCTGTCCAGAACTTACTCCTCAGTGACGCTACCCTGACGACTCTGACAGCCACTTGGCTGGGCCCATCCAGCAACGTTGATAACTACGTTGTAGTCGTGTCTGAGACAGGCTCAGCCCCTGTCCAGATGATCACCCTCAAGCCCACCAGGAATCGTCTGGAGATTAAGGACCTTCGACCAGGCACAGAGTACCTTGTCCAGGTCTTTGTGACAGTAGGATTGCCAAAGCTGAGGAGTGAACCTCTTGGCAGGACTGAATCTACTCGTAAGTGTTTGAAAAGACAAAACTACCTTGTTGATACTAGCAGTGCCCTGTATTGAATACTTGTGGTCCGGACACGAACAAGACTCACCTTTTTCCTGCTCCATTTAGCCAAGAGCTTGGCTCTTCGTTGTTCCATTGTGGACATCATTATCACTGGCTTTATTCATGACAGAATGGCACCCCTTTTGAGAAGCCTGTGTTTTGACATCCCGATTTCAACGTGTAAAGCGTGGGATCTATCGAAGGAATCTTCCCGACCAAATAACATGCCTGTTACTGACTTATTTCAAGACTGATTGTATTCTCCATCCAGAAATGAAACTAGAAAGCAAGTAGTATTACAATTTCAGTGTACATTTTTTTAAATACTCAACTTTTATTCATGTTCACGTTCTTCTGCAGGACCTCTCAGACCTCTGGAACTGATAGTTCTGAACAGAACGTTAACAAGCTTGGAACTCTTGTGGGGAAAGTCTAGCAACCCATCGAACATCCTGTACCAGGTTTTTGTGGACAACCAATTGAGGATGTTCTCCTATGCAGAGACAGACACTATCGACTCCCTTCTCCCTGGTACCCTGTATGCCCTCACTGTCCGGTCGGTATCGTCTCCAATGACAGAAGGGTCCATTCAAGCTCGAACCAGTAAGAATTCTGAGGCGGAGGATTTTTTATCATTGTTTAGGCTTCTTTTTGTTGTTGTATTGAAATCCTCAGGATAGCGAACACTCTTTATAAAGTTGCTGGCAACTTTTCGTTAATTATTTCCCAAGAAATACTTTGCAAAAGAACAACAAAATATTCCAGTCTCTATGCTCGGTACATTTTGATAGTAAGGCATATTCAGCATAATGCATGTTTTGTTTAATTCAGTTATTGCTGTGAGATGTGATTTGTTTTGCTAGCGTCATTTGTTAAGCATACATAGTATCTTCATTCAAGAAGATTTTACAGACCATTTCATTTATTGACTGTTTCTTTTATTTGTAGTGTAAAAAAAATCCTTAAAACCTCCCTCCCGAAAAACACAAAAAAACACAAAAAACACAAAAAAACAAAACAACAACCAGAACAGCCAACAAGCTCTTTGCCATGTTGAAATTGACTCATGTTGAAATCACACTCGCATTTATTTCCAAACCAAATGAAGAATAATAAACATTGCGAGAGCAGACACTTAAAAGTGTTTTAATAAGTCAATACTAAGTATGAGAAAGGTGAAGAATAACTTTGGTGACATCTTTTTGAAGCCGAGGTTTTTGGTGAGATGTCTGATAGATGGACAAAGACACAGTATGAAATATAAGAAGAACATATATGAAAATTTTCAACCAAGACATGTAGAGATATGAACAAACATTATGCATAACAAAAAAGAATGCATATGCTGAAGAACCAACTGAGTAAAGCCTGGTTTATACTTGTGACACAATATACTGGTGACACAATAATCGGTACGTGCTGTTTTTCCAATTGTGACGCAAGAAAAATTGCTCTACTTTCATGTGAAGTAAGAACCGGGCTTCAGTCAAATATTGGGAGATGAGCGTCTTTTTTTGTTTGCGATTTTGAATCAACCCATCATTCTGAACAATAATTACTAACTTTCAGATCCAGCTTCTGTGACTGACTTGTCAGTGGTGAATACCACTGAGCTATCCCCTACCGCCACCAGTGTTGGGATCACCTGGACAGCACCCAGTACTTTTGGCATGTTTGACCAATTCCGCATCTTTTACATGTCGGCTGACGACACCATCACTGTAGTTGCGGATGTCTTTGCCGATGTGGACATGTACATTATCACTGGATTGGGTGTCGGCCAGACCTACACTTGTTTTGTCCAGACGTTAAGCGGGAGTGGCACCGCTTTTGAGACACAAAGCGATCCTAGTAGCCTTGTAATCTTCACTGGTGAGAAAATCCTTTTTTCCTCTTTTTAGAACACTGTCAAAGTTTAGTGTCTTTGGCTTTTTTCTGTTATTGGCAAGACTGAGATATTTGCAGATTTTTTTGGGGGACAGAAGCAGAATATTGGTGCGTCTTGGTGGAGCGGTTTAGTGCACCGGACTCAAGTTCTGGTGGCTAAGTCATCAGGGTGTGGGTTTTGGAATCCTGGTCATGACTCTTATGTCCTTGAGCAAGACGCTTAACTATAATTGCTTCTCATCACCCAGGGGTGAATGGGCACCTTCGAGGGCAGAGATGGTTTTTGTGATTCAATCAACTTAGTGCGCTACATACTTGGCAGCACAGGCTGTATACTCCCGAGAGAGCTGAGATGGTTTAAGGAATGAAATGTATGACCAGGGGTAATACTGTTTGAGGTGCAATGATCTTTCCTTGGAATTGCGCTATATAAGAATCAATATTATTATTATTAATATGAGATCACTGCCTAAAAATTATCATATTTTACAGTGACAAAATGCTTTTCGTATCCAATCCAGAATCCCTGCCGGTCCTCTCCGTTGAAGTTACAGAGGTTACAACATCGTCAATCGATATTGTCTGGGGACCTCTCGGCACCGATGAACTTCCAGCTGCAACTGGTTATTCGGCCACTATTCGTATTGGGTCCGATGCCCTTATACGTAGGATCAATTCCCTTCGAGGTTTGTCATTTTGTAGTGTTATACAATCTTATTTTTTGGTGTCAATTATGGAATAAATGGAGATGATACCCAGCCAGCAAAAAGAAGAGGATTGAAAGTATTGTAATGTATCATTTCATTTTGGCCACAAATGATAGTGTAATAATAAATACTAGTTTTATAAAGCTTTATCTATGGACGTCTCTAAGTGCTCATCATTATTTATTTTCGGACTGTTTTTAGAAGCTTTTTAGTTATGAGATCCATTTATGTAGCACCTTGTAAGGGTTCACATGGTGCTGCGGCGCATTCAGCAGCCCATTGCCAGAAGCCCCTTCTCTTAGCAATAAGTGCATTACACAACACAAGGGACCCACTGCTTTATGTCCCATCTGAAGGACGAAGCAATAATGGTTAAGTGCCTTGCTGAAGAACACAAATGTCAAGACCAGGACTTGAACCCACACTCTGCTGATCAGAAACACCAGAGCTTGAGGCCAGTGTTCTCACCGCTCGGCCACGATAATCTTTCAAAAGATCTCTCCTTGTTCACCTTTTCACCTTCAGGTCAACCAACCATTGCTGCATTCAGTGGTCTAAACTCTGGGACCCTCTATAAACTTCAGGTAGAAGTTACTGGTGCCACAAACCATTCTGATGTTAAAGTCCAGTACACAAGTAAGTACCAGCCTTTGATCTAAAGAGGTCCCTCAAAATGATACTTTGACCCTAATCTATTTATCTATTTATTTTGTTTTTTTCCGAGAACAGGTCCTAAAATCAGAGAAAAATCAAATGTCAACTTGGTTTATTGGCCAACTAAAAAAAAACTGGGCTATCTAACAGATTATAAGAAGGCGTTGAATTACAGAAATGTAAACACAGAAATGTTTTTTAAAATATGAAAATACATAAACAATATTCAAAATTATAAAAATGGGAATAGCAGATTGTTTGTATCTTCGAGTCCAAGCAGGAGGCAAGTATAAAGTGGTCTGAGTTATGAACTTTACGGCACGTAGTTCGGAGCACATTTGTGTTGCTGAATAGAGCTTTCCAATGATATCCAACATATTTGGATGACAAATTTGCGGGGTGGCACAAGAGTCATTTGATAAACCTTGACAAGGAAGATCATATTTCTGCCCAAAGTTTTGCAATTCTTATTATATCTTTTCGTAAGGTTACACTGCAAACATGTTATGTCTCAGTCTTGAGTTATGTTTATAAAATCCACGTTGTCGGAGCCAATTACATTTGTAAGAATGTTGTGAATACAGGCGAATGGGGTCAACCTTTCTCAGGAGGTTTTACAAGTTGGTCCGTATTTTAAAACATTCTTAAATCAGGAATACATAGAAACCTAGACAATGGACAACGAATTTCAAAAATATTTCACAACAAAAGCAATTCGAAGTGTGGACATCAATTGCAATTAGTTAGGACTTTGAAGTTCAGCATTGAAGTTTGGTAATATAACTTTGAAAAGAAATCGGACTCTTCATTGAAAATGTAGCTAATAATAATTATTTACCCAGTCAGTTTCCTTGTGGTTCATTACTTGAAAATAATAATTATTGAGTAACTATTGACTCATGATTTTCAGGACCTAGCGCGCCAGTTAGCCTCACGGTTACCAGTGTGACCGCAACCAGTGCGACCCTGGATTGGCTGTCAGCCCAAGGCAGTCTCGACAAGTACAGTGTGCAGTACACGGCTGAGGGGTCACCAACACAGACCATAAGCTCGGTCTTGCAAACAATGACGAGCATCACCCTGGACAATCTGGAGCCAAACACAGTGTACACTGCAATTGTTAAGAGCACTGTCGGAGACATGGCTCTCACTATCTCGAGTACTGAGCTTCGGGAAACCTTTACTACAAGTAAGTCATCATCGTCAACATGGTGTCGTACAGTTTATATGCACGCTGTCAGTTGTGTTAAATTCAAGCTTGAAGGTATCTTTTGATACTTGCAAGGATTCAGAAATGCTCGGCCGTATTTTGGTAAAATGATTGAGATTTGGCCATTACTTTTCGATCGGTGCACTCTGAGGAGAAGACAGTCAGAGTACACTGACAGTCAGTAGAAACTGGCTTCTATCACATGGTGTCATCGCAAACCTTACTTACTTACTTAGTATTTCCACCATGCATAGCTTCAAGTCTTCTCCAAGCTTCTTCTAATTTAGGTTAGATTTAAATTATAAAGCTCTGAAAAATTTGTCTCATATCCAGGATGTCACCGTAGTATTTATACGAAAGTGAAAGGCAACTTTCACTAGCTCTCTTGATTAAATTCTGGCTTGCCAACTAAGGGAGCACAATTGCAATGTACATAGTCTCTATTTTCAAGATGACTCATCTCCTTGCCACAGGATTTCGCTGTACTATTACTTTTTCTCCACATCTGGAGAAACTTCGCCTTGTGACAACAACAGCATAATGACAAAAGACGACTAGGACCATGAGTGGACTCTTTATATTGTTCTTTTAACTCAAAATGTAACATACAAAATTTCTCTGATTGACTGCCTCAACAGAAGCGGCACTGCTGACTGTACCGTCTTCAAGCACCACAACAATCAACGTTCAGTGGACGGCGGAGGTTGGGACGTTCGCCAGGTACAGACTGACCTACACTCCATCAGATGGTGACCAAGTCTCCCCGCTGGTAAGCATGACCAACGTCCAGCAAGCTATACTCACATCCCTGACTCCGGGTCGTCTTTATGCTTTAGAGCTTTACACAGTAACTGCTGGTGGCGCTTTGTCACTGTCAGACTCTACAGAAGAGGTGACCGGTAAGTCTTTATTGATTTGTAAGACTGCCAAAAGTCTGCATTTTTAAAACAATTAATTAAGTTTGGCTAATTAGTATCTTGTAGCAATATTGACTATTTCTTTAACAAAGGAATCGCATGGGTGGCGTAGTGCATAAGGCGCTTGCCTCTCACCAATGTGGCCCTGGTTCGATTCCCAACTAAGGCCATATGTGAATAGAGTTGTGTGTTGGTTCTCTTCTATGCCTCCTAGGGTTTTTCTCGGGGCCCTCCGGTTTTTCCTACTTGCGGAAACACCAAACATTGCTCCGTGTTCATACATGTATTGGTTTGATGTGGCTGCACTTCCATGCCTGCAGCTCGATCACATTGTAGCCGCGCCCTTTGTATTTCAGCTTCTCAGCTGCTAGTAAGGATGATTAGCCTCCCAAATTATTATTATTTTTATTAAATAGCCGAATTGGTTTTAAGAAAGCATGATTATGAATGCTAAATTTTGTTTCTCGAAGCTTCAACCTTGTTTGAAGAACCTTCAACAATCAGAAATGAAATCGAAGCTATGGTTGGGTTTCTTTTTAAAACCGTGAGTGTGTAGCAATAATGGGATTGAACTATTAAACATCTACAATGAAGTATTTTGTAAGGATGGTACAAAACTTTGTTCCTCAGAAACATACACAAATTCTCGCATAAAAAAAATAAATTATAATTTACTGTAGCTTGAGTCCAACCTTGGGTCATGCGTAATTCTGTTTCAGAAATTGCTGGGATAAAGGTGCTAGTATATTTTTCTGCTCAGTGTTTGAGTTTGTTTGCGGTTTGTTTGATTGTTACAGTATTTTTGTTCCCCCCTTAGCTCCTGAGTCGACCCAACTCCGTTCCCCAATGCAGACTTCCTCTTTGATCTCCATTGAGTGGGACGCGCCGTCTGCTGGCGACTATGACGGCTATATCATCCACTATGCCAATGCTGTCGGTGGTGTGGGACGAACAGAAAGCCCCATAATCCGCAGCCGGAACAACCCAAGAGAGTTAGTCCTCCGTGGTTTGGACTCAAACGTAAATTACTTTGTCAACATAACCGTATTCAGCCAGTTCGGAGACTTGATGAAGGAGAGTGCTGTGACCAGACAGACTTTCACTACAGGTGAGACTTCTTGACAAGGGTAGGGTAGGGACGTTTAACCATTTCCATTTGGTGAAATCCATTTCCAAATTTCCGGTTAAATGAAGCTGGCAGTATAAAAAAGAGACCTTCCATTTTGTTATAAAAACGTTAGCCCCAGACACTATCCAGGGAGAGTGATTGACATCCCTTCTGTAGGTAGGATGTTTCTCATCTTAATCCCCTCTACAAATGTTATACATTATTTTCTATCCCTTACAAATTGCTATACATTTTGCTCACAATGCTGCCCCACTGTGGTTTGAGGTTTTGTGACTGTAAAGACTGGGTTACAGTGTTCTAGCTTTAATCCTTGAAAGTGTGTTGACATCTCCTCCTTTTACAAATGGGTTCACAATTCTGATTGGAATCGGTAGAAATGGTTAAACGGTTAAAACGGTTCCGTCACAAGTTTCGTTTAAATAGGAAAATAAACGTAAATGCCCAGCTTTAGACAAGGGCTTAGATGGGAGAGGAATCCAATGGTTTTATCAGTTGGACAAGGCTGGTCAAGAAAAATAGAGCAATTATAGCAGCTGATCATCAAAGTTAGAGCAATAACAAGGATTATAATTTGACATCATTGATGGGGCAGGAAGTGATAGATAAGGCGGGACTAGTCACTGCATTAGAATGCTGGTAATGCTGTCATCATCCTAATCAAAACAATGCCCCCCCCCAAAAAAAACCCCAAAACCAAACAACAACAACAACAAACTCTTACTCCGTTTATGGAAACATTCTTACAAGGTGTACCTTTGGACAACGCATTATAAAACAATCTATGGAAACCTAATTCAACCATGTAAATGTATGAACCCTCTGTACACAGAAACTGCCCCTCCAGCAAGCCTGACCGTTACTCTGGTTGAAACGGAGCGCATTTCTGTCCGCATAACCCCAGCTACGGTGCCGGTGACGGGCTACATCATCACAGTAGTGGATGCCAACGGTGTGAAGGCCGACCAATCTTTGGGGCAAGGTGCACGTAGTTATGATTTGAACGGTTTAACACCTGGCGTGCAGTATACCTTTACGTTGAGGGTCATGGGCCCGGTAGTGAATGATTCCGTCATCACACAATTCACTAGTAAGTTGATTTTAACTTTTTTTTGTGGAACTTTCTTTTTGTTATTGGCTTTATATTTATCAAGTAATAAACCACAAGGGAAACTGACTGGGTAAGTATTAAATGATTTGGGATTGAACAAAGAAAAATCTACTGCAGTGGGTTTGAACCCTTGACCTCAGGATTAAAATGCCGGTGCTCTACCAACTGAGTGAGCTTTCTAGCCCTTTGTTGGTGGTCTCCCTATTTCGTTAATATCTTTGTTCGAGGGTGCCAGTCAGAAACCACTCAACCTGTAACTGGTCGCAGGTTCGAGTTCCGCTCTAGTCAATTTTTCTTTGTTCAACCAAAAATTGTAGTTTTTTTGTATGGTACACGGCATCCCAGCCTACAAGCTTTTGCTTTAATGGGCCATGCCTCCATACAGATATACATAATCTCTGTTGACTATTCATGTTGTATATTGATTTGCGTTTGGAAATAAATGTTGACAATTTGAATTGAAAATGATTGAAATCAAAAAGGGGAACTAGTACCAGTGACGTTTATGTAACTGTTAATTAAATTAACATTGAAAATAACACCACAGTTTCTCAAACTTGGTTTTACAGTTCCAGAGGCAGTTGCTATGGATTCTGTTGCAACGACTAGTACTATAGAATCGGTGGGTCTAACCTGGAACCCTGTGGAGCCTCGACAAACTGGATTCACTGTTGCCAGTGGCTACCGGGTCACGTATGAGCCACAGGATAGTGCCAAGGATCCGATTGTTGTCACGGATCTCCTCGCCCCATCTGTAAGTGCAGTAGACAACATGGACAACTCAATGTAGACACCAACCTTGTCCGCCGTGACACGACCTTTAATTGATTTGTTAGGACGAACGGGAGGGAACAACTATTTGGAAATGACACTGGGAAGAATCGCTGTGAAGTGTCCAAAGCGTCCTATATTTATCAATATAGGACTCCTAATTTAATTTTGGAGCGTCACCCTCCGCTGCAGTAAATACATGGCAAAAAAAAGGGTGACACGTGACGCATGTTCCACCAATCAAATGACAAGGATCAACGTGTTCCATATATAATCTAAAATATGATGAACCTTATAAATATTACTTTCACTTATTTGTTGATTTGACTTTACCCATACACCTATATGTTTATTAATGTGGATGAACTTCAGGGTTTAGTTTTAGATATATAATGGGAAAGATTTGTCTCATTTCAGGCTAATATTGAAGGGCTTCAACCCAACACTGAATACACCATTAATATTGTCACCTTTGTGGGTGAAGGAGAGTTTGAGGAGAGCAGTTCGCCCACAACAGTCAAAGTAACAACAGGTACTTCACCTTTAAAGAATACATTGTTTGAAAACTTTGGGCTGGTGTTACAAATGATATCTTGTATCTTAAAGGTAGGGTCACAGATTGGTTTTTGACAACTTAATGCTGATTTTTAGGCAAAAGTGTAAATAAAGATACAATATAAGTCACCTATAAGTGAATATAGTGTCTACTTGTTGAGAAAACAGCAAAAAAATGTTACGGTATTTTCATCAAGAATGTCAAACCATGTCAAATTTGAATAGAAATTATACAAATTTGTTTTGGGGGCATTACCAAAGTATGACCCTTGCTTTAAGTTGCCGTTCGTTATTTTGTTTGGTTTATTCTTATGCGCGTCAGTCTTCCTTGAAAGAAAGTGGCTACCTGTGAATTAATTTATCATTTTCCACTTGTCCTCGACAGCCATTCCCGCTCCGGCTGAGGTCATTCTTGAGAGAGTACAAGAGACTTCAGTAACCTTCACGTGGGGTGTGACAAGCTACCAATCAGCCATGGGGTACGAGCTAAGCATTGGATTCCCCAACACTGCGAACCGTCTGCAAACGACCAACGTTGCGGTGGATTCCACGCGGGAACATACATTCTCTGGTCTCCTGCCAGGGACACGCTATGTCATTTTCGTGGATGTTACTGGGATTGGCGGCTTGGAGAGCAACAGCAGACCTTTCCGGACAAGTGAGTGTGGAAACCTGCCGAGATTTGCAACGTCTCATGGTCACAAAAGAGGAAGCTGGGTCTTTTGGCAGAGGAAAAAAATGGGTGTAGGGTACCGGGGAAGAACACTTTTATCAATGTTTAATATAAAATAGGAGAAGCACAGTTCGAATCTTGTTAGCCATTTTGGGGGAGGCAACTTGAGGCTATATGTTTTTGTTTGTCTTCACATGTAAAAATTCTTAAAATCTCAAACAATGATTTGCCCCCTCTGAAAGATCAGAAAACAGTACATTCTGTGCATATATTCTAGTTTATGTTCATCAAAATATTCATAAAAATCAGACAGGTTGGCAGCTACCGCGAAAGCATCCATGTATTTTATTTGTTGCTACCTAGCTTATCATATTCTTTTATATTGAATAAAATATGAAATAAAATACTGACATTATTTCTTTTTACAGTCGCTGCTCCCCCGCGGAACCTCCAGGTTGCTGAGGTCAGCCAGTCAATCATCACTGTGGTCTGGGAGGCAGCGGTCAATGTGGTCAGTGGCTACGAAGTCTCCCTCTCGGAGGCCAACGGTCAACGCAGCGTGGTGGCTAAGCAAGGTGCCAATGTGCTATCTGTGACAATCGAACAACTCAATCCAGCCACGGAGTACACTGTGTACATTGTCACTTTGGCTGGGATTGGCAGTGACCAGACGAGAAGCAACCCTCGATCAATCAGGGAAACTACAGGTAGTGTGACGCCCCATTAAAGACAGTCACAAAATAACTATTTTCTTGTAATTTTTTTGAAATAGGTCGTGTCTGATTTGTCCGTTATAGCTAGATCATTGCGTCATTATTGCTTGAAGTACAGGACTTCCTTAGCAACAGTCGAGCCATAACGGTAGCTGCCATTTCGGATACAGCTGCTTGGGCTGGATCGCTGCGTCATGCGTTGAAGTATACGACTCCCTTAGCATCAGTTGTTACTGCCAATTTGCATACAGCCTAGTTGGATTGTTGTGTCATGCATCGAAGTGTAGTACTTCCTTAGCAACAGTCAAAGCCATAGCCGTCACTTCAGATACAGCCTTAGGCTGGATCGCTGCGTCATGCGTTGAAGTTTACGACTTCCTTAGCAACACCCTAAGAAACATTCAGAGCCGTAGCCATGAATTTTGAAATGGCCGTAGGCTGGATCGCTGCATCATTTTCCCGTAGAAGTAAAGGACCTCCTTAACAACACCCTTAGCAACAGTCATAGCATTAGCCATAGGTGCCATTTTGGATAAGACTATATATAAAGAAGCATCATACAATGAACCACGTTGGAGTGGGATTGAGGTAGTTCTTCCCCCTTTTTTATATACCGATTTTGAATAACTCACAAATTGAGGCCTTAAATGCTAAATTGGATGACTCGTGTACTTGCACACAGTTTTATACACAAGAATCCAACATCAGTAAGCAAGGTGCACAGATTAGCAGGAAAAGGCCATCAAAAGACTCCTCCAAAACGTGGTTGACTCGTCAATGTTGTGATTATTACTGCACGATCATACATGTACTTGCATTCAGGCAATAGCGATAGCACAAATCGTATCTAATATGGTTAAAGATATCCACCGTTTACTGAAAGTCCACTGCATCTACAGTCGTGACCTGTCTTATCTTTCCCCTGTGTCTTGTGTATGATTTTTTTAAATATTTTTTTTTTATGAGATATCGCCTAACTCATAAGGCCGAACGGCCACTCAAGGTGAGGGCTACACACTTAACTGATTTAGGCTGTTGACCCAAATCAACTGACACCAGAGGCACGTTGCCACCTACATAGAGCAGAATGCACTACCTTCCCAACCTTTTACGAAGCAATTATGGTTAAGTACCTTGCTCAAGGGCACAAGTGTCACGACCGGGATTCGAACCCACACTGTGCTGCTGACAACACCAGAGCTTGGGTTCGGTGAACTAGACCACTCGGCCACGACACGCCAAGTTCCTTAAGTGAGAGAAGTCATGGCACATTTTTATTTATTTCACTGTTTTCTCCAAAGTGCATTGCTTTTGGGAATTGGAGTGCTTGAAATCCTGGACTGGACCATTTGACATATCTGCAAGGGTGATCAGGTCCCAGAGTTGTGTAGTTTTGTTTTTTGAGGATCTGAATAAATATTTACTCATGTACTTCGTGCACAAAATTATACACAGCTAAAAATGATATTCTTCAAATTAGAAAAATTTAAGAATTTTTTTCTTGTGTCACTCCCAAAAATCTTAACAGAATTTTTTTTGGGAGTTACACAAGATTTTTTATCTTGAAACAATACTTCTTTTTAATATCAAGAATACCATTTTCAGCAGTGTATAGACATACAGACCTACCCAGATCTACCTCTCTGATAAAGTGGAGCCATCTGTTCTTTGTAGCAGGCTTCCAGATTTCTTGCTGACAGCCTGTGCTATGTTTTGTGGTTTCCAGCACCCCCCCCTGCCATAATCAAACTTTTTTGCGAACTGGGGAGCCTAGTGGTTCTGCCTCCAATTGTGTAACACCTGGGGTTACTTCCACACTTTAAAGGCAAAAATATTTGTTAAAAATTGATAATGTTTGTGTTATTTAGGTGAGGTTTTGATCACTGTACAGCCTCTTTCTGCCACCACCCTCATTGTCTCATGGGTACAGAGCACCAACCCCATCACTGAGTACCAGTTTATCTATGACCCGCCGATCTTCCTCGGGGATTCGTCAAGCACAGTTCCGACCTCTAATGACCCGATGAAGCGTCTGGACGGACTCACCCCGGGCCAGAACTACAAACTCATTGTGAACACAGTTGATGCAGTTGGCACTATAACTCCGTATGCGAGAGAATCTGTCAGACTCAGTAAGTATACAGTAGAACTAAGAATTTGTTAGGTGTAAGTATTACTAGTAAACTTGCGGGTACAACTATGTTTGAATCTCTTTTGGGAGGAGTGCTGGCTCTGAAAAGAGCCGGTGTGGTCTCGACGTTTTGAACAGTATACTCTGCTCTTCTTCAGGAGAAAGCTGAGTAGAGTATACCGTTCAAAACGCTGACACTCTTGCCCAGAAGATTTACTCATGGTTGCGCCCACAAGTTTACTAATTAAAGTTACTTCTTGTTTTCCACACCATGTCAAGCTTCAAACATCAATTAAAAATCAATTTGAACATGCAGAAGCTTAAGTTTTTTTCTTTTTAAGTCAAGTGCCCCATAGGCTTTGAAGGTCTCCTGCACATTTATAACCTTTTGTGTGTAACTGTGTTACCTTCACATGACTAGGCTTTTGTACACAATAGTAATAATGATAATGGTATGCAGTTCTTCTATCACACCCGAGGGCCTCTCAAAGCGCTCATTATTTTTTCTACAAGGTATACAGAGCTACGTTTGAAATGTAAGACCTATTTTATGTGCCTAGCACCATGTAACGGTTTACAAGGTGCTGTTGTGCAATCTGCAGCCAACCATACCAGAAAATGCCAGGGCGAAGTGGTGGTCACTGCTCATGATTGTTTCTGCTGACAGGGAAGATGAGAAATGTGGTATACATGATAAAGATCTATTGTCCTACAACTCTGATTGCCCTTGTGTATTATCTCAACTGTTTGTCAAATTTTGTTCAAATAATAGCTCCATAAAAGAGAAAAAAACCTAACTATCATTATGAAGAGAGAAATGTTGAAAGTTTGTGCCCCTATTACTTATTTAAAAAAATAAAAACAATTGTCAAGTAATAAATCACATGGGAAACTGACTGGGTAGATTTTTAATAATTTGGGGTTGAACAAAGAAAAATTGACTGGAGCAGGATTTGAATCAACGACCTCCGGATTAATGGCCAGCGCTCTACCAACTGGGCTAGTTAATCCGGTGGTCGTTGGTTCAAATCCCTCTCAAGTCAATTTTTCTTCGCTCAACCCCAAATTAAAAAAATAATTATTACATTTTAGTTCATGGGTACATCTTTGAGATGATTGTGAAAAAAAGAGGTACACATATATGAAGTTCCCCCAAAAAGAGGCTGAAAATTATAGAAGCTGTTTGCTGTTCCATGTGTAAGGATTTTACTGTTCGATCAATCTTTATTTGTTTCAGAACCCTTATCCATTGATGAATATGATGTCACGGTAATGCCAAACTCCCATGGGGCTACCCTTGGAATCAATCTGTCTGCTGTATGGTCCGGTATTATCGACAGCATAGCATTCATCTTGGAAAACGCATCAATTGGTGCTGGTGCAGGCACACCCCAGATGGTTGAGGTGACCCTTCCTGTAGATGGCTGCCCTGAAATCGTCTTAACAGGCTTGCAACCGGATACGGACTACATTGTGACACTTAACTCAGTCAGCGGTGATGAGAAGAGCGCAACAGTCCAAATTTCTTTCACGACAGGTTGGCATTCTCTCATTCACCCCAACACTCCCCCTTCCTCTTTGCTACCAGCACTCCCCCTTCCCCCTCTCTTTCAACCTATGAAGACTATTTAAGCTTAGAATTCTAATAGTAAAGTATATGGGTTTCAATTTTTAAAAAAGTACATTCACCTCTCTAAAAGTTTGTCACTGCAATATGTACAGTTGATTTTCCAACCTGCGAGACAACCCCAAACAGTTCGATTATTATGGATAAGTAAGAGGGGAAAGTATAGCAGCCGAGACCAGGCAATTTTTTTACAAGATGACCAAACCACAGACCTCAAGATTCTTATCTACTGGAAACCACCAGGTGGTCCAGGTCAGGCACTTTCATTGACTTCCCAGAAGTACTGAGACAAGAGTGTGTCCTTGAGTAAAAGGCGTATCACAAGAAAAGGGCAATCAGTGAGCCAAACCATGGAGGTGGCCAAACCACAACTGCTCAGTGAGGAGTCTGTCAACATACTTGCAGATAAAATCGTGCTTCAAATGTCTAATTCCGAAGATTTAAACAAATCCTCAACTTCTTTATTAAGTGATTTTACCCTTTGTGAATAAACTTTCCCGCAACATATCCTGGAATAGTTTTAGAGGGTGCCTTGAAGAGTACCACTTCCTTTATTCAATCGTATTCAAATTTATTTTGTTGAAGGTCCTGCTCAACCTGGTATACTGGTCTTCGGAGACGTCACCGAGACAACGATTGATTTGTACTGGGAGCCACCAACAACTGCCTACACTCAGTACACCCTGAGTTGGTCGCCGGGCAGTGCGCCTGCTGAGATTCTAGCCAGGGATATCAAGGAGTTTACTGTGACAGGGCTCAGTGCGGGCACTCGGTACACTTTTTTGCTCACCCACGACAACGGGGATTCTCAGAAAATACAGTATACAAGTAAGTATGATGTGCACAGTGAGGTGAAGTGTGGAAGACCCAGATTATATTATGATTTCATTTTATCACAGCATGCAAAAGAAAGATCACATTTTCTTTTGTGCTGGTAACTCCTTGAGTCGGGCTAGCCGTCCCGGAGCCGTAGATCTCAAGGGTCTTTCTCAGGATCCTCGCTGCTCCCAAAAGCGCTGCCTTCTGTAACAGGTCTACCCTCACAGTTGTCCCTATTTCATGCAGATGTTTCCCCAGTGCTTTGGGAATGGTTATTATTGTTATTATTATTATTATTACAATTTTTATTATTATTACATATTTCTGGTAATGAAGCCAGGGATGCCTCATAAGTGAACTTAATCACTGTAGCTGGCATGCCTGAGGAAACCTCTAAACAAGTGCAGACAGTCAGCCATTGACATCAGATACGCACTGAGCCTGTTGATAGTTTGACCTTTTGTTTTGTGTGTTCACGCAGGACCCTTGAAATTGGCCTCTCCACCCTCGGTGAATGTTAAAACTGACAGACAGATCACTGTGTCATGGCAGTCCACACCAGGAGCTCTTGGATATGTGGTAAGCAAGTATGACTAAAGCAATTACTAAAAACCCGCTCATATTAATGTCAGCAGAAGATTCTTGATTATTACTCAGGATGGTCAATGTACGTACAAAGCTGCATCCATGTCCACCACATTATCTTCCTTGAATAGCACTCCGCACTAACGGCGTCACTTTTGGGACATTTGGTAAGATGGCGTTGTACACCAAAAGCTGAAGACATGAGATGAATTCCACTAAGCTGGCATTTCGTGACCAAGCGGTCTAGTACACCAGACCCAAGCTCTGGTGTTGTCAGCAGCAGGGTGTAGGTTCGAATCCCGGTCGTGACACTTGTGCCCTTGAGGAAGGCACTTAACCATAATTGCTTCGTAAACAGTTGGTAAGGTAGTGCATTCTGCTCTACCAGCCAGGCTCCTCGTGGATGATACCCATGCCTGTGAAAGGGGTAACCCTGTTTCAGTCCCCCATGAGTAGGTGGCAACGTGCCCCTGGTGACAGTTGATTTGGGTTGACAGCCCAAATTAGTTAAGTGTAGCTCTCACCTTGAAGTGGCCGTCTGGGACTTGTGAGTAAGGCGATATTTCATTAAAAAAAATTAAATAGAAAACAAGTATCAACTCAAGTGCATAATTGCAAGACTGAACACTGCGGTTGACCCTAGCTTCAGTAACCCCCTTCCGTAACACGTAACAGGTTAAGTACTTATACTACCTTTCCACTGTTTTTATCTAGTTCTGTTACACTTCTGTGGGTAGAACTTTCCAACTTGTGTTGGCTGCAAACATTCTAACGTATGACCTCACCCGTCTTCAGCCTGACACACGATACATCATCAGTGTTGCCTCAACAGTGGGAGTTGGTGCAGAAAGGATACTGAGTGGAAAGAAAACGATCGTAGTCACAACAGGTGAGACTCATTGAAAGCTGATAAAGATATCAAAATCACTGGCCGATGCCATGTTTTGAACAGCCTGTTTGCAAACAAATTTTGTGTACTCCACTAAAACAAATCGAACCTCAAACATTCCAAGTTCCTAGCGAAATAGCATGGAAAATGTCAAATTACTCTGGTTTGGATGTTTAAAAAATCTGCGATGGCATACTGAAATCTCGGAAAGCTCAGACTTTTTTTCCCATTGAGCCAAATATAATGACCAACAATGATGGCAGCCTGTCCAGTCTTGTTGTTCCGGGCATTAAAATACATCCGCCGTAAGTCTGTCCCAAAATTGTTTTATGGATAAAGGCGTCATTGTGAAGTGGTTAATGTGGAAATCAGTAAGCTCATTTGAAGTAAATATGGCTGCTAAATACAACACTTCAATTTTGTTGTGTTAAACTTGTTTTAAACGAAATGTACGTTTGGTAAAATTGTTGTTGGCGATAAGGTTTTCCAAGTTATAATTCTGTAGAATGAACATGTAGCAACTGAACTGATAAGATTTTGCATTTTAAAAGTAAGTATTAAACTAGCCCAGGTTGGACTCCACCATTGCATACCAGATGGAAATGAGAAATGAACACAGGAAGTCTAACCTGGGCTAGCATTGAACTATCCCTCTGTGAAGCTCTTGTATAATTGAATTTTTGGGGTGAACAAAGACAAATTGACTAGAACAGGATTTGAACCTGTGTTCTCCGGGTTAATGTGCTGGCGCTCTACCAACTGAGCTATCTAGCCTTAATGTTGGTGGTTTCCTATTTTGTCAATACCATTGTTTCGGAATCGCCAGTCAGAAGTCATTTAACCTTTAACTGCCATGTAGCCAGGGATCTCACCCAAGTTTACGATACAGCCAGGGGATCCCATGAAGGGGATGCGACTGTTGTTTCAATTATCGAGCAATAAACCACAAGGAAAACCCACTGGATATAATGTTTATTCAATTTCTTTGTTCACCCAAAAGTGAATTAAAGTATCCTTGGTCAGTTTTCCTTGTGGTTTAAACTTTCTTGAAGTGGGGTATTTGATTCGTGAACTGGCCAGTTCTTTGTCTTCTTTCAATGTGGAACTTTTCATCAAGTAAAGTGCTTCATCTGTGAAACTGTTCCTCTCGTTTCTACTAAACAGAAATGGATACGTCTATTCCAAACGTATTGTCTTTGCAATTGGGAAGTGTCACTCAGCAATCCATCACCCTACTCTGGAATTCCCCGGCTGGGAGCAACTTTGATACATTTGAGCTCGCCTACACCCCGGCGGTCATCGGTAGTCCTTCATCGCCAGTCACCATCCCCAAGGATTACACCGAAGTTAAGTTGACTGAGCTGATGCCCGGAGTGAACTACCAGTTTATGCTACGGACTGTGAGGGGTGCAGGTCTGACCAAGGAGACGGGCGTAGCTGTGACGCTTGATTATACAACGAGTAAGATCAGTTTAGCCATGTGTAGAATTCCCCACAGTTAAAGAAAAAGACGACAATTGTTTTCACTAGGTCATGTTTGAATTTTTTTGTGATGTGCTATGGCAAAATTGGACAGTGTTTTTACTTACGACGTATTTCAAAGCTTTTCACAATGCAGTTTGTTTGATTGTAATTGGATATTCATTGCAAGGTTGAGAATTTAACAATTTGTTAAATTCATGGAGATGTATTACTGAGTAGTTAAAAATTGCCTTTTTCTTGACAACCATATACATGTCTTGACCCCTTGCGCCTGATGTCTCACGTGGCTACTGTCTGCCCCTTGTCTGCCATTTTGGAAGTCAAAATGCATGTAAAGACATGGTGCATGTCCAACATGGCGAATGTCGCCTATGCACATTTAATCACTGTAGCTCGCAAGCCTGAGGAAACCTGTAATCAAGGGTGCTTGCTATGTGAACCAGAAACACCGTGGTTAACCCCCTACTCTTCCCTGATGAGTGTTCTGTTTTTTTTTTGTACGTGCACTCCCAATTCTAGTACACGGGACCTACGGCTAAATGTCCTATCCTAAGTACAAAGCAATTATGTTAAAGTATCTTGGTCAAGGACACAAGTGCCACAACCAGGACTCGCACCCACACTCTGCTGATTAGAAACGCCAGAGCTTGGGTTCGATGCTCCTAATCGCTCGTCTACGACACAACTCATCAAAAAATAATGAGGGAGAGAGGGAATTTCATGCTAGTCTTGATAACTAAACATAATGCACAACAAAATTGAAAATGAAATGCAAACCCATCTAACTCAATGTTTGTATTTTGATCCCAACCACAGCTGCTGCTACCTTCGCTGTCCTGTCTGGCTCGGTAACCGATTCTGTCATTGAGTTGACGTGGGGAAGTCTTCCTACAGCGGCAACGGTAGTCCAAGTGTCCTATTCAACAACGCAAGGTGACGCACCAAACCCCAGTTCCATATCAGCTCAGGCATCCCCATTCCTGATACTGCAAGGACTGACCCCTGATACTGACTATACAGTCACCATCAAGGCCAAGGCTGGCAACACTGAATTGGCTTCAAATGACAGAGTCATCCACACACGTGAGTACATTTATTCTGGGATGACTACCTGGGCCTCAGTTTCATGGCTCTGCTTGCCACCAAATTCTGCGCGTGTTCTGCGCTAGCCGGGTAAGCGGGATATGCCTAGTAACGTGGAGTACGCACTCGCACAAGAAAAATTTGACGTAAGCGCGGAATTCCCTGCTTCTGTAAGCGACGGTTCTTTGCTTATGATAAGCAGAGCCATGAAGTTGGGCCCTGTTGTGTAAAAATTGTTTTCGTTAATTTTTGTCTTTGCTAATCAAGTCATAAATATTTTAAATGCTGTGTATGTTGGAGTTATGTTTTGTCACTCATTAAGTTTCTGGTCGGTTGTATAGACCATGTAACCTTTTGTTTACAATAAGTGACCTTGCGAGTAGCTACACTGATCGTATGGGAATTTTTTACATTTTGTGTCATAATTTCCACATAAAAAAAAATAACAGCTGAACAAGTTTTGAGATGTGCCCCCTTTCACTATATCAAAAGTTGATAAAAATCAGACAGTGCAATCTCCACGAAATGTAAGATTTTTAGTTTTCCCAGTCTTCCATTTAGCTGTGTACTGCTGGAAGTCCAGGCTCTGTGGCTCTTTTTGTAAACACAGGATGTCACAGGTTACATGGTCTTTATTTCCTCTTAAAACAAATCCAAAGGTCCATTTTATTTCCATTCGATCAAAACTGTATATTAATTTTTTGGAAATGCTCGCCACATGTCCAAAGGCTCACAATCTTTTGGTTTTTGGTGGTTTAAAAAAAAAATTCACTTTTTGGCTTCCTTGAAACACCAGGATTGCCTGCACCAGATGCTCCTTCTGCAAGCAGCGTTACTTCAACAACTGTGGTTGCCGGCCAGTCCCCACATGATGGTCAGTTCCGGCTGGTTGTACGCTTGCCCTCAGTCAACGGTGGAGGCCTGGAGGTCACTAGCCCGGTTACCGGCATCCAAGTTGGGTGTTCAAGGATTCAATTCCGAGAGCTTGAACCCTCCACATGGTATGAAATTGCGTTGGAGTACACTACTAACGGTGTGACGACAGCGGAAGCAGTGACCAAGTTCCAGACAGGTACCTACAACAATGCTAGACAAGTCTAATGTTAATGTCCTTAAGTTTTTGACCCTATAACCTTCATCATGCTGCCACCATCTTGGTCTTGTTCCCTGTATCCAACAGCAGTAGTGAATGCTGATGTTCATTGCACAAGAAAGGAACCAGACTAATTTTTCTTCCAGCCTCGGTTTGGTTACATCGACTTTGTTTGGAGAAAAAACCAAGATGGCCGCATTGTGATGAAGATCTATTAGAGTCCTTCTCAAAGGCTAAATGACAACACAACTCACACAAACTAGTGTATTAGTGTAACAGAGACAGTCAAAGGGGGAAAAAAGTGAAATGAGAGAGGCAGAAGGCAGTCAGAGGAAGCAAGGAATGATAAATGAAAAAATTAAACAAAACGGGTAGGCATATGGTTGTGTTTTTCGAGTATCCGCTCCCAAACTCTGGAACTTTTTACTATCAAATATCGGAGCTACAGAATCTCTGGACATTCTCAAAAGCACGTTTAAAACACATTTGCTCAGCATTGCTTATGACTGACTATATATTGTGTTTATCCACTTGTTTTTTAATTGTGCAAATCTCTCTTTAATGTGCTCTTAATTACACTTCGATAATCTAAGTATCTTGTAATGTATTTTGATTTAACTTTTTCCAGCGCCTTGAAATACGTTTAGTCATAGATAGATGGCGCTTTACACATTTTGTATTATTATTATTATCATCAAATTCTTGGTTTTGTGAACAGCACCTTCAGTTCCACTTGACTTTGGTGTTGTGGACATTTCAACAACCACCATTGCATTGTCATGGCAGCCAGGTATTGGTGACTTCACAAACTATCTGGTGACGTACAGCCCTGTGGGTCCCATAACCCCACCAGCCAAGACGGTATCCAGGACAGACAATAGGGTGATCCAGCTGCAAGGTCTAACCCCCGGTACTCCGTATACCATAAAAGTCATCCAGCAAGGAGGCACGGTACCTTCGGAGAACACTGTTGTGCAACTCACACGTAGGTTTCGTCCGTAAATTTGACCTTCCTGTATTCCGTGTGTGACATTTGCTGCATTTTTAAACACTTTTTGTTGTTGATTGAGGCAAGCTCTGTTGTTTGAAGTCATGTTGTTATGAAAAAGCTGACTGTGATAATCCTATTAAAAGGTACTATATAGGATTGGTAGAGATGGCAAAATTGTCTCAGACAGTGTCCATGTTTTGTGCGATCAACCAAGGCCACTAACAATTTTTTGCATCCAACCACACATGAAATAAACCTGTGAAAATTTGGGCGTAATCTGTTGGGTGTGTCAGGAGAAAATAGTGAAAGCCATCCATGCACATTTTTCAGCATGTTAACACATTGTCCTTAGTTTTGGTTGCAACAACCAGAATCAGCTTTTGCATTTTTTTAGGTTTTCAGATACAGTTTTCTCGAATATGGCTTCCTTTCAGAGGGAAATATTTCACAGAAAAAATGGTTCTAGCAAGAACTTCATTATCAGTAAGCTTCAGACTAAAAATTAAAAAAACTATGTTTTTTATCCTTACCAATTCTGTGTACTCCTTTTAATGACAACTGTAAATAGTCGCATTCTGATGATTACCACGTTGTGGTTGCAGTCTTCTGATATTTGTTGCACCCTTTTCTCTGGCTAGGACCCAACAATCCAAGCCGCATCAGGGCCACTGATGTCACCAAAGATGGAATGACCATCTCTTGGGATCAGACCAGCGGCGTCTTTGATGGCTACATGATATGCCACTATCCACAGGGGGCCGTCTCCACACCGTTTGACAATGGCATGAGCCGACAGATCCGACTGAGTGGCCTGGAAGTCTCCACCACGTACTACATCAAGGTGTCTTCCTATGCTGGAACATTGGAGAGTGATCAGGCAATGATCCTGGAGCAAACTACAGGTAAACTCATCAGGGTTTTTTTTCTTTGAAATTCCTGTATTAGGAGAAAATTGAACATCGCACGTGCGCACTCTCCCTACTGATTGGCAAAATGAGTGGACATCGCTCCTTTTTTTGTATTGGTACGATAGTGGCGTGAGGCACAACTCTATGGCATTTGCCAACCAATGGTGTCTGTGCGCATGCGTAAATGTAGTTAGCATATTTCAAGGGAAAGGTCCTTTGATTTAATGTTGTGGCCTTCAGGGGTACACGTTTGATATTGACCAAGATGTTTTTTTTTGTTTTGTAAGTGTTATTCAAAATCTTGCTGTAATAAAACAACGGGCCTGGAATTACCAATGGCCACAGATGCCATGGCCTCTGTTGCCCCTGGTCTTGGTCTAGGTGCCCCCTCAAAAGTTTCCCATAGACTCTGAGATTTTTCAAAGGAAGTGCCCTTGGCAAAATAAAACTTGCCTTGCACTCTCAAAGATCAATTTCCAGGCCTGAAACAGTATGGACAGCAAGAAGTACTTGGAGAAGTTGTTCTGCCTTTTCGTCAACATTTTTGAGAAAGCTTTTATGGTAACCATTTCACATCAAATTATTCTAACCTGGCTTACGGCAGACGTTTTTTCCGCCCTCAGTTTGTTGTAGTTAGTTGAACGGCTGATGTGTATATCCATCCAGACATTCTATTGGTTAGTGTGCACAGGTATGCATCTACCGTGCTACTCTTTCTTTCCCCCAGAGGGACAGAACGTACTGGAATTGATGCTCACCATCTCCCTTTTTTCCTTGGGTTACTGTGTAATCCCAGATTCCAGACCTTTTTCCCTTTGTGCACAATTGTGGCTTACAAGAATGGACAGGTAACCACTATTGTTTATCATTGAATTCGGCTCAATGGATGACAAGTCCGAGCATTCCGAGATTCCAGCATACCAAGGCAGATTATCGGCCATGGCATACGGCAGAGATTCTGCAAATCAGGGTGAACGCATACTTAAATTTTCTCAACCGACAATATCAAATCTCGGTGCTTATTATGAGAACCTTTGTTGTCTTTTCTATGTCAAGTCAGGGTTTCACTGTGACAACAATATTTTCACTAGTCGTCATGAGATTGAGGCTCCATCTTTCTATTGGTTGCGCTGTTTACTGTTCCAGCCACTAGGTAGTGGTCTGGCCGGTTGTGTCCTACCCCCACTGTGGGGCTCGGGGTATGAGGGGGTCCCATGTATGCGACAATTCATATCCTCCCTCATAACTGTTTATAGTTGAGTGTCGTTTTTATATCAATAGACTCTCCCAGCGTCTATATTAACGTACTTTGTTGTTAACCTTTACCTCATTTGAAATGAACTTACAGTGGAAGCTGACCCTGGTGACCTTCGGATTGAAAATTTTGACGAGACCAGTATTACTATCAACTGGTTTACAGTCGCTACAATCAATGAGTAAGGAACAGTTTTAGGTTTTGATTTATTTTTAGTATTCCTTCTTAAACCTTGAAATGTTCTGTTTCATCTACTGGGAAAAGACTGTAATGTGGCCAATGTTTTTCTGTTGAGTTATTATTTGCCCGAAGATGCTGTACAGTGTTGAGTTTTTAAAATAATTTATATCGATACTTTATTTTCTTTACTTCGCTGCATTTTTTTTTCTCAGGAAAATTTTAAGGTGGTTTTGCTTTTGAAGAATCATTGACTCCTTTTAATTAGTTATCCCTGGGGTGGCTTCTGGTTGCTCCTCATGGTCATTCATCATTGCCCTCCACTAGAGGGCCACAGACCAGGAAGGACAACTAGCCTATGTGCTGTACTTGAAATTTTCTAGACATTGCTTTGGAAGAATTTGGTGCAAGGGAGCTCATAATCATTCTAATCTCATCTGTACTTGCACCAACAATTTTATCTTTGCTTATTTTTCTGATATGGTTGCTGATAAATCAAGAGAATTGTGACTTTAATGATTTTTCAACAATTTCAATCGTGTGTCTTCTGTTTGAAGTTACCGTCTGCGGAGGACGAAAGTGGATGGAACGGATGAAGTGGGGTTTGACCAAACGGGTGTTACCGACCAAAATCCCCAGTTCACCTTCAACGGTCTGATCCCAGGGGAAGAGTACGTCATCTATGTTGACCCCGAGGGCCCCGAATATGGTGAACAGTCCAGGAACCAGCGAACAAGTAAGAATTTACTGGACCCATCAGGGAAATTATGTCACTGCTTAATGGTGTGTTATTCTGGGAGGTGATGACCATCGCTAGGGTGAAGTTCCAACATTGTTCCAACAATGTGCACTATACCCTGCTTGAGCCGCATTGGCGACTTTGGTCGACCAAGATAACACACAAAAAAACACTCAAACCTGGGCACAGAAGTAATTTGTGAAAAAGCTGTAGTTTTGTCCATGTTTACCCTCCATTCTCTTGTTGGAAAGAGAAAAATGGGACCTTTGTAATGATGGTAAAGCAAAAATAAGGTTGCTATTATGCATCAAACTGGAGTGGAAAGATAAAAAAATATCCACCCCAACCAGTTCAATATTCAGAACAAATATGGCCCAACTTCATAGAGCTGCTTAGGCACAAAAAGTAGCTCAGCACAACAAAATGATGCTTATCAGAATATGTTTAGCAGCCAGAATACTAAGTCACATATTCAGTCTGTGACTAGTATCCCGCCTTTTTTTTTTGCTGAGCAAAACTTTTTTAAGCACTATTTTCTGCTTAAGCAGCTCTATGAAATTGGGGCCATATTTGTTCTGAATATTGAACTGGTTGGGGTGGATATTTTTTCACTTTGAGCCAAACTCATTCTTGTTTGGGCAATTTATTTTCGTCAGGACCAATAGCTCCCAGGAACTTCCGGGTCACTGACACCAGTGATGTCGAGATCACCGTGGAGTGGGATCCAACGCCGTCTAACATTGTCCATCAATACGTGTTGACCTACGACCCTCCCGTCGGCTTACCAGCCTCACCCGTGGAGATCTCTACCTTTGAAGAGAGCCGGGGCACCATCACAAACTTGAGGTCAAATACCCAGTACACTTTCACCCTGGTAGCCGTCTCGGGTACGGGTAATGGTCAGATTAGGACCACCAGCACTCCTGTTACTCTAGAAAATGGTATGATTTTAATCCTTATTGAAAACAAAATTATTATTATAAAAAATTGCTGTAAATTTGTTCAGGCACTGCGGATACTTTTCCCAAAAGCTCCTTGAAATCTATAGACCGATCTGTTTTAGCCCGCACGCGCATGTGCTATTATTAAGGTTTTTTTGACAGAGTTTACTTTTTGTTTAGTTTCAAATATTTAGTAAGTATATTCTACATCTTTTTGTCAAGCTGTCCTGTCGGGTAAATTGAGTAAACCTTTGAGAAAGACACCAAATTCCTATTAACAAAAGTTAAGAAGACAACGTTTTAAAGATGTTTTTGCGGCCAGCAGCACTTGCGCGCTTGGATCGGTCTATAGCTCCAGGGGTTATCAAAAGGTGGAAATGTCATTCTGATCATACCTCCTCAAATGTTCAGACCTTTTTTGTCAGCGCTGGCTCACCCCTGCTTTATGAAATGATCTTTCCATAGTAAATTTTGTTCTGCTATTGCCCCTTTAATGTGGAATGAACTAGATGTCTGTGTTTGAGAAGCGGAGACTGTCAATCTCTTTATGAGTCAGTTTTTATCCCTCAGTCAGTTTTTAATCTGGTGTCTATGTATTCTGTACGTAAACTGTTAGCATGGTGTTATCGGTGGATTGTTATTGATATTTAATTTTCAAATTCAATTTAGTTTTTTACTTTGTTCTTTTTTATGCTCACGTAAATCATCTTAGAGCATTTTAATATAGCTTTATATGCTTTTTGTGAAGTGCCTTATAGAGCATTTAACAAAAATATGTTTTTATAAATGTATTATTATTATTATTTCATCTTATCACAGCATGCAAAAGAAAGATTACATTTTCCTTTGTGCCGGTAGCCTTAGATCTCAAAGGTCTTTCTCAGAATCCTCGCTGCTCCCAAAAGCGCCGCCTTCTGTAACATATCTATCCTCACATTAGTCCCTATTTCATCTGGATGATTCCCCAGTGCTTTTATTATTATTTTTATTGTTATTTTTATTATTATTACTCACAATTGTGATCTTGATGAAATTATCGATCCTCTCTCCTCCCAACAGTGACCCCATTATCCCTGGATGTGACCTCCTACACCGACACCGAGATCAACATTCGTTGGGATGCTCTGATCGGTGGTGATTTTGACTTCTACGAGATCAGCTACACCCCTTACATACCGCGTCCTGAAACCATCGTTTCTCCTCGCAGCATCCGAAAGGACGATACCCGAGAGTTGGAGCTGTACGGCTTGGACCCTGGACGGGAGTATACCATCAAGTTGGTGACGAGTCTTCGTGGTGTGGTCACGTCGGATGCCATCAGTGTCACTAAACAACGACTGTGTAAGTTTGGCCCCAATTTTATGGATCTGCTAAGCAGAAAGAGTTGCCAATCCCAGACAAATTTTTTGACTAACAGTGACACTTGACCCAGCATTGTACCACGGTAATAGATTGTAAATTTTACTGGTCGAGAACCAACTGGAAAAATATAGCACTGCTGCGTCCCATATCCAACGAGTCCGTGCAATAACCACTATTGCATCGACTGTGACTTTTTTCCCCTGCTATATCAAGTTGTATTTTCTATTTTGTAATCACCCTCTCGTAATGATTTGTTTCTTCAGTGCCGAGTAAGATTTCTGCCGTCAATGTGCTAAACACCACATCCAGCTCAATCAGCCTCTTGTGGAGTAATGCTGATGGTGTTAAGGATAGCTATGACGTTACTCTAACACCCACAAGCAATGGCCTACCAATATCGCAAACGAGGGGTAAGTGCTATGCACACTGCATTTGAAATTAGCTTCATGGTTTAGGCCGGAAATCCATGTGTCCGTCGTCATACCTTGTGCCCAATGCGTAGTGCGCAATGCAAAAAATACGCCAAACAATGTACACAGTTCCATGTATCTGTATTGCGTACTGCGTTGTTTGTAAAAATGAAGTGCATTGCTTGGCGTGTATTTTCACTTTTTAGGATTATGCATTACGCGCAGCACATGATTGACACATGGATTTGCAGCCTTACACCATCGGTGTGGGGGAAGCAGGGCTTTCATATAACTGTCCAGTTTTTAAAGGATCGTATATAATTAACCTTTTATGAAAAAAACAATGATTTGGCAGTACATGAAGTTGCTTTTCATTTTGAAGAAAACAAAGAAAATAATGTGCCTTTCAGTACGTTGAAAATGATGTCGATGACCAGTGCAGTCTTTTGGGGATCACCAGTGCGTATTGGAGTCACATGTTACTGTTACAATTAGCTGGCGCATGACGCAAGACGCAATATTGGGCCAATCGCTACAATAAATTACCTTCTGCGGTCCGCGTAATTACGTGCGTAATATAGTGGTAAATCAGGCTGACACATGCATTGAGAAGTTTGGTTTAATCTCACAAGACAAAATCTTCCTTTTTTAACTCAGAAAACAAAAGTCTTGATTATGAAAGTAAGCTGAGAAAGGCCGGTTTGTAGTCGGTCTCGAGATGAGAATCTTGAAACGCCAGAAAGGGTGCCAGAGTCTTTATAGAATAGACAGTGGTTCCAATTGGCAATATAAAGTATGGTTTTAATGATCGTGCTCAAGTTTTCAGTCGCGCGACTAACTGGCCTACGCCAGGTGTTATATAATACATAATTTAGATGCACTATCAGGGAGTGATTGCGTCCAGCACTTTTGCATAGCAAAATATTAAGACTGAACTAGTTTTGTGCACACAGAATGCTAATATTGAGTAGCGAATGATGGTTTTTGAGTAGCAACTGATACAATGTGTGTGGCATTTTCCTGATGCTATACAAAGGAAATCTTTCTCTGATACTATGTTCTGTGCATGATGTTTCAAACCGGGTGTTTCTATTCATTTAATTAGATGCAGGGAGTGGGTCAAATCAGGTGGTCTCTTTCACCGGACTCAATCCTGGTGATCTGTACATGGTTTCAGTAGCAACAAGGAGTGGAGACAAGATTAGTGAGGCAGTGGAGCGACATGTTGCAACACGTAAGTGTATAACCTCATTGGAATAGTTAGTCTAAAAGTGTTACTTTCTGAACTCAGTTAGCACTGATAATTTTCATTTATATACCTCGCACATAAATCCTTGTCATTTGATTGGTGGAACCTACGTTACGTATCATTTATTTTGCCATGTATTTGGTGTAACATACATCATGCGCCATAATATATTTGCCTACCGTGACGCTCCAAAATTTAATATATAAGAGTCCTGTATTGATAAATATAGGACGCTTGGGGCACTTCACAGCAGTGTCTTTTCCAAGGTAATCGTTCTCCGCCTGTTTGCCAAAATGAGGCAAGGTTGTGTCACGGTGGATGAGGTTGGTGTCTACATGGAATTGCTCACGTTGTTTGGAGTTTTTAGAATTTTCAGAGTTTCGGTTGGACAAGTTTCGGTTTTGTGTTTATTATGATTTTTTTTCTTCAAATGACAAGGATCTATATGTGAGTTATATAAAAATGCAATTCGTTTGTGCATTGACACAGAATACAATAACTCGGTAAAATCTGGACTATCCCGTTTCCTGAGGCATAGCCGAGTGAAATTGAATAGTCCAGATTTCACCTCCTGATTACATTCTGCGACAATGCACTCATATGCATCCAGTGTTTGTATAATATAAATTGTATCTTTGATTATTTTTTCGCCTGGCATTTATTGAGTGAAGAGGTGAATCTTAAATCTCTATGATATATTTAACCGTTGCCAACACCATGCTTGGTTCATCACCGCAGGTCCGCTTCCACCCTCGAATGTACGAGCTGATGTAACTGGAACTGGGACAACTAATGCACAGGTCACTTGGGAGCCGCCAGCCAGAGTTTACCAGCCGATTAGCGGCTACCGTATTGACCTTGTCCCAGATGACTCCAGGCAGTTTCCGCAAGGTGAGAATTGGTAACAGTTCCCTTCACAGAAATGGACGTCTTTTCTCTGTATTTTAGTGTACTGTTATTCTATCATGGCAATGAAGAGGGTCCATGGCCACAAAACAAATCAATTGGCACACGACATTCATTATACAATAGTTCCAAACTGTGATGGGGTTCGTGATGTTTAACACACCTGAGGCCATAATTGTCCAGAAAAGCTGATGTATCACTCGTAGGTAGCTGTACTGTACAGAAGAGAACCTGAAGTGTTTCATTTATTAATTCTGGTTGTGAAGCCAAGGACTCTCAGAAACGTGAACTTAATCACTGTACTAGAACCCCATGGGGAGAAGACAAGAAGGAAGTTTCAGATTTAGATGTGGGAGGAAAACCCAAGAGAATTATTCCAGTGAAAATCCACGCAATCAGGTAGGGACTGAAAACCCAATCCACATAGTACCTCCCGGCAGGATTCAAGCCGATAGGCCTACCCGACCGCCTAAAGCTTTTGAATTATATTTATAAATGTGGACATTGGAATTTTCAACCAGACATGAGTTGTTTGTATTGTTTTTTTTGTTTTTTTTCGTGTTGCAGATTTTGCGCCAACGGTAAGGTCAGCCAACTTGGGACCCGGGTTGGTACAGGGACGCATCTATTCCGTCAAGGTGTGGGCCATCATCGATCCGTCATTTGTGGACCAATCCATCAGCGCTTATGCTGTAGCTATGTTTGCCACAAGTGAGTAATGACAAATGCAAGCATTATAATCATGGGGTGAAATGTGGACTTTGTTTTGGGAAGTAGAAAAGCCAGATTTTAGCTATAGTGTTATATTCTGCGACAATGCACGAAAGAAACACATTCATTATTTGTTTTATATAACTCACATGTAGATCCTTGTAATTTTGAATTTTCTCACAATGAACACTAAATAGACATGGAAACTCGTCCACCTTAAACTCTGAACATTGTTTGACCCAAACAAAATTTCTTAACAACTTAAATGACGTCATGTAGACACCATCCTTGTCCGCCATGACATGACCTTGTCTCTGTTGGAAAATCGGGCAGAAACCATAACTATGGATATGCCTCTGAGAAGAATCTAGTATACATGTACTTTGCAAAATTAAGGATGACATGAAATGCATGTTCCATCAATCAAATGACAAGGACCTGTGTTTGCGGTATACAAAATTCTTCACAAATGTGTTCCTCCTTATCTCCCTCTTTTTTCTACTTGTGTTTCTTGTCTACCTTTCTTTTCTCTTCCCTTTGCCTTGCACCTTGCCCTCTTTCCGCACCTCTTTCCTCTTTTCGTTGTTCCCCTCCCCTGTTCAACTTAATTTTGGCTGTCCCTCCAACTCCTTACATTTCCAATCCTTCCTTCGATCATTGAACTCTCCCTCTTTCAAATTCCACAACCTCAGATCCATCCTTGCCTTCGTTTGCCGCACCTGACATTGCCGCCAACTCCATCGTCCTCAAATGGTCCAAGTCTCCGGGAGAGGTTACCTTCTATGAGATAGACTACTCGCCCGTTGCCAGCTCGGGGGTCATTCCACCGATACAGGTCCCCAGTACTTCCGTGCCTCAGTCTATTTTCAGTGGACTGAGTCCCAGCACTGATTACACGTTCACCATCAAAGCCGTGAGTCGACAAACTTTTGTCGCTGCGTCCGGGGTGCAGACTGTGGAAAAGGAGAGCAGTGTTGCCACCGCCGTGTACAAAACACGTAAGTGCGAGTTTCGCGAGATTTACCTCTCTGGTATGAAACCAATAAAAGAGGCCTCACTTTATAACAACATTCTTAGACAACGCTGAAATGCATATTGGAACAATCTCATCATCTGTCTAATTACATACGTTAACAAGAAACCTAAAACATCATCCGTTTGATTTTTATTCGTAATAAATTTATCATATCAACCTTTATTTAAATAATCTAGTCTTTGCTGTCAGCCTGTTCTCTGTATATTTGCAGTTGTTGTATTTTGTACTCTACTTCTGTCTGTCAATTGTTCAATGTTCTGTCTGTCCAAAAGAGAAAAACACGAAGCACTCAGCTTTTTTCTTTCCCTACACGCTGACAAGATGTATAATAAGATCTTTCTGTACAACGTAGCATTTTATAAATATAAATTTGTGGTTATATTCTGCAAAAATACACAAAGTTATTTGTGAAAAATCAATGAGCAAACAAAGTTCTGCAGTAGTTTAATTTAATTTTTTTAATATATATATATTGATATCCCTTGTTCTGCTTGTTTGAATTTTTGTTGCACTTTGAAACAGCCCATCGTACTAGTGACATCACTTTTGCTCAAAACCCGACAGTCAGACAAACTTTCCTGCGCTCATGCGATCACTGCCTTGGCGTGCTACACAGCAGTAATACAGTACATGCGAGTAAACATAAAGCTTGGACATAATGCGCACATACGCTAGGGAGCGTTTTAAATGTTGGGCACGTTCTGGGCACAAAAGAACGTTCCTTAGGCACACGCTCGCAATCCATTGGACCGCCAGAACATTCTGCTAGACCGCATCATTGTGCCGAAGTACGGGAGCAATCCTACACGAGTGAGTAGGCACATTAGCGTTTTTAACCTTCCAATGGAACGTTCCGCCGGTCCCGACGAAATGGTGTTTGTGCATGCGCTTGAATACTTCTCCGATCCAATTAGAATATTCTTTCTGTATTTAGCATTAAAAAGCACTTTTACAAACAATATTTTTCAAACCTCCAGTGCCACTGTCCCCAAGCAATCTTCGATCGACTGAGGTAACGCCGAGATCTGTTTCCATCGAGTGGGAAGCCGGGTCTTCTGGGTCCAACAGCTTCCAAGTCACATGGCAGCTGGAGGGGTCTAGTTCTGCCAGCGCCCCTGCCGCAGTGAGCACAACAAGCCACACCATATCTAACCTCATACCCTACAAGGTTTACGACATATCTGTGGTCTCCATAGTAGGACAGTTGAGGAGTGTTCCAAGCACTCTTCTGAAGAGAACACTGGCAACCAGTAAGTATTTATTTTTATTTCACATCCAACAGCAAAATTAGCGCCAATAACAGGAGGAATAGGAAACGAGAAGAAATGTTAAGTTTTAGATGTGGGAGGAAAACCCCAATGGGGAAATCACACGCAATCAGGTAGGGACTGAAAACCCAATCCACATGCGAGGCTCCGGTCCGAGGTGGATTCAAACTGGGGTCCACAGAGGTGAAAGGCAGGCAAGGAAACCATTGAGCCAACTTGGTCCTCAAGTACAAGTAGTAGCCTTCCTCAGAATTGAGGAGTAAGTTTTTATGGTCATTAACTTGTGGAGTAATTATCATAAGTACACCCTGCCTTTAATTGGAAAAAAACAAAGCGTTGTGTAATTCTTTGTTTTAGGCTGTGTGTGGAGGATAGATTTGTTCTCCCGCACAAACTCACTAGTTATGGAAACGTTTAGAAATTGTGTCCCTCAAAGGCAACCTTGCATTGACATTTACCCTTTGACCTTATTGCAATGGTAAAGGTCCGGCATTTCCATTTGATAATTTGGGGTTGAACAAAGAAAAATGGACTGGAGCTGTACTTGAACCTGCGACCTCTCGGATTGATGTGCCGGCGCTCTACCAACTGAGCTATTTAGCAGTCTGCCTATTTTGTCAATATCTTTGTTTGGGTGGTGCCATCCGAAGCCATTCAACCTGTAACGGCCCTATATCCAGGGGTCACACCCAAGGTTGCGATACATCCTGGGAAGTGACAGTAGAGGGATCACCTTAAGGGGATGCGACTTTTGATTTTCAAATATCAAGTTGAAAACCACAAGGGAATCTGATTGGATAAATTTAAAATAAGTTGGGGTTGAACATATAGAAAATTAAGCAGAGCGGGACTTGAATCTGCGACCGGATTAACATGATGGCGCTCTACCAACTGAGCTATCTAGCCCTATGTTGGCGGTCTCCCTATTTTACCCAGTCAGGTTCCCTTGTGGTTTATGACTTGATATTTCCATTTGATAACGGAGACTGAAAACAATTTTGCCTCCCTTTCGTATTCCAGATCCTGGAGAACCCAGAGACTTCAACGTCGTCAAGACAAGCCCAACGACTGCCCTCACTACTTGGAACCCACCAGCGTTTCCAAATGGCATTCTCACATCCTATAATCTGACAATCGCCAGCCTGGCGGTAAGGGAACCAGTGAAAGGAGTTTGTGTTCAATTCAGTGTGTAACAGATCCTTTTCATTTGATTGGAGTAATGTAGGTCACACGGCATTCATTAATCAGACCAATACATACATAAGCGGTGCATTTTGGTAATATTCACTGTACTTTTCCATCCCATCCTTTTTTACTATTGCATACTACATGTAGACGGCACTCCGCATATAATTATCAATATAGGACTCCTGTTGGAGCGTCACGCCCTACGGCAGTAAATATCTGGCAAAGTGAAGTATGACACATGAGGTGTGTTCCACCAATCAAATGACAAGGATCTGTGTGTGCGGTGTACAATTGTGTCTACCATGTATACAGTTAATTAAGGTGGCTTTTGATTGAATTTTAAACTAATACACTTTGTTTGCTATTTTTCTCATTTGTTTACGTACACTATTTTAGAATGCTGGCTCACCTCGTACCATCATCATCAAGGCGAGCGACGACCCCACTATTGTCCATACTTACATGATCACTGGGCTGGATGTTGGTAATGTCTTCCGATTTAGTCTGTCGGTCAATAACAATATTGGAAGCAGCTCCACATTGCAATTCCCTGCCACCTTGGAATTCCTTGAAACGGGTGAGTCTTTTTCCTTTCCCCCCTCCCTTTTTGATTTCTTTTAATAACTACATGTGAAAAGCCATTCGTAAATCCTGCAGTACTGTTTACCAAAAGGACGAGGAAATGTACTAAGATGGCATTGGACACATTGGTCTTTAGAGAAGTGCATTCGTTCTGTCCCATTTTATCAATATTCTTATAATTTCAATAATCATAAACAGTGAAAAGTTCTTTGAAAAAGGTCCATATATTTTTGGAAAACAGTTTTTTTATGATTTTGTAAATGTTTTAATGCTGTATGAATTGCCTAATGAAGCGGTGCAAATGTTTGGTTTTAAACAACCATTTCTTGAAAATGATGCAAACTTTTCAAAAGATAAAACCAGGAAAACATCCGCAGGAAGCTCCAGAAAGTAAATTCTTAACCAGCTGCATCCAGCCGGTAGTCCTCCAAGATTTTGATTAAATTTCACTAAAGTATTGAAAAAAGTGTTATGGTTTTTTTTTTTTTCCTTTAAATTTAGCTCATTATAAAATTTTAGGCCCCTTGACAACTAGCTGTAAAGTTCCAATAACAGAATTGTTTTTTAAATACTCTACTTTATCTTGGTATTAAAAAAAAACATAACCATGCCCATGCACGGTATCATTTTTTGGAACTTTTTTGAGCTTCTGGAGTAATCATTTTCCTTTGAAAATATCATTGCCACAATGCAACCCTGACTTGACAAAGGAAAAACAACACAGGTTCTCATAATAAGCACTGGGATTTGATGTTGTCTTCTGAGAAAACATGAGAAGGCATTCATCACCATGTATCGCATAAACTGCATTGGTATGCTGAATCTCAGAATGCTCGGACTTGCCGCCCATTGACCCAGAATACATTGATAAACAATGGTGGCAGCCTGTCCATTCCTGTATGCCACATTTTTATAACAAAATGACAAAGGTCTGGAATAGGGGATTATACCATAACCCTAAACAAAAGGGACATTACAAGCTTGAATTCCAGTATCACTGCCTCTCTTGGTATGGGGGAAATGAAGCATAGCACAGTAGGTGCATACCTGTGCATCACACTACATAATGGAATTTCTGGGTGGATACACACGCCAGCTGTCCGACTGCAAAAAATTGAGGGTGCTACAAATTTGTTGCGCGCATTAAAAAGCATCCGCCGTCATCCGATGTGAAGTGTTTAATGGAAAAGAAGGATAACATTCTCAGTTTTGTAACGTCTTAGGATTTCTTTGGTAAGGCGACACTGTCATCCTCCTGTGAGGATTTCTTCCCTTAATGAGTAATGCCCTGCCATCTGAAAATAAAAATAACTCTGGAGCACCTTCCACCCTGCTCAGTCGGTACTCGTAGCTTATCTTTATCATAAATGTTTTGTTTTGGTTTTTTAGCACCACCGAAAACATTCCATAAGATTGGCTTTTCGCAGGATGTAATACTATCTGGGAAAACTGCCACTATCCAGCTATCCAACCAGATGTTTAGCGAGGAGTATGGTCAAATCATTGAGTATGCTGTCTTGGTAGCAGAAATAACAGCTGAGAGTAAGTAAAGAGAATTCATTTCTGGATTTAGTTGAATTCATTTTGGGGCGTGTTCAAGATACTTTACCATAATTAATTTGTCCTTGGGAGGGAATATTAAGCTGTTGGTCCAGTGTACTAGGATTGGTAGCGTAAAAGAACCTAGAACACTTATCATGGAAGAGTGGGGGGTTTACCCCAGTGTTTCTGGTTCACATTGCAAGCACCTTTGTCTGGCATGTGAGCTACAGTAATTTTGTTCACTTATGAGACAATCTTGGTTTCATTACTAGAAATATATAATAACAATAATAATAATAATAATTTGTAGTGACTATGTTAAGGTAATTGACACGAGAGGAAATTGTGGTATTTTGTTCCTCAGTGACTTTTTGGAAATTTTTGGTGATGCTAGACTTGTCCATTATGCTCTGCCCGGAAAATCTATCTTGTAAAATTCCAATACAAACATTTAAACGAAGATGCTGCAATTAAGATTGCTGCGTTGTGTGGTGATGCAGATCACTGGCTCAATGATCAAGGGGTACTTAAGATGAACGTTTCCATCTAAGTGAGTGCCATTATTGGCAAATGCTACGGGTGGCATGGAACGATCTGTTGGTGTAATAATGGCATAATATTGGCAACAGCATCGTGAGTAGTATTTTTTTCCAGCAGGATGCTTATCTTGGCAAGATAAATAAGTTGAATCTCCTTAAAGTGATCCCTCTGCTGCTGCTTCCCAGGTTTTATCATAAACTTGGGTGTAATCCCTGGCTATACGGCTTTTTCAGGTTGAAGCAATTGCTTCTAACTGGCACCCCTGATTAAGGATATATCGACAAAATAGGGACACTGCCATTAGGACTAGAAAGCTTAGCTGGTAGAGCGCCGACAGGTTAATCCGGAGGTCACAGGTTCAAACCCCAATGTGTTCAATCTATAATTGAGATAAATAAGGTTACGTAAAACATATATTTGTCATTGATGATTGCATTTGAGACAGACATATTGGCTTAATGTATGTTCTCGCTAGTGTGAGGAATGTTTCATTCTGTGAAAGGCATCTGTCTGAGGGAAATGTAAATTACTATAAAAACATTTCATGGGGTACAAAGGCAATAGGGAGGGGCATGAAAGGAGTTGCCTCCACTGTCTTCGGAAATTTCAGATGCCCTAAAAAATTGTCATATCTTGTCTTTTGAAGAGTCCTTCTTTGGGCAAGTGGGTTCACCGGAGCACACGTGGGCCTCGGTTCAAGGCACCTACCCATGGCTGCCTTACCGTGCCTCTGCACCGTTCTACAACCCCTTCATCAATGTATCTGGCCGTAAGAAGCGACAGACAGCTGCGACATTTGCTGACTACACTGTGGGTAATAATTTCCGATGTGATAAATTGCTGTTTGACGAGTATTGCAACGGGCCACTGACGCCGTACTCAACCTACCAGTAAGTAACCAAGTCAAGCAAGGACATTTTATCATTACTAGTTTTTGTACAAAAAAAGTTTGCATGAAAAAGTTTGCATGAAAAAGGGTGGGCGCTTGTTACTGACAAGGCCTTTTCTTTTGCCCTTTAGCATTTCCCAGCTGAAGTAAATTGGCCCATTTTTTGGACCTTATATTGGCAGGGCAGATTAAAATGATCTCTATTTATATTATGCATTGGTATTGGTTGCAACACACAGCATGACCTTTGTGAACATTTTGTTTTGCAGTGCAAAAACATTGTATCTCTTAAAGTAGCACTTATGTTACGCTCATGTTTGAAATTGTTAAAACGACATATCTCGCTTGAAATAGCCTGGATGTACACACAAAACAAATACGCGCTGAGATACGTTTTTGCACGGAGCATTTTCCTGCGAGATACGACATCTTTGCAAAATCGAGATACAACGTTTTTGCGCTTACCCAACGATTTCATGTAAAGACAAAAATCGAGTTTGGGAAGCTGCTTCAATCTTATGTGCGCTTACGCAATGATTCAAGAATTGTTCTTTGCAGTTTCAAAAAGTAGTATTTTACAGCTTAAAATCCATGGCATTAGGCCGAGTGAAATAAACACCAGTTCATCGTCCCTACCCTCATCCTTTTTTAAGCTGCATCCTTTTTGGGGGTGGGGGGGGGGTCCCAAAAAGACTAAATTTGTCATGTGATTTTGCTTATCTTGACATCATTCTTTAACGATTTCAATTTATCCATTTTTAAGACTTCAATAGTTCTGCAAAGCCAGCAAATCTTAGTCTGGCTTTTTCCTCATAAGAAATAACAAAAAACAAAAGGGCCCTCAGCCTCCTCTTTTTGAAAAAAAACAGGCTGGTTTATTTTTTTCACTTGGCCTTACACGTATTTAATACAGTGTAGTTTTAGTATTTAATACATGTCTATTTTCCATGAAACTAATACATTGATAAATGAATTCAAATGAATTAAAGCTATTTGGTTTCTTTTTTAAAGGTTCGCTATACGTGCTTACGGTGCTGATGGGAATTACACGGACACGATATGGTCCGATCCAGTCTCGACTCGTAAGTATAGATAGTTTCCAATAGACGCCAACTTTACAGGCAAATTGCATTTTGGCTTGCAGGCGCGTCAAGCGCTCGAACTATTCACGCAGCCGCGTTGTTCACAAACCGATCAGGCAATGAGTTTTGTGAAATGAGCTCGTGCTGCACGCCAATCTCATGCAAAACACATGATCAATCAATTAATCATACAAAATTTATAAAGCGCCTATATCAAAGGTTTGCTCAAAAGCGCTGAGGCACAGAAGAAATAAATAAGTCGTTGATGGTTGGCCTCCTGAAATAAGTGGGCTTTCAGAAGTGGAAGTATTTTCCTTTTGTAACTAATTGACTTGATTTATTATGCTTCCCGTGCAGCATTTGATGTGATGTGGTTCATCTATCCGCTAGTCGGCATGTTGGTTCTCGTCATGCTCATTCTCATGGTCTTCTGTTGCATGTGGAGAGGATGGTAAGACACAATCTGTTACCGAGACTTTTAAATACTTTTTTTTTTATTGAAGTCCAAAAAATTTGGTGTGGATTGATATAGGAGAAGAGGATATTGAAATATTGGGAGGAATTAGGACACTCGCTAGCCAAACTGCCTAGTCTGTATTAACCAACATCGTTCAGGTTTCAGGTTTGTGTATTTGACTGTATAGAACAAAGAAAGTTAATCACAAAAAGTTACATATGTAATTGAAATCATAGAGAGAAAATAGAATTAGCTGTTGCAAACTGCTTTCCAACCAGAAGGACCTACGGTATAAGTGCACGTTTCAACCCTGGCAGAGTTTAGACTCTAGAGACGAGAATAAAGTAAATGTGACACTGCGGAGCGATGCGTTATGAAGCAAAGCTTGTAGACAATGGTCCCTATAATAGTCCGTCATCCAGGGGCTGAAATTTCACAAAGGCATTATCAAAGAGACATTTTTCAACAAAATGTAACTTATACCAACAAATACCTCTTGATGACTTTATTGGATTGGAAAAAAAGTACAGCAGCTTTTTGGCAGGGAGAAACCTCGTTGACAAGCAGCCATGCTTGCCAAGTGACAATACAACGGCTGCTTGAGTATTCACAACTCATTTGTCACTCTCCGTGCTAATACTAATTGCTGTACTAAGCATACTACAAACAACAGTTACAGTAACATTATTATTTTTATTTTTTATTCTTAAAACTTAACCAGTGACATGCTTGACAGAGATTTAATAGTGTTGTTATTAATTTGTGGCAAGTGACAAGTTACCTTTTAAATTGATGTGCTTTGTTTTGTAGCTGTGGTAATCCATCCAGAAATGCCATGTACGAGGATCGTGACATACTGATCGAGCCTGTCCGACAGCCCTCAACCTCAAAGACAGCCAAGGAGAACCCCTATGAGTATGACAACATGCGCAGTACCACCAGCAGGTAAAAATATAAATATAAAGGCCGCCATTGCTGAAGTCAACCAATAGAAATTGCACACGTGTACTCACAACTCTCAGCCAGTGGTTGGTCTTTCTTTGACCTTAGTGAGGGCGCTGTTCTGGCTTTTTACCTCACATAACAGGGGTCTTTGTTTCACAGGTTGATTAACATATAAATGACTCTGACTGTAAGCCTGAGAAAAGATGGATAAGTTTTAGAACAGCTTCAGAACATCCTCTTTTGGTTGGGTTGGTCATGGGGGTTGACTTGAAATTACGCCTGTGTGCACAGGCATAAACTCACCTAGCAACGCTTTGTTTCCCCATGCAAAGAGGCACAGGGGAGGATTGAATTCATGCTCCAAATCTTCCTTTTTTCTGGGGGGTTATTGTGTGATTCCTGATTCCAGACCTTTGTCCTTTTTTTGTACAAACGAGGAGGGCAAGTCCGAGATTCCAAAATACCAGGCCGTTTTTAGGTCTTAATTTTTTCAAAAGTTTATTTCATATGATTTTTGTTCTCAACCCCTCAAGACACAGATTACATTAAAAGACAATACCGTTGTTTTTTCTTTCTTAAAATGAGAAGTTCCTGTTGAAATATTGTTATTTTTTTCTGAAAATTACCTTTTTTGGACCTTTTTCAGGCCTGTGGCAGTCACCAGATTCGCTCAACATGTTTCCCGTATGTCTGCCAACAACAACAAAATGTTCAGCACGGAATACGAGGTAGGTCAATGCATGTACCTTTATCCCAAAGAGATTCAACTGTCCTCAGGACTAGTGTGTCTGAGCTAAAGTTTGTTTTTGTTTTTCCTGAAGTGGACGAGCACTGCTCGTATCATGACTTTATTACCATGGGATTCTCTTCATTTGGAATTTATGTAGACTGGCGATGAGAGGGATTTGAAACTTTGCACAGTGGAGATACACTTTAGAAAGGTTTACAGATGCGCATAACATATATTTCTATATGAGCTGCAGTGGTTCTTGGTTGTTACACCACTGGTTCTTTTCAGAATCGCTACAAATGGTAGAGAGATATTTCATAATTAATTTGGGGTTTAAAAAAAAAAAAAAAAAAATGATAAGAGCGGGACTTGAATATGCTAGCTCTGGATTAATGTGCAGGGCCCTCTACCAACTGAGCTATCTAGCCCTATGTTGGCGGTCTCCCTATTTTGTCAATATCTTTGTTCGGGGGCACCAATTTATGATACAATATGTATGATGAAATTAAATCAAAGTCATCAATTCCAGCACCTAATTATTCATAAATGTTAATCATTGTCCGTACCCAGTATGTAATTATAAACATAAGGTCCGTTTTTAACAAGTATTTGGTTCTGTCCACTAATCCTACAGACACTGCAAGATAACGGAGCTAACGCCTCAAGGAAAATATCATGTTCCCTGAGAACATGAACAAGAATCGTTATCGCAATATTTTGCCAAGTAAGTGCTTTTTTCCTTTTAAAAAAATCTCTTTTTACACCTGAATGTCAAAGAGCAAAATGTCCATTTGCAGCCATCAGTTTCAGGATTACCGCTTTTTATTTTGTAAGTGCCGGTTTTTGAACTGGTTGACCCATACCTGTCAGAATTTTTTCCTTTTTTATTAACATTTCAAAGGACATCCTTGGTGTTTGGTACAGTACCGTACATTCCTTCTGATAGCTTGAATTCAAGAAGGACCTCCTTAAAGTGGCTTTTTAAGTCAACAACAAATCATGACATGCTCTGTCATTATTAATATTTCAGAAATAGTTTACACTGAACTCAATCTCTGGTGTTTGAGAGTGTGGGTTGGAGTTCCTGTCTTGACACTTTAAGCAAGACACATAATCAGTATTGCTTCGATCTTCAGATGGGACGTGTGTTGTGTAATGCGCAATCGTTAAAAGAATCAGTTGCCCCGGTGTTTTCTGGTATGGTTGGCTGCAGATTGCACCACAGCACCTTGTAAACCGTTACATGGTGCTATGTAAATAGATGGGTCATATATTTCCTTGTAGAAAAAATAACGAATGCTTTGAGACGCCTCAGGGCTATATAAGAACTGCGTGTTCTTATTATGCACTTGCATCTTAAAATGGATCTAGCTTTTAAACTGCCATCTTATACTTAATACTTATAGAACTGGTTTGGCATGGTGCACCACCATCGACTTGATCTTTTAGTTTCTGTGTTTCAAACTTTCATTGCTATTTTGTTTGTTTGTTTGTTCATTTTTAGACGATGACTTCCGTGTGAAATTAAGAAACAGTGAAGATGGGTCAGACTACATCAATGCCAGCTACATGAGCGTAAGCAGAATTTTCCATCCTTTCTGTAATGCATTTTGACCTTAGTAATTGAGTCTTAATATTTAATTAAATGTGTTTTGTGCAGATATCTTTGCTCTATATATTTTAAATGCTCTCCTTTTCGGTTTTAAGCCAGAACAAAATATTAGTGTACTTAATTAGGGATCAGGTTGGCTCAGTTCTTTCCCTGCCTTTCACCTCTGTGGACCACATTTCAAATCCCATCCTCAGACCAGAGCCTGGCATGTGGATTGGGTTTTCAGTCCCTACCTGATCGTTTGGGTTTTCCCCCATTCAACCTGTAATTGCTTCTGACTGGCAACCCCAGACAAAGATATTGACAAAATGGGGGAGACCACCTACATAAGAGCTAGATGGCTAAGTTGGTAGAGCGCCGGCATGGTAATCCGGAGGTTGCAGGTTCAAATCCCCCTCTAGTAAATTTTTCTTTGTTCAAAATAACCAAAAATTATTATAGAATTTACCTAGTCAGTTTTCCTTGTGGTTTATCACTAAATAACCATAGGTGAAAATGGACAAACAAATATAAATATGCACGTTTAAATGATTTTTGGTACAATTGCAGGGACTTGATACAGACAAGGATTACATCGCAACGCAGGGCCCACTCCCAAATACTTTGAATGACTTCTGGACCATGGTGTGGGAGCAGAAAACCTCTGCCATCGTCATGGTCACCAATCTGGTGGAGAACTCAAGGGTAAGATGTTTGAAAAGGCAGAGTACATTACTTGTAACAAAAAAAATAATTTACTTTTTCTTTTGCTTGCTTTTTATATTTCTTTTGTAAAGTCATTTTCGATCAGTGCTTGTATATATATTTTTAAAATTTTTATTTAATTATTTATTTGTTTCTGATCATGAATTTGATATCTTGAATTTATCGGGGAGCTAGATGCCTCGAGGGAAATAGTGATTTAATTCACCTTTTTTAGGTCCTGTCATGGTAAGCGTCTCTTGTAATGTATGTTAGTTGGTTTAAAAAAACAAAATTTATGCGGATGATGACAACCAAATAATGATAATGAATCGTGTGGGGATCTGATATTATATGAGATGGTCTCTAATGTTGACAGCTGTTTCCTCAAAATTTAAAATCTCCCTGAGCATGAAAACTTTTCCCCCATTATGTTGAATGTAATTCTACATATCTCCCTGATTGTTGTACAAAATCTTCCCTGATTGCAAGCTGCAAATGTTGGCAGCTCTGTGCAGTGAATTCAGCGGAACATCTGTGCAGGTCCAATTATTTATCAACTGTGGTTTAATTTTTTACAGGTGAAGTCAGAGCAGTACTGGCCCAACGACAATGAGGAGCAAAAGTATGGTGGGATCCATGTTGCCCACATCAACACTGTCACTAAGCCAACATGGACTATCAGAAAGTTTGAACTAGAGAAGGTCAGTCAACTCCAACCTCGTTCCCAGTGGTGTACGATCTCGCCGCGCAATTTTTTTCCCCCCAGAATGCCTTGCTCGATCATAACCCCTGGAAGTGTGACCGTAAAATATCAAAATAAATTTGATATTTTAATTAGTCCTATGATTAATCCACTCTATGCTTGCGCTCAAAATGGTCACAGAGTCCCCCCCCCCAAACGTCATAGAGCAAATGGTTCCCTGTCATTCTTCTTTGATCTTGTGTTATGTCTAACTGTATTCAGTTTAGGGTGACCATGTAAAAACATGATAAATTTGAAGTGGATTGCGTCAAAATACTTGCATTTTGACACGCGCATACTAAGTGCCCTACAAGCATTCAAAAGTTGTTAACAAGCATGTGCGAGAGCAGCCACTTTTGGTAGCCAATCAGCACTGTTTTTCAGTGCCTCTGTTCCAGGGCATGGTGGCGATTAGTATCGATACGGCGCGCTGCCCATGGTAGCAAGGCTGGGTCAACTCCACTTCCCACCCTTTGAAATAATGGCGTCATCTGTCAATGTTGCTCTCAGCAAACCAAAAGAATAAATATTTCAATTGCAATGAAACTGTACAATAAACTTGTGCCAGTTTGTTTTGTAGCTGTACGTACATCTACTCTCTATATGGAATGTACAAAGTGAGCCCATTCCGAACTTGTACTGTGGAAATATTTTCCACTAAACTAAACTCTTGTTATATATATAACTTTGCGTGTCGTGGCCGAGCGCTCAAGGGCACCGGACTCGAGCTCTGGTGTTTCTGATCAGGAGAGTGTTGGTTTGAGTCCAAGTCTTGACACTTGTGTCCTTGACAAAGATACTTTACCATAAGTGCTTTGTCCTTAAGATGGGACATTAAGGTGTACTAGGATAGGTAGCGTGTGAAACACTACAGTGGTAGAGTAGGGGGTTAACCCAGGTTTCATTACCAGAAATATATAATTATGTAAAGACATCAAGTGTCAACAGTCAGTTCCAACTTGTTCTTCCGATGGACCTTTGGCTGACCCTAATTTCTTCTATTTTTGCAGGAAGGGCAGACACAATTGGTGAATCATTTCCACTTCAGATCCTGGGGAGACCACGGTGTGCCCATCACACCGGATCCAATGCTCTTCTTCATGCGTACATTGCAAAAGCATGTGGAGCCAACCGGCCCCGTAGTGGTACACTGCAGGTGAGAACAAGAGCTCCTTTGACCAGGGATTGACCGGAGAAAGACCGTTCTGCTAAAGACCAAAAGACAAGAACTATTCCTCATTGACTAAACTTGTTTTCATTTGTGTAAATATTTTTTTGAGAAATTTTGGGTTGTTCAACCCAAAACTGTTTTAAAATTTGCAAAGTCAGTTTCCCTTGTGGTTAATTATTTGATATTTGAAATGAAAAGTTGGTATCCCTTTATTGTAAGCTTGGGTATGATCCCTGGCTAAATGGCAGTTACAGATTGTTTAGCTTTTGACTGGTGACCCCGAACAAAGATAGGGAGACCGCCAACATTAGGGCTAGATAGCTCAGTTGGTAGAACACCGGCACGTTTATCCAGAGGTCACAGGTTCGAGTCCCACTCTAGTAAACTTTTCTTTGTTTAGCCAAAATTTAAAAGCTTCTCTTGTGGTTAAATACTAATAACAAAAAAAAAAAATTATCATGTCGTTGTAATTAAAATATGCCAAGCACTGAAGTCCATTGGCATGCAGAATCATGTGAACGTGATTAAGACATTTTTACGTTTAAGTCAAACCTACAAACCATACCGCATGTCAAATCTAAGTGGAATTTAAACCAGCATTCTTGGAGGTGAACGGCAGAGTGTCACAGGGATCCAGTCTGGGCTGATTTCCATCGGACCGGATGGGATAGCTCTGGAAAATACCAGGTGATATGATCCAGCGGCAATTGCCGGAACCCGCACAGATTCATCTGTTCTTCGGACTCAATCACATAGGAGATCAGGTCGTGTCTGACCGAACTCAATCACTGACCGGACATGATCAACTGTCACAGGGGGCAAACACGTTATTGCATCAAGATTTGAGTGTGTTTCAAATATCATAGAAATCTAAAACCGTTTTGATTTACCCTGTTTTCTTCTAGTGCTGGGGTCGGACGATCAGGAACCTTCGTCACACTGGACATGTTGCTCCGTAGCCTTGACAATAAGGCTCAGTTCCTGGATGTGTATGGCACAGTGGCAAACATGAGGCAAAGCCGTTGCCACATGGTGCAGACTGAGGTAAGATTCTGTTGCAGTCGACAGCTCTTTATTACCAATTAATCAATCAAGTTGAGGCCATACGGCATAAGGGGTACTTTTGGGATGCTTGGTGGCAGCAGACTTACCAGGTAAATCCATCGTCTCGGCAATGTGCGCATGCTTGAGCCGTGTCCGAACTAGCAGCTACAGCTACCGCTACGGCTAGATTATCGTGTGATCACGTGTTGATGTACAGGACGTCCTAAGCAACACCCTAAGCAATGGTCGAAGCCGTAGCTGTAGCCGCCAAATTTGGGTATGGCCTTAGATACCTGGTATATCTGCTGCCATCTAGCGTTTAAAAGTCTCCCATTGGGTGTTGTGCTTGTGAAAGGTCTCTAATGCATCCCTATTATTTCTGCCTTCATACAGGACCAGTACGTATTCATCCACAAGGTCTTGCTGAAAGCAATCCAGAACCCAAACATGCAAGCTGATCATGCCTGTAAGTACACTTGCCTTTTTGTGAGTAACCATTATTGATGAGGCTACAACAACCAGCACACATTGACTTTTTGGGGTGGGGGTTTTGAAGGGGGCTATTGTTGCAAGGCTCAAAATTTACACTGGACATTGATTTTAGTGTCACACCTGTGACCTCGAGGCTGGACAAGTCCGGTGGTCATGTGCTATTATTTGGTTTTTACAATAACACCGATGTATGTAAAGCACTCAGTACTTTCCCGAATCCTGTGAAAAAAATCCACAGGCATGTTGCTCAGATAGGATTTGAACCTACTACCTTTGCCATTCTAGAACAGATGTCTTACCAACTAGACCATCGAGATAGCTCGGTAGCTAGAGGCGGTTCGAATCCAATATTTTAGCAGCGGGTACCCCAACGATTCAATGGAAGTTTAACTTGCATCAGGGATAAAGAATGATTTTGTGTTTTTACCCATTCGCCGATTGTGTGTTAAGCACTGTATACTTCACTACTTGTCCAAGTCCTGCGAAAATAAGATTGGCTATTCATGAACGCTTTGGAAAGCTGAAAACTTGACAAATAGAGTTGTTGTCCGTGATCCCAACAATTAACTCTGAGCATAATTTTGTGTTTTTCTCTTGTGTAGTTTCTGTAAGAAGCATGAGCCAGGACGATGACATGATAATTGACGACAGCATTTTCAATGCTTAGTGACCTGCAGATTACCATGGCTTAACTGCCATTACTTCATCATCGTCACCAAATAATCTGCACAGACCAACATCACAGAATTTGTGACAATTAAGTTTCTCAGAACTATTTTAAGTAATTACTATGTTTATGTTCTTTCTGATGGGGTTTTTAGTGCACAAAAGTATATTTCTTTTGTCAGGGATCTAACAGTTAATAATAATATTGAGTTCTTATATAGCGCTTTATCACACCGATTGAGGTCTCAAAGCGCTCAGTGTTTTTCTTCCAAGGTATGTGGAGCTACAGTTAAAATTGTTACGGATACTGTGTTCTGTTTTTAAATGTAATGTTACAATATTGTAGAATTAAAACACAACTGACTTTACTTAGATTTGTCTAATATGTTTGTTAAAACGTGAACTATAATTTTTATTTTAAATTTTTTGTAAATAATACTAAAAATGATATGCACCTTACAAACCAGAAATTGTCCAATTATAGTTTTGAAATAGCAAAGTTTCTGTCTACATAAAGGAATATTATTTGTTCGTATTGTAACAACTCCCTGTGAAATAATCGGAAAGACACTGAAATAGTCAGTATATTAAAAGCAAGGTCAGAAGTTTAGTTGACCGGTATAATTTTTCAATATTATATTTTTCTATATTTGAAGCAACTCCCAGTGTTTGAACTACATAATGTCAGTTGATTAACATAACAGTTGAAATTTTCGTAGACAAATTCAAACACGTCTTCAACTGAAGAAACAACTCAGTGTAATCGAAGTATGAGGTGATTTTGTTAAACGTAGATGTAATTTTTGTTTTAATACAATTTGTATCTCACTATTATGTATCCACATCTTCTAATGGCCAAATTGAAAATAGCAAACATGCTTAATAATGTAGCGATAGAAACACTGCAACATTTAAAAGAAAGTTGCTAATGTAAAATTATTTCCTTTTTGAAAGGATTCCCGTAGATCAAAAACTTCAATTAATCAGTGAGGTCTGTTTTATTGAGGATTGGTCTGAAACGCCATTAATTCTAAGAAGGGAAATATGGAGGCTGCTGGTTTGCCGCCCAGTTGATTATGAAACAACAGTGCTTTCTGACCCCTTTGAACAAAGTCACTGCTTTTTTAAAATTGTAATTAGCTTTTTGGAGATGGTGGACACTATAGCAGTTTGGTTTGAGTCTTTACAGACGAATTTACCCAAAACCAAGTTGTGCCCTAGTAATGTGTGTCCATCGTATCTAAAAAAAAAAAAAAAGCCCAAAAGCTGAACGCGACAGGGATAAAATCTTACAGACTATGAAAAAGTTTATTCATAAGAGTAATGTCTGAAGGCAATCTCGATTTTCTGAACACAAATCTTTGCCATCTTTGAACACTGTTCAGAATGCGTTGTTTCTGTTTGTTAGTTTGGATTTTGTTTATTTGGGGTGAATGCACTTCTTTTCTTGAATTCCCGAAATTGTTTATCTGTTTCATCTATATAATGGTGAAGGGCCGTAGTATGTAATACCCTATTGTTTTCGTGTTTCGTTTTTACAAGATTTATATAATCGAAAAGAGAAGTCTCTATTATACTATGTAGCCTGGATGGCACTCCGCACTAATTTCGTAACTTTTGCTCAAAATACCCGGCTGTCAGACAAGCATTCAACCGCTTACTCGATCACCGCGTCACCCAGTGCCATACTGCCCCTCCTAGTTAGTAATAGTCAGTATGCGCGAGTAACCATAAAACTTGGACGTACGCGCTCGTATATGTTTGTGAAATTTGACGTTTGCCTGAAATCCCGGTAGGCCTACTTAGCTTCTATTTTTAGCATTAATACGGAGTGCTATTGCTTTTTTAAAAACATATTTCTAAAAAGACACAATTATTATTTCTTAATACTCTCTTATGAATTATGTTCCTAATAAAATTGCTGTGTTACATTTGAATACAGTATCCGTTTATCCTGAACTGCAGTGACAGTAAATCGATTGCAGAATGCCGATGACATTTACTTATGGTCAATTGAACTACATTACTTAGTGACAATATTAGTGGAGATCGATTATAGCTTCCTCTTGATGTCACATAAAGTAAAAGTCGGATATATTTACGGGCAAATCACCCAATTTGTTTTTAACGCACAACTGCGTGACTCGTCAAAAATGCTTGTGGCACGAGTTTTACGACTTGGCTGGGGAGAAAGCTTGGCTTCACGCAGCTCAAAGCCAAAACCGAAACCCAAGATGACCGTAAAGATGGCGTCTATTTGGAACTATCTACAGTGTGACTGCTTTGTATGTCACTTGTTGTAGTTTTTACTTTTACATTGTTATCAGCATATGGACCCAATGTCCCTTAACGCATGAGATTCAAAGTAATAGTAAACTGACCCCGATTTCAACCAGCATTAAGACAATTCAGAAATTTGAGTTCGCAGCTTCGCAACCGCTCGGTAGTTTTTGTTTCTCAAAATCAGACCCCTTGCATAGGCCACCATCGCTAAGGTCAAACAATGGAAATGTGCAAGCGTGTCGGTGCCTCGCACAGTACTCTGCCAGTCTTAGGTCTTCCTTTGACCTTTAGTGTGGGCACTGTGTGAGCTTGTGACGTCATATTATGCAAGGGGTCTAATTAAAAATATAATACAACTATGTTTGTAGCACCTTTGCAAAGTGTTTACAAATTTACTAAAATGCTGTTATTAATGCATATCTTGTAAAATGATTTCTGAAACCACGAGTGTGTACGGATTTCTAAAGTACGTGCATTGGCTACCTCGTTTGGTAAGTTTCACGTGCTACTTTTGTGTTTTCGTTTATGCTGAATACAGATTGTACACGGAATCTATTCTGTCCGCCATTTTTGAAGTCAAAATGTAGGCCTACGCATATGAGTTGCGTTTCGAGCCGTGCGATGGGTCATTATGGTAACATTTTAAATTCATAACTGTGTCAAGATATTTCGATAGCTTACTTTTATAATCGTGAATAGTTAATAAAGCAACTTAATAAATACTTTGAGTGATTACAATTATTTTATTTAGGCCTACTGTTTTAACATCTTCTGATTGAGTCCAATAATGTTGAGTCCCCTTATAGTTTTTGTGCGCTCCTTAACACTCTAGAACCAATGAACATGTTTGAACTCGTTCCTTAGTGTTGGACATATTTAAAGGCAGGGAAACCTTTGGTAATTACTCAAGAAATATTTTACCTTAACAAATTACTTAAGGTGCACCTGAGTGCTAATGGTAGTATAAAACATTGTGAGAAACGACTCCCTCTAATGTAGCATAGTTTTTGAGAAAGAGGTAATTTCTCACTAAAATATGTGAATCTGAGAAAGGCTTCAAGTGTGAAGCAGACAATTACATGCAGTGCTTTTTTCTTGCAACTTCGATGACCAATTGAGCCCACATGTTCACAGGTGTTTTATTTTAAACATGTTTGGACTTTGGATACACCAATACATAAATGTACTGAATAGTAATAGTAACAGTTTGGTTATGTTCTCCATCTGGCTTTTTATAATTTGCTGCAAACATCCATTTGTATAGTGAAAAGGGCATTCCATCAAAAGATCATGAGAAGAGCTGAAAACGGGAATCTTTGGGGTATCTCCTTCCATCTTAAGCAGGTACAGTTTCAGTATATCCAAAGGCGCGGAAGTTCCCAGTGAAATGCACCACCTTGATTGACAGCTCTGTGAATGACATTCCACTTGTGCATCAGTCACGGCCAGCGCTTCATCTTTCGCGATTGGCATGGTTCAGTGGCATGACGCCCCGTATTAACTTCAACTCCATTGAAGAAACTCTAAGGCGCATGCAATAATGTGAATGTTGCATCGGGAATGGAGCTTTGATTACATCTTGCCCTTACAGTGACTTTGTTATAAGCACTGTACTCTGGCTTTCGAGTTGTGGAAAAAAAGTTGCCTGTAGATTTAATTCAAAAATTCACCATTGAAATAGCATGCCTTTAATTACTAATTGGTGGTAAACATGATTTTGATATATTATGGTTTTTACATTTTGTAAGTGGTCATTTTTATGAATGAATGTTCCGAAGTGTCTATGATTGACAGTTTTTTTTCTAGACCTGGACAGTTTTTATGAATGAATGTTCCGAAGATTTATCTCATTACACATGTTCACTGGTACAAAACTACAATACAAGTTTATAAAAAGATAAATAAGTTTATATTAATAATACACAATAATTAAACTCTTGCTCTATAATTAAACAGACGCCAATACTAAATTAAATAGTCTGCCAATCGATTGGAATCGCACAAAACATATTATTCGAGTCGCATGCTTTGCCAAATGCGCCGTACTTTTGATCGCGTGGTTATCGTTTGCACACAAACTGATGGGTAAGAAGTATCTTTTAAACATTACGGAAATTATGTATTTTCTCTTGGGAAATAAATAGACATATAAATTTGATTCCAACTCATTTAAAAGTTTGAAGCCAAAGGTAATACCGAACATTTTAAGAGCACAAACTGCTCAAGCTGTCCCTGTCGGTTTGTTTATGTACCAGCACGGCTTTATGTTGAATCATGGAGGTAGAAATAGATGGTTGAATGGAACATAAGCACCGCCCCGCCCCAGACTCACCCCGTCTGCTGTCTCAATGCCCCCTGACATGCCACGAAATCATTACACCCATGACGAGTAGTCATCATTCAAAAAACCAGTTGATAAGTAGGGTATTTGTGAAACAAACCATCGGTTGGCAGTACTACGTTTGGCTGACTCTATAAAAAGTAGAAGATTAATTAGTTTCCAGTCGTGTAAATTAATGCACAAAGTTGATAAAATCACTGCAGAATTACAACAGCCTAAAACCATCCTGTTATGCAGATCAATGTCAACAGACCGACACTAAAAGGAAAGGAACCAAAATAAATATATTTCAAGAGATCGAAACATTAATAAAAATTAACAGTGTACAAGCTGAATGCAACACATTGCGCATACTCGTGAGGTAAAGGTACATCGTGTACACTTCATGCAGTATACCTCGAACATACATACACAACTTCAAAAAATCCTACATCCAGTATCTATTCTCTGATGCGGCTTGGGACTGTTACATAATTCACAAATACCAGTCATACACGGGAGGGTAATCTGGTTGAAAGTGCTCATTGACTCTAAATGCATCAAAGACATTTTGAAGCTGGCTGTTACATCAACACATTTAAATCCAGTATAGTGGTACACGTATCCACGATGAAAGTATACACACAAAAACAACAATGAAAACTAACAAAATACAATGAAAATACCGTAACATCAATTCAATTCACCATGAAACGAAATACTAGAGTTGTGGTTGGATGCCAGACTTCAGCAGAACCACACGGCAGAGAGTGGCCATTTAATGATTGAGTTTCGGATGCAGGACTATGCAAGGCAGATTCAGGTAGAAATTTTGTCACTCTAGCGTAATTAGTTCATGAGTTTTAGTCAATCTCACGAACAACTTAGTTGCCGGCCATTATTTGGCAGGATATTTCTTGCTGGTTTGAAAACGCAGCCCTTCTTTTGCTTAGTTGCCTTAGCGGTAGCCGAACTCCGTAGCCAATTGCGATGTTTACAAAATCATCATTACAAAATCATGATGAAGTTTGATTTTTGTTTGCAGGACTATACAAGGCAGATTCAGGTATAAATTTCGTCTCTCTAGCATGCTTAGTTCATGAGTTATACTCAAACTTAACTAAGAATTTATTTCTAGCAATTTGTCGTCAGGATATTTCTTGATGGTTTTGCACAGCCCTTATTTACATAGTTGCTGTTGTAGTAGCCCTACTCTTTAGCCACTTGCACACAAACTGATGGGTATGAAGTAATGTACCGAACCTGCACTTTTTGAAGGATATATCTTTTTAACTGTTACGGAAATTATGTAATTCCTCTTGGGAAATAAATATATATATAAATTTGATTCCTAACCCATAAGCACCGCCCCCAGACTCACCCCGTCTGCTGTCTCAATGCCCCCTGACATGCCACGAAATCATTACACCCATGACGAGTAGTCATCATTCAAAAAACCAGTTGATAAGTAGGGTAATTGTGAAACAAACCATCGGTTGGCAGTACTACGTTTGGCTGACTCTATAAAAAGTAGAAGATTAATTAGTTTCCAGTCGTGTAAATTAATGCACAAAGTTGATAAAATCACTGCAGAATTACAACAGCCTAAAACCATCCTGTTATGCAGATCAATGTCAACAGACCGACACTAAAAGGAAAGGAACCAAAATAAATATATTTCAAGAGATCGAAACATTAATAAAAATTAACAGTGTACAAGCTGAATGCAACACATTGCGCATACTCGTGAGGTAAAGGTACATCGTGTACACTTCATGCAGTATACCTCGAACATACATACACAACTTCAAAAAATCCTACATCCAGTATCTATTCTCTGATGCGGCTTGGGACTGTTACATAATTCACAAATACCAGTCATACACGGGAGGGTAATCTGGTTGAAAGTGCTCATTGACTCTAAATGCATCAAAGACATTTTGAAGCTGGCTGTTACATCAACACATTTAAATCCAGTATAGTGGTACACGTATCCACGATGAAAGTATACACACAAAAACAACAATGAAAACTAACAAAATACAATGAAAATACCGTAACATCAATTCAATTCACCATGAAACGAAATACTAGAGTTGTGGTTGGATGCCAGACTTCAGCAGAACCACACGGCAGAGAGTGGCCATTTAATGATTGAGTTTCGGATGCAGGACTATGCAAGGCAGATTCAGGTAGAAATTTTGTCACTCTAGCGTAATTAGTTCATGAGTTTTAGTCAATCTCACGAACAACTTAGTTGCCGGCCATTATTTGGCAGGATATTTCTTGCTGGTTTGAAAACGCAGCCCTTCTTTTGCTTAGTTGCCTTAGCGGTAGCCGAACTCCGTAGCCAATTGCGATGTTTACAAAATCATCATTACAAAATCATGATGAAGTTTGATTTTTGTTTGCAGGACTATACAAGGCAGATTCAGGTATAAATTTCGTCTCTCTAGCATGCTTAGTTCATGAGTTATACTCAAACTTAACTAAGAATTTATTTCTAGCAATTTGTCGTCAGGATATTTCTTGATGGTTTTGCACAGCCCTTATTTACATAGTTGCTGTTGTAGTAGCCCTACTCTTTAGCCACTTGCACACAAACTGATGGGTATGAAGTAATGTACCGAACCTGCACTTTTTGAAGGATATATCTTTTTAACTGTTACGGAAATTATGTAATTCCTCTTGGGAAATAAATATATATATAAATTTGATTCCTAACCCATAAGCACCGCCCCCAGACTCACCCCGTCTGCTGTCTCAATGCCCCCTGACATGCCACGAAATCATTACACCCATGACGAGTAGTCATCATTCAAAAAACCAGTTGATAAGTAGGGTAATTGTGAAACAAACCATCGGTTGGCAGTACTACGTTTGGCTGACTCTATAAAAAGTAGAAGATTAATTAGTTTCCAGTCGTGTAAATTAATGCACAAAGTTGATAAAATCACTGCAGAATTACAACAGCCTAAAACCATCCTGTTATGCAGATCAATGTCAACAGACCGACACTAAAAGGAAAGGAACCAAAATAAATATATTTCAAGAGATCGAAACATTAATAAAAATTAACAGTGTACAAGCTGAATGCAACACATTGCGCATACTCGTGAGGTAAAGGTACATCGTGTACACTTCATGCAGTATACCTCGAACATACATACACAACTTCAAAAAATCCTACATCCAGTATCTATTCTCTGATGCGGCTTGGGACTGTTACATAATTCACAAATACCAGTCATACACGGGAGGGTAATCTGGTTGAAAGTGCTCATTGACTCTAAATGCATCAAAGACATTTTGAAGCTGGCTGTTACATCAACACATTTAAATCCAGTATAGTGGTACACGTATCCACGATGAAAGTATACACACAAAAACAACAATGAAAACTAACAAAATACAATGAAAATACCGTAACATCAATTCAATTCACCATGAAACGAAATACTAGAGTTGTGGTTGGATGCCAGACTTCAGCAGAACCACACGGCAGAGAGTGGCCATTTAATGATTGAGTTTCGGATGCAGGACTATGCAAGGCAGATTCAGGTAGAAATTTTGTCACTCTAGCGTAATTAGTTCATGAGTTTTAGTCAATCTCACGAACAACTTAGTTGCCGGCCATTATTTGGCAGGATATTTCTTGCTGGTTTGAAAACGCAGCCCTTCCTTTGCTTAGTTGCCTTAGCGGTAGCCGAACTCCGTAGCCAATTGCGATGTTTACAAAATCATCATTACAAAATCATGATGAAGTTTGATTTTTGTTTGCAGGACTATACAAGGCAGATTCAGGTATAAATTTCGTCTCTCTAGCATGCTTAGTTCATGAGTTATACTCAAACTTAACTAAGAATTTATTTCTAGCAATTTGTCGTCAGGATATTTCTTGATGGTTTTGCACAGCCCTTATTTACATAGTTGCTGTTGTAGTAGCCCTACTCTTTAGCCACTTGCACACAAACTGATGGGTATGAAGTAATGTACCGAACCTGCACTTTTTGAAGGATATATCTTTTTAACTGTTACGGAAATTATGTATTTCCTCTTGGGAAATAAATATATATATAAATTTGATTCCTAACTCATTTTAAAGTTTGAAGCCAAAGGTAATACCAAACATTTTAAGATCACAAACTGCTCAAGCTGTCCCTGTCAGTTTGTTTTATGTACCAGTACGGCTTTAAGTTGAATCATGGAGGTAGAAATAGATGGTTGAATGGACCATAAGCACCGCCCCCAGACTCACCCCGTCTGCTGTCTCAATGCCCCCTGACATGCCACGAAATCATTACACCCATGACGAGTAGTCATCATTCAAAAAACCAGTTGATAAGTAGGGTAATTGTGAAACAAACCATCGGTTGGCAGTACTACGTTTGGCTGACTCTATAAAAAGTAGAAGATTAATTAGTTTCCAGTCGTGTAAATTAATGCACAAAGTTGATAAAATCACTGCAGAATTACAACAGCCTAAAACCATCCTGTTATGCAGATCAATGTCAACAGACCGACATTAAAAGGAAAGGAACCAAAATAATATTTTCAAGAGATCGAAACATTAATAAAAATTAACAGTGTACAAGCTGAATGCAACACATTGCGCATACTCGTGAGGTAAAGGTACATCGTGTATACTTCATGCAGTATTACCTCGAACATACATACATACACAACTTCAAAAAATCCTACATCCAGTATCTATTCTCTGATGCGGCTTGGGACTGTTACATAATTCACAAATACCAGTCATACACGGGAGGGTAATCTGGTTGAAAGTGCTCATTGACTCTAAATGCATGAAAGACATTCTGAAGCTGGCTGTTACATCAACACATTTAAATCCAGTATAGTGGTACACGTATTTATGATGAAAGTATACACACAAAAACAACAATGAAAACTAACAAAATACAATGAAAATACTGAAACATCAATTCAATTCACAATGAGATGAAATACGTCTCTCTATCATGCTTAGTTCATGAGTTATAGTCAATCGTAATTCAGAATTTATTTCCAGCCTTTATTTTGGAGGATTTTTCTCGCTGGTTTTAATACACATCTCTTAACTGATTATAGGCTATTGTAGTAGCCTTACTCTCAGGCCATTTGCGTTGCTTCGAATTTCACAATAGCCAATAATTTTCCACCAAGAGAGGGCCCTTGAGAAGTGCTTTCCAACGGTATAAAACTTGTAAAATTCAAGCAATAATGTGAGGGTGATTTGACCCTGCATACTTTGTGTTTCTCTCTAAAACAGCTCTGTGTACAAAAATCCAAGTGAACATGCTTTTGCGGAGCATTAGCAGTATATAGCCACTTGCCTGTGATTTTTGGCCTGAAAATGGCATAAAGTTAACATAAATAATTTATTTGCGATTGCAGGACTATGCAAGGTAGGTCCTGGTACAAATTTGGTCTCTCTAGCATGCTTTGTTCATGAGTTATTGTTAATCTTAAAGGAACAGAATTGGTTTTTGCTAACAAAACAGTTGCTGGCAGTGTAAGCACTTTATGTAATCCACCATATACATAAACTGACAAACCTGTAGAGGTTTGAGATCGATCGGCCATCTGGGTCACGAGAAAATAGTGAAAAACCGATTACACATTTGCATGAAAACATATAGATTCAACAAATGAATAAAACGCTCACTGAGCGATAAACTCTAATTGGAAAATTTGTTTATTCATTTCTCATCAAATATGGCATTTCAGACAAAAATATTTCAAGGGATGTTTTCTACTATCATCACCATTAGACCGTGTGAGTTTTATGTAAATCTGTGATAAAAAGTATATTTTACAAGTTTTATTCTTACCAATTCTGTAATGTTCCTTTAACTCATAATTTATTTCCAGCCATCATTCGGCAAAATAGTTCTCGCTGGTTTAAATACGCATCCCTTAATTGACTTTTTATATTGTAGTAGCTTAACTCTCTGGCCACGTGCGTTGCTTAGAAAATTCACTATAGCCACAAATTTTCCAAGAAGAGAAAAGCCTTGAGTAGGGCTTTCCAAGGGTATGAAACATGTAACATTTCAACAATAATGTGAGGGTGATTTGACCCTGCAAACTTTGTGTTTCTCTGTAGAAACAGCTCTGTGTACAAATATCCACTTGAACATGCTTTTGCGGAGCATTCGGAGTATAGCCTGTGATTTCTGGCCTGTAGATGGCAAAAAGTCACCATAAAAAATGATTTTCAAATACAGGACTATGCATGGTAGATCATGGTACAAATTATGTTTCTCCAGCGTTCTTAGTTCATGAGTTTTAGGCATTGTTAACTCATAATTTATTTCCAGCCTTTATTCGGCAGGATATTTCTCGCTGGTTTTTAATGCGCATCCGTCAATTTTCGAATGCAGGACTATGCAAGGTAGATCCTGGTACAATTTTTGTCTCTCTAACAGAATGAGCTCATGAATCATATTCAATCTTAATGCAAGGAAGATTAATATGCGAATTTCGTTTCTCTAGCATGCTTAGTTCACGAGTTATACTCAAACTTAACTCCGAATTTGTTTCCAGCCATTATTCGGTAGTATATTCCTTGATGGTTTTAATACGCAGACCTTCTTTTCAATGTAGAGCCCTTGAGACGGGCTTTCCAATGGTATAAAAACTTGTAAAAATGCAGCATTGATTTGAGGGGAATTCAACTTTGCATACTTTATGTTTCTCTATCAAACAATACTTTTCAAAAATTCCAGTTAGAAATGCGTTTTCGGAGCATTCGGAGTATCGTCCCTTGCCTGTATTTTCCGGTACGAAGACGGCCGAAAGTTGCCTTTTAAAAGTGATTTTTGGATGCAAGACTATGCAAGGAAGATTCAGGTACAAATTTCGTCTCTCTAGCATGCTTAGTTCTTGAGTTATACTTAAACTTAACTCCGAATTTGTTTCCGGCCATTATTCGGCAGTATATTCCTTGCTGGTTGTACTACACAGCCCTTCTTTGCTTAGTTGCTACTGTATTAGCCCTACTCTCTGGCCACTCGCGTCGTCTACAAAATCGCCACAGCTACATAATTAGGTTCAATCTAGAGCCCTTGAGACGGGCTTTCAAATGGTAAAAAACTTGTAATAATCCAGCATTGATTTGAGGGTGATCTGACCGTGCATACTTTATGTTTCTCTTTCGAACAGCACTGTGTACAAAAATCCCATTAGACATGCGTTTGGGGAACATTCGGAGTATCGTCACTTGCCTGTATTTTCCGGTACGAAGACGGCCGAAAGTTCCTTGAAAAAGTGTTTTTTGGATGCAGGACTATGCAAGGAAGATTCAGGTACAAATTTCGTCTCTCTAGCATGCTTAGTTCTTGGGTTATACTTAAACTTAACTCCGAATTTGTTTCCTGCCATTTTTTCGGCAGTATATTCCCTGCTGGTTGTACTACACAGCCCTTCTTTGCTTAGTTGCTACTGTATTAGCCCTACTCTCTGGCCACTCGCGTCGCCTACAAAATGGCCACATATACATAATTAGGTTCAATCTAGAGCCCTTGAGACGGGCTTTCAAATGGTATAAAACTTGTAAAAATCCAGTATTGATTTGAGGGTGATCTGACCGTGCATACTTTATTTTTCTCTTTCGGTTAGCACTGTGTACAAAAATCCCATTAGACATGCGTTTGGGGAACATTCGGAGTATCGTCACTTGCTGTATTTTCGGTACGAAGACGGCCGAAAGTTGCTTGAAAAGTATTTTTGGATGCAGGACTATGTAAGGAAGATTCAGGTACGAATTTCGTATCTTAGCATGCTTAGTTTTGAGTTATACTTAACTTACTCATTTGTTTCAGCCATTTTTCGGCGTTATTCCTTGTGGTGTACAACAAGCCCTTCTTTGCTTAGTTGTTACTGTATTAGCCTACTCTCTGGCCACTGCTCGCCTACAAAATCCACAGCTACATAATAGGTTCAATCTAGAGCCCTTGAGACGGCTTTCAAATGGTATAAAACTTGTAAAATCAGTATTGATTTGAGGGTGATCTGACCGTGCATACTTTATTTTTTCTTTCGGTTAGCACTGTGTACAAAAATCCCATTAGACATGCGTTTGGGGAACATTCGGAGTATCGTCACTTGCCTGTATTTTCGGTACGAAGACGGCCGAAAGTTGCTTGAAAAAGTATTTTGGATGCAGGACTATGAAGGAAGATTCAGGTACAATTTCGTATCTCTAGCATGCTTAGTTCTTGAGTTATACTTAAACTTAACTCCGAATTGTTTCCAGCCATTTTTCGGCAGTATTTCCTTGCTGGTGTACACACAGCCCTTCTTTGCTTAGTTGTACTGTATTAGCCCTACTCTCTGGCCACTAGCGTCGCCTACAAAATGCCACAGCTACATAATAGGTTCAATCTAGAGCCTTGAGACGGGCTTTCAAATGGTATAAAACTTGTAAAATCCAGTATTGTTTGAGGGTGATCTGACCGTGCATACTTTTTTTTTCTTTCGGTTAGCACTGTGTACAAAATCCATTAGACATGCGTTTGGGGAACATTCGGAGTATCGTCACTTGCTGTATTTTCCGGTACGAAGACGGCGAAAGTTGTCTTGAAAAGTATATTTGGATGCAGGACTATGCAAGAAGATTCAGTACAAATTTCGTCTCTAGCAGCTTAGTTCTTGAGTTATACTAAACTTAACTCCGAATTTGTTTCCAGCCATTTTTCGGCAGTATATCTTGTGGTTACACACAGCCCTTCTTTGCTTAGTTGCTACTGTATTAGCCCTACTCTCTGGCCACTGCGTCGCCTACAAAATGGCCACAGCTACATAATTAGTTCAATCTAGAGCCCTTGAGACGGGCTTTCAAATGGTATAAAACTTGTAAAAATCAGTATTGATTTGAGGGTGATCTGACCGTGCATACTTTATTTTTCTCTTTCGGTTAGCACTGTGTACAAAAATCCCATTAGACATGCGTTTGGGGAACATTCGGAGTATCGTCACTTGCCTGTATTTTCCGGTACGAAGACGGCGAAAGTTGCTTGAAAGTGATTTTTGGATGCAGGACTATGCAAGAAGATTAGTACAAATTTCGTTCTCTAGCATGCTTAGTTCTTGAGTTATACTAAACTTAACTCGAATTTGTTTCCACCATTTTCGGCAGTATACTTTGGTGTACACACAGCCCTTGTAAAAACAGTATGATGAGGTTACGTGAACTATTTTCTCTTTCGTAGCACTGTGTACAAATCATAAATCGTTGGAACTGAGTATCGCATTGCTGATTTCGCAAGACGCCGAAGTGCTGAAGTTTTGGATAGATAGAGAAGTTCGGTACAATCGTTCTCTAGCTGCTTTTGTTCTTAACTACTCGATTGTTCACTTTTCGCATTTCTGGTGTACAACAGCCTTTCTTAGTTGCTACTGTATTAGCCCTACTCCACTCGCGTCGCGTACAAAATACCACAGCTACATAATTAGGTTCAATCTAGAGCCCTTGAGACGGGCTTTCAAATGGTATAAAACTTGTAAAAATCCAGTATTGATTTGAGGTGATCTGATCGTGCATACTTTATTTTTCTCTTTCGGGTAGCACTGTGTACAAAAATCCCATTAGACATGCGTTTGGGGAACATTCGGAGTATCGTCACTTGCCTGTATTTTCCGTACGAAGACGGCCGAAAGTTGCTTGAAAAGTGATTTTGGATGCAGGACTATGCAAGGAAGATTCAGGTACAAATTTCGTATCTCTAGCATGCTTAGTTCTTGAGTTATACTTAAACTTAACTCCGATTTGTTTCCAGCCATTTTTCGGCAGTAATTCCTTGCTGGTTGTACTACACAGCCCTTCTTTGCTTAGTTGCTACTGTATTAGCCCTACTCTCTGGCCACTCGCGTCGCCTACAAAATGGCCACAGCTACATAATTAGGTTCAATCTAGAGCCCTTGAGACGGGCTTTCAAATGGTATAAAACTTGTAAAAATCCAGTATTGATTTAGGGTGATCGACCTGCATACTTATTTTTTCTTTCGAATACACTGTGTACAAAAATCCCATTAGACATGCGTTTGGGGAACATTCGGAGTATCGTCACTTGCCTGTATTTTCCGGTACGAAGACGGCCGAAAGTTGCTTTGAAAAAGTGATTTTTGGATGCAGGACTATGCAAGGAAGATTCAGGTACAAATTTCGTATCTCTAGCATGCTTAGTTCTTGAGTTATACTTAAACTTAACTCCGAATTTGTTTCCAGCCATTTTTCGGCAGTATCTTCCTTGCTGGTTGTACAACACAGCCTTCTTGCTTAGTTGCTACTGTATTAGCCCTACTCTCTGGCCACTCGCGTCGCCTACAAAATGGCCACAGCTACATAATTAGGTTCAATCTAGAGCCCTTGAGACGGGCTTTCAAATGGTATAAAACTTGTAAAAATCCAGTATTGATTTGAGGGTGATCTGATCGTGCATACTTTATTTTTCTCTTTCGGTTAGTACTGTGTACAAAAATCCCATTAGACATGCGTTTGGGGAACATTCGGAGTATCGTCACTTGCCTGTATTTTCCGGTACGAAGACGGCCGAAAGTTGCTTTGAAAAAGTGATTTTTGGATGCAGGACTATGCAAGGAAGATTCAGGTACAAATTTCGTATCTCTAGCAGCTTAGTTCTTGAGTTATACTTAAACTTAACTCCGAATTTGTTTCCAGCCATTTTTCGGCAGTATTTCCTTGCTGGTTGTACACACAGCCCTTCTTTGCTTAGTTGCTACTGTATTAGCCTACTCTCTGGCCACTCGCGTCGCTACAAAATGCCACAGCTACATAATTAGTTCAATCTAGAGCCCTTGAGACGGGCTTTCAAATGGTATAAAACTGTGTAAATCCAGTATTGATTTGAGGGTGATCTGACGTGCATACTTATTTTTCTTTCGGGTAGCACTGTGTACAAAAATCCCATTAGACAGCGTTTGGGGAACATTCGGAGTATCGTCACTTGCCTGTATTTCCGGTACGAAGACGGCCGAAAGTGCTTTGAAAAGTGATTTGATCAGACTATCAAGAAATCAGTACAATTCGTTCTTAGCAGCTAGTTCTGAGTTATACTTAACTTACTCCGAATTTGTTTCCAGCCTTTTTCGCAGTATCTCCTGCTGGTTGTACAACACAGCCCTTTTGCTTGTGCTACTGTATTAGCCCTACTCTGGCCATCGCGTCGCCTCAAAATGGCACAGCTACATAATTAGTTAATCTAGACCTTGAGACGGCTTAAATGGTATAAAACTGAAAATCAATGATTGAGGTGATCTGACCGTGCATACTTATTTTTTCTTTCGGTAGCACTGTGTACAAAAATCCCATTAGACATGCGTTGGGAACATCGAGTATCGTCACTTGCCTGTATTTCCGGTACGAAGACGACCGAAAGTTGCCTTGAAAAAGTGATTTTGGATCAGGACCTATGCAAGGAAGATTCAGGTACAAATTCGTTCTCTAGCATGCTTAGTTCTTGAGTTACTAAACTTAACTCCGAATTTGTTTCCAGCCATTTTTCGGCAGTATATTCCTTGCTGGTTGTACTACACAGCCCTTTTTGCTTGTTGCTACTGTATTAGTCCTACTCTCTGGCCACTCGCGTCGCTACAAAATGGCCACAGCTACATAATTAGGTTTCAATCTAGAGCCCTTGAGACGGCTTTCAAATGGTATAAAACTTGTAAAATCCAGTATTGATTTGAGGGTGATCTGACCGTGCATACCTTATTTTTTCTTTCGAAGCCACTGTGTACAAAATCCCATTAGACATGCGTTTGGGGAACATTCGGAGTATCGTCATTGCTGTATTTTCCGTACAAGACGGCCGAAAGTTGCTTTGAAAAAGTGATTTTTGGATGCAGGACTATGCAAGGAAGATTCAGGTACAAATTTCGTATCTCTAGCATGCTTAGTTCTTGAGTTATACTTAAACTTAACTCCGAATTTGTTTCCAGCCATTTTCGGCAGTATTCCTAGCTGGTTGTACTACACAGCCCTTCTTTGCTTAGTTGCTACTGTATTACCCTACTCTCTGGCCACTCGCGTCGCTACAAAATGGCCACAGCTACATATTAGGTTTATCAGGCCCTTCAGCTTAATGATATGTAACCATTGAGACGGTGTCATTCAACATTTTTGGTACAACTTGTAAAATCCAATTAGAACTTGGGAATCATTGATTGCGTCATACTTGCTTTTTTTTCTTTCGAATAGCACTGTGTACAAAAATCCCATTAGATGCGTTTGAGGAAGATTCGGTATATTCGTACTGAGCATGCTAGTTCTTGAGTTATCTTAAACTTAGCCGAAATTGTTTCACATTTTTCGCAGTAATTCGTTGCTGGTTGTACTAAACACTACCCTTTTTGTTTCGCTACTGTATTAGCCCTACTCTCTGGCCACTCGGTCGCCTTCAAAATGGCACAGTACATAATTAGTTCAATCCTAGACCTGAGACGGGCTTTAAATGGTATAAAACTTGTAAAAATCAGATTGATTTGAGGGTGATCTACGGCATAACTTTTTTTTTCTTTCGATTGCATGGTACAAAAACCCATTAGACATGTTTTTTGGGGAACATTCGGATATCGTCACTCCTTAATTTCCGTCGGAAACGCGAGTTGCCTTAAAAGTATTTTGATGAGACTATAAGAATTAGTACAAATTTCGTTTTGCATGTTATTCTTGGTTATACTTAAATTAACCCATTGTTTCCAGCCTTTTTCGCAGTTATTCCTTGCTGTTGTACACCAGCCCTTCTTTGCTGTTGCTACTGTATTAGCTATCTCTGGCCACTCGGTCGCTCAAAATGGCACAGCTACATAATTAAGTTCCAATCTAGAGCCCTGTGACGGGCTTTCAAATGGTTTTAAACTTGAAATCCAGTATTGATTGAGGGTGATCGACCGTGCATACTTTTTTTTTCTTTCGAATGCACTTGTACAAAAATCCCATTAGAATGCGTTTGGGAACATTCGGAGTATCGCACTGCCTGATTTTCCGGACGAAGACGGCCGAAAGTTGCTTGAAAAAGTATTTTTGGTATGCAGGATATGAAGGAAGATTCAGTACAATTGTTCTTAGCATGCTTAGTTCTTGAGTTTACTTAAACTTAACTCCGAATTTGTTTTCACCATTTTTCGGCAGTATCCTTGCTGGTGTACAAACACAGCCTTCTTTCTTAGTTGCACTGTATTAGCCCTACTTCTGGCCATGGTCGCCTACAAAATGCCAAGCTACATAATTAGGTTCAATCTAGACCTTGAACGGCTTTCAATATGGATAAAACTTGTAAAAATCCAGTATTGTTTGGGGTGATTCGACGTGCATACTTTTTTTTTCTTCGGTAGCACTGTGTACAAAATCCTTAAATCTTTTTGGAACATTCGGAGTATGTCAATTGCTGTATTTCGGTACCGCAAGTAGTTT